>OW569406.1:51650661-52276271 GCA_937654795.1 Cistogaster globosa
TTAGTTGTGAGCTACAAAAGCTCCGACTCGACTGTGAAGGGACGGTTTGACATTAACATCTAAAGCATTAGGAGTATCTACAGAAATAGACCCGTAGACTTCTTGCATGGAGAAGGATCCATAGCAGATTTTATTCTCATTAGTGATTCCAACAATGTATACTGTAGCTTATTCCTCAGTTTGGTTTTCGTAGTGTTCATGTAAAAACATATTCTTTCTGCAACAACCTATAAGCAGCGATTTCGCGAAAGAAAGAATTTCCAGTATTATCTTCGTATAAAATATTGCCCAAAAGCCAAAAATGTTAATTTTAAGGACTTTTGCAAATAAACACGTGAAATTTTGTTCCACTGGCTTTTTTATGTAGTATCATTAAGCCTTCGAGTCTCTATGGATGTTTTTAAAATTCTTTGCAACAACTAAAATTTACACTTGTTTTCAATATTCTTAAATTGTAAATCAATCTTTTAAGTTTTTTTTAAGAGGGTGTTTTTGTACTTTTAAATATTCTAGGCTATTTTTTAATTGATTTGTTCCGAAAGTAGTATCGATTGCAATTATTCACAACATTCTATGCCAACATATATGTCGTTAATATCAAAATCGAATTTAGTGCAGAGAGCGAAATTGATGTAACCGCTTTCGAGTTGCATAAATTTAGTGAGTGGCAAGGGCATTAAGGTATTTAATTGAACTGTTTTTCCTTTTCAAGCAAAACATAAAGAGACTACTCTTCCCCACACATATTCTTTGCACTTTCTGTTTTAATGGCAGTTTAATTATTAAGACAAAAACCCAAGTTTTTAAATAAACCTGATCAAGTCTCTGCTGTTACTAAAATGCCGGCATTCCATATTAACATTCAATACTATCTGTTTCAATAAAGCTAGCGCTATAACAAATTTTATTATGAATTAATTTAAAAAAAAAAATCGTGATATTCTTATCCCGATTAAATTAATAAATCAACGATATTGATTATTGAGCGTGAAAGCACGTCTCGATGGCCATTTCGCTACCGCTCTTCTGGAAACTTCTTACAAGTATTTTAAATAAACTAATGATTTTTGTCCAAAAAATAAAGTAAAGACAAAAATCAAAGTTCTAGCAAAAACAACAATAGTCAGCTTCGATTTTACTTTATTTACTATATACGGTTGACTTTTTTTCGGCTCTTTTTTACACAGTTTAAAGATATTGAAAAATAAAAACAACAAATAAAATATCACAAAACATTATGAAATTTTATTTTTGCTTAATTCATCTATTAATACATTTTTTGTTTTCACACCGAATTTAATTAAAGTTTAAATCAGTGTTTGAAAACAAACACTAAAGTGCACTCCGTTTTTATTACGACCAAATTTTATTAAAATCAGTACACAAAATCATTTTCTACAAAAAATACAAAATGCATAAAAAATTTATTAGCGTTTGTGTATGCGTACACAAACAGTATACCGTACACTACGATTGTAGGCTGATAATCAAAAACACTACGATAACGTACTGATATTTATTTTAGTGTATTCATCTTAAAAATCACTACGTAAACTGTAGTGATATTTAGAGTAAAGGCCCAACTATAATTTGCATAAGCTAGCTTGAGCTTATGTCAAAACCCCAACGAAAAGCCTGTCAAATGCTAAGGTAATTCTTTAAAGATATTTATGTGGCTACAATGTACTTACACAAATTTAAAAAATAATTTGCCACAGTTGCACACTCATGTTTAAATCGTACTTTCCCAAAAATATATATATTTTTAAATAAATAAAACTTGTAAAAAAAGGCATCGTAAAAATATATTATATATATTTAATAACATTGATTTAAATAAATGTACTCTCTTTTACTAGTTTTCAATTAAATTCGATAAAAAATGGCATGTTTTTTATGTATTTTTGGTCAAAAGTGCCAAAAAATGCAACGGTGTCACTGATTTAATTTGAAAGCAATTAAAAAAATTATAGCGAATTGTTATAATAAAAACGCATCATTTTCTCTCATATAAACCCTTCTTTTTTTACATTTTCTATTAAATTAAAAAAAATCTTTTTCAATGACGCTCTCTACTGAAAATTTTTTCTTTATTGATTTATGTATGTATACACCAAGCGCAATCAGCTGTTTCTGTACGGAATGTACGATCAGCTTCGTACATTGCTTAAGCAAATGACATTTGCTTAAGTACATTATAGTTTACCACTTTTGATTTATATGTATTTGCACAGTTGTATAAGTTGGCATAAGCTTGTATATGCACATTATAGTTGGGCCTTATTTTTAGTGAACTTTTTAATGATCCTTAGTGTTTATCGCAGTGGTCTTGCTTGTAAATTACTTTTACCGTTTGTTCTTTAGAGTATTTTTTGTAAACTTAAGGGTGGTTTATTTTATTTTTAATGTTTTTCATAGGGGTATTGCCTGTAAATTATTTTAAAGAATATTATTTCCGTACCTTTTTTTGTACTTTCTTTAACAAATCAAAATTTATTAATAGAATTTTTAATATTGTATTTAGAAAATTTGTTAAGAAAATTATTGAATAAATCAATTATTTATGATTAAGTATTTGTAAATAAAATGAATTTATTATCATTTTATGATATGAAATGTAGAAATAAGTATTAAAATAAAAGTTAAATTATATAATTTTTTATAAAAAACTATTGTTTGGTGGGCAGACATTATTAAATTACTCCAGATAATTTTAAATTAGTTACAAATAAAAAATTAGTAAAATATATTGTTAAACGAAAAGGGTTTGGAAAAACTAATTGTCAATTTATGGAGTGCTAAAACCAAATAATTTTATGAGCAGGTCAATATATTTTTACAAATGCCTAAAACATTTTCCATAAACAACGAAAAAAATAAGTATATAGTTTCTCTAAAATTGCATTTTTTGCAGGTACCTACCAACTACAAACCGCGTTAAAAAAAGACTTCATGGTTATCGTGCATTCTGGGTAGTAACAAATTTGTTAAGAGAATTTTTTGGTTAGTCTTCCGACTAAAAGCTTTTTATGTTTATTTTAGTACAATTTCACACTTGGTTAGAAAACAAAGAAGATGCCGCGCCCGAAAAACCATTTTTTCAGGATTTTACGTTGAAAATAGTGAAGGTAATATATTATGCAACAATGGATATTGCAAAAACATCGCTGTTTTATCGAAAAAACGTTTACAGATTTTTTACAAAGTCCTGATCCTGCTGTTTCTGAATTTCATTCACCACTGGCCAAACTTGAAGCAGAACTACACTTATACGAAAGACAAGATTAGGTTACCATTAAATTTTAATATTTTAGAATATTAGTGCGGGAAAAACAATACTTTAGCTGATTTAGCTAAAGTAAGCGTAGAACAAGTTTTTTCAGCTTTAAAATATGTATTTAATATCAGACAGCGTAATAGGTTAACTATATTTAACGTAGAACTCATATTGATGTTAAGAGTTAATGGAGAATTTAAATACATAAACAGATATAATTTAATCATAACAAATGTCATAAATAAATATATTTGTTTCTTTTATTTTTTCTTATTAGTGTACTTATATTAATAAATATACTAGCATTTATAGTATTAATAGTAATAAATTATATTAATAAAAATAAAAATTTTTATACATAATAATAAAAATGAACAAAAGACTTATAATTACAGTACTTATTATTATATTTATTTAATTTTTTTAAGACAGACTTCGAAAATATTTTAAAGCTTGCCTAAAGATTAATATTTACAAATTATATTTAAGTTTAAAAAATGAGATATACACCTAAATTGCTTCTTTTAATAGTTCGTTTTTATGTATGTATATATCTGTATATAAAATAATTAGCTTGATTAATATTTTAAATAAATATTTTTAATCCAATGACGAATCTTCTTTTATTTATTAAATTTTTTGATTATTATAAGTAGGCCTTAGGTCTTGTACTTCATTTATAGAGTAACAGAAAAGGTGAAATTTTTTGCAGAAAATTTATTAAAATTTTATACGTATACCAGCATAATGAAATAAATCATCTAGATCAGTACATTCTTTGTGTCGACAGATTATTGTTTGACTAAAAATCGTCGTTGTTATCCATCGACAGTTGCTTACAACAAAATTACTTAAATACCCTTTATTTGTTTTATTGTTTTTATTGCCAATTACCTACTTAGTTGACATTATTTTAGTTTCAAAGCAAATTTTTTCTGTTATTATTTATTTTCTAAGTATTCCATAAAATTGAAGAAATAATTCTTCAAACTAACTGATTTGTTTTTTAAAAGATGTAAAAAGATTTTTACCTGCTCATAAAATTATTTGGTATTAACACTCTTTATGCTGTAATAAGAGAATTTTGCATATTTTAAACTCCACAAATTGACAATTAGTTTTCTCAAACTTTTTCATTCATTAATTTTTTATTGCTTCTTACACTGCAAAAAATTTTAAATTACCTAAAATAATTTTAGAGTAGTCTGCCCACTAAACAATAATTTTTTATAGAAAATAATATAATTTAACTTTTATTTTAATACTTATTTCTACATTTCATATAATAAAATGTTTATAAATTTATTTTACTTACAAATACCTAATCATAAAAAATTGATTATTCAATAAATTATATAAATTAAGGTTAAGATAATTTGCTCAACAAATTTTCTAAATACAATATTAAAAATTGTATTAATAAATTTTAATTTGTTACAGAAAGTACAAAAAAAGGTACAGAAAAAATACTCTATCAGAACACAAAAAATAATTAACAGGCAAAACCACTATGAAAAACTTTAAAAATCAAAAAAAAAAACTACCCTAAAGTTTACCAAAAATACTCTAAAGAACAAACGGTAAAAGTAATTTACAAGCAAGACCACTACGATAAACACTAAAGATCATTAAAAAGTTCGCTAAAAATACTCTAAAGATTACTAAAATTTGCGTAGTGATCACTAAAGATCACTACAGTTTACGGAGTGATCTTTAAGATGAGTACACTAAAATACACGAAAATAAAGATCAGTACGTTATTGTAGTGTTTGTTTGTGTACAGATTCATAAACAATAAAGACAAATTTAGTGTTTGTGTTGTTCAAACAGTAGGCTATGATAGTGTACTGTTTTTTTCAAACTCTGGTTTTAATCGAGCCCAACTAAACAATAATTTGAATCAACTACATTATTAATTAAGAAAAGAAGAAAACAATTTAATAAATATTTATTTATTAAATCAATTAAGAATTTAATAAAAGTTTAATCTGAAAATAAGTAAAACTTTAAGAGGTGCAAAACCTTTCTCTGATTGCAAATATTTACCTAATGGAAGTACTAAAAAACGAGCCCATGTGCCTCACAGAGTAGGGTTTATGAAAGTCTATAAAGGTGCCAATGTCAAAGTCTTGGGTCTACGTAAGGGGGCAGCTATAAATTTTCAACAAACAGAGAAACAAATATACTATTTTTAGATATATGCAAAGGATAGAAATTACACAATATTCTCATTCATGATCTCAATTTTATCTCAATGTGCAAAAAAAGTGAACAATTTATTTATATTTTTTATAATATAAAGAAATTTACAGCAAATTTAAGCATAATTTTCTTCTAAATGTCATTAGAAAGGTGCAGTATTCCAATTAACTGTATAGAATATCCATAAAAGTATTTTTTCACACTTTTATGATTTTTTTTATTTTTATTAATAAAACACGTTCATGGCCAATGGCTATGCTACATAATATTGTGTTTATTAAAAAAGACAATAAACAGGATTGCATTTTCATTAGAAATTGGGGGAAAAATTAATAAATCAAATCGATTTTGTATGCATCACATAGAAAAATTTTTATTTATTATAAACATTTTAAAATAAATTATTTTAGATGTTAAAAGAGAACACTTTTTAAGTGACCTTGTGTTTTTCCCGTTTCCTAGTTCTTCTTCAATGGCCTACAGGCTCGTAGTTCTTGTGAAACGAGAATCGCGATAATTTGTAAAAAGTAGTATTTTTTTGGAAAAACCGCGCTTAATCGTAACAATTTTAGACATTTCGATCACATGGATAAACAAATATTTACAATTCGTATCGATAATCGAAATAAGGATCAAGATTGGAAAATGTATTACTTTTCATTTAAGTATTGTTAAATAAGAATATTATGTATTTTATGAAGTCAAAGTTTTGCTTTTATTTTTTAAATCTCATCATACTTTTTATTTGATCCCCCTTAAACCAAAATCCCGTTAAATTGAAAACCCATGTAGTTCCTTAAAGAGCCTTGACCCTTGCGTTCACTATTTATTAGGATTATACTGTATTTATATTCACATTTTAATAGAACACCTACGTTTGCTTTTGTATTTGCCATATTATAGCAACGTAAATACTAGAGAGATGTAGTAACATTATTTCAAACACAAATAATAATAATTAATTTTTTTTGAGATTAAAATTTTGTTCAAGTTTAGTATATATAAAAAGTAGTAAGTCCGCAAGTGCGGGTTTGACTTTTACACGTGTGTAGGTCATTATCTAGTTTTAAATTTTATGTTTTGTTTTTTGTTTCTTGATGAACGTTAAAAGTTTCTGCCCATTACAGCACAAGAGACGAGGCAGAAAGGTTTCTAAAACCCTTTAATTAAATTAAATTTGTTCTACTCCTTATTACAGCAGATACATAATCTAAGTAATTTTTAAGAGTTTTTGTTACATGTATACTTAGATGAAGAAATCAAATTTAAAGTTTTTATATTGACTCTTATAATTTTTTACAAAAGGGTCCAAGGTTTTTAACTTTTGAGCTTTACTGAAATCGTAATTGTGCCGCACGCGCCTAAGCACCATGTGTTGCGCAAAGAAGACCAGCAAGCCAAAACACAAACTTCAAAAATTTTAGATTGTTTCGGATTCAAAAAAATAAAACTATCTATGCAACAAACAACTTACACCATATAACCAGTACTAATCAAAACGTGGCTTGAAAAAAAGCGCTCGCTAAACGTACCAAATAAACAGGCAGTGATGACGGTCTTCACCGAAATGTATCACAAGAAAATAGGGCTACCCTGACGCAGAATAAATAAAATATTATACATCTAGCACAATGTTGTCTGGTTTTGTAAAATGAATACATTTTTATGAGTTAATCGGCAAAGAGTTACATATAATTCTAATATTTATACATTATTCCATCTACATAATGTATAATATATTAGAATTATCAAATTACCAAAAGAAGACCCGAACACACACACACACAAACATTGTCACAGAGTAAACATAAATATGTAAACTAAGCGCACTCAATAGTAGAAATATAAATAATACGTGATGGTATACATACATTCATGTATTTATGGATGAGTAAATACGAATAAATGTTGGTGCACAAACACATGTATGCAAATTTAATATCATATTTGATTTTTTTAAATATTGATTTATATTTAACGATGAAACGTAATAAATAGCATACTATGTTATATAGAGGAAAGACTATACACGACTTCCTTTTATGAGTGCAAATTTGCATTTGCGGCAGTGTGTTTTACTGTCAAAGGAAACATATTTATTTAATGCATATTTGTATATCTAAGTAAAAGAATCTTGCTAGGTCTTGGTAGTCTTACTAAGAGAGCTAAAAACCATTTATCAAATTTAATGGAATTAAACTAAGGTTTTCGTATTTTAGTAATATGCTTTCTTAAGAAACCAAAATAAATATTGTTCAAATTAAATAAACATGGGTTTGAAAAAAAAAACTTTAAGAGAACTTTTAACTCTTTCAATAATAATTGCACATACTTACATAGCCGTGGTGTCCTAATTTGAAACTCTATTAAGCCGCTGATAAAGAGTATAGAAAGATCGGATTAAAGATTTAAAATTGAAATTCCTCAGTGATTCGAGAGTGAAACTTTGTTTGAAATGGACGAAATGCTTAGAAACTACTGATTTGAAAGTTTTTTATTTCCCATATTCGATTTAACTTTTTATATTGTTGCATCTCATCAAATATCCTGTATTTCTCCCTGCCTGTAATATTACTTTTTATTTATTAACCACCAGTGTCCAGTAACTCGTCCGCATATCATTTTGATTTTCTTAAAATTTAAATTAGGAAAAATGTGTTTTTCAAAATTTTTTGTAGAGTTCTGTAGACAGTGTTTAGAATTTAAGTTTACAAAACTTAAATGTGCTAACAACTATCATAGTAACATTATTCGCTAAAATAGGGTGCTTTTACATTTGTATCTCTATTTTCTCTAAAATGTAACTTATTTTTACGAAAAAAGGTATTGTTTATTTGAACCAAGTCCAAATCGAACATATCCATCGAGCAGTTTTTACGTGATGCGAACACAGGCACAGAGCCGATTACTGTTTGATCTGCTTTGAGATACATAACTTAAAGAATTTTGTTTTCTTTGTTGGAAAACAAGGATTAAATTAAAAAAAAATTAGGGAATATTTAAGAGAGTCAGTATCCGGAGCAAAAAAAAATATATTATATTTTGATTAATTTACTTTAATTGTGCTTTAGTCCTTTAAATATAAATATTTCATGATATTCACAGGAAATATTTTTATTTGAAAGAATTAAGCACAATTGAAGTAAATTAATATAAAAAAGATTCCAAATATTAAATGTTCATATAATTGTATTTTTTTTAATTTACAGTTATACGAAACTATAATTTATCCTTGTTCCGAACTTATTCTTGTTTATTATTTGGGTTCATGATAAGCATTGTTATTAAATAAGTTCGATGTTTTGTATGTAATGCCGTATTTAATTTAAAAGCGGCAAAAAAATTATATTTGATAAGATGTTTAATATCGATATTTTCACAATAAAAATTTTTCCAGAGGAATTCATTCTATTATGATCTAATCACTACTAAAGCACAAGTTTATTTAATTAGATACGAGAAGAATGTAGTATGAATCTATTCACTTCAGCCAGTTTAAAAAGAATTGCGAACGTCACTCAGAACTACCTTCTCTGCTTCTTTATCCATGAGTATTTTGCCTTTTGTTTATTCAGCCAGCAGACTTGCAAATACTAACACGGAAAGTGTTAAGCTGCTGGTATGTTTAATGTGCTATTTTAAATTAATTTATTTTCGCAATTCATTTATATTTGTATTCTAATTAAAATGTCTACAAACATTTACTAAAAAAGATAAATACGCACATTTTAAATTATTTATTTTAGTTTTACAAGGTTTCAAAATTTGTTAATTTTTTTATTATTAATATTACTTATTTTATAATTTTTAAATCAAAGTTAAATACATAAGTGTGTACTAACAGAAATTTGTGGTTACTAGCATTTGCTTCTCTTCTGTATTTTTGGTTTGAATTTAATATTTGTATTTCTATATATAACATTTTTTAGTGAAATAAGATCAAGTGTTTAATAACAAGTGAAAAGGTGTTTATGAAAAGTGTTTACACATCCAGATATTAGTCTTAACAAAATGCTTAGTTAAACTTATATTAGATACAAAGCACCTATTTACTTATAATACTCCTAGTTAGGTTGTTTCGTGGCTTATATAATCCAATGAAATTTCAATATAACGTCAAATGTAATGTATATAAAGTTGTAACGTGAATCATTTGCTGTTTAATTTCTCGAAATAAAGAAAACTTATTAGTTGGAAAAATTACTGTGTTAATAAGTAACTCATTTAAACATTAATTAATTAATCTGATTAGGTATCTGCCTTGACAGCTTATGAAGTTGTTTTCATACCACGCTATAGATGGATACAGAAAAAGTTTTCAAACAAAGCCATTAAAGTATTTTATAATTTTTAGTTGGCATATTTTTATCGCTAGTTCTTTCGAATATAACAATATTAGGTTGAGATTCAATTTAAAAAAAAAAAATTAAAAAATGGAGATAACTATTTCTATAAATGGACTTTGGTCTTTAGCAATGAACTCTTTGGAACAAAAGTGAACACTAAAAAATTATAACTGTAGATTTAATATTTTTTTTTTTTATTTAACTAGGTATTTCAAAATATATATGTACTTCATTTATTAACACATACTTAAGATTGCAAATATAAACAAAAGAAAAAGAACAAAAACAACAACTTCAGTCTTCACAGGATGCTTAATTTAATGCATTAAGGGTTTTTAACTTTGCTTCCATGTCTTTTTAAATGTGGTAAAATTTAAAACTTTGTAAAACCATCTTGACTTTTTAAAACTGCCGCAACACGCTTGGGCATACTTCTGACTACGCTTCGATATGTCGCTATAGGTATATCAGCCCGAATGTCCTCCACTCTACTCCAAAGGTGCTAGTTGAGGGTGTTTCATAACTTCCCAATCGCCTTTTCATAATCGATTATAAATTATTGATTGGATTGAGATCTGGGCTTTGGGCTGGCCATACCCTTGTGGTAAATTTTTCATTTGAAAACCAATTCTTCACTAATTTTAATGAATGATATGCGTCATTATCCTGTTGAAGGACAATATCCTGTTTAAAAAACTCTATTTGACTCATCGCAAATCATGGTAAATTTTCATAAAGCGTATTTAAGTGCATTTCTTTATTTATTAATACTTCCACTAAAATTAAGGGACCAACACCAAATTCCGAAAAACACCCCTAAACCCTCCACAATAATTAACCGTCTCTATAATCTGATGCTGCTGTATTGCTTTTCCGGTGTTGGACCAAACAAAAAATGAATGCCATCTCAGTTGAAATGATTTATTTGCATTCTAGTGTTGATGACGTAATGCAAACTATTAACAAGCTCTTCTGGTTTTTAGACAGCCTAGACTTCTTTGGCTATTTTGCAGGAAAGCAACCAACTCTTCCAAGTGCACGCCAAGTGCGGCGTTCATACACTTTTACTTGCCTCATTCGGTGTTTTTACTTTGCCAATCGTTAGGGATCATGCCATATACCTTGCATCAGCGTTACTTATCATTTTTGGGTGACCGTTTATGTCGTGTTGACTAGGAAAATTTTTATTTTTCTTAATTTTCATGACCACAGATTGTGAAATTTTAAGCTCTTCTGCAACTTACTCGCTAAGATGCGGTTATAGCAAGTGGTTTATCCATCCAACAATCAATTTAAGCGAATATGTCCTTTTACATATGCTAATGGTTAAATTTACAGTTTATATTGAAAATTTCCCTGTCATCATTTAACGTTATCAGTATTAACCGTGATTTTTACAGTTTTGTGTTAAAATTTTTTTTGTTCACTAACGAGCATTATGATAGTTTTAAATAAAGAAAAAAAATTGAAAAAGAGCAACAAATAACATTTCCTTTCAATACAGATTTTAAAATAACCAAAATAAATAGTTGAAAAGCTATTCTCAAGATCTTAACAAGTTTAAATTTTGTTCCCGTTGCATGCCAAGTTGTGTTCATACTTGCTGGCTGACTACTCTTTACATATTTCCAGTGTGTTTATGTGTAAAGAGTACTAAGAAGCTACTGTACTGAATATTTCAATGTACTCATTCTAAAATTTTTTATCTGGCTAAGAACTTATTAAGAACGCACACTTCCAGTACTTACATTGAATAATGTTTCTGGAGGAAAATTTACTGATTTAAAAATCGATATAAGATATATCTACGTTTTTGTATGGACATCTAAAATAAATCTAATGTTGCTTTTAAAGTTTTTGCACTTAAAGAAAAAATTTTTTGTCTCTTCTAAAAATTTGAATACAGGTTTTCTGAATGGCTGGCCGGGGAAATACGTATATATATATTCCAGTTTTCTCCACCAACATATAAATTGTATTTTTTACTTAAAATTGTTATGCAAAAACATATAATATGCATATAGGTTTTTATTTAATTGGCATAAATTATTATGGGAGGGGTAATAACTTAGTCCAGATTTAAACTATGCAATTGTTTGACGCATTTCTTTTTTAATTCTCTATTTAAATTTTAGTGATGAGCGTTATTTAAAAATCAGCATAAGCAACAGTAACTTCCCCTCAAAATTCAAGAAATACCATTTTGCTTACACCTCCTGCTTCACCAAAAAACAAAAATTTCATGCTAGTTTCATGAAAAATTGCATATTGTTTCAGAACATACAAGGAAAAGTTAATATGAACAATTGATTGAATAGATGAGCTTAAGTCTCTACCCAAAGCGATTATTATACACACTTCTATTTTTCTAAATGAAAAAATATATGTTTCTGCAAAAAACGGAATGCCACTTGCGGTCCTGCGTAATTACAAAGAAAGTAAAGGATCTGAATATATAGTCGGAATAAATCCTTTCGGTATGATGATAACAATGAAATCTTCCAGTCTGGAGGTAAGCACTATAGGCAGTAGGTGCCAATAAAAAAAATTTTAATCTAAATATATTTAAATTACTAAGTATAATAGTGTTCGCTATTTCAACGCTAAAAAGTCACCATATTTCAAAGTTTTGTCAAGAAGTTCTGGGTATTCTTTAAAGTGGTAAACTCTTGTTGATTGTTGTACCTTTCTAAGCTCTTCTCGTAGTCCTTTACTGTATCCTGTATTTTAAATATAAAAAACCTATTCAGCTTCTTGAGATGTGAGAATTTCCGCTGAAAACTTAAACCTGTTAAAAGTGTCCTCCGGAAGCAAATACAAATTGCGTCAGTTCCTAAGCTTGATTATGAATTAAAGAAGTTGTGTTACAAAATCATTTCAATCGTATAAAATAACAGCCCTTTAAAATTACTCTATTCATTAAAAATGTATTTACAGAATTCTACCCATAAAAAAAAATAAAATCTACAATCTACAATGTTATCAATCGAAACATTTAAGTCTTGTTATGAGTCTAGGGTGGTTAAAAGATTTTTTTGTGGATTTTTTCTATGCGACGAGAGTTGATTTTTTTATTTATTTTTATTTTTTTTTTTTGAAGATGAGGAGAAAGCAACAACAAAATATTAAAACCATCTGTTGTTTGCATCTTTTTTGTATGTATTATAATATGGCACGTACGACGCCATTTTGAAACGATATTTAAAGTAGGACAGAATTCTGTGAGAATTTTTTTTATTAAATCTTGAGTAGCCTTAATGGTAGTTGCAAGTGCCATTTTTGCCGAAGTGTTCAACTTAGGCCAAATGTTACTGCATGGTTAAAAATATGATTGAATGCTTTAATATATCTGCCTTAACAAAGCTGAATAATAATGCAGTCTGGTCAAATCATTTTCATGTTTTGATCAAAATACGTGTTGTATCGGTTGAGTCTTTGTACTCTTTCTTCTTGTTTTTGGTGCTGTATTGTGTGAGTAGCTTGCTTATAGTAGTGCGGCTGTAACAGTTATTTTTAGCTATAGTAAAAATTGTGTTTAGTTCTTTGTTATATTCATCTGGAGCCAGTGGACTTTCTTAAAACTGTGAATCGTATGTCTAAATGCTGCGAGTTTATGTTGGGTAGGATGGTTTGTGGTACTGTGAATAGTTATGTCTGTGTTCAAAGTTTTAGCTGTCAATTCTTCGTGTTATTGTTATGTCAAGATAATGAAAAGTTCTGCCGTGCTCTTTTTCCATTGTGTAAGTGGTTTTGTTATGTATTGTTTTTAAATCTGTTAGAACTTGTTTGGCGTTGTCTCTTTCTAAAATGCATATTATGTCGTCTACGTGTCTGCTAAAATGAGTTATTTTTTGTTTTTTATCAGTGTTTTAACGTGTAGTTGCTTTGAATGTTTCAAGAAAATCTCTGTGAAAATTGCAGATATCGGGTTTCTTATGTCGAGTCAATCAAGTAATTTATAGAAATTATTGTTAAATCTAAAGTAGTTTTGTTTTAATATCGTCTTTGCAAAATTATTTCGTTGATGTATTGATTGTCATATAAGTTTAAAATTATGTAACTTAGGTTAGTTAAAGTTTGTTGTGTGGTTATTGATGTAGATAGAACCTTTATGCCGATAGAAACGAGTTTTATATTTTTGGTGATTTTGATTGCCTTAAATTTGGGTTGAGGGTTTGAAAGTGCTCCATTTTATTCACTAAGAACATTCAGTTCATTAAAAACCACTCGTTAAACCTTTAATTCCGAACAGTGGTTTTTTTATCTTTGAAAAAAATTGCTAATAAGTACTATTAAATCATCAATCATCTTAGAATATTATAGAGTTGTGATTTGACAATTGCAGCTTAAATAGAAAAATTGTAAACAAAGTTGCTTTATCTCTATCTTGAAATAGGAGATGAAGGAATGTTGTATATAATATTAAATAACAACACAAATGTCTCAGAAAAGAGATTAACTTAATATGGAAATAAGAACAATTTGCCTCTTCTACATCTAATGCCGCAATAAAGTGTGGCATTTATTGCATTGCAATGTTTTCAAAAACCCTTTTGTTTGTGGAATTAACTCGAGCCGACAAAGTAAAGTTTAAGTTTAATATGCCCAATTACATACAATAAAACGAAATGGACTAGACAGCAGTTAAAGATCTTGTTTTACGCGCAAGTGCTTACGCTTATGTACCAATTTGTATAAACCAATATAAAATCCTTTTCTTATAAAGTTTAGAGAAACACCGATCTTTTTATCTTTACGACCTAACTAATTGAATTCCTAAGCGTATTGTTTTAATACTAATATCTGTTCCTTACTGCTATAACTTAAAATTTGGCACATCAACATTGTGCGGTTATTGATTTTTCATAGAAGCAAGTTAATCTCTTTCCGTTACGTAAAAAACCTCTAAATATATAATGGCTAAACACACTTTTTGTGTCTATTGGTCTACCTATTATTATTCTAAAATATTTTTAAGTAAACAAATATAGAATACTGTACGTTTAGATTAATAACTTCTAAAATTAAACGTAATATAACTTAAAGATAAATAAATTTTAGTTAATTTTTCTTTAGTTTCTCAATTCAATAAGATACAAATTCCAAAGAGTTTTGGTCTTAATCATTTAAATAAAGCCAATATATAATGGCTCTAAAATCAATTTTGTACATTACCGTGTTAACACAAATAAAATAAATAACAAGATATAAAAATTAAAAATACTTCACATGTCCGCAACAAAACAAGCCTACGCACAGTGGGTTGATAACGTTTTTTTTATAAAATTCGCTATCTATTAATCACTTAAGATATCTTTACGAAATTTCACAGGCGCAAAGTAGAAGTGCGTCTCAGTGAACCTGCGAACGGTAAGCCCGCTAGGACACCCCCCCCCCCGTCTGGACAGCCAATAAATTTTAGTCCCTCGGGGATATACTTTTTACTTTTTAAATGTCATTTAAAGTTTAGCCGACATTGTAAATTGCTTACCATTATTTTTTACCTTTATAAAAAATTCGAATTTTTCGAATGCAATTTAACTGAATTTGGAGTACGAAAAATAATTTTGCTGTGCCATTTGTGCAAAATATTTTTATAGGTCGAAAATAGTTTAGTAATTATTTTTTCTTAAATAAGTCAGAAATCAACAGTAATGATAATTTTGCATTTCTTTTTATGTTATAATTATTAATTTTCAAAGTGTCCAAAAGTTGATTATATTCTATCACGATTTCATAAACAATATGAAAACATTTTGATTATTTTTATTTTGTAAATATATACACAATAAAAATAATACCATTCAACCTACTGTAAGGTTAAACATATGATTCAGTTAACATGAAACCATAAATATAACCAAATTTCTTGTTTCTCTTCTCATCTTTCAGGAATCCAGAGTGGCATAAATACACATCAACAAACGAACATCAACACAATTTATTTTTGCTCACATAAACATAAAAACATGCAAATGAAATATACACTAGCGACGACAGCTGGCGGAAGATAACAAACCCAAAAAAACTGTTTAAAGTAAACCACATGTCACACTATAAAAAGACCAACAAATTTCATTATATATTCCCAAATAGGACATATGTAGGTGTTGAGGTGGGTTGGATGTGTTAAGTTCAAATTGACAATAGTATGGTTCTGATATTTTTTAACGACATATCACTTTTGTAAAAGAAATGACGAATTATTGGGTCACATTAAGGTTAGATGTATGTTTTTTTTACCAGCAACAAGAAGGCAAATCAAAAAGGATGAAAAAATATTTTTATGTTTAATTTTTAAGCAAATGTACAATAGTCTTTTATCTCCAAGTCGCAGATAATAATGTTCATATGACAAATTGTGAATCAAGTACAAGTACCAGCGAAGTGACATGTATATAACTTTTCTTATAGGCTTCGATAAACATATATATATATATATATATATATATATATATATATATATATATATATATATATATATATATTTATATATATATATATATATATATATTTATATATATATATATATATGCACATATGGCTATAGATATATGGTGAAAGGTATATAAGAATATGTCACTTTTACTTACCTACCAAATTTAGCTTATTGAACGGCTTTAACACAAAAATTTGTCTAATGGTAAAATTTTTGGCGTGCAGAATGAAAAGGACATATAAGATAAAGCATAGTAAAATGGAGAATTTCAATCGCAATAAAATGAAAAAATGTAAAGAAAAAGGGCTCAAAGTGTTATGTCCCCAAAATATGCATAGATATATGAAAACTTTGAGGAACTATTACGCATTTTGCCGGATAATAACCACTTTTTATCGCCCAAAAAATTCATTTTTGGCAGATATATATATATATATATATATATATAGAAGAATGAATTGATATTTGGGGTGAAGTTGAGTTGCATATGTATCGACTTGGAGTCTGCTCTGCATTCTCTTTCATTAAGGAATTCATTGGTAAATAAGCGCGAAATGCAAGGCTCTTAGTAAGCTGAAAGTTCGCTGGAAGGAATATTCTGAAGATGTCAGATGTTTGGGTTTCAGTTTCACTTGTACAATAACAATATAAAAAATGACTCAATAGTGTAACTGTATTTTTTCTTTTAATTCGGGTTTTTTTTTTAGAAAAATTTTAAATTTTTAATAGTGGTTAGTTATTTTTTGTACATTTTCGGTTTAAACTGAGATTTCAAATTTTTTATTGCAAGTACAGTTTTTTTGCAAAAATTAAAAGTTTTAGTGCAAAATTACTTAATAGTGTAAAATTGTTTCTGCATTTTCGATTTAAAATAAAATTAAAATTTTTTTTATTTCAAGTAAGAAATTTTACCAAAAACTTTACATTTTTGTTTAAATTCATAAAAATGCCATCGGATCTTAGTCGGTAAGGCATTTTTTTTAAATTTTAGTATACCCTCAAAGATCTCTTCTAAAGCTTTAACATGATACCCATATTGATATATAAAAAAAATTTGAAAATTTCGGAACTCCGTGGCTCGGAAAAAATGGGCGAACTCCAATTTCTTCACTTGGTGTTTTTTTTTTATTTTCTAATTCTCTATTGCCCTATATATTAATTTAAAAAAATTAGAGGTGGTTGTGGTGTTTTGCCTGCTGCCTCGAATGACATTGACCTGCGTGCTGATGAACATAGCACTATGTCTGATCGAATGACATACTAAATTTTTTTCTAGCACATCTAGTGCCTCGGCAAACTTGATTTTAACACTAACACCGTCGGACAGACGGACATCGCTATATGTAAGAAGTCAGAATATATATGGATATTGTAGAATTTACACACGGTTTGACATACTTTTATACACCCGTTTGCCGCTTTTTGTGGTGAAGGGTATAAAAACAGGTGGCTCGACAATTTTGTAAAAGACACGTAAACATTTTATCATTTTGGATGCTCCTGGTCACAAGAGTTTCTTGCTTAGGTTGACTTGGCTGTCTTTATAACTTAGGCAAGAAAAGGTGAATTCGAAACTGGTTTTGATCATGGTAAGCAGTCACGTGAGCATGCAATGTTAGGCAAAACTGCTGGTGTTACACATTTGGTAGTGCTGGTTATCAAAATGGCAATTAGGTTGAGACACGTTACAACGAATGCAAATTAAGCTAACTAAGGTTTCAACTTTTATGTCATGCTCAGACTTAAATGGAATCGGCTTACGTGATCCTCTACCAGCCGACCTCTCTCCTTGGTATAGCGGACTTGTCTTTATATCCTTCATTGATATGTTTCTTTTACTTACTGGAAAAGCAGGTGGCTTTTTCATCATTCCCATTATGGATAAGTAAAAGGATATAGGTACAGTTGTAATGGGCAAAGTTAATTCAGGATATGCGCGAAAGGGCCAAAATTTATTAGTGATGCCAAATAGAGGGAGTAGAAATGAATGTTTATACATATGTGTGTAAAAAATATCTCTTTGTTAATAAACACAAGTAGCTGTTGATCAACTTTGGTCTGCTGATAAAGTAAATTCTTTGGGTCCTGGCGAAAATATTAAAATTTAACTGAAAGTTGGTTTTACATTTTTATTCACGGGTATTTATACAATTTTTCTTATTTTGCCACTCGTTTATTTGTAAAGTGCATTAAATAAAATGTTTTACCTGGTTTTGATTTCTGCGACTGGAAAAGAGCTTAAATCAATAATTTGCTCTGCTTATTCAAATACATTATGAAGAACCGAAGAAGTAACCGTTAAAAAAAATTATTTTCTTAAAATTCAAATTTGAAAAATCCATCTGTGTTTTTAAATATAATACAGAAGCATAATAAATCAAGCTTTCTGTGCCTTTAAATAATTGTAAAAGGACCGTGATGTGTACGGACATTAAATTATTATGTTAAATTTATAATGCGACATGGAATAAAAAACACAAGTCCTTGCCTTTTTGATTGTTGTCTGTTTCCCCTTGTAGTTTTAAGACCTTACCTTAGTAGTGTTTCATATATATATATATACGTAATTTTTTTTTTTTTTTTTTTAATTTTGATGTTGGTATATATATTAATTGACATAGAATGCAAAACACCCATTTTTAGAATTTTTGTCTCTCTGGCGGTGTTCGCATCGCATAAAATCTGCTGGATTGGTTTTTATGAGAAGGTCCCTTAGAAGTTTTCAGTTAGAACCTTAGTTTGAATAAATAATACTTTTTATTTCATAAAAATAAGTTTTTTCAAAGAGAAAATAAAAATAAAGAAATATGAAAAAACGCAATTTTCTATATCTTTACATACAATAAAACAGTACAGGTGTCATTTTTGTACATGAAAGAGTTTTTGCTAATTTTGGTGTTGGTGTAGAGAGTAATCAAAATAGAATACAAAACACCTATTTTTGGAAATTTTGTCTGTCTGTCTGTGTCCGCATCACGTTAAACTGCTGGATGGATTTGAAAAAAGTTTGTATGAAAGACCCTTAGAACATTGGTTCATATATAGCTACTTTTTGTTTCGTGAAAATAAATTTTTTCGTAGAGAAAATATAGATACATATGTGAAGTCACCCAATTTTGAGTATAAATACAACCTCACGGTTGCTGGTGCGGTTGTTTTTTATATACTAAGTTTTGACAATATTAAGCGTTCAAATAATTCATGTCATCTTTTAATTCTTTTTTAAAGGCATCGGCATTTGTACAAAAAACAAAACCAACATAAAATTAGTTAAAAGAGAATTGCAAAAATAGCATGAAATAATCGCGCGTATAAATCTGGATTTGATGAAAATTTTTAACACTGTTTACAGAGCTCTACAATAGATATATACAATCACATTTATCTAAACCTTAATTTAAAAAAAAAATATAAATGAAACCATGAAGATTTAAAAAAAAATGTTATTTTTTTAAAAGCATAAATAATATTTTGTTTGTATGTATGCAGACTCGAAATGAAAACAGTCATCGTTTATTAAGAGTTTTCTGTTTTGAAATGTTAAGGTTTATTATATGCAAACAAGCCACGCTCAGAATCGATATTTATATACTGAAATCATATGTTTCAAACATAGAACGATACCACTAGGGTATCGATATTTTTACTCGATACATTATCGATCGAAAAATATCGATACGTGCTCAATATCAAACAAAAAGTATCGATACCTTCTCGTATCGGTCGACTATTTCATAGAATTAAAGCAAATAAAAATACATATCGCTAGTCACATGTAGAAAAGCACTTCACTCAAAATATTATGTAGGTAAATTTAAATGAAAAACCACTGTTAACAACTACTTTTTCATTTAAAAAACGGTCCACTTACATTTCATTTAAATTAAATGTGTTTTTCAACTGTTTTTGAATGTGGATTTTATAACTAACATAATATGTAAAAACAAATAATTTTTATTTTATTTCAACGCACAAACAAAAAATTACCCAAAAAGTAAGAAGTACTGCATTTTCATTTATTTTAACTAACAAATTGTAACCTACCAATATATCAGTGGTTACTGTTTCTGTATTTATTTTACTGAACAAAACTTAACTCACGTAAACAGTAAAATTTACTGCTTTTTTCCTTAATTCTAACCCTCTAAAAATAACCTACCAAAGCAATAAAAACTACAGATTTTTATTCTTTTTAATATCAAAAGGTTTTAAGTTATCTATTCATTACTTATTTTTTTAATATAAATATATAATAAATAGAATATAATAAATAATAAACAAATGTTATTTTTCTTCTTCTTTTTTAATTTGCTGTATATTTTTGATCTTACTTGAAAATCAACGGATTTGAGGATAATTCTATGCTGAAAAAAATAATGCACTTATAAATGTTGATATTTGTATAACCAATATTACATCAGTAATTTAAAAATTTATATAACCTACCTTAGACAAATCAAACCACATAACTTATTTTCTTATTTTGTACCTGTTAAAAAAGAACATTAGTTTTTAAAACGTAATAGAAATTTTAAATTCTATGTAAAATACTTACCGATATATTTTTGATGTTTTTCTTCCACAAATTATTTATTCTAATTGTTTTTATTTTTTTATTTTAAATTTTAAAGCTATTGTAAAAAGTGCTTTTCTACTGAAAACTTTTTTTAATTACGTATTTCTTTTTTCCTGAAACAAAATAAAAATTAATTGTTAATTTTGACTTCACCGAAAATCAGTATTTTTTTGTCGTTTGTCTCTCTAACAATAGTCAAGAAACGTTAAGTAAAAATCTTCTTTGTAAATCAACTATATTTTAATTTATTTTAACTTTACTGAAAACTTCTAAAATAAACTGCAAACAGTTAATGGTACAATTTTTTGAGTGTAACTTAATTTTTTACGAAGTTGAGTTTTTTTAAGATTCCAATATATTTCACAGAGATATAACTGGTCGTAAAATTTCTCTGCAATAGTTTCAAAAATAATGGTTTTACAAGCGTTAACATTTCAAATATTACATTTTGATAAATACAGTTTCTATTATGTTTTTGCCTCCTCCTGTAAAATCAGATTATGCGAGGTAGGGCCTTTTTACATGAGACCAGCGACATGCAGTTCCAAGTACGTTGTTATTGTTAGTATGTAATAGTTTGTTTTACCTTTTCAGTTTAAAACAGAAATACCTTTTTGCAAAATAAAGACATTTATATGTATACACTCAAAATATTACGTAGGTAAATTTAAATGAAAAATCACTTTTTACAACGATTTTTTCATTTAAAAAACGGTCCATTTACATTTTATTTAAATTAAATGAATTTTTCAATTGTTTTTGAATGTTATTTTTTTAACTCAAAAAATATGTAAAAACAAATAATTTTCTTTTATTCCAACGCAAAAAAAAGGAACTTTTCAGAACAGTAAAAATTACTGTTTTTCTCAATTCTTTTAACTAACAAAATATAACCTACCGAAACATTATTACAACTGTTTTTGTATATATTTTAATTAATATACTTAAACCTAGAAAACACAGAAAAATATTTTTTCTCATATAGTTCAAACAAGAGCAAATAACCTACGAAAACATTAAGAACTACTGATTTTAATTTGTTAAAACAAAAATAATGTTTTCCTAAAGTTTTTTGCTTCTTTGGGTGAAATCCTAATCATAATCGTCTTTAAATTCTTCTCGTATTCATATGCAAGAAAATCTGATAGAATTCTGTCCTACGTAGAAAAATTTCAATGTTTTTGATGTTTCTTTCAAAAATTTTTTGAACTATTTTTTTAAGTAGACATATTTTTCAAAAAATTTTGTTTGTAAAATTAGTTTTTTAAATATATTGTAAAAAATATTTTTCTACTGACAAACTTTTTTTATAAATATATATTTCATTTTTACTGCAACAACATTGAAATTAACTGTTAACTGCACTGAAAAACAGTATCTTACTGTCGTTTGATTTTTTAACAACAGACATACAAAGTTAAACAAATATTTTCTTCCTAAACCAATCATATTTTCATTTATTTTTAACTAAACTGAAAACTTCCTAAATGAACTACAAACAGTTAATTTTAAATTTTTCTGAGAGTATAATTTTAATTCAATTTATTAAAAAAAGACAATCAACAAAACATAACAATATTTCTATAAAAAATGCGTGTAAATATTTACATACAAATATAAAAAACAATATTAAAAAATTTTGTTTTGTTGCATTCTACAAGCAGAATAAAAAATAGTAAAGTCTAATGATTTTTTTTACAAATATGAACCGAATAATTTAAATAAACCAAAAATTTGCATAGAAAATATGTTTCCATTGATAACTTTTAGAAAATTATTTAAATAAAAAATATGAATAATTCTAAGTTAAAGCTTGATTGAGAATAACATTTACTTTGCAGATTTAAGAATACTAGGTTCGGTTAGGTCAGGCAGGCGGCCTTGTTGCTACAGCCCACTTGGTTCCATATATTGGTCTCTTTTCTGTTACCTGCTGTTAGAAGGGAGAGAGAAGAAGAAGCAGAAGAGAAGATTAGGATAGAATTAGGGATGAAGAGATGAAAAGGGGCAGAAGAAGGAGAGAAGAAGGAAAGAACCGCGGGTCCGAGGATACGGAGAATGCTCGAGAGAAAAATGCAGAGAAGAATCCGCTAAGTGGATCCAGTCGCCCAAAGTATGTGCTCATTCCCTGAATGAGTCACGGTGTCCGGTTGTTGGCCGGTGAACCACTCACTTTGCCCCAAAAAGGAGCTAATCCTGCCTGGGCCCTCATAGTACCGCTGACCAAGATATCTGAGTCGTATACATTCCAGGGCAGGGCATTGACAGACGAGGTGTTCCACCGTCTCCTCCTCCTCCTCGTCCTGGCAACTTCTGCAGAAGTCGTTAAAAAGGATACCAATTCTTCTAGCATGGGTTCCGAATAGACAGTGACCAGTGACCGCTGCCACCAAGTCACGCAGTCGAACCCTAGGTAGCTGCAATAGTGCAGCCGCCCTGCCCCGATCCAAAGAGGGCCAGATTGTTCTAGCGGTCGAACATGTCGACTCGTTAGATCACCTTGTCTGGGCTAGTTCGTAGATAACAGCGTCAATGTGCCGTCCGCAAGCAGAGAGGGGTATGCTACAGAAAAAGTCAATGTCACCGTCGTTAAGCATTTTTCCCCTCTTTGCAAGTTCGTCGGCAACAAGGTTGCCCAAAACGGTCCCGTGTCCGCTGACCCACGTTAAGGTGACTGTCGAAATCTCCGCCATCCTGTTAAGGGATGTCCAGCATTTAGAGACAAGTTTAGATTTAGAGACAGGATTAGATGTGGTGAACAGACCTTTGAGGGACGTAATTGCAGCTTTACTGTCGGTACAGATGAAAATATCCTTGTTGGGTATGTTATAGTACCTCAACCAGAATACCGCATTTCTAATAGCAGATATTTCCGTTTGTAAAACACTACAGTCATTTGGGAGTTTGAAAATCATCCTTATTCCAAATTCCTCAATATATATCCCACCCCCAACTCTCGTCCCTCTCTTGGAGCCATCCCTGTATACACAGAGTGCTCGAGATGGATGAGAGTGGCCCTCCGTCAGGTCAAAGAAAAATCTCCTTATGACGGAGGGTTCTGGAGTGCGGTACACCACAAAATCAGGAATAACATCCGTGATCCATAGTATGCTAGCATGTCCCCATGACCGATTCCCATGCACCTATAAAATTCAGTCTGACTGCCGTCAGCGCCGCCCTCTTGGCCTTAAGATCCACGGGCAGCCAGTTAAACATGGCGAAAAGAGCCTTTCTGGGCTTTGATCTAATGGCCCCAGTCATTAAGATCGCCATTCTGCGCAGCACCTTCTCCAAGATAGAGAAATTTGCTGCAGAGTCCCGTGCCTTCCACCAGACAAGAGCTTTGTAGAGCAGAATCGGCCTAATCAGCGTCTCAAAAAGCCAATTTACACCACTTGGGTTGATGCCCCACTTCTAACCAATTGTCCTCCTGCAAACGTATATTGCCGTAATGGCCTCTGACGCTCGCTATGCCAGAAGTAGGTGTTTTTATCCTGCAATTCAGTAGGCGTGTTACGAACTCGATTATCGAGCGGTCGACCCCCAGCTCTCTGAGAGCCTGAGTGATCGCAGTCGGGCTGATGTTGTTGAAGGCCTCTTTAATGTCCATTAAGGCTACTATGATGTAGTTCCTATGCTCGAGTGAGTTCTCTATATAACCCACGAGTGAGTGTAAAGCCATCTCAACCGGTCTGCCTCTTATGTAGGCATGTTGAGATGGAGAAAGAAGGCTTCTATCTATCCTCATATTCATGTGGATCTCGATAAGCCTTTCCAGTGTCTTGAGCAGACGTCAGAAAGATTGGTCTGAAGTCCTTTACCCATGTATGCGATGTCCTTCCCCCCGTGGAATAATTCCATCCGGACCCGGAGACTTGTATGGATGAGAACTCTTGATGGCCTAGTGTAGTCTATTTGTATCTATCTGTACAGAGTTTTGAACACTGTCCATCTTTACAGGTTCATACTGCATTTATACTGTCGAGTGACAACCTGGGAAATGTGTATCCAATAGGACTTCCAGTGACTCCTGTGCAATGATTGTCCAAGTGCCGTCAACTTTCTGAATGTACCCCGGAATTGACGGATACTTTGCATGTATTTTACGCAGCATGCTGGTCTCTGCGGAGCCCTCTATACCACTGAAAAAGGCCTTCCAGGATCTGCGCTTTGCGTTCCTTAACTAATTTTTAAACTTGTTCAAGGAATCCTTATAGAGTGGCAAGTTTTCTAATCTCTTTGCTTCATTGAAAAGTCTGCGGCAAGCCCTACGAGACTTGGCTATTTCCGTGGACACCACGGTGGTCTGCGGATTGTGCGTTGCACTGATGGTGTGCAAGACCCTTCGATTGCATTCTTAAAAGCGCTTGTAAGTCTATCCACGGCATCTTCAATATCCACCGTATCCCTGAGGACCATGGGATAGCCCAATGCATCGATAAGGATCGTATTCTGATCCCGCCAGTTCGTCTTGCGTCCGTTAATGTAAACAGCATTATTGCCCTTTTCGATCACAGTAGAAAAGACAACGTATCGATGATCAGAGCAGGAACAGTCTTCGGAGACTTTCTGGTCCTTAATCAACAATGCATGGTGTGCATCAACAAGCGTGATATCTAACACCTCCTGCCTGTATGATATTACGAAATTTGGTTCAGAACCCCTATTCACTACTACTAGATTATAATGTACTATTAAATAAAGAATACTTTCACCTCTGTCGTTGGTGTTGGAGCTACCCCAAATGTGACGGTGCGCATTCGCGTCGGCGCCTATGATGATAGGTATGTCCTTCGCCTTCGCCGCTCTAGTCATCCTCCTGATCAATGAACCAGGTGGAGAACCCATCTGCTCGTAAGGCATGTAGGTAAAAGAAATCTACATCGTTGATTCCTTTGCCTCCCATGCCACTGTCACCAAATCTTCATCACTGTAATCAGATAAAATGAAGAGATTTAGGTGACTTTTCGTCAAAACACAGGCTCTAATCTTTCTATTATTACCTGAAGTTGCGAAATACAGTAATTTGTAGCCTTTTGCATTCAGTCCGCATATTTCGCCGTTGTTTAACCGCGGCTATTGAACCAATGGGTTGGCTTCGCCTTTTTCTGCCAGGCGAATAATTAGTGCAGCAGTCTCTGCTTTAGGGTGGTGGAGGTTGATCTGGATCACCCTCACCATATTCTTGGTCCGGATCATAAATGACGTCTTCCGCGATTTCCAGGCACTGTTACCAACCACCTTAACCATACAAGTGGAGCCAGTTTTGGTCCGCGGGTTTGATTGGAGACAGTCACTGCCTGCAGGCCACCACCTGGGACCGTTTGTTCAATGTGTCCCAGGTATTGGTTAGCATTCTGACGAGACATCCAGACAATCCACCATCATGGGTGGATGTATGTATTACCTAGGGGATGCTAGGGTCAGAGATTGGTGGATACCTTCGATAACATACCGCACCCTCAAAACCACTTGTGTAGTGTGTCTTGTGATGTAGTATGCACATAAACAATTGTTCAGCCAGATATTTGCCAGAAGGCAGAAGGGCGCCACCGCTCCTACAAAACCTGGCATTGCCAGGTCGCGTGCGACCACGTAATGGAAAGCACAAGGCCTAAAACCATAGTAAATATGTGTCATAGGTGCCTGACATGCGCTCCCCCTATCCGCCACCTGGGGACGCGTCCGATAGAAGTTTGACAGAACTCCACACGGATTTAAGAATATTAAGTTATGCACATTTCATAAAGACTGTAAAGGTGTTACGTTTAACATAAATTTTAAGTCAATAATATCCCTTTACCAACAGTAGACCCTGGCTTTTATGCTCATACGCTGTCATATGATCTATCCATTACAAAATTTAGGTTTAAGTGCCTAAATTTGGATGATATTACGGATAGTTTTTATAAGGTCAAATTAAATGCTGTCGGTTTGGATGATATTAACCCAAGGTTTGTAAAACTTATACTTTCATGGGTAATACACCCTATTAAGCATTTGTATAACACAATTATAACCACTAGTTTCTTTCCGACGGAATGGAAATGTGCCAAAATCATTCAACTACCAAAAAACATGTGATGAATACCGCCTAGTATCAATTTTACCGTTCCTCACCAAAGTTCTTAAGAGACTAATATATAGACAGATAGTTAAATATATAATATATAAAGTCTATAAACCGATGTAATCGAAGATAAAAGAAGTAGCTTAGAGGATGGGAAAATATCATTTTTAGTTTTGCTCGACCATTCAAAAGCCTTTGATAGAGTTCACCGCTTAATACTGTGCTTAAAATTATCCAAACTATTCAACTTCTCCACTACTACCGTTAGGTAACAAGAGGTCTTCCTCAGGGCTCCATACTAAGGCCATTACTGTATTCGATTTATGCTAATATATACCATAACAGCTAAAATATTCCAGGATTCACATGTATGCTGATGACATTCAGCTCTACCTTGATATCTCTAAAGCTTCCATCACTACTATAGTTAGAGATCTTAACAGTGATCTAAATGAAAAATGTCTGTGGGCGTCTGCATATAGTCTACGCATCAACCCTAATAAGTCAAATTGAATCGTAATATGTAAAAGTTCTATCAAAAATGAAACTAGAATGGATGTTTTCCTGGGTGGTAGCAAAATTGATATTGTTAATTCAGCCAGAAATCTGGGCATTCTGTTCAACAGTACACTTACATGGTCAGATTACTTCAACCAAGCATGTGGAAGAGTGTATAGTATGCTAAGGTGCTATGTACACCACCAAAAATAAGACTACTTTTGGCTAAAACCTATTAGCTCCCAATGCTGCTATATTCATCAGAAGTATTCTCTGGCTGCAACGCAAAAGATATCGCGAAATTGAACACAACTTTTAACAACATTGTATGCTACATATTCTCCTTGAGGAGATTTGATCATGTTTCACAGTACTCCAGTCGTATCTTTAAAGTTACCTTTAATAACTATTTAAAGCTAAAAACCTTAGTTTTTTTCATAAAATTGCAACATCACAGCAACCAAAAGAGGAATTGGCATCCTGAAAATTCGACATCGGAAAACAGCATCTACAAGACAGTTTTTCATATTAACTAAACGTCTCTGGAACCAACCGCCACCAATTTTGGAAACGCAAATAAATTTAAATACGTACTAAATCAATTTTATCGAACATAAATTGCTGCTATTTTATTGATAATTTCCTTTACTTTTTTATATATTTTACCTTTTTTTCATATAGTTATATTATTATTAAATTCTATATATTTATGTTTGTCTAACTTATTAGTTTTATTGATATAACATTTCTGATTCTGCTACCTTAAACTATAAGATATTATGTCTTGTTGTTGAATCGCAATTTAATAATAATAAATACAAATACAAAATACGAGTATTTTTGACTGATATAAGTATGTCTTTTACCGATACCTACTTGGTACTCGGTGATAAAGTATCGATGCTAAAGGTTCTTGGTATCGAGAGGAAAGTATCGAATATAAACAAAATCATTTCCAAAGTAAATTTATGATATATCACATAATATTAAAATCCTCACAAAAAAAAATTCTTTTACATACCTTAGGCAAAAAGCAATGCTGTCGCTTAAAACAATGGATAAGAAACATAAAGCTGGAAAAGTTGTTAACTTCTTAATAAAGTAAAGTATTACCATAACTTTGTGATGCAGGTTGCGTATGCGCTTATTACAACTACAAATGAGGCTGTAGTGGCTTAATTGATAAGACAATACATCTTCTTTATAATGTTTCCAGGTTATTGTCATGTAGAAAGCTGGTTTGATAAAAGCCTTCCAGCTTTTTCGGAGCCATAGAACATTGCAATATGTGTAAATTCTAAAGTTTATTAACAAGAGATTATGGGAATGAATCTAGTTAGGGACTGCAGCGCCGGTTTAAGGCACAGTTTTGCTAACCAATTTACAGAGTTGTTCCACTCTTGCCGGAGTTTTAAACTTGGGATGGTTGCATTAGTTTGTTAAATGTGTCTGTGTAGTAAACCTCCTGTCTCTATCCACAGCAATAAAATAAAAAACGAATGCTAGAATAAAATTTACCATAGATATACATATTTCGAATCGAAACAACCCCCACGTTTTAAAGGTGAAAAAACGTATAAAAAGGTTTTGCATACATAGTTTATTAAAAAACTTGCAGAGGCAAAAAATTTAGTTTTTACTAATATAATTATTTAAGAGTATATTATACAGAACATTTGAAGTCAAGTTACTTTTTGGTAGCAAAACACATTGTTTTTTAGAAACTTAAATCCGCAGGCACTTCTTTAATCAATTCCGTGCGAGCCAATTAATCCCACTAAAAACCTCGTTGATGTGGAAAAATTAATTTTGTCCCGTTTACAATTTTTTTTTAATTTTTTGTAACGTATTTTAGAGTCCTTTCTTTATTTGTTAATGGAGGATGCAGCAAATAACGCTAAACTAGAGAAAAAACATCTTTTTGTACTTTTAAAATTGAAATCGATATATTTAAAATGTAGTTTACAAGAGTTGTTATTAACTCCGTTAACGACATATATCTGATATCTTCATAGAACCCTTCGTAACAACAGTTTTTTAAAAGTACTTTAATGTAGCATTAATCAATAATTTAATTTTTGAAAAAAAGAAAAAAAGATAATAATCATGCCGATATTTTCGTTACAGATATAGGAAAATGGAAGTCAATGTGCATTTGCATAGCATAGATGTAATTAGTTTCGCCAGGTTGAAAGACGCGACTACAGTGAATGAAATAATGAGAAACTATAAAGTGCCCTTAAGAATGAAATAAATTAAGTAATAAGGACAGGAGGTCTTTTTAAGTATCGAATAGATAACATTTAAAAGTAACGCAATACTCTTTTACAAAAATAGAAAGTGTAAATTATAATATAATAGCAAAGCATAAAAAGAAAAAGCCATATTTTGCCTTAAATTTGCATTTTGATGCCTTAATAATATGGCCCAATTAAGTAGTTTTTCTTTTTTATGGTTTTAATTACTTGTCGTTCTTCATCCATTTTTTGAAACCTCATTGTTACTTTCGGGGTCAGTCTGTTGTTTTCTAAAAATTCTTCATGCTTCCATAATTTCATGCTTTCTATTTTATTAATATATTTTTTATTTTTAAAAAGATTAAAGATATCTCTTCTAATATTGATGGCAGAATTTTGTTATTTTTTAATATGGAAAGATTTCATAACTAAAACCAATAATAAAAAATATAATGTAATATATAATTAATAGAAAGAAAAACAAAAAAAAAAGCTTAGGGTTGGGCATGGACAATGAGTGATAGTGAAATATTTCTTGTGTTTTAATTTCTTAAATTCCTAGTTACATAAGCTAAGCTTGATAGATGTGCAGAAGGCTGATGGCGGAGATAGTGATCTGAAAACTGCTGCAATACATTCTGCCAGTATCTGCTCCCTTTAACACTGAAAAAAAAATTTGTAAAAAAAACTTAATAAATTATTAAAATCAAAACTTAATACGCATTAATAATTATACATTAAAAGGAAAATAACCCAGCCTCAGCAAATCTATCTACACCAGTGTGACCGTTAGAAACTTTCAAAAAGTGGCACAAAAAGGGGATTTTTTTGGTGGCACCAAAAGGGGATTTCTTCAAAAAGTGGAGCCGAAAAGGGCATTAGCGGAAAAAGGGGAAATTATTTTAAAACCCTAATAACTACCCTAAAATTTTCATTTTTAATTTGCATATAATGTTCAATTTATTTTAAGGCTTTAACTTTTCATTTATTTACGGAATTTTTAAACAATTTTAATTCATTAAAATGTTTACATATATGCCATTGTAATTAAAAAAGATTATAATATGTGTATATATATATATACAGATTATATAATAAAGCTAAAAAATAGTTAATATAACATTTCTTTTTAGCATGTGTTTTATATATGTACGTCATTACATATTATTATTATTATTATTATTATTATTATTATTATTATTACTATTATTATTATTATTATTATTATTATTATTATTATTATTATTATTATTATTATTATTGTTATTTGTTTTGATTTGTTTTGTTTTGTTTTTTACTGTAAGTCTGTGTTTTTTAACAAAATCTGCACCTGTAGCATAGATTGACCGCTATTTATTTTCAACTCCTTGGATTGTTTTTCATTAGTGCATACATACTTTACTGTGTAAGTAGCTCAAAATATATGGTATGTTTTTATTAGACTTATGAAATACTGACTTTTTATTCTTTGTGTCAATTCACACAAGTTTTACAAAAGTTTAATATTTTGCTTGTTACCGCCGCCACTGTATTTTGTATTTTATTGTAATTTACTTGCATACAAACAAACATACATGTATATAAACAAAAATTCCTTATTTTACATATTTTATCATTCCACCGTTGTCCTTATTTACTTTATTAAAATATTCATTTAAATTGTACTAAATTTGTAACTGTTTCGCTTAATAACGGTAGTTGTTAAATATTTAAAATCGAAAGATCATTTTTTAAAATACAAAAAAAGTAGTTCTTATTATGACACGGTGGAAACAAGTTGTTTTAAAGCGCGATATACGCAAATTAATAATTAATAAACAAAACGTGCATATTTAAGCAAAAGTAAAGTGTTTTAATATTTAATATTAATATTGTGTAGCTCTTAAAAGTTTGTAGCATGCCGTGCGAACTCAACATTCTTTAAAACAACTTGCATAAAAACAATTTAATTGAAAACAAAAAAACACAATTTGTACAAAAATCTTGTGTGTATCTCTTAAAGTCAATATATCGCAATTTTATTAAAAAAAAATAAAAATTAAATCGGGTTTCATAAAAGACTAAATAAAATGTATCAAACCGATTTTAATTGCAATAAGTGCGAATTAAGAGACACCGTTCCTATGGTGCAGTGTGATTCCTGCGATAAATGGTATCATTTTGAGTGTGTGGGGGTAGACTCAAATATTGCTAACGAAAGCTGGAGTTGTTCAAAGTGCCACGAAAAATCAGTGGTCCAAGTGAACATGCCCAAAACTACTCAACAATTGACGCCGGTTGATACAATCGCCGAGCTTTCCGACGGAACGCAAGGAAAGTCCTCACCTACAAATTACGAATGCACTAGAAAACTAAATAATGTGCCCAAATCCACGACTATTGCCCAAAATGCAACAGAAACGTTAAAATCGTCTCAGTCAACCGTCGTGCAAGATAATGATTCCAGTAAACGGCACTATGAAACTCCCTGTGCTTCGAACTTGTCCTCTCAAACACAGCTTCAGCTGCAAATGTTGGAGGAAGAAAAAGAGATTCAACGCCAGTATTTGGAAAAGTAATATAGAATACTTTCTCAAGGTGACTCATTGTCGTATTCATTTTCACAAGCATTTTCGTCTTCCCAACCAACAGCTACGCAGATTGCAGCAAGACAGGTAATACCTGAAGAGCTTCCAAACCCAGAAGATTGGCCGCTCTTTATCAGCAATTATAGGAATAGCACAGAATTAGCCGGTTACACTGACGGTGAAAATTTAATGCGCCTTCAGTCGTGTCTCCGTGGTCGTGCTAAAGAACTGGTAAAAAGTAAATTGCTAGTTCCACCTATGGTGGGCGAAATAATTCAAACTCTTGAAATGTGTTCGGTCGTCCAGAGCATATATTTGACTCTATGATAGAAAAGGCAACAAAAATTCCTCCATTAAAAGACAAATTAGATAGTATTATTGAATTCGCTCTTACTATTCGAAAGATTTGCTCGACGATGGAGGCTTGCAATATGACGGCTCATTTAAATAACCCAATGCTTGTTAAAACTTTAGTCGAAAAATTGCCAAACAATCATAAGCTCAATTGGGCTATGCACCCAAAAGAAAATAAGGTTCCCATAGTGAAATTGTTTAGCGATTGGATATACGCTATAGCTGTTGCAGCTAGCCAAGTAGTATTCCCAGCAATGTGTAAGAAAAGTGGTTCAGTGAATACGCATCAAAGTAGCACAAATAAGCCAATTTGTTTTTCATGCAAAAGCGAGGCTCATAAAATCCAGACTTGTGGTGAGTTCGCATTATTAAATTTAGATGCTAAATGGAATTTAGTAAAAGAAAATAAATTGTGCCGTCAGTGTCTAAATCTTCATCGTCGTAAATGTTTCTCAAACAAACAATGTGGTATTAATGGCTGTACAGTAAAGCATCACCAATTGTTGCACAAGCATACTAATGTGCCCGAACGGAGAGAAATAGTAAATGCACATAGTGATGAAGAGAGATCGTGTTTCAGAATACTACCAATCCGTGTTTACTTTAATGGTGGCTTTGAAGACACATACGCGTTTTTGGATGAAGGCTCATCAGTGACTCTAATGGAGCAAACATTTTTTAACAAACTGGGACTAAAAGGTAAGAGTGAGCCTCTAGAGCTACGATGGACAGGCAATACTATACGGTCTGAAGATGATTCAATAAAAATTAACCTGGAAGTTTCTAGCGTACAAGCTGAATCCACATTCTCTTTATACGACGTCCGTAAAAACCTTGATTTGCCCATTCAGTCTCTGAATTTTGCTGAAATATTAAAAGCTAACCCGTATCTCAAAGGCCTACCAGTAAAATCATATAAAAATGCCAAACCAATGATTTTGATTGGGCTCAACAATTGGAGAGTGGCAGTCCCGATGAAAATAAGAGAAGGTGACCGTGGGCAACTAATAGCAACAAAAACACGCTTAGGCTGGACGTTGCAGGGCGGTGGAAAAATTCCCGAAAAGTCAGCCTCATTAAACATTCATACATGTAAGTTTTGAAATGGTTGTCTATGGATCCGAAAAACTTCAAGGCATTCGTAATGTATAGAGTCGGTGAAATTTTGGAATCAACTGACACAACCCAGTGGAATTGGGTTTCAACAAATTTAAATCCTGCTGATTTTGCTACAAAAGTAGGCCCAACAGATAACGATATATGGACGACAGGACCCGAGTTTCTGAAGCGCAATAAAAGTGAATGGCCAAAATCTGCAGATTTAGGTAACCCTGATAATGAAGAGGTACGTAATCGTCTTTTGCATATCGATTTGCTTAAAAGTTTCTCTATAAATTTCGAATATTTCTCATGTTGGAGACGACTCTATAGAGCCTTTGCCCTGTTTCTGTTTTATATAGAAAAATTAAAGTCTGTAGTCAACGGCTTCAAAATACAAGACGACAATATATTTGAACGTATCAGAAAATCCAAAAATATCTTATTTAAATGCGCGCAACTCAGCGAATTTTCTGATGAGATATGGAGTCTGCAGAACTGCAAAGAAATCGAGAGAAGCAGTCAATTAAAGCAATTCAACGTTTTTCTGGACGAAGATGGTGTAATTCGGACTTGTGGCAGAGCAAACATGTTAAGCTGCAATCAAGCGATAGTTTTACCTCATGGCCACTATATAACTTTTCTCATAGTCCGATATTATCATGAAAATTACCATCATTGTATGCACGAAGCAGTGATCTGGAGAATAAAGTCATATTTCCAAATCCCTAAATTAAGAGCTCTCTATAAAGTAGTTCGACGGAGGTGTCGATTTTGTAAAAACGAAGCAGCTGTGCCCCAACTACCACAAATGGCCTGTTTGCCGCTAGCTCGACTAACAAGTTTTCAACGTCCATTTACTTACGCTGGTATTGACTTTTTTGGCCCTTTATATGTAACCGTTGGCAGACGTAAAGAAAAAAGATGGGGTGTACTGTTTACTTACCTGACAGTGCGAGCACTACATATTGAAGTGACACATAGTCTCGACACAAGTTCGTGTATTATGTGTATACAAAAATTCATAAGTCGGCGTGGCACTCCAAGAGAAATATATACAGATAATGGCACTAATTTCAAAGCTGTGGAAAAAATCATCCGAGAAGAAAATTTAAGTCTTCGACAAGTCTCCTCGAAATACGACGAAATTAAATGGTGGTTCAACCCTCCAGCGGCTCCACATATGGGCGGTGCATGGGAGCGATTGGTAAGGACGGTTAAATCAAATTTCACACCATGTGCCCTGCATTTAAATTTAACGACGAAACTCTACGATGTGCCCTATGGGAAGTTGAGTTCATCATAAATTCTCGTCCATTGACATTTGTAGCCCTGGATTCATGTGAAGACGACCCCTTGACTCCAAATCATCTTCTTCTTGGATCTGCTGCAGGCAACAAGCCTTTGTTAGAACACGATCATGATCTCCGACACCGGTGGCACCAGACGCAAAAGTTTGCTAATCATTTTTTGCGAAGGTGGGTGCGAGAATATGGCCCAAGTTTAGTGCGACGCAGTGAGTGGTTCGAAAAAACAAAACCCCCGACAGTAGGAGATGTAGTCGTCATAGTCGATGATACGCTTCCACGAAATAGTTGGCCAAAGGGCATTATAACAAAAGTTTTTCCCGCAAAAGATGGTCAAGTTCGGCGTGTCGCGATCAAAACAAATTGCAGTACATATGAGAGGCCCGTGGCAAAAATAGCAGTCTTAGACGTCGGTAAGAAGGACGGCAAGCTCATGGAGACCTAACTCGCTTACGATGGGGGGAATCTTACCGCGGCCACTGTATTTTGTATTTTATTGTAATTTACTTGCATACAAACAAACATACATGTATATAAACAAAAATTCCTTATTTTACATATTTTCTCATTCCACCGTTGTCCTTATTTACTTTATTAAAATATTCATTTAAATTGTACTAAATTTGTAACTGTTCCGCTTAATAACGGTAGTTGTTAAATATTTAAAATCGAAAGATCATTTTTTAAAATACAAAAAAAGTAGTTCTTATTGTGACACGGTGGAAACAAGTTGTTTTAAAGCGCGATATACGCAAATTAATAATTAATAAACAAAACGTGCATATTAAGGCAAAAGTAAAGTGTTTAATTATTTAATATTAATGTTGTGTAGCTCTTAAAAGTTTGTATCACGCCGTGCGAACTCAACATTGCTTTTAAAATCAATTATAAAATTTCTAAAAAACCTTTAGTACATATTTCGCCTTCATCTTCATGACCAATATAAATGTTAACGCTATCCCTAATTACAGAAAGTTCTTAAAAAATAGAAAATAATATAAAAAAGCCACTTAACAAAAAAAGGATAAAACACATCAAAAAGTGGCAGATTTAGCTCATTTTTAAACAGGGGCGGCAACAACGATCACCAATTTAGTACTAAATTAACAGTTTTAAACTAAAATATTTTATACCACTCTGTACTACCAAATACAATAAAATGGTTTGATTGCTTATTTATTGCTTTTAAGCTTTTCAAACTAAATTTGCTTTTTAAGACATATTTACTTTAACACTAAATGTTTAAAAACAATTGTTTATCAAATTTGCGAAGAGATTGAATAGTTATTACTTTTTAGAAGGTATCTCTTGATACGGCAAGCAACTATTACAACAACTTATACATACTTGTATGAAATTTATTTTTGGTTTTGAGACAATTATTTTTTTTTTCAATTGTCTGTCATGCTTCTTTTATAATTTTTAGAAACAAATTTTTCTTACTTACTCAACCGCCTTAGAAATAGAAGGAGGTTATTAATTCGACTGAATGTTGCTTTTTTATGTTTGTACCCACAGAACTCAGTCATTTTTAAACCGATTTTAATTTAATAGATTAAGATTATAATCTAAAAAATTAAAGGGTGTCCCAATACAAAATACATGCTTTTTAAATGTATTTTGAACAGTAAAGTTCTTTAAAACTAAAAAATGAATATTAATAGCAAAAATTAATACAAAACTAAATCTAAAAATTAAAGGGTGTCCATAAAGGTGACTCATATGCGCCTATCTTTTGAATCGTTATAGACAAACGCTTGAAAATAAGACAGGATGTCAATTACTATGACCGTTATAATAACAAGTATAAGCATTCAAAATTATAAATTTAAGGGTGTCCCAATAGTTAATAGTTGATGTAGGCTTATGTATGGCGAAACTTTTGAACCGTTTTAGACAGACAGCTGAAATTTACAAAGAACCTATATTGAACTTAGAAATTACAGGGTGTTTTCAATATCAATGCAATTTGACCTATATGGCCGTATCTTTTGAACCATTATATACAATAACTTGAAAATTAAACGGAATGTCCACTACTTTGTTTAGTATAATAAGAAGTATAAATATCTTAAATTATAAATTAAAGAGTTTTACAATACCGTTATATACAGACGGTTGAAATTTACAGAGAACCTCATTGCTAATTATAAAATTTGTTTTAATAAATTAAAGGGTTCTCCTAAAGTTGCTGAAATTTTATGTACATTACCAAATTTTTGGACAGTTGAACAAGTATAAAGCTTAGAGATTGAATATAAGGGTATCTCAATAATTAATGTAATTAGGTGTATGTTGCCATACTCATGAACCGTTGTAGACATACAAATGATATCTGTTTTGAAGTCGGTTGTATTTTTTTTTTTTTTTTGCAAGAATTATATTATTATTGAATTTGCTTTTCCAACAAAATACTGTTTAAATATACAGTAGACTAAGGAATATTTCCCACATATTTAGTTACAGTGAAAGTTATTAATACTAAATACACTTTAATCTTTAACATTCAAAACTTTAATGCTTAAGGAAAATCAGTTTTAATTTTTTACGTTACGAGGGCTACTATTTATATTTTGGAAAAAACAAATAACTACAAACATTTTTAAATTAAAATAGCTTTATCGTGTTTTTTTTTTTTGTTTTTTGTATTCGGTAAAACCGTTTGTGACATTGGTTTTTCAATTTCTTTTGAACACCTCCAAAATCGTTTTTTATATTCCTATTCGTCAAAATTTGGTTACGTTTTTTTAAGCGTCATTTTCTTTAATAAAAAAATATTTTTTATTGGTCTGATGTATGTCAAATATATCTTTTAGTTTTTATTTGTATATAATTGTTTTTAGTTTTCCTTTTGTTGCATCAGAGACGGTAAACGAAATTTTTTAAAGGAATATTTAAGTCTTAAATTGCACTTAGCATATTTTTTATAACTTTTGTCATTTCCTGTAATTTACATCTTGTAGTTTACAGTTTTTTTAATAAAAACAGATCAATATGTAACTATTTCTTCCATAATTATTGAACAAAATTTGATTCTAGTTTATGTTAAAAAGGAAGTCCTTATACCGACTTTACCATGCTTGAATTGTAGCCAGCTGCTTTTTGACACAAAAGTGGATTTTTACACAAACAAATTGCCTGTTGTTGTTTTAATGTTGTATTCGTTGTACTTGATATAGATATACTTTGGCTTGAACTTTTTAATAATTGACGCGAACCTGTTTTGAGCCATTAAAAATTATAGGGTATCCAACGAAAACAAATTTTTTTAGTGTAAGGTGTAATGTGCAAGAATGAATTTATATCAAACATAAGCTATATTTCTATGTTAAAAAATGTATTTATTATTTATTTCATTTTTACGCATCTCTTTTTGAAGTTATTTCAATCTTAAACATCTTCAATATTTATGTGGAAATTAATAATTTATATAACATAAAATCAACGATTGGCCGAGGGACATAGTTGTTGTTCACAATAAGTAGGAAGATATATGCCCGTTTTTAAAACAGTTTCAAGTTAAGATCTTAGCTTTGTGATTTAAAAACACATGGGCAAAAAGAAAACTATCTAGTTCGAGAAGGTCTAAAAGTAGCAGATTTAGTAAATTAAATTCGCAAAATTTTTCATTGAGCAGATATCTTCATGAATATGTAAGAAAAAATTATATGTTCATTATAATTATTACTATGTGTTGCATTTTTGATCATTGATTTATTAATTTTGTATTTTCAAATATAAATAACCTATTTACGGTTTAAAGGTCTTATTAATAGCTTTAATATATATGACCGGTAGCGAAATGGCCATGTAGATATGCTTTCCCCTCATTTTATGATATTTTTACAAAGTAATTAGCATTAAAATAAACAGTAAAATCAATTGATTTGGTTAAAGCAATACTCATAAAACAATTTTCTAGTGGTTTTATACATAGTTCATCAGTGCGATTTTCCAAAATTTTGAATAGAAGCTATTCTTATAAAAAACCCAATGCCCTGCAAGTTTTTCGCCAATTTGCATGATCTGTTATAGCTCATGCTAAAATTAAGGTGCAACTCATCTCAAGACCCTTGTTACTGCTTTTAAAACTCTATACTAAATGCCTATGTGATTCTTATACGATATGTATCATGGTCACATGTTGACAATAACATATATTTTCTTTAATCGCTGTTACCACTGACAACATCTTGTTCTACCATTATGTAAGCAAAACAAATTTATGCAAATATAACAACATTAGCAAGGGAATACATGTACATATATGGTTATGTATTTACCAATACATATGTATGTACATAAATTGTGCTGTAGTCTTTTATTTAATGTAAGTTGTGTTATGTTTAAAAGTATTTTCTCAAAATTTATTAATACGGTTATATTTTGTACATCTATATAAAGATAAAATAACAAATAGGTGCATTAACAAATATTTATATATATTTAATTCATTCATTCAAACATATATGTACATATGCTTTTGACAGCGAAATATATAAAAGTTTATAACTAAAGTAATTGTCAATTGTCAAAGAGTGTCATTTTTTCAAATCAATAAAATAAAGTGCATCTTAAAAGTTATTTTACGACTATAAGAATTAACGTTGAGCTTCTTGTTTTAAAAAATTTTTTCTTCATGAGTATGCATTTGTCGAAATCTATTACAAATTTTTTTACTGCCAGTCTAGATTTTGACTGTTAAAACTTTAAAAAATTGTCGATATTTTTAAATGTGTGGCAGCAAAAAAATAAAATATATAAATTATTATCAAAGCAACGAAAGTGTTTTTTTGTCAATAACCATAATATTTACTGGGACATCCTTCAACTTCCAAATAAAAATTTTATATTTGTTATTATAGCGGAGTAAGTAATACAGGTTTTTTGTTAATTTCAGGTGTCTGTCACCAACTGCTTAAAGGTATGGCCAAATACATCAAATTAAATAACCTATTTGGGTACCCTTTATTTTATTATTTTATATATTAATACTTGTTACTATAACAATTGATATTGCAATAGGACAAGCCAATATAGGGCAATTTAATTTTTTTATAACTTTTTGCCATTTGGGTTGCAGTTTTTTGAATTTCAAAGTGTTTCACTTTTACGCTTCATAATACACGTAAAAAGCATGTAAGTTGTACGGACACACCCTCTAATCTTTAAGATTATGAACTGTTTTTAAAACGGGACCAATCTGCAGGCATCACTTTTTAAGCAAAAAAATTTTTTTTTCAATCGTTTTAGAAATGAATGAATTTTGAGGAACAAGTATAAAAAAGAAAAGTCGAATCAATAATCTCCTTCTTTATTTGGAAGTCAATAAGTGAATTCTTCCTAAAATTTTATAGAAAACTGAAATTGATTAAATGAGATCTACATTGAATCAACAAAGCAATAAAAGTAATAATCGAACACCCCTGTATATTTATATCTCGTATACAAGTGCATTTTTGGTTGAAAAGCGCCATTTTTACTCTGCTTTATTCGCTTCTGCGCAAATAGCATTTCCTTGTTTTCGGGGCGGATTTAGCCATTAACTCAATTGCTATAACAAAACAATTCATCAATATTGTATCGAAAAAAGCTTTACATCAGCTAAATACGGTTTCGTTTATTTATCATTGTCATGACTTGCTATTGACAATATTATAAGCGCAAAGTACGAGATACCTTTACTTGACGCTAACTCTAAAATAGAATGCGGATTTTTAACCTATCTTAGGTTCCTTAACGAAATTATTCCTTCGCAATTGATTTTTTTTAATTAAATATAGTCAACAAAGCTTTAAGATATGCAAGAAATTTGTGTAACTTATCCTTGATGCCCTTTATTCGTTTTGTTATTCGCTTTGTTTAATATTATAAGGGTTTTTTGTATTTCTTGAAATACCGACCAAATTTTTTCAATCGTAGTAACTAGTTGTCTTGTGCCAAAATTAATTTTCATTGTTCGAAACAATTTCTTAAAAATCTCTAAGGATAAAAAGAAGTATTAGTCGAATTTGTTAAAGCTCAATACATAAAAAGTTCCATTTTGAAAGTTCCATAATAGCCTGTTCACACAGCACGAAATTGTTATAATATTGAGTAGAAATTAAAACACAACACTGTTCAGAAGATGTGTGTGAAACAAAATTTTGGTATTTAAACCTCAGACTAAACAAAGTTTAATTTTGAAATTAATCGTCAGCCACAAACCAATTGCATCTAAACCAATAAACAGAATATTAACTCAATAAAAGTACATGTATGAACACACTATAAAATAAATAAAAAAAATTATACGAGAAAATGATAAGGGAACAAATTTATTTGTTGTAAAAAAAACATATACTCGTATGTAATTAAAATCGATAAAAGAGATACGCACATACAACTGTAAAAATTCAAGGCCATGCTTGCTGCCTTAAACGAAAAAAAGTTTATACGTTTTTTGCATATTTATTTAAGTTTTCGTATTAAAATATTATCAGTATATTTTCACAATGCTGGAAATAATGCATTTCGAAGGCGCGTATTTCAGAAGATCATTGAATTTTTAACTGTTAGTAATGCAGATATTGTATTTAACCGATTGCGTCGATCAGTCTTTATTAGTTTTAACTGGCTAAATATTCACTCAACACATGCATTTGAAAATGGATGTATAAAAATTAAACGTATTCCTTTTTTTAATTTTTGAACAAAGGTTTATTTGCAGAGTTCTTCAGATCGAAAACTTTTTCCCAGTATTGATCATTTAAAATATGACTTAACCCTAGTATTTCTTGATTTAAAGGAGCGTGCTTACGCCTTTCGTTATACAAGGCCTGCTTGTCAACAAATTTAGTTAAATTTAGGTAATCGGTTAAATCTTTTTGACTAAAAGATTGATTTAGATCGGAATCATTACTTTAATATTTTAAAAATATCGTCATTAAAGATAAATTTATGTCTTTATTTACTTACTGTTTCATTCTGCACATCTTTTAATCAAAAAGTGACTTTTGAGCTAATACCAAGATACTTTTTGCTACAAGTAAAAACAATTTGAGTTTGTAAATTTAATTTCGAAAGCATCTTATATTTTTTGTAGTTTTAGGTCAGATAGTTTCTGGCAATGTTTTTATTAATTTGTCAACCTCCGATTGTAAAACATATAGAATTAATTTTTCTGCTTGAAATATTTCGTTAAAAACATTTTTGTTATGTCGCTGTTTAACCTGTTGAAAATTATTTCATTGCTATTGGTAGGAGTTTCAAACATTTCTAAGCGAAAACACTCTTTAAAGACAGTGCTTTGTTATAGAATTCTGTCTACACAAAACTTAAGTGAAAGCCTTGTTGCGGCTGGGCTTAAAAATTTGCGATGAAAGTGATTTTGAAATTCTTGAAGTAGGATCTTTTTTTGGAACTTCTACAAACGTCACCTGCAATGTTTCTTAATATATTCTCTATTAAATCAAGTAATATTGCGCAAGCTTTAGAGGCTACTTGGTTTATTTAATAACAGCTACATTTTATACATACGATAATTTTAAAAGACTATTTCAAAACAGAGTTATGAGTTCCAGCCATAATCCAGGATGGTCTCAAAAAGATCTAAATAATTAATTTCTACCCTTTAATTTTCTGGATGATGATAAAAAACTTATAAGCCACACGGTTTCTTAACAGACGTATCCGTTGTTTGTTTGGTGTTCTTATAACTTTAAAAATTTATTATTTTAATGATGGGTCTATTACTGTTATTTTATTAGGCGCCGCCCTTGAATTATTTTTGGAAGATAGTAAGATGGTTGTTGGCAAAATGCACATATTTTAGTTAAAGCTCTTCTAATCGAATGATTCTCACCGTTCGTTACAATTAACTGTTCTAAGGGCTTACACTTTTAATACCTTTTCAATTTGGTATATGCTTACCTAAAATGATGTATTTATTTAAGGCTGGCTTATGACTTATAAGTGTAACACATTACAAAATGCTACCGCATTATTTTTATTTATTATTATTTTTTTTGGCAAGCCACCCACTAAATTCATTGCTTGACAGCCTCTTGTCATTTAAATTGTAAGTCGTTTTTTTTGTAATTAGACTGACCTGTAAATTACACAAATCTTAGCATAAATCTATAGTTTTACAATATGATACGTGTGGCTCATCCATTTTGTTATTTTTTAGTTTATTTTAATTAATACAAAAATATTGCTTCAACTGCAAATGAAATAAAATCACGTTAACAGTAAAAACCATTTTTTTCTTTTTCAATTCTTTTCCTTCTTAAATATATCAACGCGGTGCATTAAACAATGAGCAAGGCGAAACAAGTTAGTTAATTTGCCTTAACTCTGTCGGCGCTTTGGCACAGCAATCTAACGACAAAGTACATTTATTAACAATTACATGTGTGTTAGTGTTCTGTTATATAAACCAAATTGACATCTTAAAAAAATGTTATCAGAAACTAAGAATAATAGAAAAACCGATTACGACATGCGCATGATTTCCCGCTAGATGACTTGTATTCCCCTAAGAAAGGGTTGCCAATCCATTCATTCCACAACCATTTTTAGGGCTATGTTTTTATCTTGTATTATAATAATATTTTTATATTTTCCAATGTTTTTTTTTTTTTTTTTTTGTCAGAAAAAACCCTTTAAAAAACTACCTGCATTAAACTGCAATGTAGATCGTTTTCGTCATTATAATCTTATTATAGAAGTTACACGCGCACCCTCAATTAATTGATTTCGAATTTTCTTAATTCCTGGAAAGATAAATTTAAGCAACTTTTTTTGCCTGCAAACCTTAAAATATAGAAAATAAATGTAACAGTTTAATGTTTTCCTTGTTTTTTTCTTATTGCATGCCCACAGATTTTTAAAGGGGTTTTCCCCCTTTAAAAAGCTACCTGCAATAAAATACAATGTAGGAAATCCATTTCTGAATATACCCACAATCAAATATTTTTGGTTTTTTTCCAATTATTTATTTAAAAAATAAGCTTAAGCACACTCAGAAATTTTTTAAGTAATCATGAAATAATGCGTTTTTTTAAGGAAAATAGTCACTTTTCATGGTTTGATATGAAAATAATTTTTAACTAACATCAGTCGTATTGTGTTTTTCAAAGTGAATTGGTGAATTCTGAAGAAAATAATAAATAAAACAAGCCGTTAATCTTAAAAAGTGAAAAAATCTAGATCTTAATGAATATAGTATTCACAAATAAATAACTTTGCCCGAAACTTTTTTAAGAATTCAAAACTAATTTTGATTGGTCGAAACAAAATATATATTGTATTTCACTAAATATCAGGATTTTTTAATTAAATTTCTATATGTTTTAAAAAATAATCTTTATTATAAAAACCGTGTTAAAGTGTTTAAATAAGAAAAAGTGCGCAAAATATTCACCAAAAAAATCGAAGCAAAAGTAGAAAAAAACATGAAGTGTGCAGTGGCCAAATGCGCTTCGTCGCGATAGTCAAAAATCATGTGAGCAAATGTGTAAAAAATTAATTTTTTGCATATTTTTAATTAATTTAAAATTAGCTGTATCTCTTCATAGTTTTCCAAAGAACGATCAAGAACTTAAAAGCCTTTGGATAAAGTTTTGCAATCGGCGGAATACAATAAAAACCCACAGGGAGAGAATTTGTTCTTTGCATTTTAAACAGGACGATTTTGAAAGAAATTTAAATAGGTAAGTTATTATTATGTTTTTTCATTTGTTCAGTTTTTTAATTATTAACTACGCATAGGATTCAGCAATTGAGCAACTCTGAAGTTGAAAGAGTGAGCAATAGCGACTATAGAAGCGGGTAAAATGGAAGGGGAGACAACAACATTCATAGAGGAAGCAACAACATCATCGAGGAATCAAAAACATTTGTAGAGGAAACAAAAACATTAGTGGAGGAAACAACCAAATTCCCTGAGGAACGAACAATGGTGAAGACCAGCACTAACCAAGTGTACAGATGTACATAAAAAATTTGGAAATCAAAACTTTTACATATATGATCGTTTCTAGGGATGCATTGCGTAAGTAAAATGATATGCTAAAAATGCAAAAAAAAGCTGAGATCACTATAAAAAACTTGTCTTAAGACGTTCAGAAATTTAAGTTTACAAACGCAAATCTGCCGAAGGTAATGAGACGCCTTTTCACTAAAGGCTAAATAAAAAACTTAAAAAAGGTGAAAAAAACTTTACTGAAGAAGATATTGCGCAGTCAATTACACTAAATTCCACAAGTGCCAAGGCTTTCAGGTTATTTGGTTTGTAATTGTTGCAATTGTTTGTGGTTTGGGCTCTGGGAAACGAAAACTTTTCAATGAGCTTGAAGTTGATTTTAATAAGCGCTGGAGAGTGGTTTATGTAGTAATTTACAGGCTTTTGTACGACAACACAAACACACAATATTCGTGTTTAGTGATGTTCCGCATATGATTAAGCTTTTAAGAAACCATTTCATTGACGACGGGTTCATCATTTATCGCTTCAATCACGCACAATATATCAGCACATTATCTAAGCGTTGCTGGCGCTTAAAGACAAAAAGTTAAACTAGCTACGAAGCTGTTCTCACATACAGTTGCTCAATCAATTACACGAGCGGCCACTTTAGGGTTTTTAGGTGATAAAAAGTGGACTGAATGTAGTCAGTTCTTCAAATTTGTAATGAGAGGTTTTATTTTAAAATACAATATAATCATTATACATTTTTTACTAGCCGTATGACTGGTTTGATATAATGGATTCAAGGGTACCAAGACAGGATGCAAGAGAGCGATTACACGCATACGGCTTGTCACTTGGAATACAAAATGATACGTTAAGTAGTATGTCCCAAATGATGTGCGATTGGCAAAAATATGCTCTTGCCATTTCAGAAAGGTACACATAAATTTAATTTAAACTTAAAAAAATGTATCTATTGTAAAACGACGAACTAAAGAATCGTTATAATATAGAATACATCTTAACATATCGCCTAAACCAGGATATTCTTAGGATTTTTTTTGGGATAATAAGATCTAAGGGAGGTTTTCATGACCATCCCGATCGTTAAGAATTTAAATATAGACCTCGGTCATATATTTTGGGGTACAGCAAAGCATCTTGGGCAGTAACGCAAATGTAGAGATAGACAATAATTCCGATTTGGAGATCGTGCATTATTCATTAACCGGTAAATTTAAATTAACAATTTAAAATCATACAGTTTTTAAAGTTTCTCTTGATTTATTAAGGTAAATACTTAAAAGTATTAATCCCAAAATTGAGCAAGACGATTTGCTGAAAAAAAATTATGAGGAGGAGGTGAAAACCCTGAATTATGATGGTTTGGACAATTTGGCCGGCTATATTTGCAACAAATTAAAAAACGAAGATCCCAGTATCGTCGCTAAATCTGTAGAGGACTCGACATACTCATAGGTTAGACATTTAAATGAAGGTGGGCTAAATATTCCATCAAACACTTTAATGGAAACGCTTAAATCTTGTGATGCAAGTTTTGTAAAGCTAAACGGGGAAAAGTTACTTGCTACAAGGGGATACTTAGAAAAGTACTTGGCGGAAGCAAGGAATATAAAGGCAAGTGAAGAAGCAAAAAGACTTTTTTTAGATGAAGAATGTGTTTCAGAATACGGTCTCTTAGTGCAGAAATGTCCCAAAATATGAATAAGCGTAAAAGAAAATTAAATAAAACAACAACTTAATATTAACAAAATAAAACATTTTTTTTTTTTAATTTTTTTTTAACACTGTTATGTTAACATATTTTTTGAGATTCGTGACGTCACTTCACCTAGCTGCGCAGAAGAATACAATTTTGTGTGCGTTATGTCGTAATCTGTTTTTCTATCATTCTGGATCAGAAACGGGTAATTAATTCTCTAAGCTTTCCAATGTAAATCTCACTAGATAAACGAAATGCCTTCTATTAACACCAATTGTTAAGTAGTATTTGTTCGTTTGCTTTCTTAATCGCTTTAATGTATTCTATAAACAGTCTGTAATAATAATCGTTTACTTCTTTTTATGAAAGAATAAGAAACTCTTTTGACCCTAAGATTTATAATTAATATATCAAGTTAAATGAGTTGGCTTTGTTTTAAGAAAGTAATTAAGAAAGTAAGTAAGGAAAATTTCACTTCTTGTAATACAATTTTTATAACATAATTACATACATAATTTTAATAATTTTTCAAATTTCTCAAGAATTATCTTAAAAATAAAGTTTAAATTGAGATATGTTTAAGTTTAGGATATCTTTTTTATTCAGAAAAAATTAAAATCAATTCAAATGAAAGGGCTGATTGGTCGAATCTCTACAGTTAGACTAGATGACAAACTTTTCCTTTATAATGCGATTCTTTAGTCAATATTGCTCCATTGCAACGAAATATGTGGTACTGCCTTAATACTAAGATTTAGAGAAATTCCAAGGCGCCATAACTGTTAAAAATCCACTTTAACATTTCCTACTTAAATATTTGTTTTTTGTTTGAAAATATAACATTGAAATTATTGTTTTTATAAATAATTTATTTTTACAAATACTTGTAATTTATACTGTTAAATCCAAAAATAAACATTAAATCTGTTTTTATAAAATACTTTTAATTTAAATTTCAATAGGTTGTGGGCGCAGACCAAAACCTTGTAAAGAATTGAAAGGTGTGTTATATATAAGTATTTACGTATGAGAATGGCAATAGTATTAAGAAGAATACCTTTGCTAAATGGATACAATTTTTGTACTTGGTTACCACAAGTGGAAGCGGTGTTGCATAAGAATTGTTTTTTGCGTATGGTAAGAAATCAAGAAGCCAAGCCAGAAGAAGTCATCATTATCGACAATGCAACAGCAGCAGAAAAAAATCTTACAAAAATTATTTGGAGACTCTGCGGGATTATGATAGTGTTGCTCAAGATGGATGTGCGGAAAAATTTATTGATTTAGAACCAGAAATCGTGCAGATGGTAAAAAAACTTCAAGACATCCCGTGAAATTTGTTCGTATTTAAAAGACGCATACGATCGTTAGTTTACGCAAAATAAGCAGAACTTTTTTGAAAGTTACTGAATTTTAAGATAGCGGGAAATCAAAATATATCGCATTATTTGGTTGAATTTGACATAGCATTCTCTGAGCTTCGTAGAACGGTAGCTAATTTGGATGAAGATTTTCTTACTAGAATTTTGTTGGATGATTTGCTAGGAAAATTTTATGCGGATAAAGCTGCATTTGGCACTGCCAACGAGCTTTCAGCCTTAAATGTTACACGCTCAAGACTTTTGGAAATTAGTGAGAAATCTGAAGAAGTGAATTTGCAGGACAGTGCACTGAACGCCTCTAAATTTCAAAGTGGTAATGGGAAGAAGCAATGTATCTGAGATATTTATTGGAAGAACGCGGTTATGCTATAGATGATCCAACTAAAATATTTTTTGTTAATATCAAAGTGATCAACCCATGGCTTATTTCCGAAATCATCGTTCTAGAACTAAGCACATTCACTATCGTTATCATTTTATAGTAAAAGCTATTGAAATGAAATTGTTAATTAATTCTCTTCAAAAGTTGGCAGAATGTTGAGTTTTTGATAATTATGGTAGTGCCATTAGCGCGCATACAAACAACACAGAAATAATTAAGCCATACACAGATAATCTAACCCATACCGTAAGTCATTAAGACACACAGAGAATTATCAAAATATTGAATAAATGCTAATAAAAACAAGCAAGAGACTTGTATATGACTTTATCGAATCTTATATACTCTTCACCATATATGGATGACCACAAGTACCATACTACAGATTTTCCATTGAATAGTTTAAGTAAAAAGGTCATGGACCGATCTTGCTGATTTTCAATAGCAAAACTTTTGAAATTATGTTGATAGGCATACTTAAATTTTCGCTACCTTATCTGGTGTTTTGCAAAGTTGATTCAATTCGTTCATAAGAACTAAGATTATATATACTTTATGGGGTCGAAAATGGTTACTGTAGAAATTTCAAATGGAATGAAAAAATAAACTAAAGCTTAACAATTCAAATAGTCAATAAATTTTTGAATTTTTTTATTTGTTCCCTTAATGATAACAAATGGAGTCGGGTACATTATAAGGTATCTTGAAAGACATTGAAATAATTATATTGACTCATAAGGAGCATGCCTGGTCGGTAGTTTTATTAGCAATTTGTTCTTTTAAACTTTTATTTTTAGATGTATTCACAATGTATGTTAAATGTGGAATACAGAATATGGTTTCAAAGGTCCCAGAAACAGATGAGCAGATAAAAAAAATCACATGATTGTAGCAGAACAGGCATAATATAAGGCACTGTTTTGTTATTCTGTACAGCTTTGAAGGTTTTGTACAAAGCTTTTCACAACCCCTTAAAAATCAAATTCTAAATGTTACACACAAGTTATTTGTGTTTGAATATGAAACATTCTAAATTTTGATTAATTGTTTAATTTTGAGCGTGGAACAGTAAAATATTTACATGTAGTTTGTTTAAATTTTAAATAGAAGCCTTTGCAGTTAAACTGAACAACTAAGAATATCGTAAGGGCTGTGCAGAAACTTGTGTTCTCAGGAGGGATTTCTAAAGCCGATTTTCTGCTTTAATGTTTAATGTATTGAAAACCCATCGATTCTTTTGCTAACGCCTTAAACAGATTTTCCTTTTCACCGAAACCCATTGCTTCTCCTATAATCATATTGGCAGACATGGGCTCCTATGCCTTTATTGAACTAAACAAAAAACCACGAACATATTTTTTTTAATTAGTACTAGCACTGAAGGGATGACCCCTACTTATGCAATGCATTGTGCCAGAACTAGGAAATTAGGTTGTGGGAAGGGGGGTAGAGGGAGTAGTGCTCGTGGACATTTGATGTGAATCTTTGCACATTGAAAGTGTCGGGAGTTTATTCTACATATGAACTGTTCGACTAAAAAACGAATTTTGTCTGTAATACGTAGTGCGATTCACTGGCCAATCGACCACAAAGGAATGCGCTTTTGAAGCAGAGCGCGTAGGATGTATGAAGCACCGTTTTGGTCGTAGCTAGCAGGTGGTGGGTATGCAGTAAAACCTTATAAAAAAGAGTAGTTCAAATAGATAGATGCAAAAAATGTTGCGATTCAGAAGATACTTAACGTTTAGCTAGTATCATTTTAGGGCGAGAAGGTATAGGTAAAAATCAGGATTTTTATACAGCCCTCTTGAATTTTTGAACTTTTTTTCTTGTTATTATAAATACAATTTTTCTTCATATGGGTATACATTTTACGTTCATTTTTTTACTAGCTGTATAAGTTTCATATACTTATATAGAAAGGTTAAAAAAATATATTGATATAAAGGTTTAATTTGTTTTCAGATTGAAATTTAATTAAGTTTTAAATTGTCTTAATCATTTAGTTAAGTAATAATTAATAAAAAATCTTCTAGTTAAATAATTAATTAAACGAAGGAAGACTGCAAGTTTTAGATCAAATAAATAATTTAATTTATTAAAAAAAGGTAATTAAATAGGAATCTACAATAGAAAAAGAAGCTTAAATAACTGCAAGAACTGCTTACGTAAAAATAACGTCTCTGTGGGTGACACTCCTTAATTTTGTTCTTTTGGAACATTTTATAAGTGTCTAGCTATAGTGGTTCCACAGAAGTAATTTTGTAAACTACCTGTTGTAAACAAATATTTCAATAGCTTTAATGCAGAAACATAATGTTCTCTTGTATTTTTCTAAGTTAATTTTCATGAAAATAGGGCACACTGAGTATGAGACAGGTATTAATTAATATGAAATTATTAGGATTAAAGCGTGTTTGTGAATTAACATTCGCATAAATTTTTGTAATTTCATTTGGCAAAACAATAATTGAAGGTTTACTGTGTTGCAGCTTGGTGTTGGCAGCTAACAAAGACGCCTTATATTGTACTCTTGTTTCGTAATAATTGTATTTATCTAAAGAAAAGCACCATTCAAAACTGTAAATTTTTTATTTTTCATATTTAATACTTTATAAATTTTTTTTTGTATGAAATTATTAAACTATGTTAGGTATTATGTAGTGTGAATATATTTAATACATAATTTATCAACTTGAATGTTCAAGCATTTATATATATTTTATTTTAATTTATGCCATCATTCCTACCTAAAGCAAATATTTTTTTCGTTAATTTGATTGAAATGGAAAAGGAAAAACCCAATTCATATTTTAAAAACAAATTTGCGATATATGGGCAAAAATATCCTAAAAGATGTACATACTTATGTATAATTTATTATTTTGTTGGATAAATTCATTTCATTTTAAGACATTTGGATTTTGGGCATTAATATCGTATCTTATATTTGCTAAATTATAAGTGAGCAAATGACAAATTTATTCTAGTTGAAATGCATATAATCAAATAGAATTAAATATTCACAAAACAAAAAAAGAGAAAAATCATCAATTGACAAATGATTGAAAATCAATCAAAAATAAGCCAAGCAAATGAATGAAAAATAAATCGAACAGTTACACACGCTACCAAAATAAGCTTATTTATTATCTAAAATAGGCTTACACAAAGATTAAGCATTTAATGTTGTGCATCTTAACAAAAACTAAAATAGAAATGTTAATGTGAAATATAAGAAAAAACTATGGTAATTGTAAATTTTGGAAGAATACAAAAATTCCTTTTGGATAATATTTTGAGTAGAATTAATAGAATGAAAAATTCGTAATTAAGTTATGTCATTATGCAAATGTCATGAAATGTCATTGTACTACGATATCTAGGTTGTAAACATATAAATCAAGGCATATTAATTTAACAGGTAGTGTTAGTAGATCAGGTGATGTTTTTTGTTTACGTTTTCAGGTGTCAAATTTTGTTTACACTTTTAATTTTCCTAGGATTTTTTTTTTCTTATATCATGTGTCGGGGAAATTTGTGTTTGTGTTTAAAACTTTCATAGAACAAAAAAGTGTGTACAAATTTATTATGAAGCTTGATTTTATCCCTTTACTGCTCCTAATCTGCGAAATGACATCCATAACGGCTTCTATACGTATTTTTCTTCATCGCATGTAAGTCTTGTGAAATGATTGAAAATAATAATAACATTAATTTTTTTTCTAAAGCGCACATTGGGACAAATAACCGAATTATGAATGGAATTTTGTTAAATGTAACCAATAATGCACTTAATTTGTTCTATATGGTACTGCGCAATCAAACAATAAGTATTTATTTTTTATGCATTACATTAGTCTGTACGTGCGTGCAAAGTATTATTATCTGTTTTACGGTCTAGTTTAGTTACTTAAATTCATCATCATACATGGAATAAATATTATGATAAAAAATATGTATTTACCAAAACAAAAGATTATGACTAGCTTTAATTCCAAACATTATTTTAGGACAAGAAATATATGTTTAGTCCTTATGATAAATTTTTTGTAAACAAATTTTAAGATAAGAAATATTCTGGTAATAACGAAATTCAAAATTTTACTAATTATACTTTTTGGAAGAAAATTACATGAAAGAAAGTAACTTTAAATAGCGACAGTCATTAAGAGGATGCTTATGTAAAAACATACATATGTATATAATGTTAAGTGTACTATTAATAGGTACTAAAAAAATAAAAATACTAAAGCAATGCTTTACATACTTTGCACGTAAAGACTTATGTGATGCGTTAAAAAATAAATACTTATAAGTTTACTGGGTGCTAGGAAAAAGAACATATAAGAGCAATAGTGGTTACATTTAACGAAATAAGAAACTCCATTTTTGTCGTCGTAATTCGGTTATTTGTCCCTATGTGCAGCGTTAGTTGATTTTGACATCTGAAAACATATTTTACAAACATAAAATACATTGTTGTAGTTGTTTTAGAACTGCTTTTACCTGTTAAATTAATATGCCTTGATATAAATAATTATTTCACAAAAAGAGTTTCAGCAGCAAAAGCCCGTAGAACGCCCATCTAATGTACCTAAATATTTCTAAGGTTTTCAATTTCTTGCTTTTAATAAGATTTTGCTCGAAAAACTCTGAAGAGCTTAAATTTATTCTTTACTATTATTCTTTTTTTCATTCTTTTAACTTTTAAGTTATATGAAACAATAACTAATGATTTTTTTGTTCTGCAGTTGCGATCTTTTCTGAAGATATACTTGAACCGAATTGGTTCTATACGAATACAAAAATTTATCTAAATCTATTTTGCATCAATTAAAACTTAATATAATATTTTGCTTAATAAATTTTATTATTAAAATTCCATTGTATTCTCTTTAGTTTGGAATACGAAATGCTGTGAAATACTTCAAATTGTGTGTCGAAAATTAAACAATGTTATTCAATAGTACTTTGTTTTTAGTGTGACAATGTGCCTACTTGGAAGGCACTAGTCAAAAACGGAGTAAATAAATAAAAAGAGTATAGCTGGAGGAATTCGTCGTCTCCATGAAGACCTAAACTTTGCCGATGATATTTTTCTTCTCTCTGGTGTTTTTTTCCCACACATATTAGATTGGAAGTTGATACTAAAAGTACACTTGCAATACGTATCCACAAGAACACCAAAAGCCATACTAAAACAGGTGAACATAAAATTTTTTATTTTGATGACTTGGATATATCAAACTGCCACCTCGGCACTGAAAATAGACCACCTTATGGGTTGCCGTTAGAGATCGGTGTTATGCGAATAATCCACACCCCCAAGGTTAAAACTGCCTGGGCCATTTTTAAGATGTAATCAGAAAGCTTTCACAAAGTTTAGGAAAAACAGAATAAGCTAGTGCGAAATTATTTGCAGAATAAACCGTGTTATTTCTAATCAATATTCTTTCATCTTTACTTTATTTAAGGGGATACTCGTATTTGTACCACACACGAATATTTTTAAAGTTCATACATACATACATATCTTAGGATAGAAAGAGATTTTGGCCATTTGCTGTAAGATTTAGGTAGAATTGTGGATCCTACAAAAACAAACTATATTAATCATGCATCAAGGTCCTTCATCATGTTTTAGCTTTAAGGTAAAAACGCAATAGAAGCAGTTGTTATCCAAATTCAAAATGTATAATATAAAGGTTGCAAGTTAATTGTGATACTACGTTTTTGTGAAATGTATTGGAATCACAAAAAACTTAATTTTGGGAAATATGAGTTGCCTTTCCACCTAAAACCCACGATTAATGTATAGATCGGTTTCACCTTATATGAAGGAATACATTATGTAGGAAACATTTTGGGTGTGAGTTGGTCTCCTAACAACGCGTCGCGTCGGTCGTAAGGAAGATTCAAAGCAAAACCGACATAGAATTAATGCTTTTTATTAGAACTTAGAATTACATTTGTAAGTGTTTTTTTCTTATTCTAAAATCAAAGTAAAAGTTAAACTTTGATAATAACAAGAAGTAAAAGATATTAAAAACATCTATTAAGTTCTTAAAGCATTTAACAACGAACAATTTTTCTTTAACACTAAATAGTAATAATTGTAAAGAAATTCGTCAACAATGATTTTGTGTCTGTTTTTGACCAATTACCTTTTTCTTAATATGAAGAGTTTATTTTGGGCTATTTCATATTTTTCCCTACGTTTCGTCAGCTTTTTTCCGACCTCTTTAGGGGAGGTTTTTTATTAGCTATTATAACGAAAAATTATTATGTAACATTTCATTATGATCTTGATCTTTATGATTTTACTTACAATTTGATTTTAATTTATATCATTTAATAAAAAAATAATGAAGTTTTATTATTAAATAATATTGTATAATAAGAAATGTAAATTATGGACAGCACGACAATTAAAATTATTAAAAATAGTCATCGAAAAAATATCACAAAAAAAGATTTGTTTTAAATAAAACAAAGTTCAAAATAATGCCAGGGAATATTGAAGTTTGGTGTTGTCTTTGTCTTCTTGAGTGTTTATTGATTTCCTTATACGTTGTTATATTCTCTAACTTCTCCATATTTTTTGTTTTCTATTTTCTCCCTGTCTAGTTTATGATGGGTCCAGTTTTTTGCATGTTGTGCTAAAGCAAGGGTAAGTATTTGCACACTCACTCATACTCATTGCACATGAGTAAGAATCTGCTTTGCTTTTTTTCCTCGCAGCACATGTGAGAGTACGTGTGCTTTTTTTCTTTTTCATCAACTAATAAATATTCTGTTTTGCACATTTTACTTTGCTCATGGATGATAAATGAATTTTTTTTGCTCATCCTCATGTGTGAGACATGAACACATTTTTTCCTGCTCATTGATGAGAAATTTTGCTCATCCTCATGTGTGAGAATATTTTATTTTAGTGAATATTTTATTTTGCTCATCCTCAAGTATAAGAAATTGTGCGCTTTGGCAGAAACATAATGAAAACAAGTAGGTATTTAGAAAAAATATGAAAATTCCTTAGAAAATGAAATGTGTTATTTAATTGTATGTTGAAATTTATGTTCATACGTATTTATTTGTTTATAAGTTATGAATATTTTATATAACATTACTTCAGTAAATAAAATTTTGTTATTAATGAATATATTTATCATAAAATACAAAGTGAAAAATATAAATATTTTATTTGCTCCTTATCGTTTTTTTAAATAAAAGTTCATTTTATATGAGTTCTTATCAGGGAAAATGTGCAATAATAACACTGCAAAAAGTGAGGGTTAAAGTTAATTATTTACTTATTTTCAACTATTTATAGGAAAAGACTTGTATAGTGGGAAGGGTTTCTTCTTGTTTATTGTTATAAGCTAATTTATTTTCGTTTGGTATTTTTTATTGTCTAATTGTTTTTATGGCCTTTGTTTTCGCACGTTTATTTGCTGTTTTTCGGACTTGTGCTATGTTTATAGTTGTAGAGACTTTACTTGTGTATTTGTTATGTTTTATTACTTTTTTAATGCAAGGAAAAAATTTATTTTGGACACACCATTATTAAACAAAACCATTCATTTCTTGGTATTGTGCTCGATAAAATCCGCATATAAGTTAGATACATACATATGTAAAGCATGTATAAATAAAATTTTTTATTACTGTTTAGAAGAATGCGCCTTAACACTTACCTTAACAAAATTAAGAAACAAATTAAATAACAATACTTTAAATAATTTATTGATAAGAAACCGGAATTATTTTAAAATAAAACTTCCTAGTATAAGTATATATCAAAATTATAAGCAATATATGTAAAAACTGTAACAAATAATTTTCTTTTCGAATTTGTTAAGCACTAACTCATAATGTTTATAATTTGTATTTGAAAAAACATAATTTAAATAAATTTTAACCAATAAGTAAATAATATTATAAAAATTCGCAAAAAAATTTTCAATAATTTAAATAATTTTTTTTTTCTGTTTCTTGAAGATGCCACCCAACGATGTGGCGAAAAATTGAAAAAATAATAATATTTTTAAAAACGGATCTAGGGCTTAAAAAATTAGAAAAGAAAATTTATTATAAAGGTAAAAAAAAACATTGATTTGTAATATAAACGTAGTATATAATAAAAAATTTTCATTGAAAAATGTTCAACAAACAAAGCAAAATACACTAGTCCGAAAAACAACACGAATAAACATGCAAATTAAAAGGCCATAAAAACAATTGGACGAGCAAAAAACCCAAACAAAAATAAATTAATTTATGATAACAATTAACCTTAATCCTCACTTTTTGCAGTGTTATTTATTGCACATTTTCACTGATGAATAATTCATATAAAAAAAACTTTTACCTTAACAAATAAGAATGATATATTCGACTATGCTGAATCTTAAATACCCTTCACCATCTATATAAATATAGTTTAGTAAAGTAGCTTCTAATAAAAAAGTAAATATTTAAGTACTACTATACATACTTAAGAACTCAATACATATAATTTTACATACAAATACCACCGGTTTTAATGGGTTAAAAATTTTTAAAAGACTTTAGTATATCCTTCAAGATCTCTTCAAAAGCTTTAAAATAATACCCATATTCATATTTAAAAGAATTTTTAAATTTCAGAGGCCTGTAACATGGAAAACATGGCCAAAAGCAAGTTTTTCCACTTGTTATTTTCTTATTTTTTAATTCTCTACCGCCTCTTATATTTATTTTTCGATTGGAGTTACTTCATTGTTCCATACGATATGAAAAAGTTAGAGGTAAGCGTGGTGTTTTTCCCACTGCTTCGAAAGACATAGACCGATAGTGCTGATTTCCAATTGCGTATTTATTTATTTATTTTGATATTTTATCTAGCTGATCAGTACCTCGTCAAATTTGATTTCAACAATAACACCGACGGACATCGCTTAATCGATATAGATATTCGCGTTTCAGAAATGGATATTGTAAATATTACAAAAGGACTGACAAAATTAGTTATACCCTTTTTCCACTTTTTGTGGTGAAGGGTATAAAAAAAGGTTAAAGAGTAAATAAAATAATTATGTTATACAACAAAAGATATTTAGCTACATCTTTGAGTGCTGTCATAAAAACATTTATTAATAACAAAATTTCATTTACTGGTGGTAACACTGGTTGAATAAACAACGAAAATTACAAAAGCTCTGTGAAATATTTTAAATAAATATAAAAAGTGCTTCATTCTTTATTGTTATTTGCATTCTACATTCAATATTATTATTAATGAAGTATAAAAGAGATTGCAAAAGATTTAAAATTTGATGATTTAAGTAAAAGTTGCAAATAAAATAATTATTAAAACATTTTATTAAGAATGCCGGTTGAATGCAGTAAATGCAGAACATTAATTAGGGGTGAAACAGGAATACAATGTGAAGGAGTATGTAAAAAAGTATATCACTGCGCCGCAAAATGTTCAGGTCTTGATCAGTATTCAATTGGTATAATCGGAAATAAAAATTTCATCAGATTTATTTGTGATGACTGTGTCCAGTATATCCATAATGTCGATTTGGTAATAGCTAATATACAAGATGGTGTAGAGAAGAACGAGAGAAAATTGTGTGAATATAAAAATGAATTTAAAGCCTCACTGAAAGAAAATGAAAGTGAAATTAAGAAATTATTGGAAGCTGTTGAAATAAGGTATGAGGAAAGAATAAAAAAATTAGATTATGCTCAAAGATGTTGTGAAAAAAATGTAAAAGAAGTTCAAAAATTATACGGATATGTAAATGATTTTGAAAATAAAAACAAACAAATGTATAGCAACATAGAAGAAATCAATAACAAAATGTATGGTGAAATTAAAAAGATCATTAAAGAAACAAGTGCAAATAAAAACAAAATGTCATATGCCGAATTAGTAAAAAATAAAACAGAGTTGCCAGAACTTTCAAAAACAGTGCCGTTAATACTTAGGCCAAAAGAAAAACAAGGTGTCGAAAAAACAAAAAATGAATTGAACAAAAATGTGGATCCTGTAAATTTAAAAATAACAAATATAGAAAACAGAAAAAATGGAACATTAGTAATTCAAACAGAAAATAATGAGGAAAGAGATAAAATTAAAGAAGCAATTCAACAGAAAATGAGCGAAAAATATGACATTAAAGTTCCAAACCCGGTAGAGATGTCTGTTACAATTACAGACATGGGTTTTAAGTATGATGATAATGAAATTATTGATAAAGTAAAAAGACAGAACCCCATGTTACAAGAGTCCAATTTGAAAGTTTTTAAAAGGTATGAATTTAAAAAGAATAACAAAATTATCTTCAATGCTAAAATTAATATTGATAACGACTCGTACACGAAAATATTGGAAGCGCAAAAAATAAACATAGGATGGGAGAAATGTAGAGTTTTTGATGGAACAGAATTGATGCAGTGTTTTAAATGTCAAGGATTCAATCACCGAGCTAGCGAATGCAGAAATCAAGAAACATGTTTAAAATGTCACGAAAACCACAGAACAAAGGACTGTCAGAAAAAAATGATAGAAAAATGTATAAATTGTATAAGAGCTAATAACAAATTAAATATGGACCTTGATGAGAACCACAATACTATGAATCGAGAGTGTCCAGTATACCAAAATAAACTGAATTTAAAAAAGAAAAATATAGGTTTAAAAATATAACAACTAAGAAATTTAAAATGTATCTTTACAAACATTCAAGGCTTAATAAATAATCTAGCGCAAATTGAGATCATCATTGAAGAAGAAAACCCGGATTTCGTAATTTTGTCTGAGACTCATGTAACTAGAGATGTAGAGGAAGATGAAATATCAATTGAAGGTTATAACTTAATAACAGCACTGTCTGATTCACCTAGAACTGGGGGTGTGGCGATATATTTCAAGAAAAGGTGAAACGTGCAATTAATATCAGAAATGGTTGATAATTTAAAATACTGGCTAAGTGCAGTTATAATTAAAAATGAGGAAATCAACTTTATACTAGCAGCAGTTTATAGATCACCAAGTTATAGTGAAGCAGAATTTTGCACCGTGTTTGAAAATTTTATTGAAGAATTATGCGAATTTAATTGCGAACTGATCGTTACTGGTGACATTAACATTGATTGGTCATCTAATAATTTTTACAAGAAAAAACTAGAAAGTATATTTAATGACAATGGCATAAAACAACTGATAAAAGAATATACAAGAGTAACTAAAAATACTAAAACTATAATAGATTACGTGATAACAAATAGCAAAAAAGTAACAGCTAAAAACAGCAATATAACCAAAGTAACAGATCATGAAGTAATAAACATATATATTGAGTGTAACAATGATAAAAAAGATGAGCAATATAACGAAATCGAGACATTTAAATATAAAAAAGAAGATTTTAGAATAGAACTACAAACAAATTTTAATAGTAATTATAATGACAGTTTAAATAATGGTGCGGTACATTTTGATACGTGTATTGTAAACACAATCAAAAAATTTACAAGAAACCACAATAATAGAAAACAAAACATCGTAAATAAATGGTTTAATACACAGTGCAGAACACTCAAACATGAAAAAATTACAAAATATCATATTGCAAAAATCGAAAATACTATAGAGGCATGGAACATGTATAAGAATGTTAGGAACAATTATAAAACAATAATAAATAACGAGAAGAACAAATACATAAGTAATAGAATAACTAATACCAAAGATCCGAAACAAATGTGGCTAGAAATAAAAAACTTAGTGCTAAAAAAGAACCGATCTGTGATACAAAATGTCATATTTGAACAAATAGAATATAAGGATTATAATACAATTGCCATTAAGTTCAATGATTATTTTATTGATAGTATAAAAGAAATTAGAGACAGTATAGAAAGTCTACAATATATAAATAACACATATGAGACAAACAATACTTTTGTATTCAGTGCAATAGATTATTACGAATTAAAGAAGATATGCAAAGAAGTTAATAACAAAACTGACTTCAATAGAGTGACAACAAGAATGATATTGGATAACTGGGACATAATGAGCAACCCGTTGTTAAAAATAATTAATAAATCTCTCGAGTCAGGAGTTTTCCCAGAATACTGGAAGGAATCAGTGGTTGTTCCAATTGAGAAAGTGAATAAAACAAATAAATGTGAAGAATATCGTCCAATAAATATGTTAAAAATATACGAGAAAATATTGGAAAAGGTCGTTAAAAATCAATTGGAAAAATATATAGAAAAAAATGGAATACTTACTAAATACCAATCAGGATTCAGAAAGAATTTCTCATGTGAAACTGCAGTTAATTTCATAGTCAACAGATGGAAAAAATTGAGAAAAGAAAAAAATTTTTGGCAATTTTTCTCGATTTTAAAAGAGCGTTCGAGACCATAGATAGAAATATGCTGTTAAGAAAATTATATATGTACGGCATAAGGAATAAAGAGCTAAAGTGGTTTGAAACTTATTTAACTGATAGAAAACAAACAACATTAGTAAATAAAGTAAAATCGAGATCAAGAAATAATGATACTGGGAGCACTGTTGTTCATCCTATATATTAACGATTTGCCTAATGTGGTAAATAAATGCGAAATAGTTCTATACGCTGATGATACATTAATGTATACTGTTGAAGATAGTGAAGAAAATTGTCAAGAAAATATGTTACACGATTTGGAAAGAGTTAATAAATGGTTAAAAATGAATAAGCTGAAACTAAATGAAAATAAAACAAAATTAATGATAATAGGTACAAACAGAGACATTATAATAAAAATTAATAATAAGGAAATATAAAAAGTAGAAAATATAAAATACTTGGGTTTTAAAATAGACAGAGACTTAAAATTTAAAGAGCACATCGAATACATTTGTAAAAATATCGGCAAAAAAATTGGTTATTTTAAAAGAATAAGAAACAAAGTGTCATTAACTACCGCTATTAATATATATAATGTTATTATTAAACCCCACTTTGAGTACTGTTCAACAATACTCTATGCATGTTGTACAAAAACACAAATAGAAAGACTTCAAAAACTTCAAAATAAAGCAATGCGCTCAATTTTAAAATGCAACCGGTACACATCAATCCAGTACATGCTAAATTCGTTAAAATGGCTTAATATACAACAGAGAATAGAAATTATTACCTTAAAATTCATACGGAAAATGAAGATTGGTAATGCACCACAATATCTTTGCGAACACTTTAATATGGTGGGACAAATTCAGCAATATCATCTACGGAACGTGCAAGATTATAGAATTGATAGAGTATCTACAAGTGCAATGCAGAGATCGCTTTTTTACAAAGGCCTCAATCTTTATAACGGGCTTCCTTCAGAAACAAAGAATGAAATAAATAATATAATTTTTAATAAAAAATGTGTCCAATTTGTAAAGAATAATTCACAGATTATGTATTAATGTAATTTAAAAACTTATTGTTACACGATTATGTTAAAAGTATTATAAATACTAATTAAATTAAATAAAAAAAAAAAAATAAAAAAAAGTAATGTCATATAAAATGTTAATACCTTAATAAACAAATAAATACGTATGATATAATATCATATTTTTTCTAAAAACCTACTTGTTTTCATTATGTTTCTGCCAAAACACACATTTCTTGTACTTAAGGATGAGCAAAATAAATATTCACATTTCTCACACATGAGGAAGAGCAAAACAAAATTTTCACATTTCCCACCCGTGAGCAAAAAAAAAACGAAATTTGCACATTTCTCACACATAGGAATGAGCAAAATACAACTTCTCATTTCTTATGTTTGAGCAAAGTAAAACGTGCAAAACAAAAAATTTATCATATCACTTATGTGCCACAAGTGAAAGTGAAAAGAAATTATAAGTAAAGTTGTATCCTTTCCTTTTTTAATATCTGGTTTATGCTCTACAATTCTTGTTTCAAGCACTCTTTTTGTTGCTCCAACGTATACTTTGTTATACTATCCGCTTTCATTTCCTTGGTAGGTTATTTCATAAACGACATTATTTGCTCTTATCTTGTCTAATGTAGTTGAATTCTGCGTAAAAAAGGTGTCTCAGTATTTTGTTTGATCTATATGTAAATATTGTTTTTTCGTCGTTTACCATCTGCTTCAATGTTTTGTTCTCTGTTAGTTTTGGAATATATGGTACACTATAAAAAACTTTTTCCATCGTTTGACTATTTTTAGTATTATTATTTTTTTCTTAGCTTAAGCATTTATATATCAATTTATTTGTCACATGATTTGGATAGCTATTTCTTGTCAATATATTCTTTATTTTGATGATGTTATTATTTTTTAAATCGTATGTCGCTAGTATTAAAAATTGTTCGTATTAAATTTGTAGCTGTATTTATTTTAACATTTATTGTTTGGGTTGAATGATAATTTATTAATGCGTCAATTTCACTTCTATAACATGGAGGACTTAATACAGTACAGTGTTGATACTTATATACACTTTTGGTTTGCAAATATTGGTACTTTCACTTCAATACGAAATGATCACGACATTTTCGTACATTTATTAAACAATATTTAGATTTTATGAATTGTTTTGCACGTGAATCAAGCCTGCATAAATTTTGTCAATCCTTTTAACTATCAACTTTAGATTGGATAAAGGAAGAAAAATTATTTTAAAGAGTTAAATCTGATAAAGAAGTACTTATTTCATATTTCACATTGATTTTTCTGCATTTTATGTCATTTGTAGAACTAATTTTAACTTAATTTAGCTTTTATCAGCATACCAAAAAAAGTAAATTTAAAATCACTATTCTTAACGTCTCAATTACGGTATACTTGTCGAATATATTGCTTAAATAAAGCAAGAATGAAATAATGATTTGCTCAAAATTTGTAAAAAACTATTCTGGCAGAAGAAAAATAGGCAAATTTAGTTAGTAATGGAATCATTAAATTTTTGAATAACCATGAATGTATATTTTTTTAGAGATTATTTTGTAGTTTGAAACACAGGTGAAGCTATTATATCCACGTTTTGGAGAATTAATTATCGTATGAAGGACTTCAATATACTTAATAATTGTAACTGGCAATTAAAATCCAATAATAAAGAGAAAAGTAATCATATTCATTTGCTTTAATGATGTTTTTATGTTATGCAAAATAAAAAATTATGAAAAAATAATTATTGCTAAAATTATAAAACTATATTAAAATTGTTTGGAATTAAAATACTAAAGTATATTTCTTTTGGACAGCTGACCATGAAGCCCGCCTTAGATTATCAGACTTTCCGTAGAGAAGAATCGAAGGCAATACAGTACGTTCATAAATAATAGCACATTTGCTAATCTGTAAATTAATAATTCATAAAATTTTAACAGGGCATGCTATAATTTTCATCTCTTTGTGTAAACTTTATTAATATGTTCTCTTTTCAAAATTGAGCTCATTTTACACAAAACTCTCAGGAATTACAAATACCGTTATCAAAATTGCTTACATTTATATATTTAGCATATTTAAGCGTTCAAATTGTATAGCACAAATGCAAAAAATTCTTTGTATAACAAAGACTAAACAACAACTTCATTTATTTATTTAACAAAAACAATAAAATAAAACCTTTTAATAATTTATTAGACCACCTTTCGATTTAATGCAATTAAATATTCTATTTTTCATAGAACTTGTTAATTTTTTCAGAAGAGCCTGATCCAGTGCCTCCCATTCCTTGAAAATTGAATTTTTGAGCTCATTAACACTCATGAATTGACGATTGCCAGCATAAATTCTCCTGACGAGAATTTCCCATATGTTTTCTATAGGGTTCATATCTGGAGAGCAAGAAAGCCATTCCAAAACAACGACATTATTTGAGCTTAAACATTCTTTTGTAAATTTGCTGGCATGGCAGGCTGCACTGTCTTGCTGGAAAATATATTTCTTATTTATATTATTATGTAAAAATGGCAATAAACTGCACTTAAGCAATTCACAATATTTTTCACTATTCATTTTGGTTGGTACGATTTGCAACTCCAAACAGCATTCTTCAGTAAATGCACCCCAAATCATAACAGAACCACCACCAAAGTTTCTTCGTGAGAAACATTGGGGTTCTTTTCGTAAGTCACGCCAGTAACTATTATTGCCGTCATGGCCATCTTAATTAAATTTTTTTTCATCTGAAAAAATTATCTTTAAAAAGAAATAAATAAGTTAACAATTTTATAACTCAAAGGTGTTAAATAACTTACATTTGACCAATTTGTATTCATATTATTTTTGCAAAACTCCAAACGTGCATTGATATGACGTTTCAAAAGGCGAGGAGCTTTTTTCATTCTCTGTCGTTGAATATGTTTAGAACATTCCAAATGATCGTTTTGCACACTTTGTTGGAAACGCATGCAGCAAGTTGGTTACAGCTTTTGGTACTGTTGCTTGCTGTCCTTAGAATAAGACTTCGCTCGCGTTCATACAACTTTTTTTTCTACCACTGCTTTTATTTTTGCCATAATTTTCAATATTTGCCAAATAATTATAAACAACCTTTCGACTTCTGCAGATTTGAATTGCAATTTCAGCTTTCGACCCACCAATTTCTGTCAATGTTAAAATTTGAACTTTTTCAAATTCGCTAAGTACTTTTCCGCGTGGCATTTTGCTTATAACTAATATTTTTAATAAAACTGAATGCAATATGTTGTTTTAAAACGGTAGTTTTTTATAAGAAGAACTTTTTGCATTTGTGCTATACAATTTGAACGCTTAAATATGCTAAATATATAAATGTAAGCAATTTTGATAACGGTATTTTTAATTCCTGAGAGTTTTGTGTAAAATGAGCTCAATTTTGAAAAGAGAACATATAATTAAAGTTTACACAAAGAGATGAAAATTATAGCATGCCCTGTTAAAATTTTATGAATTATTAATTTACAGATTAGCAAATGTGCTATTATTTATGAACGTACTGTATATGGCGAAATATAAATAGCTCTTTTTTAATGTATTCTAAGCAACTTAAAGTAATTCTATTAATTTATTAAAACTCTAAACATAAATATAGATTTTCCCATTTATATGAGGTCCGCAAGATAATAAGTAACCTATAATTAACAAAACTTTGTTATTAAGAAGTTATTTCGAGAAATTTCCCTGTTTATTTTTAAAAGAATACCCCCCAAATTTATACAGAAAAATCAACAGAGAATATTAAACTCTTTTTTGGGAGTTATTAAATGGGTGAGATAAAGCAACTTTAATTTGGTAAAAACAAGTAAGCAAAAGTGATACAGCAACAAATTTTACAATTTAAATAGTAAAAGAAATTACGCTTTAAGTACTAGTAGGGTATTATTTACTCTTTTAAATCGTACTTAAGATAAGTTTACAATGTAAGTGTGCGTTTATTTTTGAATATGGCGTCAACTGTCATTTCAATTTCACGTCTACTTTTTAAACAGGGACTAAGGGCCTTGTTAGTCGATAAAAACTGTAACAGTTCCATCTCTGAACAAATAGATTATAATCTTTTTAGCATTGACAAAATATATTTATAAAGTTACGACAAATAAAAACGAGTTGAAGAATAAGTTTTTGTAACTATATTTCTACAAACGATATTGTAGAATTTGAGATGTCACGTATGTTTCTAGTTTTTATGACTTCTGCTTATTTTCATTGTTGTTATTGTTGCTGATGCCAATGATACTGTAGCTGTGATAAAGGACACACTTTAAATCTTAAAACACGCTCGTGAATACAGAGGAACATATGAACATATACAAAAGAAAGAAATTTAAAAGGTGTTGCATGTATAAAGGCCACTAACAAAGGGTGAAATGTCACGTGCAACAAATAAAATCTGTGGCAATGATGACTATTTCCTTATACTTAAATTTTGCAGCCGTGGTGTGATATCAAATGAAGCTTCTTCTTTCCATTTTAAAATCCTTTGAATTAAATATTATACAAATGTTTCTGGAGGATTCAAAATCTGAAGAATGATATGTGGCTGTAAGTCTATGAAAGTGTGATGTAATATTCTATGGTATTCGTCGTTATTTATTGAAACATACACATAATATGCTTTGTAAATTTGTTTGTTGGTTTAATGTCTTTTTATTTTAATTTGTATCACGTATTTATTTTCTGTTTATTAAACAAGTTAATTTTATGTAGGTTTTTTTTTGTTATTTTAAAAGAAATACGGACATGAAAGGAATAATTTATTAAGTTATAACTAAAGTAGTGTTCTAAGTTTCTGGCAAAATATATTCTTATTAAAAAAGTCATTTTGCAGTGAAAACAAGAAAAGGGGTCTTACGAAAGACCATTTGTTGTTAAAAAATAAAGGTCTTAAAGATTAAATGGAGGTTTTTAAAATTTTTATTTCCAACTTCGTAGTTTTGTTTTGCACTAAATTTATTCTAAGTGCGCATTTTTTGTCGAGATGAGGGATGTTATTAATATAAACAATATTTAAGAATAGTTATTTTCCCTAAATTTTAGGTAGTTTTATGTATTTATACAACTTTTTACAGAAAACATAACCAAATTAAAAATTTAAAGAAATTTATAAAGCACACCTGGTGGTAACATACTAATAACTCTTCAAGCACTGCTTTGCCAGAATCAAGAGGAATGTGGTGTTATTCTGTGCAAAAAGTGTGGCAAGATTTTAGTTTTTTTAGGATACTATCTATACATATTTAAAAAGAATGCATATCATCATACGTGTATTAAGTTATCTGAAGGATGCTGAGTCTTCTTTATTTTTCCCACTCTTGTTTTATTTTCTGATTTTTTTATATAAATAACCTGTCAACCATTCTTTACTTTTAATATATTTTCTCTGGAATAAAACAGCTTTCACCATTTGCAGTTATTATTTATACGATAACTTTCAAGTGGCCAATTTATTTAATTGTCCCATGAGATGGTTAACTCTACCTGATTTTTTCCATATTATTACCGTATTTATTTAAACTGCTATTGGAACCTAGCAATCAGAATTATTTATTTATGTAATTCAAATTGTGACGAAAATATGCTTTGAAACATTTATGTTCATTGCACTGTTGTAGGTATACACCTTAAATTTTCAAAGTGTATGTAATCTATGTGTGTAATAGCACCAAGTGGAAAAAATGAAACTTTAAATCAATGTTTATCACATATTTTCGTGATTTTTACTCATATGAAGTGATGCCAGAAATTTTAATTTGTCAAAAAAAAAAAAAAAATAATAATAAAAATTTAGAAAAAAAAAACTTAAAATTTTTTTTATTTTTTTTTACTTTTAAAAATATCTGTTTAACGTTTGAAATGAACAAGGGGCACAAATCAAACTTATTGCAAACTTCGACAAAATTAGAAATATTAAATCACTATCCGCTATAGATATATTTGTCATTGTGTGCCAAAATTGTTCCACTATTAGTTGTTCTAAATTCTTAAAATATTTATTGTTTGTTGTTTGTGGCGGAGTTCCATAAATTCGTCATCTAAATTTTGTACCTTACTATCTTCAATTATATTTGGAAAAATGTTTTATTAGACTTACTAGTGAAGAAATTTTTTTATTAAAAGTTTTTTTTTTTAAAGGTTGCGCCGTTAAAGTCAAATCGTTTTGTTATTTGATTACAGATCTCAATGTAAAAGGTAATACAATTACCAATGAATTTATTTAATTCAGTAGCATTAACTTTTTTCGAAAATATAAGCTTTTACATATATTTGTACCTGGTAAACGTCATCATTATTAACATATTTATCCATTAGCGGCAGTGATACAAGTTTTGTCTTAGAGAATTTAGTTGCAATAAAGTTGTTTTAAATAGGTAAATAAATAAGTTTTTAAAACAAGATCTTCAAGTCATATTTTGATTAAAAAATCTTTAAAATTAAAATAAAAATCTTCATTTTGGCATCGCTGCTTATGTGGCTTTAGTTTTTCAACCGTAGTAGGCAGACATTAAAATTTGTATGTATGTACAAATATATTGTAAGACTTAAATTTAGAAATTGAAGTGTGTTTCCAAAAGACTGTTAGTTTGACGAATATGGCCTTATCGCTTAAAGCGTTTTAGGCAGACGCTTAAATTTATGCAGAGAATATAACAAGTCAAAATGAAATGAAAGGTATCCCTAATGTAACGCGATTTTCACATGTATGACCTTATTTTGAAGCCGTAATGGGCTTAAACTATAATCTCACGCAGTTATGTATGACTAAGTCGCTATATAAGCAAGTATAAACAATTTAAATTTAAAGGTGTCCCAATAGTATAGTCACTCTCAAAGGGCCTTATATTAAATATAAATAAAGTATATTATACTGTGTTCGCTGACAAAATTTTAAAAGTAAAATTAAAAATTAAGGGGTGACCCATACATGATGGTAAGGAACTCTTCGTGTTTGACGAAGACTAACACTTAGAGGACTTAAATATTTAACGATACCAAAAAATTTTCACTATTTTTGTTTTTTTGACTCTAAAAATCAAAAGAAAGTATATACACCTCTTTATTAATCATTTAAAATACAATATTTTTGTATATATTTATTTAAGACAATTGCAATGCACATTATTAAATGTAAAATCAGCAACAAGTTCTTATTTAGAGATCTTTCTTTGGTTGGCGACGTCTGCTAGAACTGAGCTTGTCCCCTTTATGTATTGGTCTGATTCTTCGTGTTTGACGAAGACTAACACTTAGAGGACGTATAATATTCTGATTAAAAGTTTTTTGGTTCAGTTATTCCTTCATATGATTTTTTATAATATATGTTACTAAAAAGTTGTATTTGGTTTTTCCATTAAAGTTATATCCAGTACTATACAGAAATTGTGATGTAATTTTTTGAAAATTATTATCTTTACTTAATTATTAATACTATACAAAACGATTTATTTTTCTTTTAAATTACATTTTCTTTCAGTGCAATTTTGTTGTTCTCACCAATATAACTTTATTGTATTTAAGAGCATCACTGATTTGATATCTTTTCACAAATAAATGCAACAACAAATTTTAAGTGCAAGCATTCAGTAGAACCATAAAATAACTCTGCAAAAAAACAAAAATTTCAACCAAAAACATGTTGTCAGCAAAACAGGAAATGTTGAAATAAATAATTACACTGTAAATATTTAACGATAGCCATAAAAATTTTCACTATTTATTGATGTTTTTCGACTCTAAAAATCAAAAGAAAATTAATACACCTCTTTATTAATCATTCAAAATTCAATATTTTTGTATTTATATAAATAATTGCAATGCAGATTATTAAATGTAAAATCAGCAATACGTTCTTATTTAGAATCTTTCTTTCGTTGGCGACGTCTGCTAGAATTTAGCTTGTCCCCTATATGTATTGGTTTGTTTCTTAGCTAAAAAAATGGCTACACAAATTGTGATTCCGTGTACAGAATGAAAGGAAAACTTTATAAATACAACTTGAGATGTCTCAATGTGTTCCTGTTTGCTTAACGCCATTATTTCCAGTCATTAAAAAAATGGCTACACAAATTGTGATTCCGTGTACAGAATGAAAGGAAAACTTTATAAATACAACTTGAGATGTCTCAATGTGTTCCTGTTTGCTTAACGCCATTATTTCCAGTCATTAAAAAAATGGCTACACAAATTGTGATTCCGTGTACAGAATGAAAGGAAAACTTTATAAATACAACTTGAGATGTCTCAATGTGTTCCTGTTTGCTTAACGCCATTATTTCCAGTCGCGATAAGGCCTTTTGTAAAAGGAAAAATAATTGCTACTGAAGAGAGCATAAGTTGATAAATTTGGTTAACAACCACCAGTGTAAAAACCTAAAAGAGAAAACGAAAACAGCGGTAAAGGAATTGGTAAAGGCGATTATGCAATAGAACAGCTCATAAGATGAATGGAAGTCTTGGATATCATGGTTGTTGTTGTTGTATCATCTCTGCTGAAGTCGGGATTGTTTTCCGAGAAAAAAATTTCGGTAAGCAAAAGTTGCTCATGAGTTGACAATTTTGGCCGAAAGTAGCTAGGGTCGTGCAAGAAAGTAGATACATTTGCCATTGGAACTTGGTGAATATGCTTCGAGGACCTGGTTGGTAAACAAAATATTGTGATTTCAAATTTCGCCTAGTTGTATTCTGCATAGTTTCGATAATTAAAGCACATGTTTGCTAAAAAATAAATCGATAAGTTCGAGTTTTATTCAAATCATAATTTTAGAAATCGCTAGACAAGAAAGGTTATGGTTCGAAATATATTTTTTAATTATTTGTTTGTCACAAATCTGAGTTTATATATACAACGATGATTTGCAAACTACATATCTCAGATGTAACTAATAACACTTTTTTTAATTGAGCTTTCTTTTAGAAAGCAATATATGACAATTTGTAAACAGTACAAGAAATGCTTCAGAAACCAAGAGATAATAGTTACGTTATAAAGTAGGACCCTTTTACTATGATGTTATTTTATAGGGTAGTTAATTTATTTTTTCCTTTTAGCTATAAATCGTGTTGCTTTGTTACTGCTTGTTTGTCTGTCTGAAACCATAACAGGTGACAGAAGGTGTAAAATTTTGACAGAAGGTGTATTATTTTAGTCGTTCTAGCAAAATTTACAAAAATTGAGGAGTGTTCCGAATGTGACGTACTAATAATAAAAATATTTTTATTATTATTATTATTATTATTGTCATGGTATTTCAAACTGTGTCTACTCTAGGTAGTATTTGTGTGTCTGCAATGCAAACAAGTAAAAAAATAAGCGAGTATACGAGTATAAAGGTGTTCATATAAAGACTTAATTTAACGTAATTTTTCCATCGTAGTAGTCAGACAACATGTCCGCAACTATGTATGAAAAATAAGTTTAAAAATGTGAACAACAAATTTCCATAGATGTTGTGATTTTTACGAATGTGGTCTGATCTTTCAAATTGGTATAGACACACGATTGAAATTCGCACAGAGTATGTATCGCTTTGTATGCTAAAACAAAATAAACTCTTTCTTTATTGGCGTGATTTTCATTGATATATACAGTTAAAATAAATCACAACATGCATTGTATAAAAACAAATATAAAAATTAAGCTAAACATGAAAATTGTTAAAGGCAGACGATTTAAATTTTCAACGACAAATTGTATCAACATAAATGATTAATCAAAAGATAGCCCACACATGGTTCAGAACTTTTTTGTGTGAGTCCAGCTCGCGCTTGACAAATTTTTTAATTTAATTTGCACCGAAAAAAGTTTTACGTATATCGTCGAAAACTAAAAGGTTGTAATCAAACCTGTAAAATGTTTTTGTAATGGCGTTTAACGTATATAACCTTATTTTTAGGATCGTTAAATTTAAACGGAGTAAAAGCTACTATGACCGCTATAGCTCTATTTACAATTTGATTTTGATGGCCGCAAAATTTTTTATTTATGCTTACATATAAGTCCTGTTTAAATTTTATTTTAGATTAGAAGATCTGCCTCCTTCTTTATTTTATAGTTTTTTTTACAAGAATTATTTTTTAAATATTTTTGAAAAAGGTTAATTTACAGAAACATCCCAACGGTGTTGCCGTATTGGTAATTTTAACCATAATTCGTTTCTTATCTGAAGAGTACTGTTCATTTTACTCACCTTTCTATTCAAAATTTAAATATGTCTATACTTTTTCAACTTTAGTTAGTCATTTTCCAAGTCATACTTCAACATATGAATCTTAAACATTGCAATGTTCATGATTTAAAACAATGTAAGAATTGATTCCACTTTTATATAGAATATTTTTACCAATAGAAAATAATAATAAATGTGTTTGAGTAATTATGGATTTAGGGTTGTATTTGTGGAAAGAAAATGGTTAAGACCTCTCAAACAGTGTAAGTTATCGCGCTCAATATATCAGGACTGTGACTAAAGGTAAACCTAAAAAGTTTTTACTGAAACCCATTAGGAACTTTCAGAAAATAATATGCAAAGGATGATTTTTTTAACATAAAAAGATCGTTTCCCTCATTCTCGCTACTATAAGAGGTAACGGTTACTTCACATTCTAGATACGGATCCATCTGTTAAAATCAATTTTTTTAATTTTAATTTTTATTCTGAGTCAGTTATCTTCTTGAAGTTTGGGTTGTAAATCTGTTTGCTGTGAAAGCATTTTTGCAGGTTTATTTTTTTTGTTAAGTTTGTTGTTTTTTCACTGCTCATACAACAATTTACTTTTGATAATTTAGAATTTTTATCCAAACATAGCTTTTTAGGTAATAAATCACTTGATTTAAAGGGTGCTATTTTAAAACGGAATAAAACACATATAAATTTTTTTATTAAATTAATATTTACTTTGTTTGAAAGATAATCTTCTGGAATTTTTATATATATTGTTGCGAAGATGCTTTATTTAGGTCATAAAAAGAAATAAAAATAATTGTCACCGATAAAGTAAAACGAAATGACCTATTGTGTCTGTTTACAAAGCCAGTAGTTTCTACAAAAACTTCTTAATCACAAAACACAAACAAGTAACATAAACCAATAAAAATTAACACAACACACCACTACACAAACACCTACATTGCATACCGACTAATAAAAATACAGCATGTATAATAAATTTAAAATAAAAATGAAAGGTTCTAGAATTAAATAACAATCATCATGTGTCTAAAATGGTAAACGCGTAGTAAAGAACTATTGTACTAACAAATGGAGGAAGTTCTAGCATATTCAAAAACCGCCTTAACATTAGGTATATAAAAGCAACGGCCATACAGGCTGATTTATTCTTAGTGTAAACGACAACCAGTGGTAAACAATGGTAAGGTTGCCATCGCGTATTTTTGCTTACTACTCGCGAATAAGTAAATAATCGTCTAATTAAAGTGTAACATAATTAAAGTAGTAAATAAATGTGTGTATTAAATTTGCAATAAAAGAACTCAATAAAATGAACGTTTATAAAAGTTAATAAACGTAACAATATGTAAATATCTTCTAGTATATGACGACCACGGCTGGCGCAGTCGAAGTTTAATCTGGAGGTCCAATTTTTTATTAACTTTTTCAAGTTTTGTGGCCGTTATCATCCAAGAGTTCACTTAATCTTCGCTTTTCAGGTTATTGTGTGTCTCTTAATTGCTCCACAAGTTTGATTTTGTAAAATCTTTCTAACAGTGGATTGGCACATTTCCAATTTCTGTGCTCGATAGCGGATAGACTGTTTCGGGACTTCCTTTTCGCTACGCTCTACCGCAGCAATGATTTCTGCTGTTCACACTGTACGATTTCTGTGTGAATGCGTGGGAAAATATAGTTAATCAAATTAACAGGGGGTTATTATGTATTTCTATTCGAATCGAAAAGAGTTTCGAAAAAAATTTCCAATTCGAAACGAATATCGCACTATGTTGTATGTTTGAAAGGCCTGCAGAGTTGTGTTTGCAATTTTAAGGAAAATATTAAATAATAGTAGTAGTTTTCTATGTTAAAATTAGGCAGCACTATGTATTGTTTTATAGAAACATCAAATTTGTAATAAAAAACTTAAAATTGCAAATTACGAAATTTAGAAGAATCTAAATTGGATATTGTGGAAAAGCGATGAAGATGATTTTGTTACAGAGAGATTTCAAAGAAAGAGATAAACCCACCGTTATGAATCTTATTGAAATTCGTAAGTAATATAGTCTAATTAATGATTCGTACATACGTATGATTGAATTAACAAAAAGTTATTGCTTAAATTTAAATAAAGATGCATTGATGTACATGCTAAACTCCATTAACAATGACTTAAAAGCTCCGCAAAGTTCTACCGCCATCTCCCCTATGTTGAAACTGGCATCCACATTAAAATTTTTTGGGCAAGGTGGTTATAAGTATCAGATTAGCCAAGATCGCCTGTTGGGAATATCACAGTCATATGTTTCTATTTGCTTATCAGAGATATTTGTGTCAATATCTAAACACACTTTTTTCGGAATGAGCGAAGAGAAAAAAATGGAGGCGAAGCGATTTTTTACAGCAAAAGTGCAATACCTGGAGTTAGGTGTTTTTTGCCGAATCTGCATGCAATGTAATGAATTCCACCATTATTTCATATTGTCTTAGCTTCGTATATAAACTCTTTTTAGACGTTTATCTGTAAACAATTTTAGAATCAAAGCATTTACTAAACTTTTTTTTTATTAATTAAATACTAAACGTATATACTTTTATTTTCAAATATTTGCTTAAAAATATCTATAAAATTTCCGCAATAAAAAACATATACGTTAAGAACATTTCATTTTGTAATACATAGTTGTAATTTTTTTGCTTCCAAATGTGATCAAAAAATTCCCTCAATTTACGAACATTCGGAAATAAATTTTCGAAAATCGCATTACGTAATTCCATTTTTCCGAATTCGTTGATTTTCTGATTCGATTAGAAATACATAATAAACCCCAGCTCTGATCGGTGTTGCCAACTTAAAAGTCCATACGTGTATAAAAACACCCTTTACAAAATAGAAACTTGAGTGTATTTTTTTGGTAAATTATTTGTACCCATTTTGCTCTAAAACTTTAGTTGCGAAAAGACTAAAAGGAAAATTTATATAAATCTTTTTAACGCATAGGATTTGGAATGCAAGAAATTACATGGTTTTCCTCACCGAATGTCTAAAGAAGAAGCAAATTTAACTTTCGATATATATTTTTGTTTTTGCTTCAAATTTTTATGTTTCATGTACTTTTCTGAACTGATCACAAAACTGCTCATTTAATATTTAAAAACCATAATACTGCTACTAGTAGTTCTTCGAAGATGGCAAGTTAATCCTAATTGCAGTATATTATATTAGAAGCACTTTGATGCACTCTCCATATTTTTTATTTAAAGCTCTTGGAGAAATGGTAGAGAAAAGCAAAATAAAAATAATTTAAATTTTAAACCGCTTGTATGAAAATCTTCCTTTTTAACTCGTTTTGCTCTTTTTTTATTTATGCTTCTATTAGCTAAGTAAAACCAACTTTTCTGTTTTTGCAGTATCTATTTTTAACAACAACGTGCGCGCATAAATAAAACATCAGTTGTTGTTACTGCATGTGAAAAATAAGTGTTTTAAGTTTGAAAAGAAGCGTTTTTTGTTTTAACGACTTTATTAAATGGTAACTGCTTTGTTATCGCATACAATTTGTTTTAGTTTACCACAACCACAAAAAAAAAAATTTGTGAAACATTCTGTATTAAAAGCTAGTACAATTTATCGTGTAAGTGTAATAACAAGTCAGATTCTGAAGTATTTACTGATTTTAAATGATGGAATAAAAAAAATGACAGATTAATAGGCATTTTTCTTCATTATATTTTTTATCTTGAGTAGAAGTAAAGAAAATTTTCCGGTTTTTATGCTTTTTCCGTTGCATTGTTCAGAAGGCGAATAATAAGTTTGAAAAGCGGGAAACGCAAGCGAACTAAATGGGGTGGGGATAAGTCCCAGAAGGACGACTTAAGAATTCCATTAGTGACCCAAGGCTTTTCACAAATGATCAATGGTATTAATACGACATCTTCTTGATTGCAGATGGCCAATAGTTCTCAGGAGGAGAGTTTACTTTTAGGTAATATTAAGCAGAAGCGAATGTTTATACACTTTTATTGAATAGTTTTTTCTATCTTAGCACTCTTATTATTTTTTACGGAGCTTTAAAAATAGTTCTCAATCTACGTTTAAAATAATTCTCTGTCGACTTCCGAAAATTCCCCTGCAGACGTAATAACTTGTAGGCCGTAAGAATCATACTAGTTGCTTTTTTTAGACTAGTTGTCTATCTGTCAGTTTTTATACATCGAACTATCGATTTTGTTGAACCATGTTTAACAGGATTTTAATTTTTCGTGTTTTATTTTTACTTTTTTCTGGTCATTGTATTTATTTTTTATCTTTTTCTCGATGTTGACATAAACATCTAAATTGAATTCCCGTTAATCTATATTTTTTTTCATACTACTTGTCCTTCTAACGATGGTATGTCAGTCCTTTATATATTAATTTTCGACAAGGTGTCTTGTTTATAGTTGTATACTAGTTTTTTTAATGTTATTTTGTTCGAAGACAAAAGTAACTGTAAAGGTAATAATAAGTTAAATTTAAAGTCATGAACTTATGGTCATGATGTTAATCTTTGTAAGGGTATATATATCTCCTTACTTTTTCCTAGTTAAACAACACTTTTTTTAAATGGTACACTTTAAGTTCATCGCACCGTTATTTCACTTATTTTAATTTTATTCTTACTTCTAACATGAAATCTCCCACAATTTCAACAAGAAAAAGATAAGTTGAAAGAGAATGTTTATAAGAGTCAAAGACAAGTCCTTGGCTTGAAGAAGCAATAGGCTATATATTTTTTTTGAAAAGCTAGACCTATATAGGATAATAGGAGAAACGGGTATTTTTTATGAATGAACGGATTCCAATAAAATCTGAAGTTAAGATAGATCCGTTTCTATGAGGTGTGATATATTATTATGTTATGCCTGAATTGAAAATTTGGATCTATAGAGAAGAAAAAAAAATTTGGACACTAGCATTGTAAAAGGCCAACGAAAACAGCAGTATGTAATTTATATATATATATATATATATATATATATATATATATATATATATATATATATATATATTATTTATAGGTAGCACTTAGCAACCGAAGTGCGCTTCCTGGACCACTTGTAGCAAATAGCAAAATGAAGTACTTAAGTTTTTATATAATTATATGTGACTTTTAGTTTTCAAATACCTGATAATAAAAAGTATAAAACAACGCTTTTTTATATTTAACAAATCAGAATAACAACACTACGTATAAAGAGTAATTTACAGTGTAAACTAAGATTGTACGAAAAAGGACAGCAATTGGTATGCTTTTTTACATTACAGTTTAAAAATATCCAAGAAACTAAATAGTATTAATTTTATTATAATTGCTAGTAGTGTGTGTTTAAGAACCATTTAATTTGTTGTAATAACATACAAATAAAATTAAAATTTTGCCAGATTATTTTACTAAAATAAAAATTATTACATTAAAACGTTCTTAACATACCATTATTATTATTTAATATGGTAAGGTGTATGTACAAAAAGCCAAATCGCCATGCTACTAATCAAAATAATGTTACTCTAAATAAATTTAGAAATAACCACGTTTGAATCAAAAAAGATTTTGCGTTTAAAATAAAATAAAATAGTAATTTTCAATTCAATTACTACAGCAATAAATATTTTTTTTTTTATTATGGCTTTAAGGGATATAAAAAGTTCAGATGATACTGTTATATAATATAGATCACTTGATGTAATGAATAAGTTAAACTACTATATTGTTTTTTGAAGTACCAAGCCAAAGTAGACTAACAACTAGGGTTTGGGAAATGGAAATTCCCTGCCGAAATCTATCCACAATTTCCCAGAAAATTTTTGCTGAATTTTCGGGAAACGGAAAGTTTCAAATCAGTAGCACTTTAAAAAAAATACACTGATTGTTTTTCAAATATTTTGGTTGTGACATTTAAATATTTTTAAATATCTCGTTTCGTGTGAGTTCTACTACATCAGTACAGTAAAACACCTATAAACTTTTTGTCTCCCTATGTTCCCATCACGTACGAACTGCTTGATTTTCAATTATAGAATACTTTTTATTTCATAAAAATATGATATATCGTAGAAAAACAAAAGATACCAATGTGAAGGTATAATTTGACTGGTATAATGGTGCTAGAACAGTTGTCAATGCATTTTATTTTTGTAGATAGAAAATTTTTACCTCTGTTTACACAAATCTACAACAAATGTTTAAAAACCAATTTTTCTAAATTTTAATTTTAAGATAATTGGAAATGATACGCGGACGAAGTTCTGGGCACTGCTAGTAAGATATAAGACAGAACAAAAGGTTACACAGAAAAATTATTCGCCAAAAATAATTCAATTAACAGTCAGATATCTTTTGAAACAATTTTTTTAATTGCCTCAATTAGATTTTTTAATCAAAGCAAAAATATTAAAATGTTTGTATGTGTGCTTTATATTTTGTATCAGGATGTATATTATAATATAAAGACTACAACGAACATTTGAGCAATAGGTTAATTTAAAAATAGGTACTCCGTGAGTCTTACTTGCTTTACAAGACATAAAATGATTGAAGTTCTTCAAAGTTAGCTTATAACCTTTTTATAATATCATATTTTCAAAAATAATACAAAATATAATAGAAAGAAAACATGTATTAATTATAGACTTTAAAAAACATCAATATACATATATGTATGTATATAAAAAATATACATACATATATGTAAGTATATAAAAATAGACGTATAGAGTAGGCTTGTTAGTTGTTCTCAGTATTGTTAGCAGTGTTGCCATTTTAATTTAATTAAAAAAATTATGTCGCTATTATAGAAATTCAAGAATTTTTATATATTTGTTTAAGTTTTTTCTTATTTGTTAGCAATGAAAATATAATTAAATATAATTGAAAATTCATTTAAATTTGAAAAACATAAAAAATTTAATATGTTGATTTTACAAGATAAAATTTGTATAGAATAAAGTTTTGTTAAAGCTGGTAACATTGACATATAAGCTAGCTGCCAGATCTCGATTTATCATATTTATTGACGTTTTTCATCAGCATAATTTATATATGACAAATTAATCATTAAATTGTTTATAAGTTTCTGTATTTTTTGATAAATAAGAAAAAGAAGACAAAGCATATAACTTTTTTGTATGTATGTGTGTTTTATGATTTCTCTTTTTTTAATTAATTAAGGTAACTTGACCAGTCAATCCTACTTTTCAGATTCCACTGATATTAGCAGATTTGTTTAAGAATTTAAACAAAATAATGGTTTTAAATTCTTACTACCGTATTCATAGAAAATAAAATAACTTTGAAATGTTTTATGACAAATTTTTCATACAAATTTGTCCTAAAATATATTTCAAATCTATTTTAATTTTCTATGAATACGGCAGTTAGGAAATATGATTTAGATTTTCAATAACTCTGCTTATTAAATAATTAATTAGATAATTACAATATCGTTTTTTTTATACTTGCATCTGGCAGCCGTCCGTTTATTATATGAAAAACTAATAATAACAAAATAGAGATGATGATATGTAGTGCAGTACTCTAATCGCTTTCTTAGTACAATTTTGTTTTTTTTTTTTTTTTTTTTTTTTTTTTTTTTGTTTTAACTATTAATCAAGTTTTACAAACATTTGATAATATTACTTGCCTGTATTGCAAGATTTAATTAAAATCGTTTTCCCTTTCTGACAGTATTAATTTTTTTTAATTTCAATGCATTAATATTAATAGCTATTACTATTACCATAATTGAAAAAGTACTAATTCACAGCTATGGCAGTACAATTTGCGGTTTTAATTTGTCATCCCTGATATAAATTGCACTGCGACTACTCTTGACCTGACAATAGTAATGTTTATTCAGTGTTAAGAGTGAATTAATAGTAAAGATATTGTTCGCATGCATCGCGTTTAAGTTATCAAAAACACCAACTGTTGTTTGCTGTGTGTATGCGTTTTAATATACATGCTTAACTATTTTTAAGGTAATGATTTTTATAAGGAAATAAAGCTAAAGTCAAACTTGTGAATATTTGCCAAAATAAATCTAACTATTTTTCAAGATAAAGTTTATTCAAAACTAACATGACGTTTATGAAAATCAACATAATAATAGAGTAAAAAAATTTTTAACTTTTTTGCAGTAAATGAAAACGATTACGCTTTTCAACTTGAGTGCTTAAGGACCCCGAAAATAACAAAAGATGATTTTGATCTCTATTGGAGAAACTGTGCACCATTACGTTTTCAACAGATCGCAAATTCAAAAAACACTGCTGATATTTTCAAGTTATGGCCAGAGTACACAAAACCTTCCGGCCACCTTTTGGTAAGTACAATAAATACATACATATGAGTATATCAATCAAAATAAAATTTTCTTTTTTTAATTTTTAGATCGATATAGATTTTGTCCTCAAGTTTCCAATGGCAAATAGTTTAGAAGAACGATGGGGTTTCTTCGAAACAGAAATTTTATTTCTTTTAAAAACAAAAATTACTTGTTCAGTTATTTCCAAGAAATTACTAAATATTGAACATATTGATGAAGGTAAACATTATTTTAACTTCTGTGTTAAATATGTAAGTATGTTTGTTTAATAATATACATAATTTCTTTCTTTTTAGAATCTAAAATTTTTTCAATTTTGTGGTGTTGCCACAGTTTGTTTCCACCTCAACTTAAAGTAAACACTGATGAAAGTGGAGCTAAATGCAGAAAAAAATTCAGCATGGTGGATTCACCAGAAGCTTTTGCTGTTGTTGCTGGCTCTGTAGAAGAACTGGACGTGAAATTAAGGCTCCTACAACTTCAAGGAAACCATATTTAGCCAAGGCTGCTTGTAATCGGGAATGTTTCCAACATTAAGGAAATTTATGTATTTTTTGAAAATTTAAGACACCCATTTGTTTCTGTTTTAAAAGCGTTTGATATGCTATTTAAAATATTTTTTGTTTTTAACTTATCTGAAATTTTTTACAATTTCATTCAATCACTTTATTACGATTTGCCTACTAATAAGAAGTTTTTAAAAGTCTCCTCCGTTAAACATGAAATTCTGAAACTAAAAAAATAAATTTGTTTAAAATAAAAATAATTTTAAATCTAAATCTTTATTGTAAAATGTGATATATATACGTTTTAAATAAATGTACATACCTACGTATTTATAAAAAACATACAAAAATGTAAACATAAATATAAAACAACATATTCTTTATATGTGCATACTTTTATTTAAAGTTTAATTCATAACTTAAGTTTTTTTTATTAAAAGCAGAAGTATTATTTTAGTATACTTTTTTGTTTTTGTAATTAATGTTTTATGTTTAATAAATAAAGAAAAAATAAAAAAATTAGATTTTTATTATTTATGGAGATTAATTTTAAAATAAAAATCAATCGTCATTTTATTTATGCAATTAAAATTTTAATTAATATCCGTATCGTGTTAAAGCAACACTTTAATTGTGCCAATTAAAAAGTTAATTCTTAAGATTATAAAAATATAATTAACTTTATAATTGTGCCAATTAACTTTTTAACTAAGCCAATCAAAAAAGTTAATACATTAATATGTTAAATTACATTAATTTTTTTAATTGAAGGAATTAACACGTTTGTTTAAAGTTTTTAGAAAACTTAATTACTTTTTTAATTCGCTCAAATAAACGTTTAATTAAAACTCATGCTTGCTTCTAAATTAAATAATTTAATTCGTTCTAAAACATAATGAAACTTCACATTTACAAATTTATTAATTAATATGATCAAAACATTTGTAGGCTTAAAATTAGCAAACACTTTAATTGACATTACAAATTTCTAACAAACTTTTTAATTGAAGTAGATTTTACATTTTTTCTGTGTACTAATTTGTTTAAAAAGAAATTTGAATATTCGAAAACGATAAAATTTGAAGCACGAACATAGATAATCCTCATAATGCATTGTTGTCAACAAAACCTACCTCAGTAGAAAGTGGAAGGGTTTTTATATTTACATAAGCAGAAAACCATCACAGTTTGGGTGAAATTTTGTACGAAAGGGAAATGGGTAAAAATCTAGCATGTTTATGGCAAAAATTAATCGAATACTGATTTTTTTTTTTTAATATTTTATAATTACTTATTATTTACTTTTTAAACGTCCTAAAAATTTAAAATGAATGCTTAAGAGTCGATATAATATAGCTTATTGAAATCTTTAGATTAAAATATAATCAAAAGCTCATTATGTGATCTTTAAAATATTTATTATTGCATTGGTACCTTGAAATAAAGTGGCTCAACATAGCATACAGTAATTCACAAAGATTATTCATACCATGTTTTTTTCTACCTTTAGTTCTTTAATTCATAATTACATATTGTATAGCGATAGCAAGATTTATACGTCTTTTACTGTTTCTAATACATTTGAAGGATATAAGGGTCTTGGGTCATTCTTCCGTTTAATTTTGTGCAATTTTCAATACCGTGAAATTTCGCAACTTTGGATAAAATTAGATTATTTTTCAAAGAGACTGATTTTTATAGAAATTTTTAAAAAAGTTGATCGTTTGTTGTAAGTAAACAGCACATACGGTTAAGGATTAAAAGCTATAAAAGCTGTGGTGTGTTATATGTAGCAAAATCGAGGGATTCCTTTTATTTTGTGATAAATAAGTTGTAAACATTTCGAGGAAATCATAATAATTGTGTTTAACAATAAAATTTAAAAATCGGGTAAGTGGTTGCAAAAATAAAGATTTGTAAAGATCAAAAAATTAATTTTGTTTTAATTTAATTTCAATAAATATTACTTTTGTCTCGCCTAGAAACTTCCCATTTAAAATAATTTTTTCATCAATTTACAATCCTTTTTTTAAACATTTTTTCACTTGAAAGCTTGACACTTTGTCAACTAGTTTTGGAAATGATAGTAAATAATATTATAGCAATAGTTATTTCTCTAGGGGGAAGTAACAAAATCTTTTGTATTTTGGTGAAATTCGTACAATAACCTCAATAAATTTTTAACTATAAACTACAGCATCAATAGTCGAAGTATTTAAATCATAGTTCGTGTTGCTGTCTTAACATTATTCCTTAGGGATGATAGCTTTTTTAACAAAAAAACAAAAAAAAAATCCATTAAATATATTTCATCCAGGATGTTCTACTTGAAAAGAAAATAGCTTTCATTACTTTTTTTATTTTCTAAGTTATTTTTCATCCTTTTAGCAACAATATTAATCAACTGCACACTGGTGCAAATTTTGTTACAAATGCAAACATTCTTGTTTTGTATCTTAATTATATTTAAAAACTACTTTATATATTAGTTCTGCATTTCCAGGTTTTGGTTGATTAACTTAAGTAAACTGAAACTAGAACATAAGTATACGTAATTGTGCATTAATTTTTACGTCCTCGATAACCGTTCTTGATTCCTCCATATATATTTAAAATTAAATGTATTACTGCGGGGAAAGCATATCCTTATGGCCGTTTCGCTACTGCTCAATGAGCAGTGCTCATACAGCTCATCAGTGGTTTCTACCCAGATTTTGTATATAAAACTAGTATTTCTTATATCTGATGCCAAGTTGATTAAATGAGAACTACCTTGAATCAACAAATCAAAAATACAACAAAAACTCAACAGGTTTTTTTTTTACAAGAACACGCTAACATTCAGTAGCTATTTTTGTTTTTTCTTTCATTTTTCTAGATAATTTTTTCCCTTGATTTGATTGAGGATTTAAAGAAAAAATAAAACAAAAGATCCGAATATAAAATTTTCGTTTTGATGTATTTGCATGTGCACATTGATTATTTGAAAAAATTGTTTAACATTTTAATATTTTTTATCTTTCAAATGCATATGAAAGGAATTCCTTATGTAGAATATTTTATGAAAAAAAACCTGTGTTTGACGGCGCTTAACAACGCCACTGGACTGAATTTTTATTTACGGTAACTTTATTGCCTGAGCAGATGAATGCTTATTTATTTAAAATGAAAAAGCCAATTTGAAGACTTGACAAATAATTATCTTTATTTACAAAAGTTCTTTCTTATAAACAAAAGTGACGTTTTCCTTACAAATTATTTTATCAATTGGTCTAAGGGCACATTAAAATGCCTTGAAAACATAATGCGCAAAGTATACTTTTTATCCAGGGTGCATTGCAATCTGCAATAAATTATGCAGAAGTAGAAACGAAGATGATTATTTTTCTCCAATCAGTCTGATATTTTGTATTTTTTTTTTTAATCATAGAATTTTTTTCTTTAAATTTCGTACACTATTTTAGGTTAAATTAGTTATTACAAAATCAAAGCATAACACCCATCTACATAAAAAGTAATTTTTAAAGTTTTTGCTAATGTGTTGTAGGTAGCAAAAATTTTCGATGTTGTGTGATTACTGGTCACTGACTAAGAACATGTATGTTTAACAAAAATTACAATTTTATTTTGTAAATTTTAGGAAGCAAGGATTATTTTTCTGTGTTTGTGTTTCTATTTGTGAAGCTTACTGGAATTGAGCGCACTGCAACCTAGCGCCTAACTGTCAGACATATCACAGAGCGAGAAACATTTCTTCGGAATGAAAGCACTTTTAAAATTGTTTTTATTTTGTGTCCTTTTTTATATAAGACTCGTTATTTATTTTGGTGTGAGCAATATTGCCATATTTAAATTAAAGAGCGAAGATTCAGCATTTATAAGGAGTAAAAAAATTGATCGAAATCTGAAGAAGGTTTAACAAAACCGATCGCAATGTTTACCATGCAAATAAAACCATTTCAATCTTAATGTGTGACAGTCCTGTTTATGTTGTTTACGCATGACTTGTCAGATTTTCCACGTCGTGTAAACGATATAAAACATAGGACAAATTTTTATCTTTAGCGTGTTCAATTTTTATATGCCATCTTTACTAATACACTTTTTCAATGATTAAGAATGCAAAAAGTACTTAAATCCATTAAAGCAGAATAGAGTTGACAGAACTGCTCACCGAAACAACAGTTGTAAACAATACCTTCCTTTGGACGTTACGGCCAAAGTAATTTGCATGTAAGTTTTAACTCAAAATTTTGAGTTATATGTAAAATTACAAATTTAACATACATTGGAAATTGTATGCGGATTTTCAAAATGATAAGTCATATGTAAAAATTATATAGCTTAAAGATATTTTAAAAAAGAGAGGCAACTTATTGTCTTGGTAAGTGATATTTACTAATTTTGTTTTATAAAACTCACTATATAAAGTTGCAGCGCTGACGCCATGCTATTTATGTTCGCTTTATAGATTTTTTAAGAAAATGAGAACTTTTTTAGATAAGTTGCGGCTAGCACGCTAACCTTCTTTGGCTGTAACTGTGAAACTCTACATTAGAGTCTGCGAGAGTATGGAATTTGAGAGCTACCACACTTTTGAAGAACTAAGTCGGTAACAAAGAAAATATAAAGAATGTGTAAATAAAGGTGCAAACTAATTTTATTGGATTTCTTTTTTGTTTAGTGTGATTAAATTTTGCATTTTAATTTCCTGACACAAATTATCCCCCTTTGGTATTCGTTTAAGAGTTTGTTGTAATACCCTGTAATTTCTACAATATCCATTTCCGACCCCATAAAGTATTTATATTCTGAGTCGATTGAGCGATGTTCATCTGTCCGTCCGTGGTCATGTTTAAATCAACTTTGCCCAGGCACTAAATGAGCTAGAGAAAATTAAATACGCTTATTAATCAGACCTTCGAGGCAGCGGCAAAGGAACATTTAAAAGCTTTTGAAGAGATCTTTAGGAAACACAAACATTTTTTGAAATTGATTAGCCCGTTAAGAGCAAATGACATTTTATATTACTTAGCTTTTTTTTTGGATTTTTTAATTCTCTTGCAGCCAAGTATTTGTTTTTCGGTTGGAGTTACGACACTAAATATTCAATATCAATGATTTTAATAATACGGTCGGGATAATCAGCACGATTTTTAAAGTTAAATTAAAAAAATATTCCCGTGATTTAAATTTATAGTGAAGCGTATGTAATATGAGGTTCAGCTTAGCCGAATATAGCGCTCTAACTTGTTTTTTATTTCACTGTCTTCCTGTTTACCTTTTATTTTCATTATATTTTATGTTGTGCAGTTTGTGTTAGTTTCATCATTGTGTCTTAGCATTCAATGACTGGCAAAGTAAATGCTTGAGTGATTTGTTGCTTGTCAAGACAACAAATAATAAAAGTAGAATTAAACCACAAAAAATACTAGAAGACAACAAAGCATTTTGTTTTATTTACTTAGCTTTTGCATTGCTAATTTTCATTAAAATCTAGTTTGATCAGAAGAATACTTTGAAATGCATAGAAATTTCTAAACTTTTAAGCAAATCCATGCCATTTACTACAAAGATAATGAAATGATAAGAGGTCAGATGTGTTGACAATGCCGAAGGAATGCAGAAAAAACATCTGTTAGACGATTTAATTATAAGGTGTATTCATTAACTATACTTGCAAAAAAGCAACGACAGGGCAAAACACAACATTTCAAAATTGTATTCCAAACTAAAATATATATATATATATATATATATATATATATATATATATATATATATATATATATATATATATATATATATATATATATATATATACATATGAACATAGAAAGTGGAATTTTAAATACTTTAATTTACAATAATGTTTATATGGCATATACTAAAAATCTTTTAGTGTTTATTTTCTAGTTATTATTATTTTTTTCAGATTCTACAATAAATTTTTCAAATCTGTTTGGTCTTATTCCGCAATTACGCAAAAAGTTATAAGTTTGTAAATCTTTATAGAACAGCAAGCGTTGCATTGCAGTTGTTGGTGCCCTTTGTAGCTAAAATTATTCATATATCTTAATTAGTACGGTTCAGTCTCTCTAACGTACATTGTTTATTCTTTTAAATATTCTGGTGCCATACCATATTTATCTTTTGAATAAATTTTAGAATATTTAATTCAAGGAAATTGCTGTTTATTTGGAAATAATATGTAAACCTAAACTTTATACGTGTGTATACATAAAATTTATAATTTTACATAAAAATTTTACTATTCTTATGAAATTGCACCAAGGAAATAAACATTGCATTGAATGTTTTATCACTAGCTTGTTTAGTTTTAATCCTTAAGAAAAACAAAAACACCTTTAAAGCTAAAAGATTTTAAACCAAATTTCTTTTGTTTCAAGCCTTTTTGCTTAAGTATATTCCCCTAGCTAAATTAAAGAAAAATAAAAAACCACAAAATAATATTATTTTTATATTCTTTTAATCCCCAAATACTTGTAGTTTCTGCAATGTTATAAAAATTTCCTTTATCAGATATTTTTTAAGCAATTTACTTTGTAATCAGAGGTAAAAAAACAGCTGTTTTCCTAGGCCTTGCTAGTAAAAAATTTACAAACCAAGACTTTCAACAACTTTTTTCGCTTTAACACTTAAAGCTCTTTTTCACTCTTTACTTGGGCGTTCTAGGAACACTTACCAAGCAAAAAATTAGGCAAAGTACTTGCCATATAATGACTTACTTCTGTAATTGCCATATATTGTTAGGCGCTTACAAAACACATTACATTAGTTCGAAAATAAAAGAATTATTAATTGAACTACTTCTTTAAGTTTAAAGAGAATACCTTAAAATATGTATTAATGATCATTATAATATCCTGCAGCAATAAATATAATCATTTCTCAGTAATTGAATATAAAAGTCTCATGCCTTGTTTAAATCATTAGGTTGGTAATCTAGTTTGGAAGTCCTCTAGCCGAAAATGATTAATTCAACACTCGATAACCTTTTCTGAAATTTTTTGCTGGGTAGTAAAAAGTTTTTTTTACTGAACAGACCTTCTGTCTGCTCATTTAAATGCACAAAGAACAAGTGGTACGAAGTGTAACAATGTCTTTCTTAAACATCTTTGTTCTTAAAATATTAAAGCAGTTTTCTTCTAACACAAACGCAATTTATATTGCATCTATTTTAGTAATTTGTTTGCACAAATCTATGCAACAATATTTTAAGTCATTCAAAAGAAAAACTGAAAGGAAAACAAAGTATTTGTTTTAGAAATTTTAGCTTATATTTGATAGAAGAATCTTTGTTTAGAAGTAAGAAAATTTAACATATTTACTGAAGAGTTTTTACAGAACCATAATTTTTAAGCACGCTCGAATACTTATTGCAGAACAGATGGCCTTTTAAGTTGTTATTGTGGTATAACAACAAAATGATTTTTGAGGTTTCGTTGTCCTGCAGCTGGTTATATTAGATAATAACAAAACAAAATATTGCATATTTTTGACAACCTTATGTTTTTTTTGTCTTTATTTTTTTTAGTAACTATTCTATTCAAGTAATGCAAAAAAACAAGTGAAAACCGAAAACCGGTTTTGTGTTAATTTCTTACGACTCTATGTGAAATATACCACTTTAATATAGTAACTCTGATTAAGTTTTTCAATGTTAGATGTGTATGCAGGTTGTTCATAATTGTTTTTTTTTTCTCAAAATTGCAGTTCACATCAGTTCTGACACATTTTGGTTTCTTCAAAAACATGTGAACCACGATCAATATAGTGATTAACACAAATTCTTTAATTGGAATATCCAATTATTATAAAAAGCGTTTTAGAATTTTAATAGAATCAAGATATTTATTTGTTAAAAAATCTGTGATTAAAAATTCATTAAATTTTTATTTAAAATAAATTGAAATAAAATAAAACCAAGCCTTACGATCGGGCCAACAGCCGCAAAGCATTAAGACCGAATAATAGTTAAATTGTAATTTTTGTATTTGTTTTTAGACTTTCTTAACTACAATATTTGCTCAAAATAACAGCCATGTAAAAAAGGAAGTTTTGAAAAATATAAAGCGTTTTGTTGTTATATAACACGAGTACTAGTAGCCTCACGGAACTGCTGTGCTGTATTAGCATATTCGAGCGTAATGCAAATTGTAGTTTTGTGAAAACTTTTCCATATAAGAGGATCATAGTATTAATCAAACATGTATGGGTTTACATATACAGTGGTTGCTCTTATCGTTTGAAATTTATTTTTGTGGTATTCGGCTTATGATCATCGAAGCTAGTGCGGCATATGTTTTCAGCTGAATGTTCGAGTTTTGGCCTATAAGGCTTGAATTTATGGTTAAGACATGTTCATTAATTATATCCTTCCCCAAAGAAGGTGGTAAAAGGGAATAACTGAGTTTGTCATTCCGTTTGTAATTTTCACAATATCCATTTCCGCCCCATAAATTGTATATATTCTGAGTCCTTATGCATAGCGAAGTCAGTTAAGTGATGTCCGTCTGTCCGCCCGTGTTAGCATTGAAATCAAGTTTGCCAAGGCACTAGATCAGCTAGAGAAAATTTTAATACGCCAATCGATTACACATAGTGCAGAAAGAGGTGCTATTGGAAATCAGCATGACCAGTCCGTGTTCTCGAAGGACATATATATTTATGTCTGTATATATGTAGTACTTAAATTTTTTTCTTATTTTTAATTCTCTGTCATGGCAAAATTTGTTTTTTTTTTTTTTGATAGGAGATACTTCTCTAATCTAAATTTATATAAATGGTTAGATGGTGAAGGATATATAAGATTTGGCACAACCGAATATAGCACTCTCACTTGTTTTCTTAAGATATAGTTTCTTTGTTGTAATATGCTTATCTATACATATGTATAATAAAACTGTAGTAGCGTCATTTGGATACATGAAATATTTTTTTGAAAATTTTGTTGTTGGTGTAGATAATATTCGATATGGAATACAAAACACCTATTTTCGGAATTTTTTTCTGTCTATCCGTCTGTCTGCCAGCGTTGGCGTTGAATTAAAACTGCTGGACGGAGGCGGTCCCTAGAAAAATATCAAAATACGGAATTTTGTTGGAACAATGGTACTAAAACAGTTATAAGCACAATTTATTTTTGTGAATGGACAATTTTTAGCATTGCTTACTGAACTCTCAAATAATAGAATTTTATGTAAAAACTATGTTGCAATATCTTGAGTAATAACCAAGTGACGGATGCCTCTATTATATAAGTCTTAAAACTAGAAAAAACAGCAAAATTTAAAAAATACTTTTTAAAAATGTTTAATTTATGTATAATGCTTACGCAATAAATATTTAAAAACACAATTTTTAAATTAGAATTTTAAGAAAATAAGATATGAAACGCTGACGAAATCGGGATATTTTGAAAAAATTCGAGTTGTTTCTTTGTAACCAGGTTGAAATCAACTTTGCCTCGTATTTAGAGCACCCCACAAAAAATTTGTGACCACTAATCTCACATATATAATAATATATATATATATATATAACACCACGCGTTCCTCAAATTTTTTTATACCTTTTTTTCCACTTTTTTTTGTATTCTTGCATGTACTAGCCGGAAAAAAAGGATTTTTTTGCACAGAAAAGCTTTATGGTTGGAACGATTTTTAATGCATTCTTTTATACTATTTAATGGGAAATCTGCAACATGGTACAAGTGGTTGTACATATTGGGGAAGGTTATATATGATTAGGCATGTCGCAATATAGAACTCGTGCCTGTTAATTTTATTATCAGAATTGAATTAAAATCGAACAAACATATTTAGTTTAACTAAGAACCTGAGTACAGTTTCCTAAGGTTATATGTGAGCAGTAGCGAAATGATCATCGAGATGTGCTTTCACATACAATAGCCAGTATTGGTGTATTTTCTTAATTAAACCAATAATGCAGTACGCTTGATAAAATTAATTGGTTAAGGTTAGTTAAACATACCCGTAATTTATATATAAATAAAAAAAAATTAAACTGCTCATGAAGGCAGAGCTATGACTATCATATTACTGGTTTGATCATTACGTCTCTTTTGCTATTTAATTATTCTTATTTTTTGGGTTTATATATCTGTTTGTAATTTTTAGATTTTCTTCTCTCCCATTAACCAGGACTTTCAAAGGTATTCAAAAACCAAATAAGATGCCTTGTTTTTGTTTGTTTAGATTTAAGACTCTCTTATTTTATGAATTCTTGTTGTTATTTTTTAATTTAAACTGCATACTCAATTAGAAAATTCCCTACTGAAATTTTAAAACTGTTTAAATTTATTATCTTAAACCTAAAAAAATGTATTCTGAAAAGTATTTTGAGATACTTTAAATACAGTTTATATACATACCTTGAATGAGTCATTAGAATTTCAAAAATAGTTGTGGTATTACACTAGAAATATTTTTATACTATCTACCATTTAATGTAGATGAATGTTCTTAACAAAATTAAATGTTAAAGGTTAAATTTCGTCGGTCACAAGTTGACAACTCTTAACTCGCAAAAAATCGAGAAGGTTATAATTTATTTTAATTTTTTTTATAAAAATAATTTCATTAGCCTTGTTTTCTTTACACCATCCCACAATAAGTATCTCCTACTTATTTTGTTTTTTTTTTACTGCCAGCAATATTTAGCAACGGAGTAATAGCGCTTTTTCTTTGTCTTTTGAAAAGCACAAAACAAATGTTAAGAGTTGTCAACCTGTGACAGACGATATGTTCGTTTCTTAATATTTCTTGTCCTTTTCCGTGTTCATGCCTTTTTCTTTTAAAAAAAACCAAGGTTAGGCAGTATATTTATAGTATATTTTTTCTTAAACGTGCATGATAGTGGGTGCAAAATCGTTCACGAAACGTGGTTGTTAGTTTGCGGAAGTTTAAGTATTTATTCTCAGATATCTAGGCTTAATAATATTGTTTCATTCAGCTGTACATCAGTTTTTACCTTTTTATCGTTAGTGTTTTAAAAACATATCTACAAGCAGCTGATGGTTAATTCTTACATTAGAATTTTTGTTTTCTGCTTTAACTATTTCGATCTTCAGCATTTTTCACGTCTTTTAATATCTTTTGGCCATAAGATAGAGAAATTGCTCTTATGCTGAATATTTCGTCATAATATTATTTTTTTTAAATAATATATAAAAGGCCTTTAAATACCAAAATATTTTTTTTGAGCTTTGATCAGTACAATGAAAAACTGTGTCGTCAGTTAAGGCGAACTTTAAAACTCTTAATTTCTCCTACAATCTTTTGCCACGTTGTGCTTGTTGACGGATAGTCTGACATTAGTGGCTTATTACTGAAACTTGCAAGAAATGTAGGAGACTAAGTTTTTCGCATGTTTATACATATGTACGTATGTATATAAAGTACAAAATGTATTTGTTTTTTGTTAGTAAATTAAAACTACCTAGACTAGATAATCGATACTTCTGGAATTTTTACAGTTTAATTGCCAGATATTGAGTTGGTAAAATATATTTATCATTGTGTAACTGTAACTTGGTAAATGTAACAGATGACCCCTTCAAATTTGAATGTTTGTCTTATTAATGTCAATAATGTAGCGAAAAACTAGTTGGGTACAAATCAAAAAGTTAAAAAAAGCCACAGAATTTTAAAAGGTAGCCTTTTGAAATTTAGCGCCAATAACCTTCATATTATTGTAAATGGTTTATTGAAACATACACTGGATTGAAGTAGAAGGCGCTGTACCCTTCATAGAAAGTGGAAATTTATTATTGTGTACTTAGGGAACTGCATATACCTAGAAAACCATAACGGACGAGTAGTGATGCGCAACGGGCATAGCTGACTCTTACAAATTAATATGCTAAAATTGAATTTACAAAAAAAAATTTAAATTTATATACGAAGGCTTCTCTATATATTTCTGGCCTAATAGTGAAAATGCGAATATTTATAATCAAAAATGGTTTTATTGTTTTTCAAAGTATTCTCCAGCAGTGTATAACACTTTTGCATGCGCTCAAACCAGTTGTCGAAGCACTTTTTCCACTCCGATTGAGACACCTCTAAAACATGTTTTTTGAACACTTCAACAGCTTCTTCTGGCGACGAAAATCGTTGACCACGCATTTTTTCTTGATGTGCGGAAACAAGAGAAGTCATTAGGTACCAAGTCAGGGCTGTACGGCGGATGACCCATTAATTCGACGTTTTGGCCGGTCAAAAACGCTTTGCTTTGAGCCGATGTGTGAGAGCTCGCATTGTCATGGTGAACAACGAATCGTCTTCTCTTGTTGGTTTTTTGAATTTCTCCGATGACTTCAGGCAAACAAATTGTAGTGTACCACTCAGAAGTGACCGTCCTACGTTGCTCAAGCGGAACAGTCACCACATGACTAGTTTTGCCGAAGAAACAGGCGACCATTTGCTTCTTCCACGAACAACTTTCGTTGGATTTTGCTCGCCTTTGAAGACCCATACGGTCGATTGTTGTTTCGTTTCGGGCTCGTACGCATAGATCCATGATTCGTTACCAGTGACGATCTTATAAACGTCTTTTGAAGCACCGCAATCGTATTTTTGCAACATTTCTTTGCACCAATCGACACGAGCCTTTTTTTGAGTGATTTTAAAATTGTGCGGGATCCAACGAGAACAAACCTTTTTTACGGCCAGGTGTTCATGCAGTATCGAATGTATGCTGGTGGAAGAAATGTCCAAGGATGTCTCTATCTCTCGGTATGTCGCATGTCGATCTTGTATTATGAGTTCACGCACGGCATCAATGTTCTCTGGCACAACAGCCGTTTTTGGACGACCTTCACGGAATTCGTCGTTGAGCGAGCTTCGGCCACGATTAAATTCATTATACCAATTTTTCACAGTGCTATAGGATGGTGCTTCATCGCCATACAAAGATTTAAGTTCATCAATGCACTCTTGTCGTGATAATCCACGTCGAAAGTTGTGAAAAATGATGGCACGAAAATGTTTACGAGTTAATTCCATTTTTTTCTATATTAATTTTTTCAAGTCACTGTAAACAACACAAATAATGGTCGTACGTCAAAACGTTTTGAGTACGATTATGCTTAAAAATGACAAACTTTCTAATTGAAATGTCAGATTGCACTTGGCAGCACTCAGTGTTGTCAGGCCAGAAATATATATAGCAGCCCTCGTAGCTCGATAATGTATTTTCCTGTCAATTGGGCTTTAAGGTTTAAGCGATTTGAAAACATCAGTTTGCTAGAACATGGATATATATGACCAAAAATATCTCGGAAGAAGCTGTGTTCAATGAAAGTATGAATTTATAATACGTTTATTTTTTAGTTTGGGTGGAAACACATGTCTTTATTTGTCAGAGGTATAATTGTTATTTATGTTCTAAAATTTAAAATTCAGGATAAAAATTTTATATAGTGGCTGCCGTTGGCACTGCTTCAAGAAATATCAAAACTAATATTTCGTAGATCACTTCCACGCAGTGCATTCTGGGTAACGCTAGATGATGATGGGTGCAACGACTCTATTGTCTGCCTCAACATCGTAGTGCCTTCTTCGAGCATCTCAATCACCCCTGCTACAAAACAGAGTGAAAGAGCGGCTCCCCCGCATATTGGTCCAACTACTACTGTGAGGGCATCGGTTAAGCCAGTTCAAACAACAGGTAGTCTAGGCCCTAGCACGTCCTCCTCTTCTCGTGCACACATCAACGCGTCGACGCGGGCGTACAGGACCAGAAGATCTGCCTATCGAATCCTGCAAAAGTTCGGTGGGCATGATCCGAACACTTTGTGTGAAACGAACCAGACAAAACTTAAATGGGCCAAACAGAACTTGGAGACTCGTCTTCCACCTAACTTGGCATCTCAGAAACGACAAAAGTCGGCCACGACAGTTCCTCAGTTGCCTAAGCTGTGAGACTATGAATTCTGCGTCGGTTTGTCCACCCAATTTCCGGGTGACCAATGCTCACCTAAAGTGGGCCATCATGTCGTTTAAAGCCTCCAAGTCTCCTAGAATTGACCATATCATCATCTAAGCGGACTTGCAACATGGCATGGACTTCATAAAAACATGGCTATTACGAATCTACAAGGCTTGCCTGGAAAATACTTACATGCCGATAGGTTGGCGTGTAGCCCGAGTTGTTTTCATTCCTAAAGCGGGAATGACATCTCGTATTAAAACCATAGGCCCATAAGCCTGTCGTCCTTCTTACTTAAAACGCTGGAAAGGATTCTTGATCTTCAGATCAGAAACTCCATAAATCCCGCGCTTATCTCTAGCTCGCAGCATGCTTACACGAAAGGGAAATCTATGGAAACAGCGCTGCACGTGTTAATATCCGATGTGAAAAGTCTCTTTTAAATAAGGAATTTACGCTTGCAGTGTTTCTTGACATATAAGGAACCTTCAATAACGTCTGCCCCAATGCCGTTCTAAGGGCCCTCTTGGATCTTGATTTTGATGCAAATCTGGTGGGATTCACTGCGCAACTAATGGAGACACATACCATCACATCCACTCTAAGAAATGATAACGTTAAAAGGGTAGTAAAAAGAGCCACTCCACAAGGCGGTGTACTGCTTCCCCTCATCTGGAATCTGGCAGTCAACACGTTGCTACGGCGACGGGACCAAACGGGTGATAGCGTATGCTGATGACATTGCTATCGCGGTCTCTCGAAAATACCTGACAACACTCACAGAACGGGTCTACTATTCGCTCAATGTTCAAGATCAAATTCACAGCACCATTGAAAGTATTTGATCTCAACGTCAACCGCGGCAAAACGGAGGTTATGCTCTTCCCGCAGAGATACAAGATCCCGAGCTTTACTGCACCTAAGCTGAACGGCACTGTGATCAGTGTAAGTAAAAGTGTGAAATACCTTGGGGTGATACTTGACCCCAAACCTCAACGCAAGGAAAACATTGCCGAAAGAGCTCGGAAGGCAACCTGTGCGCTCTATCTCTGTCAGAGAGCCCTAGGACTAAGATGGGGGCTTCAGCCTCGGATCACCGCCTGGCTCTATAAGGCAGCTATCGAGCCGAATATTTTCTATGGTGTTGTTTTTTGGTAGCTCGCTCTCGAGAAAACGGTCAACCAAAAGCCTCCTGATAAAGTCAGGAAAACAACCGCTATTTTGATTACTGGGGCTCACCGAACTACTTCGACAAAGGCTCTGTCTGCCCTTCTCTACTAGCTATCCACTAAACTCCTGGTATTGGAACAGGCCAAATGCTGTGCAGCCAGACCTAATGCCTTCTCACGCTGGCTTAGGCCGGACATAGGGCACTCTAAGATTATCGCTCGAGATATGCCCATGCCATCAATAGTGGTTTACATCTCTTGAACTCCTGCTCTGGACCACGGGTTTCAGATCCATATTCCGATCAGGGAGAAATGGGTCTGTAACGAAGTGGTGGTGCGTAATACTGTCGATATCTACACCGATGGCTCGAAACTGGACGACAGGGTCGGTTGCGGAATCTTCTCCAATAACCTTGGACTAAGGCTCTCCCTTAGACTTCCTGACTACTGCAGCGTCTTTCAAGCCGAGGTAATGGCCTTCCTGAAAACATCAGAAAAAGCGCTTAGGGACGATCTTTTTGGCATTGCCATTCGAATATTTTCGGACAACCAGGCGTTATTCAGGAAGCTTGCTGGTGCATGCAGTACATCTAAGCTTGTCCTGAGGTGCCGTTCATTACTAATAACACTATCAGAGCGATCACAGTTTGACCTGTTTTGGGTTCCTGCTCACAGGGATATCCAGGAAAACTGTGATCCCGATGATCTAACCAAACTGGGCACATTGCTTCTTAACGTTTCCTCGCTACCAGACATTGGAACTCCTCTGGCAACGGTGAAAATGGCCATAAAGAACTTCTACTTAAATTTGGTTCGCAGATGATGGGTAGAGGAAAGTTCCTGTTGTGTCTCCAGACAACAATTTTTATAAAGCTTATATATATATATATGTATATATATATATATATATATATATATATATATATATATATATATATATATATATATATATATATATATATATATATATATATATATATATATATATATATGTATATATATAAGCAAAAATATATGTACGTATTGAGAAACAATTACCCAATAGGAAATTTACAATACATTTATATAATTTTAACAATTAAAACTTCATCTTTATGCATTTGAATTCGCGCTTTCTCTCGCTTTATTTATATCAGTCATATAAGGGTTAAAATTTAAACTTGCCTAATAAAATTAAAAAATATTAATAAATCAAGAGCTATGTTTAAATAAAGAGTATTATTAAGTTTATAATTATTTGTAGCAAAGCAAGATTAAGCGTCGTTCATCAAAATTGCCGAAAAACACAATATAAATTTAACTTCCACATTAGCAAAATACTATTTTAAGCTCAAATTCAGTAGATTTTTTATGTGTTGATTTATTACAATTGAGTTTAAGGAGGGGATGAATTAAAGAAAAAACAAAACACACAGTTTTTCGTCCTTAACTTAACGATGCAAAAAATATAATAAACAGAAAATTGTCAAAATGATAAAAAGGAAATAGTACACTGAGAAGCAACACAAAAGAGATAAAAATAATATACTCGTAATGGATATATATAAATTAAAAAAAAATTTAATAAAATTTAAAAAACTCACTCCGATTCATGAACAGTTTCTGCGGAAGTTTATTTATAACTCAAAATCGAAAGGAAAAGTGCAATTTTATAATACAAAATACTTCAAAATTGATAATAATGTATGTGTAGTAACATACGTTATTCACTAATTGTAGATTACAAGCTCGGACGTGACTACCTCTACCATGGAATACAGAATCAACTTTTCAAAAGAAGCCTTGGCTTCAAACCTTCGTTGACTAGGACAACATCTCCAACGTCGGTTCTTCGAGTAGGGCCGCTCTTATTGTGATGAATTGTGCACAATTGTTGCAAATACTCGGATTGCCGTCTTTTGTATAATCGCCTAATTATTACTTACCTTAAGTCCCAAGACTTAGCCACAGATGATTGAATGTTTTGAAAATCAGTTGGAATAAAAGTAGCTATTTAATTAGTTAAAAAATGAGCCGGGTCAATGGCTCTAGATCTAGATTGTTCGTAATGTAGGTTAGTGGCCTAGCATTTATAACACTTTCGGCTTCTGCTAAAAAAGGTCGTATTTTGTCAAAATACTTTTACCAATTGCTGCCTTTAAACAATCCTTGACACTACTTACTAATCGCTCCCGAAAACTGCCCCACCATGCTGCCCTATCGGGTATATATTTCCAGGTGATTCCTCTATTTACAGTTGTTTGTTGAATCGTAGAATTCTTCAACAATTGCTCCAGCTTCCTTAGCTCTAGGTCAACTTGTTTAAATGTTTTTTGCGTTATCTGATATTATTGTTTCTGAGGTCCAAACCTGGAGATAAAACGTCGCAAAGCATCTGTGCAACTTTCAACCGTCATATCTCTAATCAACTCTAAATGTACAGCACGAATTGCAGCACAGGTAAACAACATAATGTAACTCTTTCGCTCAGTTACTCCACCATCGTTTTTTTTTTTTGTAAAGAGGACATGCGAAGTCAATGCCTATTGTTTCGAATGGCTTTGTTGTCTTGATACGTTCTACTGGTAAGGTTGTCCATGGCTCTGAGGCGTTTTTGCGTGAAGTCGCTTGCATATCAAGCACCGGTTAAGTATATTTTTTATTAATTGTCGTTCTTTTACAATCCAAGAACGTTTTCGCAAGAGTGCCAAAACAGCATTAACACCACCGTGTTTGCCGCATGATGCGCCTCATTTATTAATGAGATGACATTTCTTTGGTAAAATTATGGTGCTACAGCAATAATCGCTGAAAACTGGGTTTGATTAACGCTCTGGAAGCCGCATAATTCCTCTAATTAAAATTGGATTTAAACAAATTAACTTAGACTGTACTGAGACTTTTTTATGTTTTTCTGGATCTGCATATTCTGTTTCCTAGTGTGATTTTTGAAAGTACTTGGTCCAATAACATTCCGCTTGTTGTATTTTATTGTAAGATAACTCTCCAATATTGTTGACAGCAGTTAAATTGTCATACTTTTTTAACAATTTATTTTTGCAATTTTTGATAAAGCGTGTACATACGCTATGACGCGTAGCAACCTTTTCAACTTGCTGAATTTTTCAACATTTATAATGGGTTCTGCTTTTTTCATGGTCACCTCGCTCTCAGCCGATGCAAGTTAACTCATTGAAGATTTTATATCGTGTTTGCTTTGCCAATATTCGTTACTATTTGCTAACCACATTGGACCGATTTTCTACATGCGACTTTACGACAGTTGCTTAGCTGTTAGACCTCTCGTTAAAAAGTCTGCTGGGTTCGATTTACTATCACAATGTCGCCATTCACATATATTGCTTAGCTGATTTATTTCGTTAACTCTCGCTTTGACATATGGAATACCTTTACCATTACCATTTATCTGGTTAAGCGCTATGGTAGAGCCAAAATGCGCTTATTGCGAAACCAAGTGAACATTTTAGAAAGTATTTTAATCGGCAGCCACCAGTGCCTCTGTAAGTTCCAATTTTGGCAGTGATAATTCATCATTTCTTGTTGTTTTATCAATAGGTCGTACTCAATTTTTGGAACAAATAAAATTTTTAAAAAATTTGCCGTTACCTATTCCTGCTGTGAATAAGCAACTGCTCCGTAGGCTAAACGACTTGCGTCTTCAAATATATGGAATTCTACACTACCGGCATTCGCTGATAGACACCGCTGTAATGAATATTGTTTTAAAACTGGCAATTCCTCATGCCAGATTTGAAATTCATTCAATAAATCACCACTTAAACTTAGATCCTAATTAAAACGTTCTTTCCAAATCTTTTGTAATAATATTTTGATTCTTACAGTAAACGGGCCAAGCATACGAAGAGGATCATAAATCCCTGCCATTGTGTGTTATACATTTCGTTTTGTTGCTTGTGGTATTTTCTCCTCGATTAAATTCTTTAAGTCGACATTAATAGTGTCTCTTACTGTGCACCAATTTATACCAAGAATTTTTTGCAACAATTGTCTCTCTATCCCATCACACTGAAAATGCTTTGTTACCTCTGAATCATGCGAATTCCATTTACGTTACTTAAAATTCGTCTTTGCCATAATTTCTGTTGCAGTTTTCATTTTGCTGATGACCATATCATCCACATAAAAAGACCCTTTTAATTTGTTGGAAATATTTCCGTATTGTACTTACAGTTTAATAAGTGTTTTTGAATTGTCGCTGTCAAAAGGAAAGGACTGCTTGCCAAATGTTACTCTTGTCATCCTATATCCTATAATTGGTGACAGTTCATCTAAATTAATTGGTGTATTTTCAAACAAAAGGAATCTGTGGATATCTCGGTCGTTTTCTGATAAGGAAATCTGTAAGAAAGCTTTTTCAAAATCTGATGTAATAACAATTTTATTGGAACGGAAACTTAACAACATTGATAACAAGTCTGCTACCATATATTCACCAATACTTAAAAGATGATTTAAAGGCACTGTGCCTGGCTCGCTGGATGATGCATCGAAAACTATTCGAATTTTTGTTGTCGCTTTATCTTCTCTGTACACTGGTCTTTGTGGCATGTAATAAACACGATTATTTAAAGATGGAATTTTCTCACTGCGTAAATTTCAAGTTTTTATCTTTTATAGTTCAAAAGATAACACTATGATCGTAAAAATTACGTCAATTATGTAACACCCTTTAACTTTTCTATAGCGTTTATCATGGCCGATGTAAAAACACACACTGCGTAAATTTCAAGTTTTTTTCTTTTATAGTTCAAAAGATAACACTATAATTGTAAAAATTACGTCAATTATGTAACACCCTTTAACTTTTCTATAGCGCTTATCATGGCCGATGTAAAAACACACACTGCGTAAATTTCAAGTTTTTATCTTTTATAGTTCAAAAGATAACACTATAATCATAAAAATCCCGTCAATTATGTAACACCCTTTAACTTTTCTATAGCGTTTATCATGGCCGATGTAAAAACACACACTGCGAAAATTTCAAGTTTTTATCTTTTATAGTTCAAAAGATAACACTATAATCGTAAAAATCACGTCCATTTTGCAACACCCTTTAACTTTTCTACAGCGTTTATCATGCCCGATATAACACCCGTTAACTTTTCTGCAGCTTATGTCATGGCCGACGTAGTAAAACACACACTGTATAATTTTCAACTTAAAAGAATTATTGTAAAATAAATGAATTCCTTCAATATATTTTTCCTTCCAATAATTGCATTTAAATTCTAATTCATTTAATTCGATGGCGAGTAAATGCATTCACGACGTTTAAATTCATAATACATCCATTCAGATTCTAATTCATTTTTTAGGCTGATGAAAGGAATGCATTCACACAAATTTTGTTCATAATAAATTCATTCAAATTCAAGTTCATTAACTTTGTGTGGCCAAGAGAAAGGCATTCAAGAATTCAAATTCATTGTGAATGCATTCAAATTTTAATTCAATTCATTTTTTAGAACGGATGAATGCATTCAAACATTTAAATTCACGGTGAGTTAAAAACCAAAAATGAATCATTCGTTTACGGCTCTGCACTATGCAACATTATCAGTATCAGCTTTAAAGTTTATTTTTTTGTTGTTGGAACTTTAATTAAAATTATTGCAAAACCTGATTCAGTGCATGCGAAATAAGCTTAAGATAATTTAAATTAACACCCCCTGTTATTTCTATACTTATTTACTTTCTATGATTCTAATTATATAAAATATATTTATTTATTTTTTAAATATTTATTTGTTACAATTTAAATTCCTAAAACAATTAGTGTAAATAAAAAAATTTTAAAGTTAGGTACTAGCAACAAAGAGGCCTTCGACCCGATAAAATATATATTTGTATATAATATATCTTTGTATATATTTTTCCAAAAAAATACTCTATATTTTAAAGCATTTACTTTCTGATAGCACGTTCTTATTGTTACGTTTTTCATATTCTAACTTTTCGATTTGTGTGTTTAAAGACTTTTATTACCAAATATTTTGTGATTGTGGCCGCAGTTTTATGTATGTATTACTTTTCAAAAAAAAGCTCCCGTTACAAAATGGGAATGTATATAGAATTGTAATACATTTAGAATGGTTCAAAAGGCATTAAGGCTTATGTAATTTTTAATGCGGTTATTATTCCTTACATATTAAAAGAGACCAATAGCAAATTAATTGTTCTTCGTTTTCTAAAAATATCTATTTTAGTTAACATGTATTTACACAGTAAAACTACGTTATGAAAATAAAGGAATTGAAAGTCCTGGAGGCAAATAATGGCATTCGATATCGATCGAAATTTACATTTAAATTCTATTAAAAGTTCGATCGATATCGAGTGCTGTAATTTGCCTCCTAATATCCTGTGAAGCAAGGAAGAGTATATTTACGAACAAATATTGGGCGGTATCAATAATGAAGTAAAAATATATAAGCAAATACCTGCGAATAACAAATCCGAAAAAAATAAGTTCTTTTTGTGTATGTATTGAACATTACTAGGTTTAATCACAAATAAAAAAACTTACCGCATAAGCGGTTAATTAATTTTATATTTATGAAAAGGTTACTTAAAAAATCAATTCTACATTAACTACACTATTTGCCAATGAGGCGTAAAATGCTGCCACATTTTATTTGTTTAAGTGTTTTTGCCTATTAGACATTTTAAAAGTTATTTAAAGTAACATTTTAAGAGATAAATGTTATTGTTTAAAAACAAAAAAATTTTCATAATTCATTTTTGAATATAAAAAATTTAGCGAAAAGTATTATGACAGGTATAATTTTAAGATAATCAAATGTTTTCTTTCGACATTTAACCAGTTAAATAAAAAATTGCTATCCGGTACCAGGCGAATTATCGAAAATATCATTGCTATATAGAAAGTGAATTAAATAAATATAAATAATAGTAAATGCATATCTAATATTGTTTAGTTTTACATTTAAAATTATCAACGAGTTCATATTTATTTTACTTTCGATCCTTTTCTTTTCTCTATAGAACGTTTTTACTTTTAATATTTTATTATAATTTTTTTCTTTTGGCTTCCTTTTTGTTGTGTTGCAATGCTACCATTTGTTACCGTCTGCCCTTATCTATTTTAATGGTTCTTCGATCTTTCAATTTTGCTTTATTAAATAGAAATAATCGTTTTACATCCACTTTAATCCAGCCAGCATTTTGAATTTCAGCACAATTTTTTACTTTGTTTGGGACGGTCCACACTCACTGTAGTAATATATTCTATAATTCGCACTAAGTACCCTGTGCTGAATTTCAATGCTCGACCGATTGTAGTTTTCTAGTTACGCTTTAAAATTTATTCATTTTGTATGAAGGGTACCATGCTTACTACTCCAATCCAGTCAATTTTTAGTTAAGCAAATAATATTGAATATAGGGGTTGCCGATGCTTAATTTCAAAAGTATAACGATAATAAATTTTATGTCGACACGTAAATTATTTTTCAAACTTGCTTTGCTTCTGTAAAATTTCAGTATTGAGATACCGAATTTTGTCGGAAATAAATCGTTTTCAACCCGTTTTACGGTGGTTTATATACAGCATCTAGAGAAAATGACATGAATCAGTACTTATTTCGACGTAGTGGTGCTAGATTTCATCTTAGCTAGTTGCTTTAAAAACATCTGCCCTCACATCATCATCTATTAAAGACTTACTACTAGATGACAGTATTCACGTACTTTAGATTCTACAAAAACTTGTGAGCGATTTGTTTGCCATACAAAAGTCATTAGGTTTGAGAAAATTTACCAAAAACTTTGCATAGACCAAAATCTAAAAAAATGTAATAAACTATTATTATTATTATTATTAGTATTATTATTATTATTATTATTATTATTATTAGTATTATTATTATTATTATTATTATTATTATTATTATTATTATTATTATTATTATTATTATTATAATTATTATTATTATTATTTAGTAATTTTGACGTTAAACATATACATATTAGATGTTGCCATCATCTAATCCATATTTAAAGTTATTACTTTTACAAAAAATTCCATAATTTTTAAAGCTCACTTATGTGTGTTTATATTATAAAAGTTTTAATATTTAATATAGCATAGAGAATAAAACAAAAAGTACATTAATTTATTTTGTACATGTTTAAGGTTAAACTCTGAAGCCTCAATTTACATAAAATAAATTTAATTGTAAAAACTTCGTTTATGTGCTAATGTTATGAGTATTGTTGAAACATAAAGTTTGGTCAATTTGTCATCAACATTTGTGGTATTGACAAATGTTTAGTAGATGATTGATCTATGAGAAACCGGCTTAAAGAAAAAAACAATGTCGGTCGTTTGTAAATAAGAGGGGACAGATTTGTATGGGATTTTATGCAAAGTTTTATAAATACAGCATTTCCAAGCTTCTTTAGGCGAATCCGTTGAGCTAAGCATGTTTATGTACTGGCCCTTATTAAGCCTGATGATTTTTAATTGGCCTTTAAAAACGTAATGAAAGAAGTGATCTGAAACTATTTTCACATTGTATTTTTAATTGTTCTGAACTTAAGAAGCTGTGTAACTTTAAAACTTTTTGTTTTGCCGGGATTTCTGAAATTAATTTTTGTAAGTAAAATTCACAACTTGCATTTTACTAACATATTAAACAAAAGTGTTTTTGATGCCAAATTGCTTTATTTTAAACATTCTTTAAATATTCTAAGCAAATTAGTAAAAGTGCATCAATGTGCCGACCTTTTTCTCTTTCTTAATCCTTAAGGAACGTCGTAAAGTTATTTTGAAACATTTTATTGTAAAAAATATGTGCGTTGTTATCATTGTTGTTCAAGCATGGTATTATTATTAAGAAATTAGAAATATTTTTTTTACTTTATTTGTCAGGAAAAACTAAAACTAATAACTTTTCTCTTACCAAAAAAAAAAAAAAAATAAATAAATAAAAAAAATATTAATAATAATAAGATGAGTCACAATGAGATCAAATGTTTTTCCTAGGTTTTTCCTTATAATTCCTTGAATATCAATACTAGAACGTTATTTTATCAAAGAAATTATTTTTTTTGAAATGCTTCGAAATTTTCTTAAGTATTTTATTAAAAAATTGGTCCAACTTAATTTGAAGGGTGAGCTCCCATAATCCTAGCTTAGTGCTTTCAACCATTCTTGGCATTTCTTACCTCCGTGGGTGACTTTTGCTCAACAGTTAGGTCATCTGACTTTTTTAATATATATTGCTTTAAAAAGTAAGGAATTATGAAAAAAAACTTAAGTAATTATGTGATTAAACGGCTAGTAGATTAGTATTGAACTTCAAGAGCTTAACCTAGCTAAAGCTTTAAATATGTACATTAGACAGCTTTAGAAATCGGCGTAATAAATCTTTCAATAAAATTAAAGCTGTGTCAAAATCTGTTTTCCATGGATTTTAAAAATTTCAAGAACTAACGTAGCTCTTGCTAAACTTTAAAAATATTTTCAAAAGTATATATGTACTACATTTTATATCTTATATATACATATAGGTAGTCTTTTTAACTAACGAAACCAAAATCCTTCTGAGTTTTCTAAAATTTATATTTTATTACTGAAAAAAAAACTGTAAAAAAACTCAGTCCAAAAGTTAAACGAAAATATATTTTAAAGTTCTAAAAAAGTCGATTTTTTGTAATTTCTGAGCTAAAGAGTTGCATCCATTTCTTGTTAGTTATTCAAAACGATTTCGCCCAATGAGTGCAGAATGACGTCCAGTGCTGCAATATGAGTTTTCTCGTTGTACCTTGATGCAGAGGAAAGCACAATTCTAAACATTCAAAAAAGGTTTTCTATTAGACTTTGCCAACATTTTTTTAATTTGCACCTGCCGAACTCAATAATTTATGAACTGATTTTTATTTTTTTAATTTTAAAGCAATGCTGAGAGGTTAGTGGTGTTTGGAAAAGTTTATATTAAAAAAAGGGTGCCGCAAGGGAAAATTTTATCACTATAGCTTTTAATATCCTATCGCACTATAGTTTGATTTATATGACCTTATTTTTTGAATTATTATATAAACAGTGGAAAATGCGTGTTTTTATGTCTGGATTCAAATATACGCAATTGTTTAGTTTTGTTTTTCTGTAAAATACAAACTTTCGAATTAAACTTGTGCGGATATTGAATTCATGTAAAAAATTCTTATATAAAATATTTCCGGATGTTCTTGATTATAGGCAAAAATAAATTTACTTGCCAAGTGGAATGCTTCTAAACACACTGACAGGACATCGCGACTGATTTATCATGAGTTTAAACTTTTTTTAACAGTTTCAATAGATACATTTAAAAAAATAGTTTACATGAGCACTGCTTTTGAAAGTTTTGCATTTAAATAGTATTTGATATTAGCGAATTTTTTTAACACGACTTAATAATGGTCAGCTTTTAATCACATATGTGCCAAAGGTACAGATTATAGAAATAAAATTGGTCCACAATTTTTTTGTTTAATGTCACATTACTTACTCTGCTGTCTATAATTCAGTCGACAGAAAAAATTAACAACACTCGGTTAAATAATAAAGATACATAAGTACTCTGTTCCTTGTTTTTGAATAAGGCCACCAGCTCCATTTATTTTTACAGGTAAGTAGAAACGTGTTTTTTTTATTTAAGTGTTAATGAAAGCTAATAAAATTTTTACAACATTTACAACTTTAAATTAAGTACTTTTTTATTAAAAGACGAATGGTAAAATTTTTTCATGATAATTGATTCACAAAAACAGCCTACCATACTTTTTAAATCTGCTTGATCGCTTTGACAAGCCACTTCTCTCTAGTCATCTTAAATGCTTTACTGAATTTGAAAGTAAAAAACGTTTGAGGCATTAGGTTCAACATACTACCCACGCTTACTCATGCGTAAGCAAACTGTATTTCAACAAACTGTTATTTATATTAAATGAAATTTAAAAAAAAATAAGTTTACTAAAAAACGGCAAGATATTAAAGAATGTTGTAATTCGTATGGTCCTTTTAATAATATAGCTAAAAGAATGGTAATGATTTTATTCTTACATTGATTGTGTTTTCCATTTTAAGTAGGGTATTCTTCGAAAATCTATGAAATCAGTGGTTAATTTCATTATAATTGGACTAAAGATAAAAAACCCATTGAAAGTTTTAATGTGTTTTAATGGATTTTGAGCCACACCTTTTTCTACTTTTATTGACATAAATCACTGAGTAAATTAATGCATTTCAATTTCTGTGTGCAAATAAGAATTATTCACCAACTGAGTAGGTTATTAATTATAAATATTTAATCCGATTTCAGGCAATTTATTGCCTTTTCTTATTTAAATTTTATTGTACAATTTTAGCAGCAGGTAAATCTGTCACAATGTTCTTGCATACATGGGTATTTATATAAAACATGTTATTGCTGTACGTTCAGGAAATTGAGGAAACACAATTTATTTGTGTTCGCAAAAACAATAATATTGAATTGATGATAGAAACATTAATTATCTAAATGGCGTATTTATTACAAGATTTAAATTTATGCAACATGTGTCAAAATTAGACATGAAAAATTCACACTCTAAGAGTTCATGGCTTGGAGCCTGAATTCTTGCATTGCTATCCTTATAAATGCATATATAGAAATAAACAAATAAAATTTAAAACTAAAAAAAAAAAACTACTTGACCTTTTACATTCTTTAAAGGCGTTAAAACATTATTAGCATATACATATATTGATATGAATGTATAAGTTTAATAATAACAAGAGTGGTATATTCTAATATGCCGGATTTTATATACCCTTTATTATATATGTGTAACTACATGTACCATAGTGTTAGAACAGTTTAAATAAAAAATCAGTATAAGAAATTCTTTTCTACTATAAAGTTTTTCTTTTCAAAACAAAAACTTTTTTTGTTGAAATTTTTAAGTTTTGCTGAGGTTTCTTGTCCCAACTTAGTGAATGAAAAGGGTGCTGTATCTGGTAAAAACTTGATATTTTGCCGTTGTCGTGAAAGACAAATACCGATCTTGCTGGTTTTCAGTAGCGAAATTTTCTAAGCTATGTCTGAGCAATTGACATTTCTAAATTTTTAATAACTAATCTACTGCTTTGGCAAAGTTAATTTGAAAACGAACACGGATGGAGAGACAGATTTCGCTCAATCGTCTTCGCAATGCATAAGAACTACATATAAGCTTTATGGGGTTGGAAATCATTTTTGTAGAAATTACGAACTGAATGACAAACATAGATATACACTTTTCCACCTGTGGTGAAATGTATAATAAGCAATTTGTAAAAATTAGTATCCATACAATTCAATATAAAAGTTGAGTACATACCGAAAGGCAAGTCAAACAAATTGATACAAATAATATATCATTAATAATAAAAAATGCTGTAACTGCTTACCAATGGTAATTTCTATTCGGTTAAATATTTGATATGTCTGAGGAGCTACAGTTTTTAAAATTATATCTCCACCATTTGTAGCTGCAAGGATTCAATAGTAGTTTTTTCTAACTACGCTTGATAATCATAGAGTTTAATATTCTGCAAGTTTTCTAGTGTCTTGGTAAAACTGATTTCAATTTAATTTCAAACCGGTTTGGTTCTCTTACAGGTGTAGAAAATTTTAGATGTCACCGATACTAAATAGTAATCATACCTATTTGATTTTGGGTTAAAAATTTAATTATGTAAGATAATTTAAAAATTTGTAATTAATTTGTATTTTATTTTGTGGAGCTATTAACATGCACATTAAAGTCTTTTTATAACAGCCTAATTTATTTAAGGCGCTATTAGTTTAAAGGAGTCGAACCTAATCTTTCAGATGGAAGTATCCCAGAGGGTATTGAAAAGGTCTCTTTAAGAGCTTTTATAACTTAATAAAAGTGCCACCTATATTTATCTTATTCATAATAATAGCTATTTCCGGTGCACTTTGATACCCCAATGAGAATATTCGTAACTCGACGGCTCTCACAAGCCAGTCTTTCATTTGTTTATGCACATTGATATAGAAGTTACAACGGAATTTCTTCTGGTATTGGATCTTGTGGACCCGTACTTTTTGTTAAAATCGTTTCAGAGCGTTGTTTCCCTTCCCGACTTATGTTTGAAGACTTATCTATTTTTAAAATCCTATTAAAATCTTTGTAGTTTTTTCAAGCTTTTTTGGTAATACAAATCCCGGAAATGGACTAAGCTTTTCTTCCTCATGGTCTGATATTTAAAAATATAAAAATACCCAATTTTATGATAAGGAGAAATATTTACCCGTGTTTAAAATCGGCTCAGTAACCCACAAATAAACAAACAAATAAAAACATAAATAAACAAGCTTACAAATAGATTTTTAATATGTATTACAATAAAACACCTTGATAGTATTCAAAATATACAAAAGAAAAAAACATTCAGTGAAAAAATTAGCGCTCGCCTATATTTATCGAGTTATGGACCTCTGAAATTTTCATAAAAAAGTTCGATTGTCAATATAGTAAATATGGAATTTCAGTAAAAACTAAAATTAAAAAAAAATTGCTTAATCCATTAAGAGCCGATGACAATTTTATGTAAAATTATATATCGTACTTATTTTTATTTATTTTTTAGTTCTCTGTTTTCGCAATATTTGTTTTTTTTTATAGGAGCTACTTTGTTAAACAAGATATACATACATGGCGAAGGGTATATACGCTTCGGCTTAGCTTACTGGGCTTATCCTATACTTCGATTTTTTCATAGATTTAAATAAAAAACTAAAATTAGTATTATTATCTGCCTTTGACCTGATATTAGGTATTGCACATACGTAAATTAAACCATATTAAATTACTACACTAATAATTTTTGTACGATTTTAGGATTATTTTTAATAATTTATTATTTGAATATATATCCAAGTTGAAACAGAAAAAAAAACAACAGTATTTGACACTTTGTGGTTATAAGTACGTGTTAAATTAAAATAAAATACCCCTGTAACATAAAGACATCGAATGGTAGATACACACAATTTGCAGACCTTTGTTAAAAATATAATATTTGTTTGTTTATTTTTAAATGTATGTGCATAATATTGACAATTTAGTAATAGCCTGCATCTTAGTTGTATATTGCATTCAATTTCCCGGTGGATTTTAAATAGCTAATACAGTTGTAGGGAAAAATTTAAAATAAAAAAATATTTAAAATTTATTTTTGGCTTAAGTCCTTTTTACATTTTTTAGAAAGAAAAATTGTTTTAGAAAAGTATGCGGATGTTTTTACTTTCCTTGTAGCGCACACAGCAATACACATACTGGAAAAATTTCTAGTCTATAATATTGCAACAGACAAGGTCGTATAGCAAAAATATGTCATCTACGACCACAGCCTTGAATATTTATTTTTATATTGTATGCTTCCGGTTATATCAAATATAAAAATATACATTCTGTAGAAATTTGAAGTAACTGTCTAAAACGGCAGAAAAAAGGACATGTTCTTTAAATAAAATTATCTGTGCGACATAAAACATATGTTTTGCATATATTTAAGAAGATAACACTACATATACAAATATTCTATTCTACACATTAATATGATAAATCTTAGAAAAACATATATATTAAAAAAGTAAACCTCGAAAAAATTTAGAACTCTGTTTCAAGAACAACACACTGAACACGCTGATCCAAAATGAACTTTCCGAATATTTTTTTAAGATGAAATTTTTTTTAGTAAATTCCAATTTTCAAATTACTATAACGTTTCTGTTTTAAAAGATATCAAATCGAAATGAATTTTCTTTAATTATGGAGTTTGTTAGTTATCAGTACTACCAAATGAAGTCCTTACGTTTTGTAGAAGTTGTTAAATTTTTTTGTATTAAAATAGGTTGAAATTCTTAAAAAATCTCGTGCTTAATAGAGCATAACTCCCTCCCGGCAAACCGCGTCAAAGAGATATTTCCCTGTGCTATAGCTCCAAGCCTCCCCTACACACCTATACCCCATTATAAGTGTGCTAGGTTGCGACCGTGTGCACCAGAGATATTTTTCTTAGCAAAGGTCAGGTATTTTGTACAATAATTAAGAAGACATAAGAAATTAAAAAAAAAATTGTCTACACAGTTATTTTTGAATTATTTTTACTTTTTAACACAGAGTTAAAGCCAATTTTTTTTAAATCTTCTTGAAATATGGCGTTTATAAATTTTGCGATGGAGTCTAGTGATATACAAATGCACTATATTGTACCTATCACATTTGAAAAATCTAAACATTCAATGAAATTATAGGTGGTAATGGCAAATATATCATAAAACAGTAAGATCATAAAAAATTATCAATCCAGAATAATGAAATAATCAAAAAGGAAGTCGTAAATAAAATACGTCAATGCACATGTTTATTATGGCATTCTTTCGAATGTAAGTTTTATTATCATATAGGTAGGGAAATGTATGCTAATTTCTTGCTTGATTGAATAACACAATTTTTTGCACAATAGCTGTGCGCACACACTGCATGGGATGATTTGTACCTGAATATTCTTAGTACCTGTTTATTTTTGCAGAAAAACGAAAGAAGAAAGAACAATTCAAGAAAGATATCTTCAGCTTAGCCTTATAATCGACCAATTTAAACAGGAGAAGAAAATTCGAACAATGGAAATACTGCAAGAAGATTTTTTCCGATCCGAAAACACAGGTGCAGATTATGAGTTATTATGACGATTCAAAATCATATTACAAGCCTTAGCATGTAGCTAGGGATAAAACGATACGAGTAAATACAAGTATATATTCGATACTTTGCTCTCGATACCAAGTACTTTTTGCATCGATACTTTACCACCGAGTACCAAGTAGGTATCGGTAAAAAGGTACTCGTATCGGTCAAAAATACTCATTGGATATTGACTTCAAGTTTATGTTAAACGTGACGCCACTACAGTCTTTATGAAATGTGCATAACTACTCGTAAGTATTCTTAAATATACAAAGTAAATGTAATTATCAATCTATCTTTAACTCACAATTATTCATAATTTTCTATTAAAACATTTTTCTAAAAATAAATAATAGGAACATATTTTTTAAGCAAATTTTTGGTTCATTCAATTCATTAGTTTCATATTTGTAAAAAAAAAAGTCATTGGAGATTACTATTTTTTATTCTGCTTGCAGAGTACAACAGGACAAAAATTTTTTTTCTTGTATTGTTTTTTATATTTGTATGTAAATATTTACACACATTTCTTAAAGCAAAAAAAGACATGCAAAAGAAATCGGTATTTTACAGGTTATACTTAAAAGGAACTGATTCAATTTAGGAAAAAACGCATGATTTTAACATTAGCTTGTCGTTGGCGAGCATAGATTCAAATGGCTTGGCATTTAAACGAATGCTTTAAGCTATTAAAAATTCGATGCTAATGAAAAGTTTTTCATTAGTTTTGGTTTTTTATAATTTCTTTTTCAGGAACTTTTATGAGTTTAAAAGTTACATCTTAAATAGAACGAACAAGCCTAGAAAACAAAATTAATAAGCAATGAGAACACGAATGATTTTTGAACTACTTTATTTTTTTGTTGGGTTGTTGATTGCTTCTTTTTTTTAATAAATTGAATTCAAATTATATATATATATATATATATATATATATATATATATATAATTGTGCTTATTTTGCAAAAAGGTATTTCTTTTTGTACCCTTTACCACAAAAAGTGGAAAAGAGGTATATATAAGTTTGTCATTCAGTGCCTAATTTCTAAAATATCCATTTTCGACCCCGTAAAACGTATAAATTCTGACTTCTTATGCATAGCGAAGTCGATTGAGCGATGTCCGTCCGTGTTAGTGTTAAATTGAAGTTTGCGAAGGCACTAGATGTGCTAGAAAAACAATTGTTATGTCATTCGATCAGACACAGTGTCGAAAGAGGTGCTACTGGAAATCAGCACGATCGGTCCACGTCACTCGAGGCAGTAGGCAAAACACCACGCCTACCTCTAACTTTTTCATGTCATTTAAAACAATAAAATAACTCTAATCAAAAAAATTATATATGGGGCGGTAGATAATTAAAAAATAAAAAAGAAACACCAAGTGAAAATATTAACGCTCGCCCATATTTTCCGATTTACGGGGCTCTGAAATTTTCAATTTTTTTAAATGTCAATATGGGTACCATTTTAAAGGTTTTGAACAGATCTTTCAGGAAGTACTAAAATTTTTAAAAAATGCTAAACACATTACGAGCCGGTGACATTTATATATATATATATATATATATATATATATATATATATATATATATATATATATATATATATATATATATATATATTCTTATTTTTTAAATATTTGTCAGTTCAATATTTTTTTTTTGGTTAGAGTAATGTTATAAACTAGATTTACATACATGGTGAAGGGTTTATAAGATTCGACACAACCGAATATAGTACTCTTACTTGTTTGAAGTGAAAAGGTATGAACAATTTGGTACTGTATGTGCCAGCACCACCTATGTTTAATTATTGGTGATCAACGTTAATGTGTGTTGACAGGAATCTTAAATTAGAGCAAGTTGGGGAAAAGAAATAAAAGAAAATTTCATAAATATTTAACAAATATGTAATATATTTTATGTTCAATATTCAGCTTAACTTGAGCTTTTACTTTTTTTGGTTTTTATAAATTCACTTAGTGTGTATCTATATGGGTTGAGTTGCCCGCGCTGACCACCAGTTAAGAAACGAATGACCGATAAGACTTTTTTAAAACCCACAACTTCGGCCTTTTGAAATAAAAAATCTTATTGGAAAAAGCTTTTGAGACTTACTATAAGCAACCTTACATTTTTTTTAATATTAGATAAAGTTATAAAGGAAGGTGAATTATAAGATCAACGTAGAAAGGTAAGTATAAAAAGGGTAAGTGTATAAAAAAGGTAAGTATAGCAAATAAACAATTGTAAGTATAGTTTTAATTAAAAATATGTTTACACTTCAGCAACTTACAGTTGTTTATTTATTATAATAAGATAAAAATGAATAATAAAATAAAAATAAAATAAAATAAAATAAAAATATGTCCAACAAACTGTTACACTAACTATAATATACTTCGAACTGCATATCGATGGTCTCATGTAGAAAGGACCAAACTCGCATAATCGTGATTTTACAGGAGGAGGTAAAAACATAATAGAAATTGTATTTATCACAATGTAATATTTGAAATGTAAATGCTTGTAAAACCGTTATTCTTGATACTATTTAATTGAAATTTTGTGACGGGTGGTATATGTATTGGAATCACAAAAAAACACATTTTCGCAAAAATTCCAAAAAATTTGGTGATTACGCCAACAAAACAGCTGTACTTTACAATGAAAACTACTCTTGGATGGTTCGAAAAATTTTGTATATTGGGAAACAAATCATTGAACATAATTTGCTACCAATAGGAGATCTGTTTGAAGAAGCTCATGAAAAAAGGAACAAAGACTACAGATTCTTTCGGGAACATAGCATAAGAAAAATGTCTAGATGTTTTACCAATGAAGACCTTATGTACTTAACCTTGTGTACATCAGATACATATATTTCAAACATTCGATAAAAATTGAAAACAACTCCAGTCGAATTAGAAGAGGGGGCTAAACAACTATTAGAAGATGAAAATCAATGCTATTTAGGTCAAATTTTTATTAAAATTGCTTAATGTTAGTAGCACCTTGATTTGAAAGTATACGTATTTATGTAAATTAACTAATATTTATTTTATAAACTGTAATAGAAATATTTAAAAATAAAATAAAACTTTAACTAAAATAAGGTTTTTTAATTAAAAGTTTTCGCTACTAAGAACGTTTTAACTTTTTAAAAATTTTAAATTAAAAAAACCATCCTTTGGCCCTTCTTGCTTTTAACCTTAAAAACATTACTGGTGCCAAAATTTGGTGTTTGCTGAAAAGATTAAGTTTAAAAAACTAATAATTAATAGTTTTGTAACAATAAGAATAGTACATACATATGAGAACAAAAGTTTTAATGTTTAACACTCGTATTTTATACTCAACTTTAATTAATAATGGTAACGAATATGAAACCATTCGTAACTTTTTATTTTATCGGTCGACTTTTATGCTTTTTATCAAAAATTAAAGTTTGAAATCTCACCTACCAAAACAAAACGGCATATCAAAACTCCGATCCAATCTAAAGTTACAGATTTTTGGCCGCCTTTTCGCCAAATAAGCCACTGTGCATCGTTTGATCATTACTGCAATTTTTATTTTTAGTCATTCTTACTTCTTTACTCACAGCCAGTGTAGTCAGTTATGGTGATTTCTCACCAAATTGGCGATAAAAATTCCTTTATAGCGATAAAAATTTAAAAATGGCAAGAGGCGAGAAACCTGGCGGTATTTAAAATTCTTAGTAAAATTTTAGGCTATTTCGTGTGATTTCTTACTATCTGGTTTTGTATATACAAATATATTATAATTTTTGAATTAAATGGCGCTTAAGGAAAAAGTTATGTCTATTCTCACTCACTCTGTACCTCAAATTAAATTTTCACCAGTTCAAGGAATTTTTTAAAAGACTTGCAGACCCTAATTATGCACTTGGTATTTATGAAATACAGCATTGATTGTTCCAACAAGTAACTGTTGTGTCGAAACAGCTTTTTCTGTGATATTTTTTATGAAAACTAAATTAAAAAATAAAATGCAATACGAACTTCTCAATTCTTTACCGGTAGTAACATTCCTTTGAAAATTTTGTTGAGTAGATTTTATGAAAAATAAAAATTACCGCGGTGAGGATACAAATGACACTAATAATACTAAACAAAATGTGTATAAAAGTTTTGATACCCCAATTGAATGTGTTCGTAATGTTTATTTTTTTTTTTATTTTTAATATTTATTAAATTATTTTAATATAAAAATAAGTCTCAAGGGCTAAAGCTTTAGTTATGAAAATAATTTAGATCCCTGCATATTAATTGACGTTATTTTTTTTTAACTAAGATTTTTATTAAGTTTTGTTTTTTAATGTTTTTTAAACGTTATATAAAACCAATGTACCTTTTACAAATGAATTTCTTTTTTTTAATGAAAACTTTTCTTATATTGTTATAGCAGATGCAAATTTAATGTTTTATGATGAAATAAGTAAATTAAATAAAATTGAATTTGCAAATTATACTGCATATTTTTATATATTGACTATATTTGGCGATCTTCGACAAATCATTCGGAAAGAAAGCTCAAAAAAAACTGACAACACTGCTCACAACATTATAGAACTGTTTGAGTATCATATTAATTGTTATGAATTAAGCGCTGTGCCTTGCGTTTGTTAATTTAATTTTTTATAAAATTAGGAGTTAAACTGTGCACATAAGTGAATTAAAATTTATTTTTGGCTTAAGTTTATTCTTTTAATATCTTTGAACCTTTTTAACTATTACTGATACTACGTATATAATTAAGGAAGTCAACTTTATATTAATTTAATTGCTATGCGAATAAGAATTTTAAAATTACTTATGTATGTATTTACTGTGAATTAATACAATTTCAATATTGATATAAGATATTGCATAACATAAATGATAGCAATTTTTTTATTTTGCTTTTATTTTAATGTATATCTAAATAAACAAAAATCCAATAAATTTCACTTTAAAAGCAAATAAAACTATTAATTAAATTATTTATTTGTTAAAAAAAAAACATTTTTGCAAAATTGTTGCCCAGTTTTTAAATACAAATATCATATCATATTTTATTTAAAGGTAAAACGAAATTTTTATCGAAAAAACCCATTTTTTGTTGAAACTGTTTGCTTGGTTTATTACCAAACTAAGTTAACTTATCTGAGAAGAAGTCTAAGTATGAACGCAGGAAATTTTCGCTCCTAAAGTCGGGACCCTAGGATTTTTGATAATCGTTCTAAGAAACGGTATTTTTGTTTAAAATAAACATATTATTAATTTTTCTTAACTGAAAAGAAAATTAAAAATTTTCGAAACTACATCGCCGATGGTGTGTAAGCTTTTTTGGCTTAGCGAAAATCTAAACACACGTTGTAGTTTTTTTTTTGCTCTATCGGTCTATGTTATGCCAATTTTAAAATTTAAAAAATTTTAATAAAAGTTAAATCACTAATATACACTTTTTCAAAAGTCAAGTTTTAAATAGTACATTTCATTTATAAAATTTGCACAGCATTTAAAAACCCAAGATATAAAAAATAGCAACACAATAAAAACAAAATATATTTGCTTGAGAAATTTATACAGATTTCATAAAGCTCTTAAATAATATATGTACCGTTCAGAAAAATCGATTTTTACGCGTATATCAAGATTATGGAGTTGTTTGGCAAAGTAATAAAAACCAGATCCTTGTGGTGTTCGATATTCTTCACCAGAAAAATGGCATTGCTTCCCAAGTGCATTTTCTTCTTTTTTAGTATCTCTGTGTCTTCTCTTTTTTGGAACTAAAATTATGATATGTACAACGATTTTTATAAAATAGATCTTATTTTATTCATGGTATAAAACGTTTTTTAATTTTTAATACAAATAACTCCATCTAACTTTTTTATGTAAGGTAAAAAATTTTAAACTCTAACCAAGTATTTTTTTGGTTTTGAAAAGAGTTCTTAAATAAGCAATACTACTTTTTAAGTTGTGTCATTTTTTCACTTTGTACCCAAAAAGCAACGAAAACATGTGTTGTAATTAAATGAGGATAACCTTCATATTCATATCGAAATAAAACCTTTGCAAATACTATACCAGCTAATTTGATTGCTTTGCGTTCTTAATTTTACAAAATCCAGATAAAACATGATTTTGTTAATTTTAAAGAGTTTTTCAATATCAAATTTTGATATTCATTTTTAAAACTTAGTTCATTAAACTCTATTTTGTTAAAAAGTCGTAATGCCTAATTTAGTCTCTTCAAAAAATATCATTTAAAGCTATTATTCTTTATTATTATTCTAAAAAGACTAGAATTTGTTTCCGATAACAATTTTTTTATACGATAAATGGTTTAAGTTTTGATGTATGTAGTTACTAATTCCTTGCATCATCACTGCTAAAGCTTTATCGAACCAAAGATTACACAAGGAAAGATAATATGCTAGAGTCATAAATCAATCAAGAAAAAAGTCATACCACAGAAATCTACTTATTGTCCAGTCTTTTTTCTTTAAGTGTCTCATTTATAAACAATTTGTAAAGCTTACATGTGTGTATGGCATTAAATAAATAGTTTTCTTTCATGTCATGTGTTAAACATATAACACAGAATAAAACAGAAAAGAAAAAATTAAGTAATACTTAGTCTGAAAAAATAAACAAATAGATAGAGTGAAAAAGAAGAAATAAAAAAGGTCAGATTTTTTTTTTCGTTCATGTTTTTTATTAATAGACATATGATGAATTTCTCTTGTCAGTATATGCTTTCGATAATACGTACTTTTATTTTTAAAGGCTTTTTATTAGGTTATTTTAAGCTTTTTTTAACTCTTTTTGCTGTCTTACAATCTTATTTTTTACTTCAGTTCCAAAAAATATTTTTAATGAATTATGTTCTTCTGAGTACGTTAGGGGACGAGGGTCGAAGTATCTTTTACATCTTAAATAAGGTCTTAAAATGAGTTTTGTAAAAAGAAAATGGCCGGACGCTTAAGTAAGGTATTATTAAGAAATCGAAAAACATCGGCGTTTCCCTAAAAACTACTGAGAAAACCTTGCAAAAAAGACTTGTTTAAATTGTCGTCAACTAAGTGAGGTTACGGTTAAAAGTGCAACTGCTCTAACTATCGTCATTGGTAAATTTAACAGAACAAAAAATGCTTAGTTTATAAATGGACGATTCTCAAATATGCCTCTGGCAAGCACATAATTAACGAAAATCAATAGACAAAACAGCATTCACATATCCAGGACCGCCGTTATACCAATTTCGGGTAGCGCTGTTTGGTCTGGTTAATAAATCCCAAACTTTGCCCTTTCTGATAAGTAAGATAAATCCAGCTTATTTTCCTGGCGATTAATTTACTTACCTGCATCAATTTCTGTTTATATTTCATGATTTTGGTAGACATCTCGGTGTATGGGTACAAGTTTAACAATAAAAATTAAAAAACGGTTTCTTCATGAAGGCATACCTTTAATAAAAACAAAAGAGCTGCACAGGAGTGTACATGATGCTTTGAATATATTTGATAAAGTTTTAAAATCGAATAAACTTCAAAAAAGGTTTAAAGGTTTTTGTTTTTGTTTGTCAGCAATTGCAAAAGCAAGGATTTATTATCTAATTTAATCTGATGTTAATTAATTATTGATTTGCAAGTGCCCGTACGCAAAGCAAAAATAAACTATTTCAGTGTTTTGTGATATCTTATTTGTTATTTTTATTTGATTTTGCATCATCTTCTATCTGCATAAAAGAACCGAAAAACTAGCCGTAAACAGAAGATAAAGAAAAATAAAATCAATATTCATTATTGTTGTTTCTGTTTTTACTTCCTTGTTTGGAAAAAAATCTTTATTTTCTTTAAAATCTTATTGCGGAGTATTCTGAAGAGCTAAGTAAGCGGTAGAAAAATGACAATCGAGAGGTGCATTTAAGCTCTAAACTCATAGAAGACAGCAGGCAGCAGACAGCAAACTGTGAAAAATAAAATACATGTGTTTATATGAAAACGATTATTTTGACGACATCACAGCAGTACGACTACACGACAGCATTTGCTGCTGCTGCAAACTTAGGCTATTTTCTTTGACGGGCAGCAATAAACAAATATAGTATTGCCATTATACATATAAATTGGAAAAATAAGAACAAAAACTTTTTTTAATACTAAACATAAAAGAACATTATAAAAATACAATAAGGAAATAAATTTATGTGTTTTTATAGTTTTTCGTGATATTATTACATTTTTTTTCAAAAACTTTAATTTTTTTCATTATAAAATATATTTGCGACATCCCTGAAATTTTAATTGCTGAAATACACAGCTGTTAATTTTTAATTTCATAGTATTGTGTTTTTCGTTTGAGTTAATTTTTGTCATATTTTATTTCATTTTTCGTTTTAAGATAATGGTAAAGTACCTATTTGTTTGATTTTCTGTTTTTATTTTTAATACGTTGGTAAAATTTTGCAGAGGGATAGTATGGACACATTAGCTGATTATTATGTTGTTGCTGTTTTCAAAATAATTATGAAGCTGACTTCAAAGCAGCATTTAAAGTTGGCAGCATTTGAAGCCGTGAAGTTGTGAAGTCTGCTGTCCTCTATGTGTTTAGAGCGTTACCCTTAATAATCTTTATAGGTGATTTTAATAATTTGGTCGCGATAATTAGCATGATGTTTTTTAAAGTTTAATTTATGTATTTTAATATCAGTTTGTTTAATTTTAGTTATTATTTACTACATTGCAAACGTTAGGATATACTCCTAGGTTCAAACGCTAATAACTAAGCTTGTAAACTGAGTGCGAAACATATTACTGGTACGTACCTAAGATATGGCAACCGTTTACTTGCTTTAAATAAAAATTTTACTATTACTAAAGCGCTTTTTCGAAATAGGCGGCGGTATTTGACGACTCCATACCGAAATCAAAGGGATGTGCATATAAAGGATCCTAATGAGAAACATTACTATATAATAAATTTGTTGAAAGTGAAATAGTGTGATTAACAACTAGATAAAAAACATAATTACTTCCAAGGAATTGTGTTATAGTATTGAACATGATACACATACTATTAATGTAGGCTCCACCCTACACAGCATATATACGTTCAGGGGTGTTCATTGCACATATCCATATGTATGCCCTGTCCTGTAAGACTCTAAAAGAAAGGACGAATTTGAAACATTTAACGTGCTTTGTAAAGAATTTTTTAAATTTCAAGGGGATTGGCAAAGAATAAAGCTGTCACGTTAATGTAATTAATTTTATCTTAAGAACGGTTTTTATGATTTGAGTTATTGGTTATTGGTTTATTTTATTTTTAATTATTTTCATTTTTTTAACGAGTTAAAAATTTAAAATACACATTAAAAATAAACATTTTTGCAGTTCTTTTGACGATTTCCTACAATTTACACAAAAGTTTTCCAACTTTTTAGTTGGCTTATTTTGTTTGATTTTGGGATACGATCTCTGAAGTGTCGCAATTTTGCATAAAATATTTATTCTCTTATTATTATTGACTATTCCTTGGCTTAGCTTTTACCGCCTTTTTTATTTTGCTAGTTGTTAGGTCACAATTGTATTTTATTATTAAATATAATAAGTGAATTTAATTGAAGTAATCATTCTAGCATATCTCATTATATTTATTATTTCTTACATGAATTCATCACTTGAAATACTGTATCGGTTATTCAGGAACTCCATTTTGTTGCTCTTCTCCTTTTCTTTTTATTTGTAACTATTTTTATTTACTTGCAAAATTTAAGTTGCTCAAAAAGAATTCTTATTATTATAATTATCGTTGTGACCATTAAAGATTTAACATTAAAACTTATATTCTTCGTGTTTAAATTTTTTGTTTAAAAGGGGTGTTAAAATAAATTTTTCTTCTCAAACCAAAGTGTCTTCAGAAGCGCTTGTCGCTCTTTTACTTCGTGGCCAATATTATATTTCGTAGCTTTTTGAAAAATAGGAAGTTACTTTTCAAAACTCTTGTTGAATGACAATTAAGGGAGTTATAATCTTTTCTAAGTATTGTGGATCTATTTCAAACTTTGCAAAAGCATTAAAATTACATCAGTCCGCAAGAGGACAGTAAACTGTAGTTTAGTCAATTTTGAGGTGGTGTTTTTCACGTTATTACGATTTCGTTTTTTTATATGTAGCAAATCGTATACGAGGAGGATATTGGCCTCATTGGAGGATCATTAGCTTAACTGTAAAGCAGAGAGCGAATTTTAATGTAAATCTCTCTTGTGTACCACATTCAACTTTTGGTTTTAATTTACAAAATTTATTTATTTATTTATTTGTAAGATCATTAATAATAAATTTTACTTATACAGAGTTCATAGATCGCAGACAAAAGAAGAAACATAAAACATTTAATTTTTAAACAAACAAAAATTTTTGTGTGCATTAATTTATTTTTAAATCATTTATAGATAAAATTTTTGTCATTATTTCTTGTGACATAGTTTTTAAACGTATATTTTTGTAGTGTTTAGTAGACAATCCTTGTAAGTCCGTGTTGAAAAATTTTTAGAAGCATTTTATTAGAAAAGAAAATTTGATTACTTTTAAATGACGTTTTTGAATAATAATTTTTTAAATTTAAACTATTGCTTAAATGAACAATTATTCAAAAATTTTCTAAGCAAATAAATGGCTTTAAATTCCCCTTTTGTATTTTGATTAATGAAAAAGCATTTGTGTTTAATTATATAAATAACAAAGCCAACAAATAAGAGTAATCTAAAAACTTGAGCATTAAGCTCTTGTTTTTAAAAGAAAGTTTTTAATTTCACTTTAATTTTTCTATTGAAATTAAAAAGATTTTCCAATTTAATCAAACCAATTACTAAACAATACAATTTTATGGGTCAGATACGATCGTATCTTAACATGGTTGCCAGATTCATTTAAAACCAAATCGTTAAGAGTAGAAAGAAGCTTTTTGCGTCGCATGTTATACACGAAATACAATTGATTGCATCCTCTGATACAATTTGTGTGATTCAAAAGTATGATGAATAAGTTTTTGTACCCGAAAATTGTTAAGAAGAGATTAAATGACTATATATTTCCTACAGTACAATGAACAGGAAGCTCATGTGACAAGGAAGTATGAATGATACATCTAACGTTTGTTAATATTCGGTCATATTTGTAAAAATTTATGTACATATGTTTAATATTGAGTTGGATATAATACTTCTTACCCTGTGTAGTTTCGAAGTTGTGGCCAATGCGGATAAAATGAAATATCTCTATGGGGACACCTTTTAACTCAAAAATTATTTTTAGTATTTTTATTTTCAGCGGCTTTCAAGTTTTTAGCTGTTATGGTTTCAAATATACCATTCTGGGACAGACGGACATTACTTTTAAAATTTTTGTGCGGAATCCTTACATGGAAATCATAAAACTTTATGTAAAACAAGAACAGCAGACCAAGTTCCAAATTAACACATCTTCCTAACTTGCTCCCATGATGAAATAGATTAAAATCTCGCCTCGTTTATAAAGTAATGAATGAATTCTTGTATCGAGCATTATTTATAGAAATTGAAGTAAACATATTTAGTAGAAAATTCATATGAGTTGCGTATTAGACCCCTGTACAAATATATTTGCTGTTAAAAGGAACATATGATTTGTCAAGACATAAGCACACTTGCTCAAGCTTCATTTAAAAAAATGAAAATATATTTGAGAACATCTCACTCAATAAGTAACTATTGGTTCTCTTACTTGTAATATGTATTACACGAACATGCCGAGTTTCCGGCGACAGTCAAACTTCACTTGATGCTAACAGTACTAGGTGAAGTTTGGAAAAATATAATTAATATTAATCAAGGTGACGTTGATATTATTTAGTTTTTGAAGTACATACATTGGTAACGAAAATTTTCAACATTAATCATAACATTGAACTTTATCTGTTCTCACCAACAAAGAAACTCAGACAATTTACTGAAAGTTGTAAAAATCATATAGAAATTCGATGTAAATAGTTATTAAAGAGCTACATCGAAAGTACAAATAAGGAAATTAGGATCTACCGTCAACACCTCAAATTTTTTTCTATAATTCGCTACTTCTTACAGATTTTTTGCGAGAAACATCAGAACAAAGCCCGATGATAAAATAAAGCAAGAAGTTCGCCTGTATAAAAATACGGAAGTTACGTTTTATGACGATATTAATGTTTGATTCATCTGCGCACAAATTGCGTGTTGGGCGTACGCACTACAGGTCACAGCTTATTACAAGATTAGTGTTTCAATAACTAATACTAGATATTTTTTATTTATCTCCTGCACGGATTCTAAGTCTTAACTAATGGGCACAAAGGCTAAAGCTGTCGTGTGGCACTAAAGATACACTGGTTCATTGAGAGCGGCCCTTAAACAAGAATATCAGAATAAAATAACCCGGATCCAGGGTGCATATATATTGTACTGTTACTGTTACTGTTTAGTATTTTACCCAAATGAATAATTTTAAGTCGGATTGGGTTCAGTTATATATTAATTTCTTTATTTATTAGAAGAGAAATCATTTTAAAATTTTTGTGTTCATTTTTCCTTATTATTATTTTAGTCAACCTTTTGACGGCTATAGTTTAGTCGGCCAATGTTGCATTTTTTTTCTGAGTGTCACTGCGAACAACTTAAACGCACTAACAAATTATCATCATATCAAAAAATATTGCTCAAGAAAATCTTTTCTTTTATAGAATTAATTGCTTTCCACTGGTTAAGGGTACGCAAAATTCGGTACAGCCGAACACAAAACTCTTTTATGTATATTATTATTCTTACTGTTCATTACCACTTAAAATAATATGGCATTAATGGTTCGTTAGTTGTTATTTTTTGTAAAGAGCAAAACGAATTGACACAGTTGTTAACAAATCTCCACAACGTACTTAAAAAAAAATATGTATACCGAAATACTTAAATAAAAATATAATGAAAAAAGATTATTTGAAAATATTGGTATAAACATTTGGCGACAATATAAAAAGTACATTAACAATAATAGTCCCAAGGACATAAAAGGAACATTAAAACTATAAAAAAATAAATACCAAGTATCTTAAGTAACTGCCTAAATTAGTGAAAATAAAATTAAGTGCTTAAATTATTTTTGTGGTAAAATTGTTCTCATCAATTTCACGGGTGGCCACCGTAAAACAACAAATTCAGTTCTTGTTACTCAGGTAAACTAAAAGAGCCATTATTTTCAATTTCTGTATTATTATATTTACATTTGCTTGGTTTCGATCGCAAATAAAGAAAGTAGCATTTTTACTAGTTCTTGAATTTTAAAAAGAAGACCTCAAAATACGTACTAACGACTACTCGTACGAGTATTATTATTTCCTGCAATAATCAATATTAACAATTCTCAGTAATTAATTATAAAAGTCGCGTTCCTATTTCAATTTGACGCTTTTAGTCAAGGAGTTACGGTATTATATAACTTTTAATATAAACTTTATAATTCTATAACATGTAAATAAATGTTTTAAGGGTTCATCTTATAGTAACTTTTTATTAAGTCATACTAAATTACATACATTTTCTTGCCAAGTTTATTTAGACATTGTAGCGCATTAAGAGTTTTAATCTGTTACATCTTCATGAACTTTATAAAATAGACCTTGGAAGTGCTTGTATCCTCAAAAAAATGTGTGCTATATTCAATATGTTTATACATTTATGAACCTAATTAAATGTTCAAGCCTAGATGCGGAAACGCAGTTATTCACACCTGTTTATACGCTACAGGCGTATGACTATTTTTTATTATTCAAAATGCTACAAAATATACTCTCTGAATATTGAACTGCAAATTGCTGTGTACAAATAACTTTTGTATTTTATTAAATTCGCGTATTATTTTAGCATCTATTTAGAAGATTGTTTTAAAGCAGTTAGAGTTTTCTATAGATAACAATTAAATCGAGAAGGAAAAATATAACTTTTTCTGTTATGGTGGAGGGTGTAACATATTCGGCAGATCAACAGAAGTAGTTTTTTTTTACTTCAAAACATCATTATAAAATATTTTGGTATAAAAAAGTAACTTTTCCTAAAAGTAAGGTAATCACTTGTAAGCTATGCTTAAAATTAAAGAGTAAACCTACCAAACAAAGTTGCGTGATAAACTTCGTCGTTAAGATTTAGCTTGCTTCGACTAGTAATTATAATTGCTACAGTTGAATGACATGAATTGTAAGGATATGATTTCAGGTATAAATTTAAATTATAATTCTTTTTAAAGAATAGTAGCACTTCAGGCCTTATTACCTACTTAGTTATTTTCGTACATTTTTTAGGAAAGGGAGACATGAGAGATAAGACAGGTGGTGAAAGGAAAAAGATTGAGAATTAGTTATTTTACTTCGCCGGCAAATTTTCTATACGGAAATACTGGTGAAGGAGGCTGCCATTTTAATGTTAATTCTGAATATGTGTTTTTTACCATTGAACAGAAAAAACATCTTTATTTTTTGATTGTCGCAGTGGTTGAACCCTGGACAACCAGGTTTGTAGAAGCCTTGATTGCGGGGAAAGCAGCTTGGAAAATTTGAAGAAATTTGTTGTCCATTTATTTCGGATTCTAGTGAATCAAGAGCTAGAATCTATAATTCCCACTATCCACACAGAGCTCCACAACTGGATAAGTCTGTATTCCCACTGGAAATTGAAACTAATCTTGAGCCTCCTTTCAGAGACCGCTAGAGCGATTTTTTTAAGTAGCGCCAATAAAGGCAGGCTACACCCTTGTTACTACAAGCGGACGGCCTTCGCGAAATTCGTATCCTGTGCGAAATTTATAATTTAAATGCAAAAGTGGGAATTAAAGAAGGAAGCAAGTAGTCACGATTTTTTTATTTTATTCCATCAACTAATATTATTTTTTTTCTTCCGAGCATTTAATGTACATACTTTTGCAATTCAATTGCTTTTTTATTTCACACTACCTTGAATTTGTACTACACAAAAATTCTTTTTTCTTTGAGTTAGTTTTTTGTAGCTAAGAAACTTTTCTTCATTAACTTTTCTGATCTGAGATTCGTGTGTGTGAAGTGGAAAATTAATTATAACACCAATTATTAAAAATGTATAAAAACAATTACAAAAAAGTATTAGTTAAAGTTGTAACGACAAAAGTCGCCCCCTCGTTTTTGTCAACACCTAAATATTTTTATTTGTTTTATGTATTAATACTATAATGGAATATTTTGTTTTCTTATTATTATTACCTTGCTAATTAAGCGTGTATATAATGAATTATACTTTCTTTCTTATATTATTTTATTGAATTATATTTGTATGTTTTATTGCTAGAATAAAATATTTTCTTTTATTCTTAACTTAAGAATTAACTTAAGAATTAAGCCTGTATAGAATGAATTATACTTAGTTATGATAAGTTTTCTACCTGATTATAGTTTGAATTAACGGTCGGGTGACACATTACGCCCTCTTGAGGAGAATACCTGCAGAATAAACAACCAGCTGTAACAATCAACAATGTCACATCTGTCACGAACTAAACTAAAACGATCGGCTGTGTTTGCCGAATAAACACAACCGAATAAGAATATGTGTGTGAATGAATGTGTGTGCCCACGCACAAGTATAAAAAGGCGAACATTGAGTTGAAAAGATCAGTTTGTAAGCAGCTGGCCTGCAGGTAAGAAGTTGCTTGGTGAGGAATTTACAATTCCCCAAATTATTTCTTATCTTCAGTAAGACTGCATTTGTGGGTGACTCGACTAGCGAAGATAGTCTTGGCGAGGAATTATACAATTCCCCAGGTTAAGTCTTGCGCTGCCTAGCTATCCCATAGTGGTTGCCATCCATCGCGGCTGTGCGACAGTTGCTACGCTTGTTGGTAAAACAACGCCACAGAAGTTACACTTCTACCGGCGTTGGTTCGGTCTTGTCGCTTACCTTGGCGAGGAATTATACAATTCCCCAGGGTTAGGCTGCGCGGTCGAGCACTACCACTAGGCGCTGCCAGGAGCACGTCCGGCATAAAACCCGGGTGTTGCCGCTATACTTCGCTACAGCCCGATACTAGCGTCTAGTACTTCGCGCACCGACTCCGGAGCAGAGAGTCAACTAATCGGCTACAACACCCACTGTTTGGTGTCCGGTTGACCTACCGGCGCTGCCCTTGAGTGTTCCAGCGTACAGCGACCACTACGCTACAGCCAAGTGTCCGGCCTAAGTATCGACGTTACCGCTGACTGTTGTCACCGCTGCCCGCCTAGCACAGCCACTGCCACCGGCTGCATAGCCTGTTGTCCGGCCTACGTATCGACGCTGCCACTGACTGTCGTCACCGCTGCCCGCCTAGCACAGCCACTGCCACCGGCTGCATAGCCTGTTGTCCGGCCTACGTATCGACGCTGCCGCTGACTGTCGTCACCGCTGCCCGCCTAGCACAGCCACTGCCGCCGTTTGCTACCGGCTGTATAGCCTGTTGTCCGGCCTTCGTCTTGACACTGCCGCTGACTCGTGTCACCGCAGCCCGCCCAGAACAGCCGCTGCCACCGGTCTCACAGCCTGTCTGCTGTCCGGCCTACGGATCGACGCTGCCGCTAACTGTTGTCACCGCAGCCGCCTAGCACAACTACTGCCGCCGTGTGCCGCCGGCCTCATAGCGTATCTGTTGTTCTGCCTACGTCACGTCGCTGACTATTGTCACCGCAGCCCGCCTAGCACAACTACTGCCACCGTTTGCCGACGGCCTAATAGAGTGTGTGCGTTCGGCCTACGTACGACGCTGCTGCTGCCTACTGTCACCGCAGCCGTCTTATTACGACGTCAGCTGCCGATTGCCGCCGGCAGCTTCGTCTACTTTTTAGCCTGGCTACACAAACGCTGCCACCATTGGCCTCCGCCACTACAGCCACTATAAGCATCCAGCATACGTCGCTGCCACTAACCCGTGTCAACTACCACCATAAACGGAAGCGCATCGTCCTTAACGCTGACGCTGATCAACCGCGCTGTCAACTCCGGCTACGTCACCCGACCATCATCCGTTAGCAATCCGTCGTTGTAACATTTATTTATAGGAAAATAAAACTTGGATTTACGTTTTATAACGTTTTTTAAAACAAAAATTGTTTTATTCCCCGTCCGTCGTGAGACGACAGACACAACATTAACGACCCTGGACTCCGCTGTAGCTATCCCAGCAACCAGCGTAAAACGTGTCGTTACATTGGCGCCCGAGCAGGGACACTAATAGTGTTCAATTTGAAAAAAAAAAAAAAAAAAAAAAAATTTTTTTAAAAACCAGAACTTGCTGTGACATAACCAAGGTTACCACGATGCTACGAACCTCCTGGGTGTACTCCTTGAAGAAGGAGGAGCTAGTAAAGTACCTTGGCCAATATGAACAAGACAACACTGGAAATGTGGAAGAGTTACGAAAACGTTTTGCCAAATTTCTTGCAATCGACCACCAGGAAACTCAAATTAGGGAGCTCCTGGCCTTGCAAGGTAAGCATGAAGCTACCCTCAAGATTTCCGCAACCACCGAAAGCGGACATAGCCGACCAGCCTCCCCGCTCAAACTAGGAGACCAAAAAACTAGTGCTGAATGTACGAAGTCCCCCGAGAAGCGGCCAGAATCATCCGCCCAACCTAACCTAGCGACCTTATCATCATCCCACGTTACGCCACTTCACGAAGATCACCCTATTGGAGTCATCGAGATCGTCAGGAAATGGGGCTTGAAGTATACCGGGGGCAGAGACCCATTAGAGTTCATAGAACGAATGGAAGAGCTTGCCGAAATGTACCACGTAGATACGAATCAGCTGCCGCAAATAATGCCAGAAGTACTACGGGAACGAGCCTTGGTTTGGTTGCGGAACAACAATCGACACTGGAAGTTGTGGAGTAAATTCAAGGAGGATTTTTACCGGTTTTTCCTCCCTCCACGCTATTTCGAAAAACTGGAGGATGAAATACGTAAGCGTACGCAACGTCCCAAGGAGGCTTTTAAAGACTATTTACTAGCGCTACAAAACTTGATGCGGCCCACCCATATGACTGAACAACAAAAGCTTGAAAGAATTTTCCGAAACTCCCAACCAGACTATCAATGGTACATCCGACGCAAAGATTTTTCAACGCTCGCCGAACTGCTACAGCTAGCTGATGAGTTAGAATGTATTCCGACGACCTCACAGCCCAATCGAGGGGAGCATCACCGCATGATACGAGGTAGAAAAGCGAAAAAGACATCGGATTCCACCTGCCGAACGGGCAGTAAAGAGGAAAACCAAACCTGTATAGTGTGGGAAGAGGAAAAACTCAAGGCGATTGTCAAAATAAATGGACAACTGATTACTACAATCATCGATACAGGAGCTACCAAAAGCTTTATCTCACCGGTTCAACTCAATCGGCTGTCGACATCCCTCAAGCGGCTTACGGTAAATACTGAAGTATTTTTAGCAGATGGGTCAAAGAAACTCATCACCGAGGCGGTACGGCTCCAGGTTGCTCTCGGCAATAGGACCATGCAATGTGAATTCCTGATAATGCAGGAGGCAATGGAAGACCTCATTCTGGGGCTGGACTCACTGTGTTTGTTTAAGGCCACGTTCAGTTGTGCCGGTCTAGTAGCAAGAGGCCGCCCGAAGTTCTCGAGACGTCCAGCCCACAACAGGCGCAGCCCAAACAAAGCCAAGATTCCTTTTCATTTACGCAAGATCCGCATCCTTCGGGCACAGTAAGGGGAGCCCTGGGCCTTGCAGGAGGGGGGCAGTGTAACGACAAAAGTCGCCCCCTCGTTTTTGTCAACACCTAAATATTTTTATTTGTTTTATGTATTAATACTATAATGGAATATTTTGTTTTCTTATTATTATTACCTTGCTAATTAAGCGTGTATATAATGAATTATACTTTCTTTCTTATATTATTTTATTGAATTATATTTGTATGTTTTATTGCTAGAATAAAATATTTTCTTTTATTCTTAACTTAAGAATTAACTTAAGAATTAAGCCTGTATAGAATGAATTATACTTAGTTATGATAAGTTTTCTACCTGATTATAGTTTGAATTAACGGTCGGGTGACACATTACGCCCTCTTGAGGAGAATACCTGCAGAATAAACAACCAGCTGTAACAATCAACAATGTCACATCTGTCACGAACTAAACTAAAACGATCGGCTGTGTTTGCCGAATAAACACAACCGAATAAGAATATGTGTGTGAATGAATGTGTGTGCCCACGCACAAGTATAAAAAGGCGAACATTGAGTTGAAAAGATCAGTTTGTAAGCAGCTGGCCTGCAGGTAAGAAGTTGCTTGGTGAGGAATTTACAATTCCCCAAATTATTTCTTATCTTCAGTAAGACTGCATTTGTGGGTGACTCGACTAGCGAAGATAGTCTTGGCGAGGAATTATACAATTCCCCAGGTTAAGTCTTGCGCTGCCTAGCTATCCCATAGTGGTTGCCATCCATCGCGGCTGTGCGACAGTTGCTACGCTTGTTGGTAAAACAACGCCACAGAAGTTACACTTCTACCGGCGTTGGTTCGGTCTTGTCGCTTACCTTGGCGAGGAATTATACAATTCCCCAGGGTTAGGCTGCGCGGTCGAGCACTACCACTAGGCGCTGCCAGGAGCACGTCCGGCATAAAACCCGGGTGTTGCCGCTAAACTTCGCTACAGCCCGATACTAGCGTCTAGTACTTCGCGCACCGACTCCGGAGCAGAGAGTCAACTAATCGGCTACAACACCCACTGTTTGGTGTCCGGTTGACCTACCGGCGCTGCCCTTGAGTGTTCCAGCGTACAGCGACCACTACGCTACAGCCAAGTGTCCGGCCTAAGTATCGACGTTACCGCTGACTGTTGTCACCACTGCCCGCCTAGCACAGCCACTGCCACCGGCTGCATAGCCTGTTGTCCGGCCTACGTATCGACGCTGCCACTGACTGTCGTCACCGCTGCCCGCCTAGCACAGCCACTGCCACCGGCTGCATAGCCTGTTGTCCGGCCTACGTATCGACGCTGCCGCTGACTGTCGTCACCGCTGCCCGCCTAGCACAGCCACTGCCGCCGTTTGCTACCGGCTGTATAGCCTGTTGTCCGGCCTTCGTCTTGACACTGCCGCTGACTCGTGTCACCGCAGCCCGCCCAGAACAGCCGCTGCCACCGGTCTCACAGCCTGTCTGCTGTCCGGCCTACGGATCGACGCTGCCGCTAACTGTTGTCACCGCAGCCGCCTAGCACAACTACTGCCGCCGTGTGCCGCCGGCCTCATAGCGTATCTGTTGTTCTGCCTACGTCACGTCGCTGACTATTGTCACCGCAGCCCGCCTAGCACAACTACTGCCACCGTTTGCCGACGGCCTAATAGAGTGTGTGCGTTCGGCCTACGTACGACGCTGCTGCTGCCTACTGTCACCGCAGCCGTCTTATTACGACGTCAGCTGCCGATTGCCGCCGGCAGCTTCGTCTACTTTTTAGCCTGGCTACACAAACGCTGCCACCATTGGCCTCCGCCACTACAGCCACTATAAGCATCCAGCATACGTCGCTGCCACTAACCCGTGTCAACTACCACCATAAACGGAAGCGCATCGTCCTTAACGCTGACGCTGATCAACCGCGCTGTCAACTCCGGCTACGTCACCCGACCATCATCCGTTAGCAATCCGTCGTTGTAACATTTATTTATAGGAAAATAAAACTTGGATTTACGTTTTATAACGTTTTTTAAAACAAACATTGTTTTATTCCCCGTCCGTCGTGAGACGACAGACACAACATTAACGACCCTGGACTCCGCTGTAGCCATCCCAGCAACCAGCGTAAAACGTGTCGTTACAAAGTGGAAATGACTTTCCAAAGCTGGAGGGTTCTAGCTATAATAAGGAAACTATATTTAGGCCATATAAATATCTAAAACCAAAGAATTAAATTGAATTTATCGACCAATTTTTATACGAATCGTCCGTTACCGATAAAGGAACAAGAAAGTCTCGCACAAGCGTCAATGTACCAAGTGACCAGATGAATGTGTTAAAAGTCATACCTTCTTCACGCAAGATACTCACCAGCAAGTACTTTTGTATAATTTCAGGAATCAACCAACTATTTTCTATGTTATTTCCCTTGCTTTTTAACCTTACATATATAATTGTAGAAAACCTGTATACTAAACTTGGCTATTTCTAATTATTCTAATACAGTTTATAATACTAACTAATAAATAACCTTATATGTTTTAGACTTAAAATAAAAAAGGGATAGTTTTTAAATACTAAACATTGAGGTTAGGACAACAACAGAAACAGTTAATATAAAAAAAATAAAAAATTGTATTTTAGAAAAAATCAATTTTTATGGGTTAAAAAAATTGTTGTATCTGCAAGTTTTATTTAACTAAACATTTATTTCCTTTTTTTAAGAGAAAAAACAGCAACAATAACAGCTCCATCCTCATGTTCGGACTTAATGTGTTGCTAAAACATAAATTTTCATTTTTGTATATTTAGAACATATTAAATTAAATTACTCCTATTCCACTGTTATCATTGCACCTAATATTTTTTTGCTTATGTATTAAAAAAATAATTCACAGGACAAACACTATGTAACCTACCATTTTATGTATGTGCAAAAGTTTTTTTTTATTGATATTTTCAATTCATGAAGACTATTTTTTATCAACACTGATTATTTTACTCTTATTTTGTGCTTTTGTTTTATTTTCAATAAACGTATTATAAAAACATATTGTAAAACTATAAATTCAAGATTTTGTATATCTACTTGAAAAGGGAAAAATAGCGTATTGAATGCTTTTTTTTAACATAATCATGACATTCTAGGAACAGAAGTAGAAATATCCGCACATATACTGTCAAGGCATCTAACAAATGGTTAGCGAGCAGGGTGGGAAAATGTACTAATCATTATTCACTTATTAAGATACAAGTAAATTTTGTTTCAATTTTTATGTGTTGCGCGTTAATTACACTGGGCTTAAGACCAAACATACCAAATAGCTGAGCTAGTCAAAGATCGCCAGTTAGCAAAGATTTTCTGAGAAATGAATAACAATGAGTTCCAAACATTTTTTCTTTAAAATTTACGACTCGTTTCGACTTTTCTTTATAAAAAGGTCAGTTTATTTTAAGTTGTGTTAGAGTAATCCTTTTAAATCTTAAATTATCTTATATAAATTTCTTTTATTGTATATAGTTGATAACTATTCCCGGTGCGCTTCGTCACCTCAATATGAATAATCATACTACATTCGCTCTTCTAATCCAGCCAGTCTTTAACTATTCTCCGTAATAAGAGTTCTTACAATATGTCCTGTATAGCTCTCTAGATATATTCTAAAAATCCTTTAATATTATTATTATTTTTTTTAAGGCAATACTCCCACTGTTATAGTCCAGCTAATGTTTCAATAAAATATGATTATTAATAAGGGAGTTTTTGGAGCGAAATTTCTAAGTGCTATTACAGTTAGCAAGTAACGCGATGATAAATATTTTCTATGTATGAAAAGTATCACGTCCACGTTAAATATAAAAAAATTAATAACCGCATATCTAATAACAAACTGTATAAATTTCAGAAAAATCGATTCAGAGTGCTGGCAGCTTAAGCTTTCTGACAAACAAACAAATTTTCTAAAACAGATAGCGCTGCGCTTAACAACGAAAACTGGTCCAAAATTTCGATTTCAAATTCTCGATTAATTAATTAATAATTAATAAATTATTCTTAAGCTAGCGCGTACATAAAATATTTATATTGGTTTTATTTTCAAAAAATATTTAATGAGTTCTTTAAAACCATACAACTTTTTGGATTTTAATAGTTAAGAAGTTGTAAAAAAATTCCTTTTTTTTCTTACTCTGCCTTATACTAGACAACTTTGTCACACATTTTTAATGACTTCATAACTGAAGGGAGAATTGAAGGTACGTACTATACAGCATTTCACAAAAAAATCAAAATATTTTGGAAATAACCAAGCCATTTGTAAACGGCTAGGCCGATTGAACCGAAATATATTAGAGAAGTTACATCATCTATATATGTATAAATAAGAAAAGAAAATTATTATAAAAAAATTTAAAAGTTTCTTACGGTACAATTTGAGGAAAGTAAAAAATATTAAATATGCAATAAAATTTTTATAAATGAAGGAAATAAATCAAATGGGAAAAAACATCCGACATAAAAATGAAGGAAATCCCACAACTCCAAAAATAAAGACCAAATATCCTATAATTAGAGTTTTTATTTTTTTTACCTTTGAAGTCCACATATGAACCAGGGCTTACGAAATAATTTTAGAAACAAATTTGAGTATATAAGATTTTCCACAGCAGTCTTCTTTTTCAAGTCCCAGCCTTAGGATGTCAAAACATAAATGCTAAATTTAAAATATCAATATAAAATAGATCAAATAGAAGGACCTCTATCTTCTATAAGAATGATCAGTTTTATACGAAATTTGGATTAAATGCACGGACACGTACATAGTTAACCTTAACATAAAAAAAAAAAAATTATATATTCCTTAATAATAAGAAACACTAGTAAGATTGCTTTATTCAGCTATGCCGAATCTTTAATACCCTTCATTATCTATCTAAATATAGCTTAGTGAAGTAACTTTAATCAAAAAAGCAACTATTGGGGTGACAGGGAATTAGAAAATAAAAAAAAAAATGTTGGTACTTTAATGGGCTCTTAATGGGTTAGGCACTTTTTAAAAATTTTAGTATTTCCTTAAAGACTTCCTTAAAAGCTTTAAAATGATACCCATATTGATTTTTAAAAAATTTGAAAATATCAGAGCCCCGTAACTCGGAAAATTTGGGCGAGCGCCAATTTTTTCACTTGATGTTTTTTTTATTTCTTAATTCTTCATCGCCTCATACATTTATTTTTTTGATTTGAGCTACTTAATTATTCCAACTGACATGAAAAATTTATAGGTAAGCGTATTGATTTGCCTGCTGCCTCGAAGGACAATAGCACTCTTTTCGACACTTTGTCTGATCGATTGACGTATTTATTTTTTCGTGCAATCAAGTTTGCCAAGCACTCACGGATGGACAGAAGGACAGACGCACATCGCTCAGTCGACATCGCTATGCATAAGGATTCAGAATATATCTACTTTATGAGGTCGAAAATGGATACTGTAGAAATTACACACGGAATGACAAATTTATTTATACCCTTTTTCCACTTTTGTGGTGAAGGGTATAAAAAGATTGATTGCCCTTTAAAGGCTAAAATACACAAAAATGCAATAATTTGGAAATTTTTAACTTAAAAATCGTATAATTTCTAAGCCTGAAATGACATAGTCTCAAAATTACTTTCAAAATATTTTAAGTCTTGCTCGCTAACTACGATAAAAAATTAAGAAAAAAATACTGAAAATTGTACCCAATATTTTGTAAAAACAGAATCAGGGTATCGAAAAACTAAAAATTTTAATTTTAAAATGCTTACAAATGGATCATAATTAACTATAAGCGTGCAGATTAGGGAACTATTTTGTAGGTATTGACTTGGTCTTTAAGACCATGTATTATTTTTTAAAAACAGACAAAAATTTAAGAAATGCCAGTTGGGAGATACAAAACATAAAGACCACATAGCGCCATCCTTGGCACCCAGCTTTAAAACTTAAGTTCAAATAAACCTTACTGCTATAATCATGTAAAAGTTATGGTTCGATAGTCCTAGCCGTTTACAAATGGCTGAGTTATTTCCAAAGGATAAAACTTTTGCTTAAGAAGATAATTTTCTTCCATTCTTCTCATTTTGGTATCTAATATATACCCTGACAAACCATTTTAAGGAAATTTTAAAATATTCAACTTTGATTTGATCCAACCGTAAATAAATGGTTATTTTATTTCAAAAATATTCGACCAAGGTTGCAGAGGTGTTTTTGTAAGTCTCCTTAATACTTATATAACACCTGTTGTTCGTTGTTTTTTAGCATATACGATTCTGCAAACCAAAGTTTGTTATAGTTATGCATTTGTACGTGTGCAGCCTCCTACTTTTTTAATGCGATTAGAAGAAATTCCATAGCAAGTAAAGTGAGAATTTTAGTCAATTTTTAAAATGCAGAATACATTGCACATATGTTTAAAAAGCACTAAATAAACAACGTTTATACACGTATTAACTTCACAAAACACAATAAAAATAAGTTATTATTTAAAAGTCAATTTGTATATGTATTCTATTCATCAATATTAAAAATAGCGGCAGTTTAGATCATTTGAAATGCAGTTTAATTAAGTGCTGAAGTTTTAACATAATATGACATTGATGGCTAATTATTAGCAAAGCTTGATGATAATCAGTCGGATATTACCATAATTGATGATTTTTTTGTTAATTTTAAATACAACAATTTGTTTTCTAAATAGTTTATACTAGAAGCGTCCACGACTTCGTCTGCGTATAATTTCTAATTTCTTAAAATTCTAATAAAGAAAAATGTGTTTTAAGCATTAGTTGTAGAATTCTGTAAAAAGTGTTAAAATTTTTTCATCTACAAAAAAAAAAAAAAAAAAAAAAAAAAAAAAAAAAACATACTGACAACTAGTAACATAAAAGTAGTTAAACTGGGTACATTCACATTTGTATCTCGCTTACCTCTAAAAATGACATATATTAGTGTTGTAATTCAAATATTCGAACAAATACTCCTGTTTTTGTTCGAATAAACAATTTTTTCTCAGTTTAGAATAAAGAATTATTCGAAAAATATTTCTAAACAACTTTTTAAAAAAATGGTTTTTAGTAAGGTATGTATTGTTTTTTTTTTGTTTTTTAACATAAATATATGCTTAGTGTGCAAATTGAATTAAATAGTAAATACTTGCGTTAGCGTGTTTGAATGTGCTAACTTAACTCATTTCTTACAAGCTGATACACATACATAGAAGGAGTGATCATATGGATGTGTATGGATACAAGTACATATATATATATATATATATATATATATATATTAGTTCAATTTACTTTAACATTAGCGTTTAAACGGAAGAAAGTAGAATTTCCTTAATATTATTCCAATAAAAAATTTTATTCCTTATTCGTTCGAATATCCGAAAAAAATATTTAAATTCATTCGCCTGTGCGCACAAAGAAAAAATTATTAGTTTTTATTCGAACGATTATAAAACCTGAATAATTGACAACGCTAACATATATTTATGAAACAAAAAGTATTCTACATTTATACCAAGGTTCTAAGGGCCCTCCTCATTAAATTTTATTTAAATCCATTTACCAGTTTTTATTTGATAAGAACAGACAGAAAAAAATACCAAAAATAGGTGTTTTGTATTCCATATCGATTACATACACAGAAATGACCCCGTTGCTATTTTTATTAGTTTTGTATGCTATGAGACTAAATGCTTCTCTATTAAATTTTTTAATATTTAAAAAATCGTAAAAATTAAGTTAGAAATTTGTCTAGAATATATTATTGGTATAACTATGCTAAGTTATTTTGCAATGTGGTGTCATCTCTAATAATAATTATATCTGTTACTAGTAGGTTTACAATTTTTGTCTTATAATATGATATTGTTTTTTTTTCTTAATTGATCAAACAAAAAATAATATTCAAGTATGCTGAGTAATCATGGCACAAAATTTGTTATTTCGTGTATCGCAATGTGCTTGTTTCTTGAAAATTTTTCTTGAAATTAATCCAAAAATCCTTAATATTGATTCTTACTTCTGTAAAAGGTAAAACATTTTTATTATTATTCTGAAAGCATATCGTATATCTTTACACTTAATTATACTGTCATAAATAATATTTTATTTAACATAAACGCCAAGTTTACAAACTGCAGAATCTAGATTGAGAGCAAAACTTCGTTTCTAGAATTTGCTCATTTACATACGTATATGTTTACAAAGGGCGTTGTTAGGTAAAGTAATAATTTAGCAAGTTCGCTTATCGTTTTTTAAAACTTGTATTTCTGATACGTTCTGTCTCAAGCTTTGCTAACACCAACTTCAGTCTTATTTTACATAAAATCCAATTCTTTTTAAAACAACTACAAGAACAAAGAGAGCAGATATTATATTTGCATACACTTTCCAGTGCTATGTAAACAGTACTCAGTTATACCTTGTATTATTGAATATTTGTTCTCTTTAATAACGTCAGGCTTATTCTCGACACTTACTGCATATTAGGTGCTAAACAGACACTCACAATAATACATTAAATTTAAAATACACAACATTTTAAGTAAACTCCTTTCCGAATGAACATTTTTACAATTTATACATAAAAAAGAAACAAATAGATAAATACTTTAATACAAGGTATTTAAATGCGATGTTACACACTGGTTTGAAAACAATTTGTTTTGGACAAAATTTTGCATCATAATATCCACTAAAGATATCTTTATTGAATTTCACAGAGGAAAAATAGAGGTACTGTTCAGTACACCTAGTTGGGTACCTCGGACATCGATTTTTTTTTTAATTGGCATTAAACGTTTATTTTAAACTCAAATTTAATATCTTTTAAATTTAATTAGACCTCAAAAATCTCGATAAAAAACTTAAGTATATGTGTAAGTTATCTCTTTTAGGTTGGAAGAAAATCCGCTTTAATTTTTTTATTAAACGTTGGCCGAACAAACTTATGCTTTTTGGCGTAGTGCACTTATAAATCATCGGATTATTACTTTAAGACATTTGCTATATCCTTAATAAAATTAGCAATAAACAAGTTTAAAGTTTTCTATCATAGCAGTTTTTGTAAAAAAGTTACAAGCCTCTGGTGGTATTTTTTCTTATGTAATTTTAAGACAACCTATACAAAAAAATTGAGTAAACAATTATAATTGTAATACATATAAGGGATTTCCTTTCAGTCCTATCCAAATATAGCCAGTTTTAAATCAAAATTTAAAATTGTTACTAAATTTCTCGGAGTGCAAAGCAGCGATTAAAAGAGCGTAAACGGAATGCTAAGTCCTCAAAAAAATTTGACAGCGCCGGGAATTTATATGTAAAAATAAAAGAATTTAAATTATATTTCATTATTTGATTTTAAACTCTTTCATTTATATTTTTGTCTGTCGTTTGCGGTCCTTGCTCGTGCACCTGAAGAGGCAATGAGGATGTCATCGGAATAAATAATTAAAAGATCCTTCCCTGGCGGCTGCGGTATGCCGGGCATAAAGATAATGTATAGCACAGGGCCTAGCAATGAGCCCTGTAGCACTCTAGCAGAAATCGCTCCCTCGTCTGACCTAACATCACCCAAACGTTCCCTAAAGGATCGGTCCTTTAGAAAACTGTCCACTATACTGCAAATGCCAGCGCCAAATCCCATACTAATCATTTTGAAAATAAGCCAATCATGCCAAATTTATCAAAAGCTTTTGCAAGGTGTAAACTGACAGCTATCGTAGGGCATTTTCTGTTCAATCCCCTGGCAACGAAGTCCGTCAGTACCGTCAGAGCATGCGTTGTCGAAAGCCCACTTCTAAGTCCAAATTATAATTCTTTTAAAATTTCCTTGTCAGTTATATTGTCATTTATCTTCGCCAAATAACTTTCTAAAAGCTGATATCAGGGAAAGGGGTCTATAGCTTTCACACACTTCAGAAACCGATCTTGGTTTCAGTATAGGAACGGCGAGAGCCAATTTTCACGCTTTTGGAAATTAGCCAATATTATAGCAATGGTTGAAAACTATGGCTAGAAATCTCCATGCTACAATATTGGTTCTCTTCAATACAACATCAGCAATTCCGTCCACACCACAGGACCTCTTATTTGGCCTACGCCTTAATGCATTGCCTACAGGTGTAGAGTCAATGAAACCAAGTTTGTATACATTCATTCTTGAACCAATCAGTCCTCCGTCAACGGGGAGAGTACTGACAAAAACTGTCAAGGGTACCGTACTGTCCAAAGACAAGACAACCACCCGTACATTCGCATCGAATGGATCTGGACCAAAATGACCAACCTGAAAGAATCGGGTTGCTAACAGGTTGGCCATTCCAGCACTGTCAGAAAAAATCGTGCCATCAATATCCACCAGGTTTCGGATAGCGGGTCGACTGTATAGTCCTGCAGCTGACTTAATTTTTCTAAAGGTTCTGTCATTAAGTCAAATTTTCTAAAGAAATACAGTCCAGTGGTCACGTTTAAAAGCTGCTGTTTCTTTTGGTCAACTTCCTCAATCCCTTACCTCTAGTGAAGACCTTCGGTATTGAATGATCCATAGCATCTTGGAATGATCTTTCCATCGCCTCAACACATTGATCAACTTCCGTCTCCGTCATGTTTCTCTCCAAAGGTGGACCATACGCGTCAATATTTGCTGCTAGTCTGTTATTAAATCTGCGTCTGTCCATTTTGTCGTAGTTAAAACTGGTAGATCGCTCGCGCATTATAAAGTTAGTTATAAAAGAGTGTATCACTATAGCCCTGTGATCCGATTCTTAATCCAATGTCTGAAGGTAGTTCGTATTCACTGTAGTAATGTCCACAGATGTAAAGAAAAAATCAATGAAGGAAGAGAAAACTTCATTTATCCTTGTCGGACCATCAGTTCGTCTTATTTCCATGTCAGGGCTTGAGAATAAATATTCCCGGAGGTTACGCCCACTCGCATTTGTAAGCGGATCTCTCCAGTAAGAATGCTTTGCATTTAGGTCAGCACCAATTACCATACTACAACCACCTACCAGTGGCTGCATTGCATCAAAGCATTCCGCAGTGAAAGTGTCATTAAGCTTAAGGTACATTTCTATGGTAATCAGATCTGCACCGCTCAGCCTTCAAATGCAGACAGCCGTATTCTCAACTGATCCTCTACGCAGTAAGATTTCCTCACAATGCAAATCATCTCTAACGAGGACGCCTAAAAGCTCTATACCCAATCATGTCAAATTTATGGCGAGCACTAAGACGGTGGTCAGTCACGAGTAGTACGACCGGTCTGTGCCACGCTAAAAATAAACTCAAATAGTGTCATTTGTGTCTAGACACAATTGGGTATACGTTAATAAAAATAATTTTGAACGAATTATCCATCCTGACGTAGACCCATTAGCAAACCCAGCAAAGCGCAGGATCTGACCTCGACGTTGTCCAACTCGCGATATTTCACAGCGAATCCACCAATTTTTTCGAGGCAGCACAAAAGTCGTTTGCAGTCTTTGTCAATAATGTCTTATTGAGCCATAGCCACCTGCTCTTGCTTTGGAAGCAGTTTTAGCCTACGTGAACACTCGCGAGAGCTAGGTGATTGTCCTTCGCTTCCACAATTGCAGCATATAACTGGTCGCGAGGAGGCGCTTCACACTTTTCGTGACCATGAGATCCCGCACACTTAACACTGCTACACAGCATTCGGCAGTTGGTGGAAACGTGCCCGTACCTTTAGTAGTTGAAGCACTGCGTAATGCCCATTTTTCTTAGCTTCCTGATGTGAACTCTGCACCGGAGGACAAATCGGACAGCGTAAAACTGTTCAATGTTCGAGTCTCTGTTCAATCTGACCACCCATTTGTCACCACCCAGTCGAAGCAATCCTATAACATTGATTCTAATCTGGAGACCCTTCAAATGCTCCAGTATCTGATCCGACTCAAAAGAACTGGAAAGGCCCTCAATAACGGCCGTATACGGACGCAAACTCTAAGGGGTATATGTATAGAAATGGATTTTTTCCCTTTCCAACAGAAGTTTTACCTTCTGGAAATCGTCAAGAATGTTGACCTCGACGTTCGCTATATTCTTTCCTAATAATTTTATCGAATAGTTTTTGTGACCTAATACCTTATCAGTTAGATCTGCCGTAAATGTCGGTTCAGATTTGCTTACTTTGTTTTTATTTTACTTACTCAAGCTTGACTGCCTTGGCCGCAAAACTGCCCTCTTTACTAATGTCTCGTTTGCCGTGGTACTTTCTTTAGCAATTGGAACTGAAATCTTTGGCTGTAATATTACCAGATCGTCGAGTGAAAAAATGCTATAATCTTTGTCACCAACTGCAACTGATTTCCCTGCAGGAATTTTTCTCTTTTTCCTAGAGATAGTTTCTTCCTCGCCCATAGGAGAGGAATTCACTTTCAGGGTCTTAGTTAATTTTAAAAAATTGTTATAAAATCTTTTTTATAAAAGTACTTGTTACAAAAAAACAATTGCTTGCCTTCTGCATGCCTCTGATAACCTCAATATAATAGTATAAATTCAAACAAATTTTTTCAAAAGTGTCGATTCATGTTTTTGTTTTATTTTTGTCACACTTGCACCCGCAGTATTAAAATATTTCGTTTTCGCACCGATATACAACTTTTCAGCTTGAACGGTAAATACTGACTTCAATTTTAATTCCACATTTTGAATCTTAAATAACATGATTTTTACCGTTTTTGTTTTAAATATCGTAGAAATCCGAGTTCAGAAAAGTACTCCCACTCTACAAAAATCTCGTACATAAATAGAAAACGCACAACTAAAACCAACCGGTTTATATTTTTTTTTCATAACAATAATGTGTGTCACTAAATTTTGCAATTTTCCGTACACATCCACGAATTTGTTTTACAAAAATATATATTTGCATACATGTTCGTGAATGTACGACTGTTGCTGTTCTTTGTGCACGTGTACGGCTAAATACGTACATGAAAGACAGAGAAGTTTGAGTGTGCTTTATTTTCAGTACGTGTACGGAAAAACGTACATGAAAAATGAAAATAAATTCGTGTACGGAAAAAACATACATGAAGAAAATAAAATAAATAAGTGTACGGAAAAAACTTACATGAAACATTAAAAATAACTGTTTGTAGGGACGAAAAAAGTACATGTATGATAGAAAACAAATTACTGAAGCTTTTTAGAAAAATATAAAAAAAGGAATTTTAAAATTTAAGATACATGCCTGCATTTAACAAAACAGATACAATGACACATACAAATTACTTTTCGCGTGTTGGTGTTTAACGTTCTTGTTACCAATTTCCGCAAATAAATATAAAATTAATTTTCTCTTAGTTTACCAAAAAAAAAAAAAATAATAATAATAATAATGATAAATAAAAATTAACAAATTTACAAAAATGAATAGATGCTGTGTACAAACATTTCCCAAAAAAGTTAATAAAAATATTTAAGAAAAACTGACTTAAATGTGTGGTAATAACAATGGACCTTTATATTTAATGATTTTGAAAAACAGTTATATCTCATCGATCTTTCAAAATAAAATGAAATGCATATATTTTTTCGAGTTTAAAAATTATGATAAATAAGGAAATCCCTTTATTTTTATAAAAAATAGGCCAGTACTTGAGCAGTATTATATTATTGTTTTGTTTAAGAGTGACTAAGTTATATGGTAAAAGAAAAAAAGGAAATGCTCATGTACACTCCATCATGCACAGTATCGAATAAATAATTTGAGTGAACAAAATTAATCGGCTTTTTTCGTTTAATAGTGTACGAATCAGTGCGTCCATTTTAGCACTTTCGGTGCACTTAGCACTTTTTTTCAGCAATTTGCAATTGTTCATTTAGAATTTTCTAATGCAATTAACAAAATGTTTTCGAAAAATAATTTATTTACTTTCATGTAAAAAACTACTTTTCGCGTGCAACAATTGCAATAATGGTAACGTAAGGTTTATAATTGCAAAACTTAAGTTCATACGAATGGGCAAACCAAAATTCCACAATAGAATTTGGATAAACGTATTCGAATACAAAAAGGCATTAAAACACCCTTTTTTGAATTAGCTTCATTCTTAATGAAGTTTTAGATTTTACCATTTATCAATGCAGAAGTTGAACGGATTTTTAGTGGAATGAATCCTATCAAAAAAATAAATAAATAAAAAAATAATAAATAGAATTAATAAAAATACTGCAAATTCCCTTCTTTATATAAGATGCGGCTTAAAAAGACTAAACCTATGTTGTCAAAGTTTTAAAATTACGAATCATCTCATCAAACAATGTAATAAAAACATATATTATAATAAACTTTTAATAATAACACTGAATCTGATTAAAAATGCTTATTTATTGATGTATTAAATATTTTACAAATAAATTTATGTTAAAAGAGTCCAAAATATTTATTTTTTTAATAATTTTGTAACAATGTACAAAGTATGTACATAGCAAGAACAATTTTTAACAGATGCTTTTGTTTGTGTAAAGTTTACTACAATTGTCAAAACCTATCACATATGTAGTTTTTGTAGAATAATTTATTTTTCAACTTCTTTGAGCACTGTTTTGATATTTCTGAATAAAAAAGTTGTAAAATAAATTTGCTAAGTACAGAATATACGCGCATGTATGTGTGTGTGATATTTATTTAAAGATCACATAAGCGTTAGTGATAAAACAATGAACTCTCAAAGAAAACATTTGCTTAAAATAAAAACATTTGTTAAGTGCTTTTTAGCACCTATTTGATGCCTACTTAGCTTTGAAAAATTTTTGGATCTGGTCACACTGGTGCGGATTATAATATGGTGTATAGTTCACTTTCTTTCAGGTGTTTGTTATTGTTTCGTGTTGTCATGTTCTTTTATTTCAGTTGATTTTTGTGTATTACAACAAGTTGTTGTACGTGTATATGTATATGTACTTAAGAACATATTTTTTTGAAAAACTTGTAATATTTTAATTAATAAAAAAGTAATTATAAATAAACTAAAGAAATGACACAAAGAAAAACAGAGGATGGAGAAAATCTAATATTTGTAATATTTAAGATGTTAACACATACACAATGATATAACACTTCTTTCACAGATCACATTTTTAAGCAATCTAATAATTTATTTATTATTTTCACGAAAAATAATTACTCCTTTTGTCAAAACTAACCCTTTGTGCTTTATGTTTTCTTCATAGTGAAAAGCTCTATCATTGTTTCTCTTGAGAGCCTACAGAAAATCTGATTATATTGTTTTCTACGTGCCAAGGGTTTCACCTCTGTATACTTATGGTTCTGATAAAAAGACAAGAAAATCACATACAATAAGGAGTGTTATTCAAATTTGTTCAATAGTTCAATTTGATTGAACGGCTCAGTGTTTGATAAATGATCGAAAAAGACCGGTCCCTGAAACGAATCACCGGGCACATCTCTACTCTTAATGTATACTCTAAAAAACAAAATCCATGAGTAATTTTTTGGTGTCCAAAAAAATTAAAGTAAAAATTTCGACGAATATTAGCTAGCCAATAATTCTACGTGTAAAACATTTATTTTAATAAATTCAATACGAAATTTTATTGTGATAATTATAAGGTATTTTAATATCTTTCAAGGTTAACTTATATTGAGATGTTGTCCTCTTTCCGAATGTCTTGCACCCTGATTTTTAATCTGGAACAAAATCGAAAGCTTATTTCCTAGGCGAGGCAACACTTTCCGTTTATGAGACTGGCTTGTTAGACAATGCTGACAGTCCACGTAAAATCATAGTGCGGTTTGTTGAAAATATGGATTATGTGCAATTCAATTGAACAATGTTGACTTCCCGTCGATATCAACAACAGCGTGAAGCAGAATGTTGCACAAGGATCTCAGACTTATTTCTTAAGGCATCATAATCAGTATTTCAATCTGTCAAAAATGTCATTTGCGACCAAAAGTATGATAGGTATGATAGTGCTTAATACACTTTTTTATGCTACATACGATTTTTTAATCTTTTAAAAAAGTTACATTTTGAATTGCGTCTTTCTTGTGTGAAAGTATGGAAGTGTGTTTACTTCCTTCAGATTTTTTTGTGACTGCATTATACGACGCTAGGTCCTATTGATCCAGCAATTGACCACACACTTTATTATAACACATAACAACAATTTTTCTAACAAAACAATTTTTTTCTCGGGCCATCAAACAATCCGTCAGTTGTCAATCGCCTGAGCAATTTCACTCCCTTAGTTTTTTTCTTGTATGGTGCTGTTAAAAACCGATGATTTACGAAAAACTAAGAAACGCTCCCTATCTAAAGGCTAACGTCAACCAAACTAGCCATAGAAGTCGAATTTTTTAATCTTTAAATAATTTCTTAAATCTTCATAATTCTTAGTTTAAAAATCTTGTCAAATATTTATTACTTCAGTAAAGGTCTTTAAATCAAAAAAATTATACACAATAGAAATTTTAAAATTTTTTACATAATAATAGCTTTTGGTAAATTAACGGAAAATCAGATTTTGAATTTCTTGTTGGATAGGTAGTAATCGAAAAAATAATCCAAATTGTTGCCTTTTGAGTTTCTCATTTGTCTACTTTTGTAAATCGACTACCAGCAACACAAAGTGCATGTAATGATAAATAGGGAAATGTGATTTATTTGAATTATTGATACCTTCTTTGGTTTTCAATATTCAGTTATTAATTAAGGTAATTCTCTTTATTTAAAATTCTTCATAAATTTAATTCTCTTTATTTAAAATTTATGTTTTTAGGGTATGTAAGTATGTGGGTGCTTAAGGCATGTACAAAAAGCCATGGATGAATTTAAAAAAACATGAAGTTAATAAGTTTCTTCAAAATTAAGATTTTATGCATTTAGAAAAATTTTAACCGTATTAAAAACTTCAGAAGAAGAGAAAGGAACAACAAGATCTAATGAATGCTATATCAAACATTTTACATTTGTTAGTTGTGGTTCTAAGTTATAACGTGTTCTAGTTTCTTATTAAAACAGCTTGAAGGACATTTTTTAAGTGGTGCCTACAACCAGACGTTTAATTATAATAAACAAAGTACCAGATAACAAGTAAAATTAGATTAAGCAAATGATGGTCTTGAAGAGCTTAGCTTAAATAATGTTATTTAATACTCGCAAAGTTATGCCTTTTTCTTGCACGTGTTGTAATGATAGCGGATATACATTATCCGTTAAGAACTCTAGCATGGAAATCACATGTACTTAACATTTACATTTTCATAAAATTAATTAAATAATTATTTAATTAATTTTGTTGTCATTTATAATAAATTTATATTTACTTAATTATTAAACTATAAAATGGATGTACATAAAAAAATTCATATATTTTAGGTATTTTAAATTATTTTTGCTGTTTGTTACAAAATTTAACTTAAAAATATTATAATCATTTGAACAGTACGTGCGAAACTTGCATTTATATTTACTCATATACGGGCTGCATTAAAATAAAACTTTTTAACCAAAAGACTTTAATGAGGATATTTAATTTTAAATATTCTTCCCAGAATTTACATCTGTTTTATGTCGTAATATCCAGAAAGAGGGATTTTCTTTCAGAAAACTCGCAAGGAATATTACTTGTTTGTTTTTAAAGAAAATTTATTTTGTCCCATGCTGCAGAGAAATAAATGACAGTAGCACATAATTCACACAAAATGATAAAAAATTTGGCTTGGATAGTAAATTAGCTTTAAAGGATTTGTTTGAAGTTAATATAAAGTATTAAAAGAAGAGAAAAAGAAACACAAACACAAACTCAACAAGAATATAAACGAATTTAATAGACAAATAAATGATTGTACGTCTTGTGAAATAACCTTGTTTTTCGTTTTATTATATAATTTATTTATGGTTATCAACCTTGCCTAGTACCTCACTTAGCATATATAAAGCTTATAGATGTTTTTTACAATTTTTTAATTTTGTCGCCTACAAGTAAGAGTAGTTTCTTTGTGCAGCTATAGCAAATCACATTCGTATTACAGAATATGTCGCAACAAGGGAATGGGTAAACAATGAGTTTGTTTTAGTGACAAATACCCACTTAAATCCAAAAATATTTTTATCGTAAGGCTTTTCCACTAGCTCCCACGTGTTGTTGTTCTGTAGAGTTTTAAATTCTGACTGCATTGCCTCTCTCCAAATAATTAATTTTTTACTTTTCATCGCTTTTTTGCGTTGTTTTTGGATTGTCGCTTTTACTATCAATTCATTAGGAAATTCTAGATCCTCAATTATTCGAACTTTTCTCTTCTTCCTTTTTTCGTCTAACACCACCATGATCTTTGACATTGTCCTCCTCAGTGCTTTCCTCATTAATAGATTCCTCCCTCTGATCATCGGCAGTTATTCCTGGCAAGACGTGTTGTTTTTAATTTAATGTCAAAACAATCGTCGTTAATATCTTCCATTATTTTATTTGCTTTATCTGAATGATTCATAATTCTCATCTTCAAAGAAAATAAAACTACGCGCAACAAGAATTGTTTTGCTTTTAATATCATACAAACGATAACCTTTAGTATTTTTCGAATCACCAACAAACGCATACTTTTTCCCCTTTGGATTTAATTTAGAGCGTCCATGCTTATATCTAAGGCCACTGCTAGACAAACAGATGAACGCAAATGAAAAACAACACTCGTAAGGAGTATTATTATTTTATACTTTTGTAGGAGCGCGATTCCTCAAGTATGCTGCTGTATTTAAAGTTTCAGATCATATTGGGTGCGGCAAATTTGAATCCATCAGCATGCATCGTTCCATATCGATCAGCATTCTTTTTGACCTTTCCACAATGCCATTTTGTTGTAGAGTATAGCACACAGTTGTTCGATGTTATATACCTGCTGACGGTGATTAGTGTTGAAAATTATTATTGACATTTTTACAGCCGTTATCACTACGTTATATCTTCAATTTTAAACCAATCTGTCTTTCTGCATTTGTATGAAAATATTTAAATACTGCAAACGCATACATATAGTGTAGTGAAAGGGGAAAAATCACCAATAAATAATATAAAGTACCGCGATCCAACTTTACTTTGTATACTCGTAGGGTCACATATATCAGTGTGCACTAACTCCAGTTGTTTCTTTGTAAAACGTTCTCCAAAAGTTATAAATGGCTGTACTGTTATATTGCACAGCTTACACAAGTAAAATTTCCGATGTTATATATTTGCAGTCTTCGACAATTTCATGTTTTGGTATCTTTTTTAAATCATAAATATTAACACAGCCATATTTTCTGTGCCATAAGTCACAATTCTGTTTACATTTTGCTTTCATCGCGCTTTCTTTTTGTTTCTTTTTCCAAAAATATGTTGTAAAAATACCAGAATTTAATTGAGCTTCAAAAATCATGTCACCAAATTTTAATTATTTAATTCACAGGATAGTTTAATGTCGGCAAACTCCGGTTTTGAAATTACATTAAATATGCTTTCTGCATACATACAATCAGCTGATGCCATAGTAACTTGGTTATACCCTTTAAATGCAGAGAAGACCCTTTTATTTCCAGTCATGTGTGATGATGCACCATTTCTGACATCCATTAATTATAATTATCATTTGAATTTAAACTAAATTCTCTTGCGCTTATTACAATTTCTTTTTTGTTACACTGTGATTTTATATGCCCCCTCATGCGTAACATTTTACATTATTACTAGGGTCATTTACCTTCCCCATGCGGTACAGGTACTTTTAAAAGTATTCGTAGCCCGAGAGGAACTGGGTCTCTTTCCGCTCACGGGCCAAGAGGTGGATGAATATTTCTCTACTTATTACAAGGACTGCAGCGCCTGAGACAGTGCGGTAGGCTGAGGCGACCCTGAGTGCCTCTGTGCGTTAAACTTCTCAAAGTACTCTGCGTTTTCCTTTCGATTTCAACGCATCTCCACAGATTTCACTGGCATACAACAGTATCGAATTTATTGCTGCTATAATCAGCCTTCTCTTACTCTGCGTAGGGCCGCCGATATTCGCTATGAGTCTGCTTGACATGCCTGTCACTTTTTTCGCCCTGTTGGCCACATGCTCTATATGAGCCTGCAGTCTAGTTTAACATCCAAATATTTAACCGCCCTCTGCGTAATTATGAAAACATCGCCTATTTGCAGGCTGATCTCAAGTGGCATGTGAACCCGTGTCCTCAGTATGACCTCGGTCTTATTTCTGGCGAGCTTTAGTAGTCCTTAAGCCATATCTGAGTCCTTATCATGAACTGGTTAGGCTGGGTTCGTCCATGTTTCGTGTTGAGATGACCAACCCTGTATTATCAGCGTATCCTACGAGGTATGTATGCTCCGGCATATCTATGCCCAGAATCTCGTCGTAGCTCCAGTTCCAGAGGTCAGGATCCAAGATAGATCCCTGTGCCGCGCCGGACGTGGTAAATTTAACTCGTTGTCCCTCTGCTGTATCGTGTAAAGGCAAACGGTAAACGGTAAAAGCAAACGGTAGCTCTGGAAAATTCTCACCAGGTATCCGGGAATGCAGAATCTTTCTCCTAGAGCCCTCATAGTATACGCCCATCGTAGGCTGTTGAAAGCATTTCGTACATCACCAGTAGCCAAGATAATTGCGCGCTTAGGTTAATAGAACCTGCCCTGGGCAAGCTTAAAATGTCCAACAACATTTCGTATGGCGCCAAGGGTCGATTTTCCGGGTCTAAGTCCATACTGCCTTTCCGACAGTCCTCCGGCCAAGTGGACGGACTCTGGAAATTCTCGCTGAAGCAGTTTCTCCAGTAGTTTCTCGACATTATCCATTATGCAAGAGGGGGTGATATGATGAAGGTTGCGTCGGATCCCCTTTACCCTTGTTAATCAGCGTCAGCTTTTGTTTCTTCCACTGTTAAGGAAAGATTCCCTGAGCTATGCAGGCGCTGTACATTTCCAGCATTGAATCTGGTCGTTTTTCAACCAATAGTCTTATTATCTCAGCTGGTACCCCATCTGGGCCGGATGCCTTGCCATTTTTGAAATATCCCGCCGCGGCTTTTAGCTCTTCTTGAGTAAAAAGAGTAGGCGATATATAAGTTCCAGTTCCGCATTCCTCGCGCAGCAGAGAGTACGTGGGGAACAGAGTTTCAACGATGTGGCTAATTTTCTCCCTGTCCAGGTGTACGTCGACAGAGTTCCTGCTTAACTTCCCCGTTACGATCCTATAGCCCAAACCCCAAGGGTTGCTGTTCAGAGCGTTTCGGAGTTCTTCCGATTTGGACTTCTTGGACCTTAAAATTGCCACTTTTAGAGCCTTTCGCAATACCCCAAACGCCTCGGCTTCCAGCCCCACCCATACAATTTTGCCTAGCTCTGGTGTATCTCCTTCTGTTGCGAAGACAATTTCGTCCGAGTTCAGCTATCTCCAGCGCCCACCAGAATACAGGTCGCCTGCTATAGTATGGCGCTATACGGGGCATCGGTGCGTTGCAGCCCTAGATAATACGCTGCATCATCGCATCTGCCAATGAGCTAGCGTCGTCGGTGGTGTGTGCAATTGAAACTCTATTGAAGTTAGCCGAGAACACTCCGTGGTTAAGTTTTGACGCATTATACTTACGTGTGCCTCTCGTTCCTCGTGGCAAGGCGAAGTTCGGCCTGGCTGCAGTGTGGAAGTTAACATATTGGTGGTCGCTTCCATTATAGCCTTAAAGTGCCTTCCATCCAGTTATTGTCCTTGCCAGGCTCTCGGACATCAGTTTGATGTTCGGCGTGGTGTGTTGATACCCCCGACTACTAAAATTAGTCACACTCCCGGTGTTCGCCACTATCAGACCAAGCCTGGCGGACATTCCGAAAATGTGTCTTCCTCGTGTGTTTGTTATCGGAAAACCCCACTCGACAGCTTTGATGTTGAAATCTCCTGCCACTTTAAACGGTCCGCCCACTTCAAGAACCTTTCCTCGATAAAGTCCAGTTTTGTTTTAAACTGTTCTATACTGTCAATTGAGGTGAGGTAACAGATCATTACCGTAAAATACCTGTTCCACTCGTATGTGTAGCAGCAACTGGCTCCGTGTTCCGTAACCACTAGCTTACTGACGGTAGGCATCCAGAGGGCAGCCGTGCACGCTTCATCCCGAAACCAGGCCCCCGGGGATTTTCGTGTGTACTGTTCACTGATGATGACTACATCTGCTTCCTTTTCGCCAGCTACTTATTTTAGCAAAGGTTCTGCCGTCTAACTTCTGTGCATATTTGCCTGGATTATATTAATAATTTTTTGGCTAGTGGGCACCTCCTTAAGCCGCGCAGGTGATCAGTCTGGCTCTGTTTCGCATCCACATAGTGCTTTGCACTATGGTTGGTACCGTGATCCTTGTCCGTATCTGTTCCCCTGGGCCATCGAGCAGTTCTAGGACTGATCTCTCTACTTCCTACTTACAAGATGGGGAATCGAGGTCCCGCTTTTCTATTGTTGCGCTCTGCTTAACCTCCGCGATTATTATTATTATTATTATTATTATTATTATTATTATTATTATTATTATTATTGTTATTATTATTATTATTATTATTATTATTATTATTATTATTATTATTATCATTATTATTAATATTAATAATTATTTTTAATTTTAGTCCCAGCCAAGGGTTGAACTGGTGATCATCATAAATCAATTAAAATTTAATTTTTTCGGCTTTGGTTAATTTTTAATTTAACTTTTATTAAGAAAAATTATTTTTCAAATGTACGCGGACGTTTTCCAAAGAAAACAAGTAAAATTAGACGCTGGCAGAATGTAATGCTGCATTTTCACGACCGCCAAATCCATCTTCAGCATTCTTTGCATTCAACACCTTGTTTTGCGTATACTGTAAATATCATCCATTTAACCAACTAATCAATATTAATTTGGTTGGACGAAATTCACACACAACTCAAAGCATTTTTTGTTGTCTTCTCTACAACACGTCTTGTACATTTGTTGCAATTTTGTACTACACCGTCGGTAGTACAAGGACGATCTTTTATATTTTCACACGTACAATCTTAAATTTGATTTTCCCATGTGAAGAGAAACATAAGAACTTCTGACTTTTTTATTCTTTTATAAGTCAAAGCAGCAGTTATTCTTTTTTTCCTATAATCAATCATTATTACCGAATTTTATCTGGTCAAATTTAATTATAGCTGCTTTGAAGGTAGAGCTAAAAACACCTTTTGCGTTATGATAACTGTTCATATAAAATGTAATTCAATTTATGTAATATATTCTTGTTACGTAAAAATGCATACATATATAAAAATAAAAAAGAAACTGCAAACGGTGATCACGGTAATTATTTTTTACATCTCGTTCACTGGTAACGACATTCCACAAAAATCACGGGATCGCATAAAGTATATATCTTACAGTATTAGAGTTAAACATTTTTCGAGTTGATTTGAAAATATTAAGAATGTTTCACTAACTTTTGCACTGGTAGGCACTTTAGCACTTGAGAGTATTTGTTACTTGTGTATACAGTAGAATTAACCGCAGGATATGCAAAAAATTTACTGTTATGGCATTAACTAAAAAATTAAAGGATTTTTTTTAAACCGGTTTTTAAACAGGTTTTAAACAAGTAGTACAAATTGCTACAAAATTTTTTATCCAAAATTGGAAGCAACCAATTTTTCTAGAAAACATTTTTCTATCAATAGTTTTATGCAATTAAAAAAGCAAATATTTAAAAAGCATATTCATTCCAAACGAATAAAAAAGATATGTGAGCACATTTAGTAAGCCAATACTAAAGGGAAATAAACGCCAAGTTTTTGTTATGTTCTTATTGAGAATTACCACCACGGGGAGTGTAAGAATTCGCAGAGGATGAGCTTATTTTTCTTAGATTAACAAGGAAGTAAATTCGAGGTTGATTCGAGTGTTTAAGTAACTATCTGCCGACCTTATTATGTTAAGTTTTTTTTTATATTAGGTAAACAAAATTCGCTTAATAATCAGATTTACCATTTTGTTAGAGTTGAATAAAAGAAGGAAATGTTTTTCATGTGAAGATTTAACATTTTTTTCAGAATCATCTAAACGAAATTGCTCAATAACTATTACGAATAGTAAAAGAGCGAAAGAAGAATTTAAACCTTTCTCTTTGAACTACTGACAAAATTCTTATTTGGTTTACGAAATTTTTATACATCAAAAATATTTATGACCTTTCTTTAAATACAAGAAATGGGATTACATCATACCTGATAAATTGTGATTTGAAATTTTGGAAACATATAAATCTACTTCTTAAGGATTTTTAATTAATATAAGAAGGAGAGAAGGCGGTCAATAATCTGTAACTTTTGATTGGATCGGAATTTTGATATGCGTTTTTTTCTGTTTGGTAGGTGAAATTTTAACCTTTAATTTTTGATAAAAAGCATAAAAGACGACCGACAAAAAAAAAGTTACGAAAAGTTTAATATTCGTTGCCATTATTAATTAAAGTTGAGTATAAAAGACAAGTGTTAAAACATTAATATAACATTTTTTCATATGTATGTAAACTAATAGTTTTGTAAACTAAATGCTTAAAAGCAACAAGGGCAAAAGGTTGGTTTTTGTAAATATCCTTTTGAAATAAAAAATTTAAAATTTATAAATAGACAAAACTTTTTTAATTACGAAAAGTTTTAATGAAAAAATCCTATTTAAGTTAAAGTTTTATTTTATTTTTATATATTCCTGTAACAGTTTATAAAATATATATATATATATATATATATATATATATATATATATATATATATATATATATATATATATATATATATATATACATATATATATATAAATATAAATAAATTTATATAAACACGAACTCTTTCAAATCAGAGAGCCACTAACATAAAGCAATTTCTGTAAAAATTTCTTCTAAATAGCATTAATTTTCATCTTCTCATAGTAGAGCCGCCTCTTCTAATTCGACTGGAGTTGTTTTCAATTTTTGGCAAATGTTGGACCCAAATGTATCTAAAGTACACAACAAAATGGTGATATGATCTTTAATAGTACCACATCTATAAATTTTTCTAGTGCTATGTTCGCAAAAGAATCTGTAGTCTTTGTTCCTTTTTTCCTTGCGCTCTCTTGGTAGCAAATTTGTTGAATAATTTGTTCTCCAATATACAAAATTTTATGAACCATTGAAGAGTATTTTTCATTGTAAAGTGCAGCTGTTTTATTGGCGTAATCACCAATGTTTAAACGGTTTAAACCGAATTATGAGGCTATTGCGAGTTTAATATTTTATATTAGAATTTATAAGTTATAAGCTTTGTTCAGTAAATATATATATATATTTATGTATTTCCTTCTCTGATACTGTATTGTAAACTTAACGAACCTAGATCGAATTTAACGATTGAATTAGTTTCCGCTAAAAAAACTCCTTCCTTTTTTCCTTTTTTTCTGGTTGTATAGCTCCATCGACAAAGATCCCCCAAAATATTATAATAAAGAATATTGTAAATAAATATTATAACAAATGTAAGTTGTGAATTCTAGAACATAAAGTGTGTTATATTATTACCCTATGTATATAAGTACAGTGGATATTGGGGCATACATGGGTATTATCTGTACGCACATATGTATATTGAAACGTATGTCTTTATTATATGTATATAATCCTCATACATATTTTAAACAACCAATTTTTTTGCATTAATCTATCTGTTGCATGCTAGGACTTGTTATATGATTTTGAATTGACTTATTAACTCATAATCTACACCTGTGATTGATACTGCAGTCTTTGGATCGGAAAAAATCTTCTTACAGTATTTTCATCATTCAAATTTCCTTCTCCTTATTTAGGTTGGTCGATTATAAGGCCCAGCTAAAAATATCTTTCTGCAAAATTAAAGCGGTACTAAAAATTATCAGGTACAGATCAAACCATGCAGTGTGTGCGCACATATTTTGCGTACAAAATTGTGTAACTCTATTAAGGAATTAAATTACATTTCCTTACCTATGTGATAATAAGACTTACATCCGAAAGAATGCCATAACAAACATGTGCATTCACGACTTTCTTTTTAGTTATTTCATTTTTCTGTATTCATAAGTCTTTCTTCTTTAACATTCTTCAACTCTAATGGGTAACCAAAATTTCATTGAATATTTAGATTTTGCAAATGTGATAGGTACAGTATAGTGCATTTATATATTACTAGATTCCATCGCAAAAGTTGTAAACGCGATCTTTCAAGCAGATTTGAAAAAAAATGGCTTCAACTCTGTGTTAAAAAGCTAAAATAATTTAAAAATAACAATATGTTAATATTTTTTCGTGTGCCTTAAAATACATGCAAGTTACAGGGCTAACACATTTTTGGTTATTTAAAGTAAATAAAAGCACACGTAGCATAACTCTTAAAATTTTCAAGAGTAAAAGCAGCAAAATGCCGTGATTTTTAAAAATAAAGATAAAGTACAAAAAACGCTACATTTATTATTAAAATAAGTTTTGCTTTCTGCATAAGAGATTATACATGGGCTCATGCAGGCTACAGATTATTGCCTTTTGAATTTACTAAATTTCTGCTTTTTGTTATGTTAATGTTTTGCAGTTGAACCGAAATTTGCCAAAAGCAGAATGTTTTAAATACCAATGTAGTTATAAATTAACCTTGGAATAACGAGTAGGAGTCAAAAGCGTCAAATAAAACAAGATGTATAATAATTTGCGCACAAATTTTAGGAAGACTCACAAGTTCATATAAACTTCAGAAAAGCACGGTTAAGATAATTTTACGCGTTCTGTTACAAGCTCAAGTTAGACTCCTTTGGATATTTTCTTTGCAAAGAATTCTTTCTTTTCTAACCATAATTGAGAATAACCCTTCTTGTTTGTTTTAAGCCCGAAACACTACTAGCATTTTATGAGGATGCAGTGAGTAAAACTTTCTAAAAAGGCTTAAGGATTGCATACATATTTAAGATAAACACATTCGTATTTAATTTTGTTTTGATATCCTTCCCAAAGATTAAATTATAAAGAAAACTTACTGATATTGATCACAAACAGCCGTACACGAAAGAAGTCAGCAAAAGTACTCAATATTTATCATTTTTTATAATGCTTTATTAATAAAATTAAAAATTCAACACATCAGTCAAAATTACCCTTACTTTTTTTATTTTATTTTTAATATTTTTTTAGAAGAGAGCCTACAGGACAGACATAAAGACATTAAACCGAAAACAAGAGAGTTACTTATCTTCCCTTTAGAATTCAAACGCTAAAAACAACTAATTCACACAATGATTCTCAAATCTATGGACATGAAAAAAATTAAATATTTGAATTTGGTTAAACGACTTTTATAACAAAACCTCTTTCAAATCAAAATAAATTTAACAGATGTAATTCGCCACAAGCCCCATCGGTAAAAATAACCCTGAAGCTAAGATACGTATGTAATAGAGTTAATTACTAAAATATGTCGACTAAGAAAATAACATTTTAAGAATAAATATGTATGTACATATCGTCGTTCACAGGTTGAAATTTCTTAACATGATTTTTTATTTTTTAGAAGACAAATAAAAAATATTATTATTCCGTTGCTAAACCGTAAAGGCATTTATAAAAATTTTAAAATTTGAACGCAACATTTACATGAAAATTTATTTGAAATTTTGTTTTTACTTACGTTAAAAAATACTTCTTTTTTTATAAAAATAGCATGAAAGAAAAAAACTAAACAGTACCTGAAGTCTTCAAGTAATCATTACACGTTTGTTTGTTCATTTGAAACCGAGAATGTAAAGAAATATTTGAAGTACCTACAACATAAAATGTCTGCTAAGAACATTTTCCTGATACAGTACTTACATTTAACTAAAGTTTTCTGGTTTGACTAAAGTAGAAACACTTAAGTATAGCTTTTTTGTTTTTACTTAAATGTTGGCCCATAAGAGCTAATATATGTATGTATATCCGGTTTTTAATGATACGAGTATATTACAATATTTATGGTTTTACATACTTATAGAAATTTGCAATATGTATTTTATTCTGCAAACTTAAAAACCTAAATAAAATACAAAAAAAAAAAAAAATTAAAAAAAACACTGAAAGAATTACCACATCGAATAGATATTATTTTGATATCGCTGCTAAGTTTAATACGGTTTAATACTTAAAAAACAACACTATCGAAAGCTGAAATATTAACTAATCAAAATCGAAATTTTGTTTTTATATATATTTTTTCTGTTTTTATATATATTTTTATATAGTTAACTAAAACAAAAAATTATTAATGTAATATTTATTTTTTATTTATTTTTTTACCAATTTATTATAACAAAAATTACAATAAACCAAAAGCTTAAAGCACCAGCAACACTGGCTATCGGCTTATTATTTTCTTGATAGGTACATGCACACGTATTCATCTGTATATATATCTACTTATATTTGCGTTTAGAAAGCTAATACTGGCAATTTTTAATTTATATTTTGTTATGCAAACAGGCTTTTTGTTTAGGAATTCAAAGACTGTGTGAATATTATTCTAAGTCGGTGTCTTTAGCAAATCAATGATGTTGGAAGATTTGCAAACCGATACACATAAGTTTAACAGGGTCGGGCAGTCTGTCAAGATGTGAAGAACTGTTAATTGTGAAGAGCCACAAAAAGTGCAAATTGGTTGTCCAGTTTTGTTGATCAAATACTGATGAGTAAGACATGTATGTATTAGCCTTGTGATGCATTTAATTTGGTAACAGTTGATTAAAGATGACAAAGCTGTTTTGTGGGATTAAAGATCTTTTAGGGGTGATTGACTGTTTTCTAAGGACATATTGAGTTTTGTGGTATCACATCTGGCTTACAATTTTTTGGATTTAAGAATAAATAGATATGTAGGTTTCACGTATACTGCTTTTGCAGCTAGGTCTGCTGCTTCGTTGCCTGTGGTACCAATGTGGCTTGGGATCCATAAAAGTTTAATCTTGTACTTCATATTTATTATTTGTTGTTGTATAGAGATAATTAATTCATTCTTATTGTTTTGATTTACAGCAGAATCAAGTACGGAATGGCTGACTGTGCAGATTATATATTTTCTGGGTGAAACTTGGCATATTTGTAGAGATATACTTATCGCTACAGCTTCAGCTTCAAAAATGGTAGTATTTTGGGGTAATAACCATGTTTTAAGCGTTCTTCCTGTTTCATCAAATATGGCAAAGCCAACGTATTTTGTTGTCTTTGAGCCATCTGTAAAGGCGAATAGCCAACCATTCTTCTTGTATTCGCTCTAAAATTCGTTAAATAAATGTTAAAAAACAAAAGGGTTTGTATTGTTTTTGAAGCCATGGGAGCGAGATACCAACATTGGAGAATATTTACTTATATTGTGATTTTTTTGCAGTATTGAGGATATTGCATAGGGTTGAAGGATACTTAAGTTTTGTTTTCCTCTTTTTAACAGGCCTACATGTTTTTTAAGCAGGGATGAGCTGGCGCAGCTACTAATGTGTAGTAGACGGTGCAATAGTCTATTGGCACGAACATAGAGGATACAAACCCACCTTCTGCCTGCGAGATCTTGATCGGGGTAGTGCGGAAAGCTCTCAGACTTGTTCAAATGGCCGCATTTAGAGTATTTTCAATAGCTTATAAGTTGCTTAGGAAGTCTTATTGTAGAATATTAGTCCATAATCGATCGTCCGTTTTTTTTTTCCGATATTAAAATTTGTAGACTAGTGTAATTATTAATAAATCCTCGAATGTTCCACTGCATAATATTAATAATTATACAAAACGAAAGAAAAAGTGGATAAAACTTTAGAACCAAAAGAAGGAATCATGGTACATCTACCTGTAACCACATTTAATTTTTATTGCAGAACTTAAGCGTTAGCAAATAATTTAGTGACAGCGGCTTGGATTGATCAATAAATCAAATTCAAAATCAGTATAAGACGTGTCGCCTACTCCCAGCACTGTAATGTATTATGCATACTACAATTTAATTGCTTAGGGATTTGGGAAAAATATTTTTGAAATTCTTGGGTCTTGCAAAACAGCAAATAAATTGAATCAAAGTATTCATATATTTCAATTAAATTTAATTTGATGAAATGATGTTTTATTATCATGAGTCTATGACTTATTACACATGTGACCGAAGTGTTTTTTTTTTCACAAACCTGTGAGTGGTTTTTAAAATTTGTTTTTACAATTGCACAATTTCAAGCCAAAAATTCAGCAGAGTGTAATTTATAGAGTACACCTGTTCAAAGAATGTAAATTTATTTATAAATATGTTTACGTTTGTATATGTATGTCAAATACGTAAGTAAAATACATCAATATTTCAAATATGAGGTCAAAAAATGAACTCATAAATTAAAAAAAGGTTTTACCTATTTTTTTAGGTTCTAAAAGAAAGGCGAAATTTCACTTAAAAACCTAAATATAAGAGACATAACCCTTTGAATCGAAACTTCACTTAGAAGCATTATTTAAGAAAAGAAATTTTAGTTTATGTTCGAATGCATTATAATTTCATGTTATAGAAGTAAGTAGTTTTTAATTTTTGCTAAATTTTTTTATACAACGAAATGAAAAACAAAATAAAATTGTTAAAAACCGTTGCACACTTTAATCTTAAGTACAAATAATTTGATTTTATTTGATGTTAATATACGCATCTTTAGTAAAAAAATTATTGATTATTGATAAAATTTTGCACAAAAAATAGACTGTGTGTGTATCTAAATTAAATGTAATTTGAAAGAAGATTTTAGTCAAACCATCTTCAGTATGTGTTAACATAAACAATAATTAATTACAAAACATAGTTTTAATATGAGTTCTTGTTTTCCAGTTCGATTTGCTTTGCTATGTGACCCGCTGAGAAGGCTTTGATCCATTATGGCCGTTCATTTCACTTTAAAGAGCAGCAAGCGGGAAGTCGATTGGTACGAAGGAGTGCGTTGGCAAGTGAATCAATGTGGTAGAAATAGATCTTAGGATGTAATATATATATATATATATATATATATATATATATATATATATATATATATATATATATATATATATATATATATATAACATAACATCTATCCTTTCGGATAGAAAAAAAAAATTTTTTTTTAGTCGAATATGAGGATTATCTTTCGCAGTTCTCAAAACCAGTAATTCCTGACGCTCTACCACAAGATTTTTAATTGAATTAACAGTATGTATGTATATGAAATTCCTTAGATATAAACAAATTAAAATTTTGCAAAGTCTGTAATTTTTGCCAATTTGTTTTATATAATTTTTTTTAATTCATTAAAAGTCTCCTTGATTTCCTATGTTGTTTTCTTATTGTAAATAAGTGCGGCTTGCTTTTTGATTTTCGTGTTTGTCCCACATCGTTGTATTCGCTTAAGTTTAAATTCAATCACTAATAATTTTTTAATAGGTTTCTGTATTTTTTTTAATGTTTGTGTGTATGATGTTGATTGTTGTCAAGTTAAACAAGAATAAATTTATCTTTAATTTCTATAAATGCAAATAATAGAATAGTACATATCTATACCAAGACCAAAAACATTTTTTGCTTTCACTTTTGCAGAGAAAATATTAAAACATATTGATTACTTATCGTTCTTTATGTTCTTTAAAAAAAATAAAAATCGTTTTTTGCAGAATTTGGATTTAAAGCAGCTTAAATCTTTAATTACGGTGAATCTTTAACTGATGATTATTTTACAAAAAAAAGGAAAGGTATGACTCATTATTTATAAGTTTTAAAGTTAATTAATAAAGAGACAATATTACAATCATTATGAAGTACTTGACTACTGGCATTGAGTTTTATATTCGACCAATTTTTTAAGGGTATTTAAGCTAAACAGTTTTCACCTTAATAATTTAGCAGTCAAGAGAGAGATATTCACAAAACTTCCTTAATTGTCCACTTAATGACTTTGTCCATATGTTTGCTGTGATATTAATAAGAAAAACTTTCACATATTTTTTTAAACGGCACGCTTAGATACACTAAACATTCAAAGAAGGGGAGTTCGATCGCGACCGTGATTAGTGACAGATGCATTACGGATCAGAAAAATTACTGAGTGTTAGAATCTAAGCTTTTACAAGCGTGTTACAAGCATAGACTTGTTAAAATCTTTATTTTTTGCTTTATTTATAAAAATGAGGACAAATAAATATACGTGCATAAACAGTGTAAAATAATGAGTCTGAGCTTAGAGCTCGAAGACCAATGTAAATTAAAAAGTGTATTAACAATAATAATAAGGTTAAAATGTTAAAGAAAAAGAATAATAGACAACATGGAATTGCCTTATTCTAGACAACAAAAACAGAATTAATACTCTGTTCTAGATGTTGAGTCTGAGTGTGATCAAGAGCAACAAAACAAGTTCGAAACACGTTTAAAAGAGAGCAATGAAAAAGCTAAAAAACTAAATTCAGCAATTGAAGCTATGAATCAAGTGCATAATGCCAAAAAATACCTCACCACTGAAAAAAAGTTAACAAAAATAACCCTGATCAATATAACTGATATTACAACTAATAACTTAATCGAATTCATTCAAAATTAATTACAAATAAATGATGTTCAAATTAAACAACTTAGAAATAAAAGAAAATTATTCTTGAGCACATTAAATGGTTTCCTCAAAGTGAAATCATTTTAAGAAAAGACTAAAAACAAAAACATATTTATTAAAAGGCCTTGAAGCTAACCAAGCTGCAGATGAAATACTTAAAGAACTCAATAGATTTCAATGTGAAGATTTGGAATTCATCAAACTTACCCAATTTACAATAAAAACATCACATGAAAAAGGTTATAAACTTCCAATTTGGTTGGTTCAAATTTCAACAAAGAGTAGTGTTTACAAGTTAAAAAATATCAAAACATTATTGTATCGTTGTGTAAAATGGGAATTGCTTAGACGACCAGAAATTACACAATGTTGCAACTTCCAAGGGTTCTTCCATAGCGGCGCAAATTGTTTTATACCTTCTAAATGCGTGAAATATAGTTCCGATCATAAGAAAGGAAAGTGTCCACTTAGCGAAGTTGATGGTAACGAAAATGAAAAGTTATATTGCGCCCTATCTAAAAAATTCGTTCACAAGCTTCATACAAAGGGTGTAAAAGGTATAAAGAACTTCAGCTAAAACTAAAAGCTAAAACAAAAAAACACATATTGTAGAAAATAATACACACAGTTACCGTAAAATTAGGTATGCAGATACCCTTAAAGAAAATAGTAATATAAACTCTGAAACAAAAAACTTAGGAAATGTAGATAACACATTCACAATCAAACTTAAAATAAGATGATTGATTTAACGTTTCGAACAAACAATTCACAGAATCAACTCGAATAAACGCAATTTTTTCTATTATTGTTGAATAAAAATGCCAAATGAACCAACTAATATTTTAACCAAAAAACTAAAACTATTTCACATTAATGTAAGTTCCTTAATAAATATAAATAGGAGATACAATCTTTAACATTTTTTGAATAGCCATAATTCATATATCGTACTCTTAAATAAAACTAAATTAAGCTCTAGGCATAAGATATATTTTAATAATAATAAAATTATTCGAAGAAATAGAAAAAATGCCCTAATGGAAGTTTGTACCGCTTTTTTGATAAAAATAATCTTAAACATAAAAATTATACATGTGCCAGCCTAGATGCATTAAGCTTTTTTTGCATTAATAAAACACCTGTGCTTGATAATAGATCGATTTTCATAACAACAGTTTATTATCTAGTTGAAAATAATGATTCTAATATAAAAAAGAATTGAACCTAATTTTTGAAATATTAGATCTCCAAAATCTAAAGAATTATTATATACTAGCTGGTGACTTAAACAGCAAAGATACGGATTGGGGAAATTTAAATACGAGTAATAACCCAAAAGGAAATAAGCTCAGAGAATGGTTATAAGAAAATGAACTGAACTTAAGATGTAAGCTTTGCCCGTCATCCTTACCATCCTATTCCCGTTCACAGTCATATCTTAATACTTGCCTTGCGGACTGTAGATTACATATAAACGGTGCAAATACCACTACTAATAGTCTTAAAACCATAGATTATGATAGTGATCATAATGCTATAGAAATATGCGCTACAATAAATCAAGAACAACCTTTTACTTGTTTTACTGACTCAATAACAAGCAAATATAAGTACAAGCTAACAAACTGCAAGAAATTTGAAAAGGTTATTTTAGATAAAATTTCAGACTTATTTGAGATACCAAATACGCAAATCTTTGCAATGATGAAATATATTATTACTAAGTCAAAATAAATGATATTATATTAAGTGCTATTGAAAATGCTACACCAAAAACAATGAAACAAGATTATTTTTCAAAAATTGACAACTGCACAAGGAAAAAAGTAAAATCCTTGCCTTAATAAAAAAAGCACAATAGATTAGAAAGAAGAGTAAAAAGAAAATTACTCTCTGAATGTGACAAAGTAGTCCGAAAGTGCTGGAACGCAAAAAACCACTACTGAACATCCTAAAATGCTTTAATTAATTAAAAATATTTTAAAAACAATACATATTTAAAAATTATTTATCCATGACTTCTTAAATGATCTCTTAAAGAATATTTTATTAAAGAAAGTGATAAATATCCACAAATATATGCACAAGTACCTTCAACTTGAAGTTTATTTGAAAATTCTTCTTGCTTTAAAGTAACAACTTTATGCATTATTTAAAAATTATTTAATTTTTAAATGTAAACAAAAAACAGCTGATAATTTAGTTTTAATCCGAACTTACCCAAAAAAAAAGTTCGTACAACTCTGTACAGGAAATGAAAAATTTTACTCTCTCATTTTTTCTCTAAATTGTTCAAAAATTGTTATCTGGAACGCTTTTTGTTTTATTTGTACTAATTCGGACTGTTTTGTTACGCATCTGGAACAGACCTGTTGTCTGAGCATATGTCATATTTACTTTAAGCAAATTTAAAATTAATTAAGAAATTAATTAATGACAACATTTTAATAGCTCTCAACGAGCATACAAAAAAATCGTTTTTAAGAATTGTTACAAATAATTCGGGAAATATGTTAGAGAAATCAAAAAAAATTTCAAAAAGTGTAAAACTATAGAGCTTACCAATATTAAGATTCCCGAAAATTCTACGCATTTAATTCGTTATGCTGGAATAGATCCAGCAACTTGGAAAAGGGTGGCCTTAACAAATTAATAGTGAAAGATCAAAAACAAATACTTAACACCCTTGGCGGCTTTCTAGAGGAGGTTCATGCACCAAAACATTTAAATATAAAAAATCCATTGCATGATGAAGTAGAGAATTCAATCAAAAGCTTCTTGGAAATAAAGAATAATGTTGAATCAAATCAAAAAACAGCTACTAACTTTAAACTCTTAAAGAAATCTGACGATCTGAGTGAATCTCAGACGAATAATTAAAAAGTAAAACATCTTTTGGAATGGACAAGATACCAAATAGAATATTACGAAAAATTCCGTAAAAGCTTATTTTTGTTACTGCAATCTTTTGAACAATATGTTGAACAATTCATATTACCTGAAAAATTGGAAAAAGGCTAAGGTTGTTATATAACGAAAAGGTTTATCGCCTTTTGGTGAGGCCAATAAGCTTGCTCCTAAATATTAGCAAAGTGTTCGAAATGTGCGTAATCAGCACTATCAACAGTTGAGAAACAGTAGTTTAGCGAAAAACTATTTGGGTTTAAATATAAACATTCTACTGTAAACGCGATACATCAATTGGAATTAAAACAGAGGATTATATACTGGTGCATGCGCTATTGACATGGAAAAAATCTTTGATAGTATTTGGATTAAAATTTAAAGTAATTGAGTATCAATTCCCAATGCATTAAGATCAAAATCAAGTAACTACAAAAAATACGCCTCAAATAGAACCATATAGAATGCGGCAGATACAGCAAGAATTGATAATTTGATTATTAACCTTATAAGAAATCATATACTATGATCTGTATTGTGTATTGAAAATAACATCATTATGGCAAAATACTACGCAAATGAAGAATATATTATAAATACTCTGAAATTTGGGCTTGCATCACCAGAGGCATTTGTGTATCTCGATAAAGTTAAATTTATTCAAAATGAAAATGCAGTTCTAATATCTTATCACAATTTTAGAAGGGAAAATACTAAAGCTGTGGCTTGCAGTACGGCACAAGATAATTTAAAGTATGAAAGAAGTATTTCTAAAAATGATAATTGTCTTCTTCAAAGTCTAAATAAATAAGCACTGATATTATGCTTTCACTTTAAATCAAAATATTGAAGTCAAATTTCACAGAATAATAAATATATTCTTTATTCTAATATTATCCTATCTTTTACTTGAGAGCCCTGAAAAGGGTCTGTGTGCAAAATTTTTAAACATTAACTATTGTTTTTAATATTTTTTTTTTTTGGGTAAATTTCTTATTTTTAAATTAATAAACGTAATAAAAAAAACATCCAAAGAAATTCTTGTAAATCGCTTGAGTAATTAGTTACTGTACGGTGATTATTGCAAGCTTTTTAAAAAAATATATCCGTATCTAATTAAAACAAATTATGGAAATATTTAAATAATTTAATTCAACTTTAAAAATATTGTGGTATTATAACAACAAACATTGAATGTTGTAAACCCGCACTTTGTATTTCCTTTTTTGCTTTAACATTTATTTGAAATAATGATAGACTTTCATTTATCCTTTTTAGGTTATTATTGAAGGCTTCTGATCTAGCAAATACTTTCGTAGTTATTGTGACCCAAAATTGCAATATTATATAGCCGCAAAGTTTGCAAAATGTACGCAGTACGTACGTTTTCATGTTATGAAAACACTAAAATTGAAAGAAGCTAATGTAATCTGCAAAATTTAGTCGTAAAAAATGTAAAAGCAAACGCGTATTTGCCTTTTTTTTTAACTATTTCGCATTGGTTCATACATACGATGTTTGGAAAACAAACTCACGTTTGGTATATGACAATAAAAAAGCAATAACAACAAATCGACTACGTGGTGGTAACAGTGGACATTTTTGTTGATGTAGAGCAGCAATCTGCATAACAGAAGCCAACGTAAATTTCAGTAACCATCTGTATGCTTTATGTTATAGCAACAATTTTGCCGTTGTTCTTGTGCCGTAAGGAAAATTAACCAGTTGTGACCACTTAAACAAAACGGTCACAACCAAGGTAGAAACTCTAAAGAAGAACACAATGATTTCAATATAAGATTACAATCAACAAAGAGTGTGGTTTATAATACAAATAAATGCCAAGTTTCAGCTTTTATATAAATAATTTATTAAACCACGTTATTAACTTCTGAAGGCAACTAAAAAGAAAACCCTGAAATGGATCGAATCGCCGACCACATTCGACTTTTAAAGAATGAAGAAATGACGGAGAAACGTAACTAAGAAAGAAATAATATTTTACAAAAAATTTAAGCCGAGATCGACATTTTTTCGCTTTAAAAAACGTCATAATTTTTATTGACATTATTTTACTTTGGAAAACGTCGTAATGTCCATTAGCATTGTGTCGTTTTTAAGGTGTGTTTACATTATGTGCACAAGTCATATGGAATGTCAAAATTGCTGTACATATGTAATTTCGTGTGTATGTCAAAATCAGTGCATATGTTATGTACATATGACATAACCTCTTATCGTCGAAAAGAAAACATATATACTAAAAACAGTGATAATAATAAATCTTTTTTTGCGATAACTATTTAAAACTTTATAATTTAAGTTTAAACACAGGACTGTCTTTCCATATAAAAATATATTTTATATATATATATATATATATATATATATATATAATATATATATATATATATATATATATATATATATTTATATATACATATTAGAGGTCTGCACTTAAGTACTTGGCTATGTTCGTTTAAAAAAACACGAGCTCAAAACTATAAGTTCTTAAGTACATGGCGTAGTTCGTACAAAGTACATCTTACCAATTTATTTTCACGTTTAAAATTTTTAAATCCCTTAATAAAGCAATTAATATACAATTCTTGCTCATTGTTCGAATATAAGTTTGCAAGTGTCATTGATAAGTTGTAAAAAAGAAAAACATTTAAAAAGTTTTCATTGAAGAGAGGATTGTTGTTAACAATTTCATTTTTAGAATGTTTTCTGAAGTTTATGCTACCTGAAAAATGCACATGCACTTTATATAAAAAAAAAAACCATAGAAAGCTAAAAAAAATTAAAATTCTGAAAAACCAACATATGATTATTAAAAAACCAATAAAAGCTTATTATATCTAAGATAATATTGTTAAATACTTGTCGCACCAAAAAAAAAAATTGATCATGATTTTTGAAATACTCTTCCACTAAGAAAAAAAATACCAAGAAGGAGGTTTTATTCGTATTCAAATGTCATTTACCTTAAGTTCTATTGAAATACGAAATTCAGTTTTTCAGTACACACTTAACGCAACTTAAGTGACCAATCATGCTCTTAAAAACCATTTACATTAAAAAAGCATTTTAGCTATTGATAGAACAAAACTTTATGTTTGGCATACATTCGTTAATTAAGATAGTTTTTTGGTGTTTAAAAAAATTAAACAAATAAAAAAATTAGTATCGCAGACATTTTTAAAATATATATTTTAAGATTTTTAACAAAATTTTCATTTCATTGTGGTTTGTTAGCAGCTGTTTTTCATAAAGTTTTTTGATATTTCGAAATACTGCCATACTTTTATTATATTCGAAACTTTATTTGAATACAACTTTAATTAAATGCCAATTAACTAAATGCGTATTTATATACGAAGTCCAAAAACTGGCCCTTAGGTACCGTCACTAAAACCAAATATTGTATATTAAATAATATAAACAAACGGAATTGCCTTTGATTTGGCAAATCATGAACACTTACATGATCTTCACTTAAGCGATGAAAATATTTTTTAAATAACAAACGCATGAATAGCTACTGGTTGTACTAGAGTGTGTATAAGACCCTGCACAACCCATTTGCTGTTAAAAATAACATACGATTTGGCAAAGCATGATCATTTGCTCAAGCTTCTTTAAAAACCATGAACATATATTTGAGAATATCAAACTCATTGAGTAACTCTTGGATTTACTCTATTGTGTGTGTGTTAGTTAAATACATGTTTTCTTTTTCTCTTTCTTGTTGTATCCCTGCAAACATTTTTGAGAGTTTTTGGCGATGGTTTGCTTGGCGATGATTTCGCGATTATTTTCAGGGAATACCAATCGCTAACCACCCGCCTATGCCTTGAAACTAAGCAATGAATACGCGAGCGTACACAAGTAAATTAGTTTTTTAAATACTTAAATCTGAAAACCATTTTGATAACGTTTACGATGTGAATCGCGCGCCACCGCCTATGCCTTACATCTAAGCGATGAATGCTAGAGCGCACACAAGTTAAATTTAATTACTTTCGGTACCTTTAATCAAGTAAGATACCCCTTATCTGTCGTGTCCATGCACGAAGCCTATATTGCTATCTCTATATATTTCTGGATTTCATTATGCTATATCGAACGTTATGATCTGTAAGGTGTTCGTAAAAATAGTGGCACAGTACCTGGAGAATTATACTTTCGAATTATATTTTTCAATTGTCCACTGCAATTCTTTTTCGAAAAAGCGATATAAAAAGAAAATCTAATTAACTATATTGATTATTATTTCAAAGCTAATGAAGCCTAATTACTAATAAAATAATAATCAACTCAATAAACCTCAACTGGGGTAAAAATACGTCCAACGAAAGATTTAGTTAAATTTTTATATATAAGTCTTTTATATTCTAACGATGGATACTTTGTAAGTTTGTTATGAGCAAATGAGGAACAAATACAGATGGCTCGAAGAGGAAAATTTATAGAAAGGAAGGCATTCTGCACTGGAATAATTTCTTTCTGAAAATTGGTAATTCTAGAAAATCTCAAACTGATAGTAAATAAATAATTTAATTATTATGTTGTAATTTAATTCAAAAAGTCTTAATAAAATTATAAATAAATATAAATAAATAAAAATTGTTAATAAATTGTATCATCCTTTTGTATTTTATGGAAAAGTTGTTGTCTTCGTGTTGTGTCACGAGAAAAAGAGTATTGATAATATTAAACTTGCTTTTCCGCTGGTAAATCCAGAGCGAGCGGACTATAAAAATTAAAGCATTCTTAAACCTAGATTTAAGAGAGCTGAGTTTTGCATACTAACTAATCTTTTCAAGAACGAAAAGTGATTTATAAGAAGAGTAAGGTCGAACTTTTGCACCGATTTCAATTTATTATAATGGGTATATAGTTAATGTGACAAAGTCGTTCTAGGTATACCCTAGAAATTATGCGTAAGAAATACGAGAATCTCTAAGTTAAAACAGGTACTCGTTTTAATTTGATCAACAATCTCAATTTCAACATTATGGTATGGTCGAAAAATATTAAATTTAGCAAGAAACATATTGAACTTAAAGTGCGCCAATGATCATGTTTATTAGTTTAATGTTTTTTTTTACAAATGAAATAAAAGAAACCCACCATCATTTTAGCGCACCCAGAGCAGGTATATAACAGTATAAAAACAGTACTTATGCTATTAGTTTAAGAGATTGTTCCCTTCAAAAATTTGCAATCGGCGAATCTTCTTATATATATATATTATATAAAGTAACTACTTTTACATACCATACCTTTTACTGATCACTACTTATTTATTTTTTATTATTACTATTTTTTTTTTGGTAATTTATATTTCCAATTAATGCACTAATGGTATAAATGTTCACTTGCTCAACTGAAATAAAAATTTTGCTAATTGCTCTTGAAACCAAATATTTATTTTCCCGTTACCTTGAGGAAAGAACAAAAAAAAAAAAAAAAAAAACTCAACTCAAATGGATACACGCAAAGAAAAAACATGGTTGACGTAACCATAATATAAGAGCAACATATTATGGTTAAATTATATGGTTGTGGTAAAATTATATTATTTTTAAAAACAATAATAATATGGTTGTTATTGGAACATATTTTTGTCTAATATAAAAAATATTATTGTAAATAATAACCATAGCTATGGTTAAAGTACAAACATATTATAGTGTCGTCATTATATAAAATGAATATATTCTGGTTAGATAGGAACACTTTATGGTTAAATAGATTCACCATAATCAAATTTCAGACTCAAATTTATCTTTAATAACGGTATTTTTTAAATAACTAAAATAGTAAATTCTATCGAAGCTCAATCTTTCAGAGAAAAACTACAAACGGATTTATTAAAAAAATCCTACTTAGCTAATTTTATGGAATAGGGAGAGCATATACTTTTCCATTCTAGAATATAAGTATTTCGTCCTGATTTAAATATTATTATTTTTATTTTCTGTTTTTTTTCTTGATTTGTTGCCTTGTTATTTTCCCTGAAATATGAAATAAAACTATTTACATTCGCTTACTATTTATTCAAGGAATATTTTTGAAAATTTAACTTTTAATGAAAAAATGTAAGAGTAAATTTTTCCTGTCTTTCCCTGGCAACACTTGTGTGGTTATCGGCGAATTGATACAACAAGGCAACATTTTTGTTTGAGAACCTGCCAAAAACAAGTGGTTGAGGCGAATAAAATTTTAATTTGCATTGAAAAAGTAAGGCATACAAAAATAACAATATACAAAAAATAAAGAAGAAAATATACGTAACAAAAATATATAAATTCTGCGTCCAAAAGACTAATAGATTAACTGTTAAAAATACTTTTATTGCCTATATTCACTAATTATTTTTTCTACGAACATATTAAATAATATTATTAACATATTTTGTTATATTTCTGTACGTTAAACAATCTGACATTATGGTCTCGCAATTTTTTTAATGTATGCATATTTGGAAATTATGTATGTTTGATGCCTACTTCTTTGTATATATTAGAACTGTCATCTATAAAAAAAAACTATTGCTTTTTCTTAATACTTATTGTTTTTTTTTTTTAATTTTGAAAGCTAAAGCTTTATTTATTTAATTATTTAAAATTTTTGTTTATTTTTGACTCGTAATTTCTTTAAAATATCTTAACACTTTTTATTATATGTATACAGCTTAACCGATAGCTTGCCAACAACACAAAATATTGAACTGATAAAAAAGCCTTCGGCTTTGGAGCAAAACCAAAATATTTTTTAAACTAAACATTTTTTTATAATTTTACCTTGTTTACGTATGTAAAAACAAACTGAACATATTTTGTTTTAAAGTAATATATTATGGTTTAAATTAATAAATAATTCTTGAACAGTTATAAAACTTTGGTTGTGGTAAGAATTTTAATATGGTTCAAATAACCATGTCGCCTTTGAGTGCGTTATAACCATTTAATGATTAACAAAAACTTTTTTATCGTAAACAAATTATTGTTTCAAACGACACAAATTTGGTAAGAGCAAACATATTTTGTTATAGAGAGCAAAGAATGATTCTTGCGACCATATAATAAACATGTTTTTTTTTCTGCGTGTAAAGAATGCAAAAATACGTTTATACTTGTGACGAATATTTCACGTTGCTTGTGTACGCTCGCGTATTCATCGTCTAGTTGTAAGGCATAGGCGACGGTTAGCGATTCGTATTCCCTAAGAATAATCGCATAATCATCGCCAAATAAACCATCGCCAAAAAATCTCAAAATTGTTTGCAGGGTCATCATACTTGTATGGACGAACATTATCACTCTTGCTTTTTTTTCAAAACTTTTTCATAACCCAAAAAAAAACCCTTCTTTTAGTACTCATAAAAATTCTAAAAGTCATGAAAATTTTATAGAAGAGATGCAATATTTTAAGTGACGATTTTCATAAACGCTGCATTTATATGTATTAAAATTTTAAAATATTCATTACAGTAATATATTGGCATAATTCACGCGTATGTTGAAAAATGTTTGATTACATTTTACACAAAAAGCAGATTATTTCCAAGAATTAACTTTGACTTAGAAATATAAGTATGGTTTAATATTTTAGATTAAAAAAAGACAACAAGTACAACGGAAAACATAATTTTCCCTAATTAAACTAAATTCATTATATTTTATAAGAAAATAATGAATAATAGGATTCACTGTAAGGAAGTTATTATTGAACAGTTACTAAGTAATGAATAGAGTGGCGAAAAAAGCTACAAAGTAATGCGTTGCGGAAGTTCTTCTCGTTTATGTTGTGAGTAAATATTTTGCCAGGATACAACTGGAGTTTACAAAACGAATGATTCTAGTATTAAAACGAAAACATATTTTCGACTACTAAGCTGTACATACTAATAATTCATATTACATATTACAAATGAGAGTTTAATTACTTTCTGATGATGCTTGATTTTAAAAAATTCTTATTGAACTTAGACCCTAGTTTTGTATGCCCAACTAATTCTGAATTCTTATTTTCTTATTAATAAATAAACTAAATAAATCTTTTCATATTGCAAAAAGAGTTTTGATATAAAAACATAAAAAATTCCTCAAAATTACTTCATCTAGTGGTGCTTAATCACATTATTTTTTCCAATTTTGATTACTAAATAAATGTTAGATAGTGACGATATATGCCCTTTTATGTCATTATTATTATTACATTAAGTAGAAAATTCTGTAAGCATTTAGCGAAATCGTAGGGTGCAATACTGAAACTTCCCTCACTACTAAACAATGAACAAATTTGAGAGCGTCAATTCTTCCAGATAATCTTGGGATGCGTACCAAACACAGTGATCAAAACAGAAACAATTTAGCCTTACATATAAATAGTTTTAAACAGACTCAGCAATTTTATGTAAAAGTTGCAAGTTTGAAAATAAACTTCAGACAATAATAAAATAAAGTGCCTTTTATTTTTAATTATGTAGTAATTTATAGGTATACTCAAAGAATATTAAAAAACTATTCTTACGACTCATTTCGAAAGTAGTGAATATAATCAATATTATGTTATTAATTAAAAACTAGGAGCTTTAATTTGCACAATATGTGACGTACAGAAATACAAAAAAAGCTTATTTATTTTATGTTACATATTTTATAATTATATAGTTACATGATTGTCAAACACGGACAATAAATGTAACAGTTTTTTTTTGGCAAAAGTAAATATTAAAAAAAATCTAATACAAAAAATATTATGACTAAATGAAAAAAAATTATTTAAATACTACGCTCTGCGACAGTATACCAGGATAATTTTTACCCAAACACACAGTATGTATGAACATTTATAGGAAGGCGTATTAAACTCTCAAAATTTTATCGTATGCCGTATGAGTTATGTGGCAATGACTTCAGTTAAATATAAGCACGGTAACATATGGAACATAAACATTAAAAAAACACAAAAAGATGTTTTTTACATTTTACCTGAACTTTAAAAGTTTTACAATTAAAGCTTTGAACCATTTTTTGTTTGTAATTCAAAGAACAACATTTTCGTATAACTCATCCAATTTTAAGCGAAATATCCATTTTAGCCAAAAAACTTAAATTTGCTATGCTATACTTTTTTGTAAGAAGGCATATAGCAAAAAACGTAATCTGCAAAAAATCTTAAAAAACTGGACTAAGAAAGCATGGGTCTAAAATCAAAACCTAGCTCCCGCCGCGAAACATAATGGAATCTTGAAAACTGGTTTCAAGATATAAAAGGTAATGAGAGCAAAATACTGTTTTATGCAAAAATTAAACATTTTTAATGTTCCGTTCCCAAAAAGTGGAAATGGCACCTTATTACTGAAACTTCTTTATCCGTGCATCGGTCCATCCGTCTGCCCGTCCGTCCGTCACAATGCCTATTCTCCGGAACTGTGAGGAAACGGTAAGAGGTAAAAAGCCAATATGTATTTAGGTGGTCGCTACAACAAACAAACACTGAAAACAACAATTGACGCCATTTTTACGATTATGGTGTTATCTTTGGACTACAAAAGATAAAAACTTGAAAATTACGCAGTATAAATTACTACATCGACTATTATAAACGCTGTAGAAAAGTTAAAGGGTATCACGCAATTGATTATATAGAGCTTTTACGGCCTGTAGCAGAGGCGTAGATTTTCTTCAAAGGCAAGGAGGCATGATGTATTAATGTTTGCTACCTTCCTTGGCTACATTTTAACAAAATACATTAAAATGCAATTAACGGATAATACTGAATATTTAAAAACAATGAAGAGAAATCATGAGGTGCATAAAAACACGTTTTGCATCGCATATACAGCAATCGTGGCGTTGGTTTTGTGCCCTGCAGTACAATATCAGTAGGTGAAACGCATTAAGTCCTGAATACGATACAGTGACTGAAGCCAGAATGATAAATAAAGCGAAAGATGCCATGATTGCAATGGCTAGCGAAGCATCAAAACTTATACAAAGTTCTCCTAAAATCGTTATTTCAAGTCAGCTCGAAACTCATTCATTGCTGATCATAAGATTTCATAGTACTCATCATGGTATTCATGCCTAAATAAAAGAAATAAGAAACGAAAAACAATTTATGTGATTATAAATAAAACAAATTTATTTAATTTGTGTATGTATGGTATACTTATGATATACACAAATTAATATGTAAATACACAAATTAATATGTAAATACTTTTTATGTACTTTAAAATGTTAAAATGTTAAATTAAATTAATTAAAAATAAAGTAAAAGAAAAAAATAAAATTCTGATAAAAAAACTTGAATAGAATTATTGATTGCCTTCAAAACTTCATTAAATACAAATTTTCTGATTCAAACAACGAAACTTTAAAAAGTTAGTTAAATATTTGCTGCCATATTCATAAAAAATTAAAATAGATTTTAAATGTATTTTAATACAAATTTGTATAAAACTTTTTTATAAAACATATTTCAAATTTCTTTTATTTTTATTCTTTTTTATTAAATTATTTTTAAAATAACAGTTTTCAGTTAAAAAATCTGTTATTGTAGTTTTGTTGATTTTATCGAATTTTTAGAGCCTTTTCTTCTACCCAAATGTGAAGATATTGTAAACTGTTTGCTTGTAATTAAGCTTTTAATGACTACACATAGGTGGCATATATGTATGTCTAATGTGAGTAAAATGCTAATGGACTACATCATTAATATTTTGTATGAATTTCACTTATAGAGGGCAATAAATGTGTATATTTTGGACTATAAGCGAAAACGTCTGTATATTCGTTATGAACAATATCACAAATATAGAATATCCTTTTCACCTATGATGTAAATTATAATCTACAAAATGATCATGAAGTATATAGAGTAACCTTTTCATTCATCGCTATTTTCTTGAGCTTAGTTCTTCTTTTATATATATATTTTTGTATTTTAACGGTATTTTCATGAGTGTAGTTCTCTTTTTATAGTCTTCATTAATTTTAAACTACTGAAACAAAAATACATATCTCTAACGAAAATGAAGCACACTGTTTCAAATTTTCAAATTGCTTTTTTCTGATTTTTTAAACGTCAGAAATCCTACGACAAAAAAAAAAAGCATTGCGGATGAATTAAACCGGTATTCTTCTGCTATGTGAAGGATGACATCAATTTCAATGACTTGGACCAGCAAAACCATCATACAAACGATTAACTCTGATTGTTAAAACTAGCAAAGAACATTTTGGCTATACCTGCTAGTAGTGGTGCCTCCGTACGTGTTTTCTCTGCAGCAGGCAATATCAATTCCGAAAAACAAAATAAATTGGGACTTAAGTCCGTAAATAAGATATTATTTTCGAATTCAGATTTTAAATATAAACATGCCTGCAGTAATACACTATTTATGTATCTACTTTTTTATTAAAACTACTTTGCATAATAGCCCTATTTCTGAAATACAGTTGGAAAATTGGCAGTACTCATCGTGCGTATAATACTAAAATTCTCTTTTATATGTTTTTCGACGTATATCCGACGTTAAAAGGAGAAATGGGATTTCAATATATAAAAAATAAAACAACAAGATTTAATTATTTTTTGTAAAAAATTTCTAATATTTTATAAAATTCAAAATTTATTAAGATAACAAAATGTCTCACAAAACTTATCTAATAATGGAAAAACAATATTTAAGTACCGTTAACGGTTTACTCGTTGAAAAGAACAAAAAGGCCTTCCAACAAGGATGAGAAAAAATGTATCAATCCGACACTTAAAGAAATAAACTAACAATTTGTACTTAAACATTGCCAGCCACCTTACAACAATAAGGGAAGTAGCAAACAAGCTCATACATTTCAATAAATAAGCCACTAAGGACTCCTGTTAAGTATAAATAAATTTTTTTTTTTATTGAGGACTGTATAACGATTTAAGACGGCGATAACCCCGAAATAACCCATCCGAAGACAGTGTATTGAGCCAACGGCAACCTAGGATTGGCGTGTTTGCGACCTTTCATGATCAGTGGCACAACTTCGGTTCTAAAACCAAGGCCACACTGCCTGAATGATTAAAATTAGGTTCAGCTAATTGAAGCCATTGAAAGGATTTTAAAATTGAGTCAACAACAGATGCGGACGGAGTTTTTATACCCTGCATCCGATGCAAGCCGTGGTGGTAATTTTTTGTGCCGTATCATGAATCGACTCGACTTCGATTCGGCAATATTGCACATTATCCACAGTGAAAAGTGGTATTTTCAAACTTTTTGTAAAGTGCTTGCAAATGTAGCTACTTGGGCAGCACACATCTAATACGACACTCAACGGAAGCCGCGAACGACCCTGTCGCATATTCAGGAAAATGTGAAACCGACTGATGTAACGGTAAATTGGTGTGAAGCGTTACCGGTTTTTGTTGTTTGGCTTTAACTCTTGCCGATGAAGTTTTATGCTCATGAAGCAAAGAATTGTGGGTTTGTTTGCAATGTTTCTAAGTTGCCTCACTCTTGCAATTTTTGCCAACATACTCACTCGATAAGTAGCAAAAACAAAATCTATGTACCGCCACCATTCAAAGTCTGCGCTGCAGGCTCATGTCCATAAACTTGTAGCAAAATCGTAAAGGGCGATTTTTACCACAAATTGGACATTTCGATCCTCCACGATTTACGTTAGGGTGTGGAATGGCAGGGCTTGAATTTACGTCATTATCCTGCACCACAGCCTTCAAGGTGAGGACCTCAGTTTCTTCAATTGCTGGGTTATTTTGGGGTGGATTTAAAATAGTTTCCTGATTTGTATTTGACACAGAAGGTGCCACTGTCAAGGGCTCTTCAATGCTGGCAGATGTCATCTTGACGGAGGGATTAGATAGAACCGCATCACAAATTGGTGCCGGATCGCTGGTTTCCATCGCCTCTTCATAATCAAGCAAACCATTATCAAAAAAGTCGACTTGCAGGGCATTCTTGGCAATCGTTTAAGCAAATAAAAATAATAATTGGATTTTAATTATGAGTATCTATTTCGTTAACCGATATAGCAGTTAAAAAGCTATAAATACCGCTTTGTAAACTTTTTAGGCCTGAACTAGTTTCCTTTGTCATAGTTTCTAGGCTAAAAAGACTCTTAAGCTAACTATTAACCAACATTCGCGGATTCTCATAGGTGTCCTTTAGATTTTTCCACGTGATATCAAACCCAGCATTAGTTAACGGATACTTCGAAACGATTTCCCTAGCCTCTTTCCCAGGTCTTTTGACAAAATAACACAACCTTTCAATATTACTGAGACGCTTATTGTTAATATATAAGGCTGTAAAAAGATCCCTAAAGGTTGGCCACGAAAGATAACCACCATATAAGGTATCCGTATCGCATGGTGGAAGGGGTAAATTATGACAAGAATTGCCATCAACCGAATCTTCAAAATTCTTAGAACGTTTCGTTTCTGCCTTTGCCCCTAGTTTCATTTTCATTTTCACTGCATTCATACACCGAACCTATGCATTAAGGGTGCTTGCATATTTCCCTTCAGCAACTTCTAGCACGCTAGATTTAATTTCATGGACGCTTCCAAATCAATTAAACATTGCTCTTTTTCAATTTTGACTTTTTCCAAAGTTTAATTAATTCACCAGTTAATATTTCACTAGTATAGCCTTGGTAATCCTCATCACGAATTTGGTTAAAATTTATTTCAAATTTAAAAATGGCATCTGAAGCATGAGTAAATCTTTCAAAATATTTTTCTGACATATCGAAATAAATTTAATTTTACTTCAACTTTTAAGGGTTCGATAAATTCATAAAAAAATAAATTCTATAACAAACTTAACTAAACGAACCTAAAAGGAGTCAAATCGACCAACAGTAGGGTGACCAATGAAATAAGTAAAAGAAGAATACTAGCAAAATAAAATGTTAAAACTCGTATAAATTTAAACATATCTCACTGGCAAAATAAATGAATTAAGAAGTTAATAAAATCATTGAAATCACTGTAAATATAATGCGATATAAAAATATAACAATGTAAATGAATAAATCGAAAGTTTCCAGTTAATATTAATACTCTTTTCACACACGTATTCTTGCGAAAATTTTTTAAATTTACAATTAATTTCTCCGCAAATATACCGCACTGTATAGAATTGAATGAACACAATCTTAAAATAATATTAACTCCTTAGTTCTTTTTCAATTGATATTTAATTTATTCATTTTATTCATATTTAATAAATTTATATTCATTCTTTGATCATCTGTTCACTCAGCTTTGATAAAATCGATACTGATAATAAAATATAGGTTTTACCTTATGTCGTACACAATAACCAAATTGCTTGTTTATTTTATTTTACACACATACATATATGTACACCCGTGTGCATGTGTGTATGTTTATAGACATAATAATTTTTTTTATGCTTTAACACAATTGATTAACTTCTTTTCTAAATCAATTTTACTAATCTGAATTTATCCTTTGATTGAAGAAAGGTGAAATTTACTAATAAGTTCCCGTAGAGGATTCCTTGTAAAAGGCGTTGAATTCTTGTATATTTAATCCGGTTGGTATGGACCAATGTTTCCCCGTATATCCGACGTTAAAAAGAGAAATGGTTTTTTTAATATATAAAAAATAAAAAAACAACAATCAATTATTTTTTGGAACAAATTTCTAATATTTTATAAAATTCAAAATTTATCTTGATAAATATACAGTGGAGAAGCACGTAATGCTTGTTTGGTATCCGATCAACGATTAAGATAACAAAATGTCTCACAAAACTTATCTAATAATGTCAAAACCATATTAAAGTACCGTTAACGGTTTACTCGTTGAAAATAACGAAAAGGCCTTCCAACAAGGATGAGAAAAAATGTATCAATCCGACACCTGAAGAAATAAACTTACAATTTGAACCTAAGCAATGTGTCTTTATTTAGTTCTGTATGCCCTTCATTCACAAGTATTTACAAAAGATTCTTGAATACACACTCAGGTTTAAATTTAATTTTATAAAAACATTACATCTTTCCTACAGAGAATACAATAAACAATGCGTATAACAATGGACGTTATGACTATATGTAAGCGTTTTTCATGTATATTACTAAGCGAGGTTGTTCGAGTATTTTCGTATTCTATTCTAAATAAAACAACCAGAGTTACCGAAAAAAAAATATGTTTTTACCAGAAAGCTTTCTAAAATGTACTAAACCTAAGTATATCGCATACTTTATTACATTATTTTTTAATTAAAATTATTTATTTATTAATATATTATATCATTTATTATAATTCTTTAAAAGGTAGTCTTCTTTTATTTTCCTTGCAAAAACTTAAAAAATTGTAGTAAATTAACAATACTATAAAATTGTTCACATATGCACTGCTATGATCGCCTCAAAAGCTAGCCCTGATTAAACAAAAAATGTATGTGTGAAACAAAATTACCATTTAGTAGATTACCAGCATTCAACAGAGTTGGAGTGTATTGGAAGTGTTTTATGTTTTTCATATTTTAGAGAGAGATAAGTTTTTTATTTTTTGCGGCGTTTGGTTTTTCTCTTTATGACGATTTAGCTGGAAACCTTATATCAAGGATTAAAAATCGATGTGTTTTTGCTCTGCAAATAAGTCACAGCCGCTTAAAGAATCTAGTTTCATTCAATTCTACAACGAAAAGGATACAAAGTGTCAAAACGGCTTCCTGACACAAAATATCAAACTATGAGAAAAGGGTAAACATATGGAAAATATTTGAATTCTTAATATAAGGCAAAATTGACCGACTACTGTCATATGCGCTTCATTTTTGTAATAAGCGCAACACTACCTTCTAACTACAATCATGCCAGATGTCATAGCTTTTTTATAAAGTATACTTTCGTTTTTATTAACCTTTTTTCTTTCGATAGTTTCGAGTCCGATAAATAAATAATTCTAATATGGTTATGCATCTTCAAATGAACCTTTGTAAAATAGTACAATTTTTTTCCTTAGGTCTTCTATTTCACTACATTTATTTTGTTTAAAACTCCAGAATTTTGAAATTTATTAAAAACGACAAATTTTCAGTCAAAAATATATATTTTATCTATTTAGTACAATGAAAACAGTTTAATTTGTTTAACACATACAGTTTAGGAAATCCCATAATATATACAAAATATTTCTATTAAAAATAAACTTAAATACAAACAAACAACCATATAGTCGCAACTGCAGACTCAAAACGGAAACAACAAGAAATATTTTTGGAAAAACAAAATGTCAAGTGATGACATTAACACCAGAAAATGAATTAAAACTCCATTTAAGTTATTGGATTATAATCGAAGCATAAGGGTAACGCGTGAAAAAGTTGTAGTTAATAAAAAATTAAAGTAAAAAATAAAGCATTGACAAATAAATAGGGTAGTATTACGTGCAACGTAATATATAATACACTATAAAATTCAATAAATAAATAAATTTAAATTTAATTTTTGGATTATATTCATTTCTAATTTTAATTCTGGCAACAATGCGGCATACATTATGCCAGTGTCTAATTTTCTTGTTTTCTTGAAAAACATCTGCCTACATTTGAAAAATAATTTTTCTTTCTAAAAATCAAAATAAAAAATGAACCTTAGCCAAAATGTAGATATTAATTCATTTATAATATTCCACGGTTCAATCTCTGATTGGGAAAAAATTAAAAAATGTAATAAATATTGAAAAATAGAATGCAACAATCATTTAATAAGATACTGTCTTAAGAAACCGCGATTTTAAATTGACTGAGTATATTTTCTTTGGTGTAACTACTCGTAGTAAGTCTAGTTTCTATTCAAGTTTTTGTGCTAAGGGTAATGTCGGTGAAGTCTAAAGTTTACAAAAATTGAGTATAAATGTTCGTTAGTACTTAATTTTACTTTTGTGCTGTATTAATAATTTGTGATACATTCTTTCTCGTTTAGAACCGTTTAAGGCTTATGTTCTAGTAGTATTTTACCGTACTCGTATTCTTTTTCTGCATTCGAAATTTTAGTAAACAATGAAGTAATTTATTTTGCAGGCTACTGATAACATGGAAAAAATACATACCGCTGGTAACGAAATTTTAATTGGCAATTATTAAAACTCATAGAACGCATTTTTCGAAGATTTAAAGCTTCATCATATTTTGAAGCTGTCCTGTACTTACAGATTTATACTATTTATTTACTTAAAAAAGCGAAACGACAAAATAAGAGCTATTATTTTACTTGCTACGAAAAAAAGTTTAACCACGAAACTGATTATTTTTATTCTCTCCTCGATAATATAAGAAAGGAAACGCCTCTTAACCCTCCCTACCATTGATCTAGACGACGCAAATATTTATGCTAGATCCCACGTTTAGTTAGTTTGTTAGGAGTGGCAACCTCTCGCGGCGAAGCTTACTTGAGCACAAACGAATGGCCCGTAGTGATACCACAAAGAAGGCAGCATGACTCCCAGCCGAGAACCATGATGATTCACGGATGAACTTCGCTATGTCCCTTATAGAGTGAGATGATAGTTCCGTAAGAGTTCCAAAGAAAGGAGAGCCCAGAATTCTTAGCCTTCTTCGAGCCAGGGATGGGCAGTGGCACAGAAGGTGTAGTACGGTCTCTTCCTCATTCTCCGAGTCGCAGCTGCGGCAGAAGTCATTAAAAGGCAGACCTTTCAGCATGCCTGCCGATTAGACAGTGTCCAGTAAGTACCGAGACCGTGATACTTATGGATTTTCTGTCCAGTTTGAGCAGCTGCTGCTCCGCTTGAGGTTCAGTGTAGTCCACAGTTGTCTGGAGGCACAACAGGAACTTTCATCTACCCATAATTTGCGAGCCAAATTTAGGTAGTGGATCTTTATGCCCATTTTCACCGTTGCCAGAGGAATTCCAATGTCTGGTAGCGGGGTGACATTAGGAAGCAATGTGCCCCGTTTAGCAAGATAATCGGCCTCACAGTTACCCTGGATATCCCTGTGACCAGGGACCTAAAACAGGTCAATCTGTGATCGCTCTGATAAAGTGTTCAGTAATGAGCGACAACTCAGGACTAGCTTAGATGTACTATATGAACCAGCAAGCGCACTGATTGCCGCCTGGCAAGACCAGAAAGATCGAAAGTGGTTTCAATTCCGCAAATTGCTTCCTCAGAAGGCTAAAAACAAAAAATTTCTTCGGAATGAAACCACTTTCAAATTTCAAAGTGGAATTTAGTTTCTTAAATTTAATTTTATTATGTGTCCTACTTTGGTTTGCAAAATATTGCCACATTTAAATTAAATAGTGGAGATTCAATTCTTTTCAGAATAAACAAAATCGATCGAAATCAGAAGAAGGTAAAACAAAATCGATCGGAATTGTTAATACGGAATTAAAACCATTCCGATTGGAATGTGTGACATGCCTGATAATATTTTATGATATTCTCATGAAATATTTACTATTAAAAATTACAAAATGAAAGCATAGCATATGGCCATTTCGCTAATGATCATATTAGATTTTACCCAAATTTTGTACTCAAAACTAAAGAGTTTTATATTAAATGCCAAATTGATTAAACAAGGACTGCATTACATTAATAAAGAAAGAAAAAAAGATATTAAAAACCAAAAAAAAAAAAAAATATTATACAAAAAACAGTAACCATTGAGTAACTATGAAATGTATAAAACTAAAGTAATTCAACATAAAAAATTCTAATAAAAAACTCCTATTTTCATGTTTCATTAGTACTGGGAAAAATTGATAAAAAAAAATGATAATCTTAAAAAAGGCGGTTTACTTAAGAAAATAAGTGTCAGGTTAAATCTTCCGTCTGCAACTACAATGAAAAGTCTAATTAAGTAAATAGACATTGCTACACAAAGAAAATTATAATTATATATTATAATTAAATTATAAATTATATTATTACATTAATTAATTTTTAAATTTGAAAAAAAAGTTATCAACCCAAATCTCCTTGGGCGAGAGCAAAAATTAAAACACGCAGTGTAAAAATTTTAACACCATATTTATCCCTTTTTTGTACAATCTAAAATATCCTACTAGTACTCCAAAGAACTTCAAGAACCCGCAAGTAATATAAATATTAATAGGGTTTTAATGTCACAAAACCATAGGCCACTGAATTGCATTTTTACTTTCAATTTAAGAGCACACAACTTAAAAACGGACCTAATGCAAATATTTGGCTTTTAGAAATATTATGTAGTTGCATGTTTTAAGCTTTAAAATAATAATTGTTGGAATATATAACAAATATATTTTGCTTTTATCCTTAAAACTCAAATCAAGTGTCGAAAAAGTGAAAAAATAATCATTTTAATATTAATCTGTTAAAGCAATGGGGCACTAAAATGTTATTCTAACTTGCTGCGCCAGGAGTATGTCGCTTGGATTGTTGCTTTATTAGATGTTTTTACTGTTAAGCGATAAATAAACAAAATTTTACTGGAGTAAAAAATTCTTTCCCAAAATATCACTATAATTTACCAACCCCAGCTTGCCCACACAAATTCAAACACAGCCGAACAAATAAAACCAACTAAAAGGCCATGGTTTTCTGCAACCATTTCTAGATAACTGCCTTAATGTTCGTGATATATTTTTTATCTTTAATTTTTAATAATGTACTGTTTTCTATTACTATTACATATAGTGCATTTATTTGCTAAATGACAATCTTTTACTCCGTCGCAAATTTTTGAAATAAATTTTAACTACAAAATAACCATCAGCCATTCGTTTGCTATTTGGGCAGAATGTCGGTTTTTCGTCTTAATCCTCTACCCTATTTCTTATTTTTCTTAATGACCTTCTACGTCTATTCTTTTGCAGATGACAGTAGCATATGCCATTCATTTTCGTTTCGCAGTAGACCAAGCCTTCAGGAAATTGGGGCTGTGGGAAAGCACCCTTAATCGCGACCTTTTAGTAATTTCCGAATGGGGTCTGGCGAACAGGGTTCAGTTTAACGCTAATAAAACCCAGTGCTGTGTGCTTTCACACAGGCGTACTGCTGAACATGCTACGTCATCTGTAATTATGGGTGATACATATATTAAGGAATCAGAAGCTCTCGATGTTCTTGGCATGAAAATTCAATGCGATGTTCGTTGGAACAAGCACATTTTTCATGTTGCAAAAGAAGCATTCAAGTGCCTAGGTTTTTTGAAACGGTGTAAGAAATACTTCACTCCATCTGATCTCCTTACTATCTATGTCACCTTTATCAGACCGAAAATGGAATACAACTCTCATGTATAGGCCGGTGCTTCAAAGTCTATTTTGGAGTTACTCGACCGCGTACAGGAGAGAGCGAACAAACTCATCGGTGACAGTAGGGTATCCAGCTCTATTGACTCACTGGAGCATCGACGCAATGTGGGGTGTGTTTCACTGTTTTATCGTTACTACAACGGAATGTGCTCTTATGAAATCAGGGAACTTGTTCCTGAAAACCGTAATTTTATACGCGCAACGCGATCTGCATCAAGAGCGCATTCCTTTGTGGTCGATTGGCCAGTGAATCGCACAACACATTACAGAGAGAATTCGTTTTTTGGCCGAACAGTTCGTATGTGGAATAAACTCCCTGCAGAGGTCTTTCCTGCCACTTTCAATGTGCAAAGATTCAAATCAATGTGCAAAGATTCAAATCAAATGTTCCCAAAACCTAATTTCCTAGTTCTGGCACAATGCATTGCATAAGTAGGGGTCATCCCCTGAGTGCTGGTCCTAATTAAAAAAAAAACAAAAGGTTTTTACGTACCGACTGAAGTTTTTTAAAGCCATAAACATGTGGCTAGGACGATTTGTATTTAAACTAGTAGTTTATATACATAAAATTTTTATATGTACATGCATTGCAAGAATTTGTTACTACTTTATAATAGGATTCATTCACACTTAATTTTAACCGCCACTAAAAGAACCGTCTCTATTTTGTACCAAAAAACCTTGACATTTTTAACTTTAAAGCCAAATAATGTTCTTTTTTTTTGCAATATCTTAGAGAAGGCACCACTTTGTATAACAAATGTTATTGGGCGACATACAGATTTTATATTTGAATGTAAGCTGTTTTATTTTGCAAATGTAAGCTGTTTTAATCACCGCTTCTATCAGTATTACTAACATTTGGGAGACTTATAGAGTTTCTAATCAAGCTAATTTGCGCATTCTATAAGCTTAATTAAATGTGCGTGGACTAACTTACACTAATGTCAAATAAATAAATAATTTAACTGACGATTTTTATTTATTCTATAATATTCACATAGATATTTAAGCAAAATTCGATAATAAAATTACAATTTATGTTTTTGTGTTTTGACAGTTATAATGCAACGGTGTACACGACTTCATTAAAAATTAAATTTTATTTTAAATTGTCTTTGTCAAAAATTGACATGAAATTTAAAAAAAAATTTTTATTTGAAAAACTATTACATTGAATTAATTTATATATTTATTTATTTATATTTTTTTTTGTAAATCTAATTAATTTCGGCTTGATTCCTTTAAATAAGTAATGAAATAAAAAATAAAAATATAGTTTTGTTGAGTTTTTATTATCTTTTTGTTTTGATTAAATTTAATGCACTTCCTATTTAATTAATTTGTTTTTTGACATAAGACTTTTGAACTTTCTATACAAAGTTTTGTTAGAATCCACTGATGAGCTATATGAGCAGTAGCAAAATGGCTTTATAGATATGCTTTCACCGTAGTAACACTAGTTTTAAAATTTAAATAAAATATATATAATGATTATCAGTAAAAATATACATATTTCTATACAAAATGCTCCAAGTTTTCTCGTTGTATATTAATTTAGGTATTTTAAAGTAAAACAAACATTTTTCATAATATATTATTATTTAACTTAAAATTTTTGGTGAAATTTTTTTCTCTCAACCTTAGGTAGTCAATTTTATTTGTTTTATAGTTAATCGGATTAAAGGCAGCCCCTATTGAACTAAATCACTTTTTTATTTTGGTTACCCCCTAATTGCTATACAATTTGTAGACCTACATAACTAAAAGTAAAAATTTAAATTTTTAAATTGCAATTTACTCTTTTCATTTGGATATGACGTATTTACATAAACAAATCTGTTAATAGTTTTATATCACAAAATTGTATAAGTGGATGTATATCTATTCCAAAGTGTCAATTTTATTGGATTTTTTCATTATTTACGCTAAATTGAAATATTCGTTATTAAAATTAAAAAAAATATGTAATGTAATTTAAAAGTTAAATTAATTGTATTTAATTTAGATAATAAGTGCTTTATTTTAATAAATGTATTGCTTAATCTATTATCTCCATTTGAAACATGTTAAAAATAGTGAGAGAATATTCAGACTATATTTAGAATTAACTTAAAGTAACTTAATTAAAATAAGGCTACATGCAATTTAAAGTCTTATTAAGGAATTTGTAAGTATTTTAGAATTAATTATGGCAAAGCACAGGAAGTGAATTTATTTGACAATTAAACTTTACGGCTACAACAACTTATCCAGGTATATTTTTCATTTTCAGTTTGATATATTTTCGTCGTCAGTTTTAAAGAAATATATTGTACCGGCTTGTAGATTTAACATTAGGAATATTATGATTATAAATAAAAAACTGCAAATACAGCAAAGGACCATCCATTTATTCTCCTTTTCATGGTATATTTTCCGATATTTAATCCTTTTGTCAACACCTTTGCTTTTATTGTAATGTAGTATTATCACTGGCTTTCGCTATGAACCTCCAATTTATTTTAATGAGATTAGTACAACCGATTTATTATATCTCGGATTATATAGTCGCAAGAATTAAAGAACGCTGTAACTGAAAAAAAAAGAAATGTACACCAGAGCCAAAAAAGCGTGTATGATGTAAAAAAAATTTCATACCACAAAAACTATACAACTTAGGAACATGATTGTATAAACATATTTTTATTTATTCTTGTTGAAGATTGAGGTCCTTCAATTTGGTCCTATTTTAGATTGCAATTTTAACTTCAGTCCTAATGTTCTAAAATCTCAAAGCTGGGATCAGAAAAAGAAAAATGCTATAAAAAAGTTATATATACTACGAAATGTTGCTGAAAGTATTTCGTTAGCCCTAGTCCATATGTGGATTTTATAGGCAAAAGAGTAAAAATTCCAATTTTGGAATTTTTAGTCTTTATTTAAGGAATTGTGGGATTTTCTTCACTTTGTTGTTGGAGATTTTTTGCCGTTTGATTAAGGCTGACCAACTACATGTGCACAGACAATTTAATGTGTTTTGCTTAATTTAATATTTTAACTTTTCTTAAATTGGAGCGCTTTTACAATAATTTTTCAAAATTTTCAGAGATCAGCAAAAAGAATTAACATTTCGTTATAATATTTTACTTTTTTTATGTATACAAATATAGTTGATGCAATTTCTTATCAAATAAAGAAAGATTCTTACGTGCAAAACTATGTAACCCTAAATATTAGCGTCACTGTATGTATCTCAGTTTTATAATTTTATGTTACGGAAGTAAAAATTTATATGCGTGTGTAAGAAATCCCGTAAAGAAACAATTATACCTGAAAAGAAGGACTAAAAATGTTAGGGTTTAAACGCAATGGTATTAAATAAATTACAAATGCAGGTGTTCGTTTTAGGCTGACCTATGTCTTATTATAACTGTAAGCTTTTTCCTAAGTGCCTTTTTAAATTTTTACCTAGCTGCTTTGCTTCTTTTAATATTTACGTACCAAAATTTTTGAATACATTAAATATTATAATTAAAAAAACATCATGGAGATCACATTAAAGTTTGAGACATTGTGTTCTTTTTTGTGGATTGATGCTACTGCTACTATTCTGCATAGCGTATCTGCAAAACGGTTAAAACGAATTGTTAACAGCAAATTTTACGAAGGAAGAAGCTATTGCTCTGATGTTGGATAGGATAATAAGCCGAAATATGTACAAAATTTTGAGAAAAGCTGTACTTGAGATAGGACATGCAATATTATTATCACAAAGATTTTTTTACTGGCCAACTAAAAAAGGTTAATAAGTTCGATGTAGTACTGATATGTAAGTGGGGATGTGATGAAATATCAGCCCTTTCAAGTACAAACAGAAAAATACAATAGATTTTACGAGCGTATTCATGGAATTCTGAGTACCACCAGGAATTCGTTCATACTCACTGGAAAAACACAATCCCAGGTTCCAAACATTTTTGTAGGCCAACTTGTTTTGAGTATGTAAAGGATTTACATACTACAGAAAAAAAATTAGTCGAGCATATCAAAGACGAAATAAGATATCTATAAAAATAAACGAATAATATGTTAACGTATCCTTTCAACATAGTTAAATAATGATTGATGGAAAAGTTAGTAATGCTGTTAATAAAATTTTTTTATTGGAAATGTTCCACATACGATTAGAAGAAGTCGGAATTCTCAGATACAAAAAAACCAAGGTAGTCGACGAAGAAGTTCTATGTTTCGGAATCTATCCCTTCATATTAGAAAGAGATTTTTGGAGCATTTTCTGCATGTTACATACGATTTAAAATACGGAAGTACAACAAAAAATTTAATAAAACAACAAACACCACGATGAACTAAAAGCTCTAAGAGCCTCTGAGAAACCTGGTAAATAATCGATAGGCATCTTCATAGTGGGAGAAACCCTAACGACGGAAATACTGCAAGAACTTTTTTTTGGGGATTTTGAAACTAATTCAAGCATAACTAGAATTGACGACGAGTTGTTTAGAATGGTTAACGTAGTTTTATGGCGATTAATACCAAAACTCAAATAAATACTTTTTCCTTTGGAGAATATACAGCAATAATATCTTAGCTACTACTCTCTCTGTATCCATAAAGGGATATGACGCCAAGAGTACATAAAATATTATGTCATGGTAAAACAATTACAGAATCGAATATTCTTCCTCTTGGAGAATTTACAGAATAAGCCCAAGAAGCAAGAAACTGCGATTTCGAGTACATTAAATTATTCAGTTCTCGAAAATGTTCTAGGCAGTCACAAAATGATGACATCTTCTATAGCCTGTACTAGCATGTTAGATAAGTTATGAGACTTCTTCAACTTCTAACCAAACAGATTCAAAGGATTTACTTTATGTTTTAGACATGCATCATGATATGGCAGATTATTTTATAGAAAATAAATAATACTTTTAAAAAAATAAAAACAATTTTACGGAACATTCGTAAATGAAAAACAACCAAAAAATCTTAGTACCACCTACAGTTAAAAAAAAAATATTAATTTTAGAATTGCCTCTTAATTACCCTTTTCCACGTTTAACTATTTAAATTTATAAAACTGAGATATATAATGTGTATGTATTGGAACGCTCATATTTAGGGACACATAGTTTTACACGTAAGAATGATACTGCGGTGAATCTTTTTTTTTTTTTTTGATAAGAAATTGCATCAACTATATTTGTATACATAAAAAAGTAAAATATTATAACGAAATTTTAGTTTGTTGTAAAAACGTTATGAAACGTTGATGAAATTACGAAATCTTGGAAACCAGAAATGCTGGAAAATGCACTTTAAAGTTCCATCAACTCCCGAATGACCAGAATCATCATGGCATAAATTCGCAATGCGCCATCTAATACCCTTTGGTACCAGCAATAAAATATTGTCACCACCATATTTCTTATATACGCGATTATTTTGAACTAAAAATTCAGATTCAAGTTTCTTCTTCTAATATGATGTTGAATATCCAGTTAATTTTTTAACAATTTTATGAATTTTAGGGCCTTAAAGTTGCATTGTGTATAGCCAATCTGGTGTCGATATAATCATTATACACGAACTGACATTATTTGGTTCAATTGGTTGCTCTGCGGGAGCTCGGCTCATAGCATCTACATGTTTCATGTACAATCTAGGTCGATGTATAGTATCATAATTGTACTCCAACAGTTTCATGAACCATCTTGCTATCCTTGGAAGTAACGGCTTTGACGATTCTAAACTTGTTATTGCTGAACAATCTGTAACTATTGTAAACTTCTTTCCAAGAATATACATTATAAAACGTTCACAGGACTCACCCACAGCCATTACTTCAAGTTCATATGCATGATATTTACTTTGTACTTCGGTACAAACACGGCTAAATATGCAATCGGCTTCCAACTATTTGTTTCACATTGAAGCAGTATTCCTGCGATACCCACACTGCTTGCGTCAGTGTGAACTTGATGATCCTTATTCATATCATAAACAGCTAAAACTGGTTCATTAGCAAGTAGATAAATGAGTTGACGGTAAGCTTCCTCACATTCCTCAGACCAAGTGAATTCTACATTCTTTCTCGTAAGTCTGGTTAAAGGAGCGGCAACCAGGTCATACTTTTCAATGAATAATTTTGTTTCCTGATTCCTAAAGATACCACCCGATGGCTTGGCGAAATATTGAAAAAATAATAAACATTTTTTACTTTAAAATAAATAACCTAGTGCTTTTTGCATTTGCTTTTGGTAATAAAATCACGAAAATTGATTATTAGTGGTAAGGCTAGTTCTTATGGCCATTTTGTTGATTACTTAGCTCAAATCTCAGGAAACATTTAACTACGTTTTATATAACCTAAATCTGTTAATTTTATTTCATTTTTTTTACCAACTAAGAAGTAGTTTAAAAATCAAAAAACACAAGCTCAAAGCTTAAATAAAGTACCAAAAATCAATTTTAACTTTATCTTTGCTTATATTTTTTTCCAAAAAAAAAAAAAATAATACTACTTAAAAAGAAGAACTAAATGTTAAAGTCTCAATGGTATCCTTTGGTTCCGACAGATCTTTTGACACCTCTACATCCCATTAGATGTCTTTTAGTTTGTAAGGTCCATAAAACTCACTTTCCGTCACTGCAACCCTTTGTACTTTTTTAAATTTTGTCCTCTGCTAGAAGTCTGTCTATGCAAAACAATAAACAGCATAACAAGCTGAAAATATGACAACCAAGTCTATAAAGGTAGGCGAAACTGTTAATTACCTCATGCGTTTATGAACGATTGTATTTAATAAAAGTATTCCCGAAGGATTTTTCCAAATTAGTTGATTTTGGATTTCTGTAGGTAATTTGGGTTCTTTTAATACCAATGGAATTATTACTATAAGTGACTTAACGTAATACCTTATGCTATGCTTGTTTAAATATGTGTAAACAATATGTAGAAGTTACAAGGAGGTTTCTTTACGAATATAAATTTTTGTCATATGTATCATCATTTTTGTTAACCTAAATACTAAATTCATGTATAAATTTTACCTGAAAAATATTCTTATCCAACTGAAATTTAACAAACATAAAAAAGTATTTGATTTCTTCTTCTTTTTGCTGCTTTTTGCCTGCCGGATATCAAAGCAAAAAATGTCGGTCTACGTGCATTCGATATAAAAAGTGGCAGCATTTGTTTTTTTTTATTACTTTGTATCGAATTGTTTTTTATACATAGTTTCATTAATATTTAAAACGATTTCCGTTTAAATCTTATGTTGCCAATGACTCGACACTATTTGAAAATGCGGCCATACATTTAGATATTCGACGAGACTAAGTGGCTGTTGATAAAGGTAAAGTCCCACAAGTTAAATTCAACGTAATGATGACGGTTTTCAATATTTCAAAAATAAATTAGGGAACTGCAAGCATTAGAGGATTATAGAGTAAGAGCAGGTTAAGTAATAATTGCTGCAGGTCTGCTGTAAATATCAGTTCAGTAAAAAGCGTTTTTAAAGGAAAATAAGAGTTTCAGTTTTGAAGTTTATGCTTTAAGCTTTACATTAAGTATTTGAATTTTAAATATATTAAACTGCTAGCTTGCTTAAAGAATATAAGTCGATATAGTATTCAGGAGGAAAAATTTAATTGTGCTCTAAGGCCCTCGTATAAAAATGTCTATAATTACTCCACAATGCACTAAATTATATTCGTCCACCAGAGTTTTAATTAAAATTGTTGCCCAATTTAATTAGTATTCGTACAAATTATATACACAAATGTGATTGGTCATGGAAAGGCCACAATTGTTAAATAATATAAAAAATAAAATTATTATTATAATATAAATTATATGTAGCATATAAAATGGTATGACAGTAAGATGCTGTAATTTTGCAAATGATAGCATATATAAATTCTGTTGTTAAACTTGTAAAGTAAGTAAAGTATTGTTTTTAAAGAAGCAAATAGCATTAACTATGTCATTTTCTATTTAATACAAAGAAATTAAAATAACTTTAACCACTTAATTTTGTTAAATCGCTTAATGAAACTTTGTATTATTTGCTCTTAGGGGTTCGCAATAAGATATCGGTAAAATTTATAACTTTCTGGATGTTGCGTCATATAAGTGTAAACATGCAGTTATTGTATTAAAATTTTCTGACATAATGTTCAAAAAGTGTTGATTACTTTCATTTTGAAAACAATGTTGACTCAGTCGGTGACCTGATTGATTCCAGTAGTGTTATGTAACGGCATCTTGGGAAAACGTTTTTATTCCGGTAAATTTTAAGGGGTTTCGGCGTAAATAAGCGGGAAAAAGGCATTATAATTCTTTAGCTTCGATACAGTGCTTCGATTCTCCTGCTATATACTAAACCAAAAATTTACCATAATGCGGAAAAATATGGTTAATAATTGAAAAAAAAAACTTTTTTGGTTGATTATCGCTTCGTTAATAAATAAAGCATAATTAATATTTAGTCACATTTAATAAAATAAGTAGTTAAGTTACTTACTAAATTTAGTTAGTCTTACTTGAATTTTTTACCATTGCAAAATGAAACTTCTATTTATGAGATAAAAAAGCTTTAACCAAGTATGAATAAACAACTTTTTAATCATTTAATTTCACTTTTTTTTTTTTTTTTTTAAAGAGAAGTAGCACTTCAGGCATTAAAACCTTTTTAGTTATTTTGGTAACCGTGCTACATTCTTTAGGAAAGGGATAGTTGATTTTACTTCGCCGGCGAATATGCTATATGAAATACCGACGAAGGAGACTGCAAGTTTTCATGTTAGTTCTGAATATGTATTTATATACCATTAAACAGAAAAAAACATTTTTTACTTTTTGATTGCCGCAGGGGTTGAACCCTGTGACACCAGGTTTGTAGTCAACGTGCTTACCACTTCGACTACAGCAGCGGTCATTATCAGCAGGTTTTGATTACTAGCGTTTCTGCCACCATTAATTAAGCTAGTTTTCTTGTGTCTATGAAACACATTAATGAAATGATGCTACATATCTAGTTGTGTCTTGAAAATTTAGAATATATATAGATATATTTGTAACCGTCTCATCTATTATTATTTTAATTATTATTTTATATCTGTTTATTATATTATACAGTAAATAAATTCATTTTATATTTAACAAAAATTAAAGCGTATTCACTTCTATTGTATGTGTGGTATAATTAGAATTAAAGACTAAACAACAAATTTTAGAATAAAAAAAAAACCTTATACGTAATTAAAAATTAAATTGCGTTTATTGTATTGATTAAAAATCGTGTTCTAATTATATCACAGTTTCATCTGAATCAAATGATAGGTGCTGCACCTTAAGTATTTTTAATTTAACTTCTGTTTTCTTTTTCAATATGTCCTCCGCTACTCTTCTTGTAACTGTTTTGCTGCGATTTCGACCTTTTTAGGGATCGGTTCATTCGCCTTAAATGTATAGAACAGTTTTTATGGAAGTCTTAAAATACTTCATAAAACTCTTATTTGGCATCTATTTGCTGTCTCAACAAAGACAAGGTGTTGTTTTTCGGATTTGAACGTTTTTTGAAGTGTTCGGTACGTGCAAAGGGTATTCCGAGCAACAGAAAATATCTATTTTAGACACTTCATTCTGCACCATACTCGCCACTCCAAAGTTTATTGCACCCCTAATACCACTTGTGTTTGTTTCGAGCCCCATCAAGTTGATTACTTTTTCTTCTAATGGGCTAATGCGCTGCAAGCAACAGTTTCCTCTTCCAGTGCTCGTTAATTTTTTTATCTAACGAAAGTTCCGCTTTTTGTAGCACTTCGGTCCATCCATACCTACAGAGGAATAAGTACACGCGACATATTTATAATAAGTCGTACATACCTTTCTCTATGCGGTGTCACTTTTTGTTGGTGATCCTAATGATTTAAGGGATTGTGTTACATCCTGCCGAAGTACCTAAATTTCGTTCTTGGATCGTTTGTGGTAGACGCAAGCAATATCCTATTTTGTTGAAAATAAACTTGTCAGCTTTTCGTACTGCTCTGGTGTCGTTGTATTTGACCTGGAAAAATAAATCGTTGTATGTCAATATAACAAAAATTTATATAAATCACTTTTTAAATATTTTATACTTAAATTTTATAAATTAAACACTTTTTCAGTTTATAAAAAGAGCAATCAAAAAAACTTCCGTTGCTAAATTATAAGCGTATAGAAACTTAACTACGATCGTTATACAGAATACCTACAATCACATACATTCGTGTTGTAGAGAAGACAATAAAGAAATGCTTTGAGTTGTGTGTGAATTTCCTCCAACCAAATTTATATTAATTAATTGGTTAAATGGATGACGTTTACAATATACGCAGCTCAAGGCGATGGATTCGAGGAATACTGATGATGGATTTGACGGTCCTGACAATGCGGCATTACATTCTGCCAGCGTCTAATTTTTCTTGTTTTCTTTGGAAAAACGTCTACCTACATTTGAAAGATAATTTACCTTAATAAAAAAAAAGTTAAATTAAAAAATAACCAAAGCCGAGAAGGTAAATTTTAATTGATTTATTAAAATCACTGCTTCAATCACTGGCTGGGAAAAAAATTTAAAAATAATTTAAAACACGCAAGGCACAACGCATATACATTCATACCTAACTCATCAACAGTTGATATAATACTGCGTCTAATTTTTCTTGTTTTCTTTTAAAAAACGTCCGCGTACATTAAAAAAATAATTTTTCTTAATTTAAACAAAAGTTAAATTAAAAAATGAACCAAAGCCGAAAAAGTAAATTTTAATTAATTTATGAAAATCACTAGTTCAACCCCTGGCTGGGAAAAAATTTAAAAATAATTTATTCTCTTTTTATTCACCACAATTTATGTTCAAACGCAGTTAAAATTTTTATCGTTTAAAACATGTATAATGTTTACATTTGGATTTAATTTAGGCAATGATTTTCAAAATCGAATTTTTAATTTCATTGTAGTAATTTTTGCAATTTATGATGCAAATGTTAATATCATCATATAAAACGGAAATAATGTTGAATAATTTATATTAGCACTTTATATATTCTCCATTTCCTGTATGAACAAATTTAAAATTTTTAGCTAAACAGATAGAAATAAAGTAAGGTGTACATAAACTTATTTATAAAGTATATTTGATTTGGTGTTAAAATATTTTAACTCAAACTAGATTTACATTACATTATTTAACACAATTAAATTAAATATATACATATGTAGAATTTGTGTACCGCAGACTAAAACTTGTATAAATATTAAATTCTACCAACATTTTCGCCAAACGGTGTATTTGAATTTTATACATTAAGACAAATATTGATTTTAAATTGGTATTGATAGCTTTTTCCGACAAGATATTAACACTCCCGTAACCTGCAAGTTACAACGCACAGTGTGCCATTTGCCAACAAAAAAAAAAAAAACAAAAAACAATTAAAGCTGTACTTTGCAAAGGACGTGCCCAATTTCACAAGAACTAAATATGACCATTAAAAATTTAATTAAAGGTCTTCTAAAAAATTAAATAATTTGTATTATTATTACTAACCTTTTGTACCTAGCGCTGCACAGAGGCCAATTTTAACGATTAACGCGGCCAAAATTGGATTATAAAAACTAACGGAAATCATTTAAAACAAATTATCGGTGATTTGAAAACATTTCAACCAACCCTAAATCACAAATTATATTCATCCCCCCTACATCCCGAGCCTGCAGAGGTAGTTGGAACTTAACTGCCAACCAGTACGTTCTTCTTCAAGTTCACAGTGTTTAAAGCAACTAGTTTGAAAATAATTTTTTTTTTCCAGTTTCAGTTTTTGAGGTGAAGGCGATGGATTTCGATAACCCAGGTATTTTTTTTTATTTCTAATATAGTTAGCTAAGACTCAAAATTATTATAATTACGTGGTATATAATAAAGAGTGTTTTCTTAGACAAATTTTACAGTAGTGCTATAGTTCGATTGTAAGTGATTTTCCAAATAATCGAGATTTGCTTCGAGATTTGGTAAATTTTGCTCTCTCATTATTCCATTAAGATATCTCCGGGTAACAGTTTTCACACCTGATGTGCTGGCAGCTTCCAAAATAGCGAAAGACAATGATCAGTCAAATAGGAAGAAAAATGAACATTTTATTGAAAAAATTAGTTTTTTTTATTTTGTAGCTAAAAAAAACAAATATATTTAATATTTAATTCGCCAAAACGTAGGTGTTTAACTTCAAGATTTTTAATTTGTTCTATTAATGAAAACATTTACTTGACAAACTGTATGTCGAGACAGTCATAAAATATTGCATAGAAATATCGTGAAAGACATATAATACTGCATAAACACCGAATATAAGTGATAAAAGTAAAAAAAATATTGTTACGTTTAACCCTTTTTTTGGATACAAACATACAGAATCTTTTGATTGCAAATACCACTGTGGCACATTATAAATTCCCACCCGTCTTTAGGATCATATGATGTCGTATTTACTAAACATGCGTTGTTACAAATGCAGCCATCCACGTTACACTACTGTGTTACTCCGGCGAGATGTGAACTACTCGATGCCTTGTTTAGTAACCTCAACAACTCACAGATCTCTCCACCTTGCTTTACATCCAGGCCAGTCATCCCTATATACCCAATAGCCACAACTTAACACTGCCGTACAATGTAATCATTTAGTTACTTCCTTTCCGTAGAACTCTTCTCTTTGTTATAAGGACGCCTTGATAACTATGTAGTACTAATTTTACTAAATACGTCTTCTTTAATTTATTTAGCCACGGCTTCACACAATAATTTTCTTTCCGGGAGATTTTTACTGCAGTTTCTTAATAGGCAATTTAGCCTTGCACAATTGTTATTCTTCCTCTGTACGCATCCGAAGATGGGCTCGAACTTACAATCTTCTGTTTTACAGCACGCACCTCTACCAACGCAGCCATTGAGGATGCTCAACTTGTGTTAGCTAATTGTCATATTATTCAAAACACGCACCCAATGGTGGTGGAAGTAACTTTTTTACCTTCTGTTTTTTTACCGCGCACATACGGATAACAACAACTGGCGTTGCCAGATCTTATGTTCGTAACAATATTTTGACCTATGTGCGCTGCCTGTTACACAACTTTAATCAAGGCATATTCCGCAGTCGAGAAACAAACTTTAGTGGTAAAACGCCTTATATATTCCCTAACAAAAATACAATATAGCGGAAATATTTCAGCCTTTCCTGATTTTTTTTGAACTTTTTGTAACAAAAATCTAAACATAATTAATTTAGTTTTTAATAACAGATTTTTTAGCATATTAAAAAAAATGTTTATTCAAACCAAAAACTGTTTTATTAATTAAAAAGTGAAAACTTGTTTGATTATATCAATTTTTGCCATTTTTGTGTAGAATATTTAAAGATATCGTATAATTCATACTCCAAAATATAAAGTTTTGTTCTTTGTAAATTGTACCATATTTTTTTCTATATTGGGAGCCAGGCGAAAAATTAATCACTTCAGTCTGAGTCTGAATTGTAGGAATTTTTATTATTTTAAGCCATACTGTTTTCCTGCAAAAAAAAAATGAGTAGTTCAAAAATCATGGGCTTTCTTATTGCTTCTCTTGCACTTATTCTTTTTAATACTTCTTTAATAAGTTCGTTTATTTTAGTTAAGATAAACCTTTTGAACTCATGAAAAACTCATAGAAGTTCATAAAAAATAATAAGAAACAAAAATTAATAAAACAACCAATACTCTAATCATCGATTTATTACTGGGTTTGAGCATTCATTTAAATGCCAAACCGTTTTGTTAATGTGATCTCATTCCCTCCAATGACAAGTTAATGTTAAAACCATACGTTTTCCCCTAAATTAAACCAGTTCATTTTACGTAGACCTATGAATTCCCTTTTTCTTTTGGATGTCTTTTTTTGCTGAGTGATACCCTTTAACAATTTAATTAGTTACCATAAATTTAGAACTGTCCCCTAGCTTTTCGCGCAATGAATGTAGTCGGAATATTGTTTTTCTTTTTTAATAACTCGCCACACCGCCATACTTCAGAAGGAAGGTGCCAGCCAACGTTGCGCCGAAATACTGAGAAAATAAAAATAATATTTTTATTTTATAAAACTGACATTGTTCTTAAAAAATGAATAAAAAGGTAAAAACCATTAATATTGAAAAGAATACCAAAGAGTTTTCAAGGCCATAATTTTTAATTTCGAACTAAGAAAGTCTAAAACTATGCCTCTTATATTGAGATATGAGGTTTCTATGGAACTATAATAGTCGCTTAGAAATGACACTATTACTTCCATGTTTTAGTAAAACCCCCCATTGTGCAACCTAAAAATTGAAATGGTCATTCTCGAATGCGTACTTGAAAAACAAAATGGGTATATTTTGTGATGCCCACAAAAAAATGCCGTATCTGATGGAAAAAAATCGAAACCGGATTTGAGTTTAGCATATTAAAACCCATAAAGTTTGCTTAAACAATACCCAAAAAGTAATTTTTTTCAGAGCTTTGGTATTTGACTTTGTTCATATTATTATTTTTATAGAATCTATAATATCTCGGCTCAAGGCACGTAAAATTATATTCGTGCTTAGTAGATATTAATTGTTTGTTATTTTTATTAATTTTTTTATTTCTTTCTAAGTTATTTACCATTTGTATTGAAAATTAAATTTTATATTTTTGTTTTAATTCGAGATTAACTAAGAAACTTTTTGCTTTGTCAGTTGTCCTTTCTTATTCAACTATCGTTCTGTTATGGTAGAATTTTGTTTTTTATGAAATGAAAATATTTGATGATACAACACTTTTCGATCAACTTTCACCTCTGCACAGTGGCTCAAGTTTCTAAGGAAGGCGGTCATACGTAGTTTACTCAAATATATTCATCAAAATTAATATGAATATTTCTGTTTCCGGTATTTATTGGCCAATTACGTTAAAATAAGGTAAAAAAGTCTTAAATATTATATTACAATAATTTATTTATCAAAAATTTTAATTATTAATTAAAGAGAAAATAATAAATTTTAAAACGACAATTTAATACAACATTTGTTCATTATTTTAAAAAACTTTACATAGGCAAAGCCTCAGGTGATAGCATAGACTTCTTCTTTTGTGGTAATTTACGTAAAGAAGAAATCAACGGGTCGGAATTTAGAAGAATTCTATGCAAATGATCAGTGTTAGTGACAACACGAGACATTTTTCGCGTGTTGTCTCGCCTGAATTGCTTAAATAATTTATTACAAGATTCAGCGGCTTCTTAAGACTCCTCGCCTTACAAACTAGACAGTGATCAACTACTTCCGATCCACGAATTAATACTCGTACTTTATGAACTGAAGTAGGCAAATTATACCATGAATACGTACCAAACAGTATTCGCGCGGTTCCTAACGAGTAATCTCTAAATTCTACACTTTTAATTTTGTATCCCGACGAAAGACATTGCAAAAGATGATAACACCGATCAATAACTGCTTGATCTAAGCCAGTTATTTAAGCTGATATAGCTGAATTCAAAAAAAAAGTTCTTGCAGTGTTTCTGTCATTGGATGTGCCCCTTCCGCCACTTTGAGCTTTGTCGACAATTAAACTTAATCGTGTCCTAAAGTGCTGCTGTTTTTTCTGTGTAAGAAACTCCTTTTCATTTGTTGAACTTTTTAAAATCGAATCCTTAAGATAAATAAAATAAATTAAAAAACATTCGAAAAAAATTATCCATTAAAGCAGAGGAGATAACCCAAACTGATATCTAGCAGTATCAATAACGGATTTACTTAAATACATGTTAATATCATTCATTTCTTTCGGTGTTGCACCACAAATATAGCATCTTATACTATATCTAGACCAAATTATATGGGTTTTTCCATATAATTTGGTCTAGATCGGAAGTATTTGATGTACATATTAAACGAAGTGGACAATATGAAGGAACAAATAAGGTATTATCTTGTATACTGGAATCTGAAAATGCATGTTTATATTCACTTTGCCCCGTACGGCCGTCAAAGCCCCATTTACCAATCAAAACAAACTCTTTACTAATGTCAGCGTTACTGAGGACATCATTTTGATTTTCTAATATATGGGAAGTTGTATGATCTAGCAATAATTGTAACTCTATTTCCGTAGATGATTCCGTGATATGTTCCTCTGGTGGATAACACTGTTTTTTGGCCTCCAACACTTTATGATAAGATGGCAATGCATTTGGTAATTTTGAAATTATAGACTCCTACTACTAAATACTGGTGGTTTGTTAATTTAGCCTCAATAATAAGTGATAATATTTCGTTTGTGCTAAATTTCACATAAGAGGTGTTAGATCGGCTAGAATCACTTAACAAATAGTTCATCGCGGAATCATCTACATCAACTAACTTATCTAACCTGCGGCGTTTTGTTCTCTTACTACAGTCCATGAACTCCTTTGTATGTAGTACACTTGTGGAAGGCTGGTTACTCTCTGCAGGCTTCAGAGTATGTTTGATAACCATCGCAGATAGTTCACAAACTTTGATTTCACCAAGCTAGTCACTACATTTAGTGACCATACGCAACCATGACCGATCAACTTGTTTCCAAGAGGTAAACAATATCTTACAAAGGTTGATTATTTTAATTTTAAGACTTCCAACGTTTAAATATTCCACATCTGGCAATAACTCCGTTAAATTGTGAACTACACGATTTCGCCGCTTACTTTCAGTCGAACTGTCCTTAATCGGCAGCCAAGTATCTAGCACAAGCATTCTTGAGAAAGAACACTTAATAACAGCACCTTAGTTAAATATGTTTGATATGTTTGATATGTTTTGGTCAAGAAAGTAAAAAAAACATAATAATAACGGTACATACCCTCAACTTGAATATCCATTGTTAAACAATAAGTCACAAATAATTTATTCTTTAAAAAAAATAATAAAAACACTAAAACTATGTATTTATAGTTTATTAGCACTGCTGATCAACTGTTCGTTGACTTGCGATCTTATGCAAATTTGATAAAAATAACTATTTATTTTGTTTGATTTTTAGTTTCAATGTTATCGGGCTTCCAAAATTGTTAATAAATAAAATAATAAATCAAATCCTAAACATGAACTATGCAGTAGGCAAAAAACGGCAAAAAATATGTATGTGCTAGTCGTAGAGACGAAGGCCCTCTGTACCATGCACATTCGCAAACAAACGCAGATAAATTCTTTTTAAATTAAAAGTACAGATGGAGAAACATTTTAATATGTAACTTGAAAGCGTCATAAGATGGCAACATAATTAATACCTTAAGGGAAAAAAACGTCGTAAAAAATATACGTGAAAAATGATTTGTCGTGAAACCGCTTTCCGCAAAATACGTTTTGCTTAAAAAATTATTAAATACATAATAATAACGCTAAACACCTTCAACTTAAATATCCATTGCAAAACATTAAGTCAAAAATATTTTTTTCTCTGAAAAACATGCACTAGAAATTTACTTTATTAGCACTGCTGAAAAAGATAAGGAAAGTTGTTTCGATTTGTTAACTTCCGATGCACAAAAGTTAATGTAAAAAACAACTGATTGCAAATATTTTTGCATGTTTTAGTAGTACCACTAATAGTTAGTGTCAGAGCGAAATAACGGTGATAAAATCGAACATCGTCATTTGACCACTATGTCCTACTACTGAACCACTGTGCTCTGCCATTTATTTCTATTTTTTGGTTTTATATTTTCATTTTATAATGAAATTCAATATTTAGCAGCATCATAAAATGTATGTTGAGAGTTAAATTATTTGAAATAAATTTTTTCATTGATTCTTAAGTTCTTTATTTTAGCTCACGTTAATCATGATGTACATTTAACTGCAAAGTAAAATATGCCGATTATTTATATATTTACTCACTTTCTTATAACTCGTTAATAACATTGTTATAAAAGAAACACTTCACAAATATACACACATAAATACTTTGCTTGACGTTTTGCTTTTACACCGCTCGCTACTGCAATTGCTATTCAAAGGCGACTTAAGAAGAGTAGAGTGCTGCATAATGGAAATATTTGGTACCTTTGCTTCTAAGTAATTTTTTTTAATTATTTCTATATGAATGTGGGTATAAGCTAATCGAAAGTATGCTGTTTTCTTATTAGATATTTTTGCCATTTTCCGTTTCACAATTCCCTTGTAGGAGTAGAGTATTGTTACGTTTTTTTCTCATTTTTGGCAAACGTACGGCTTCTTTTAATTGAAAATACCATTGTGTCACATTGCAACTTCACTTTTTGATCCTAAACATGCGATATTAAAAAATACAGTCATCCACGCTGACTTTTGTGTAACTCCGGCGAGACATAAGCCACTCGATGCTTGTCTAGTAAACTTAACCACCATCCTATCCACAGGCCACTCCACTATGCTTTACATCCAAGCAAGTCATCCCCTTTAATCAAATAGCCACAACACAGATCTGCCTTATATTTTTATTATGCTGTTACTTCCTACCGGTAACAGCTATAGTTTTTTCTCTTTATTATTAAGGGCGTGTCTTCGTTAAATTATCTGGGCATGGCTTTATTCTGTTTATACCTCAACTAATTATAAACCGACCTTGTTTAATTTAGTGGTAAAACTCTCGAAATTGAATTTGTTATAACAAAAATTGTTCCTCTTTTTCAAATGAATTTTCTTTAAATTTAATTTTGTTTCTTCAGCTTATTAATATCATAACATAACATTATAAACATCGGTGATTAGACTATTCAGCAACAATGCTCAGCCATTACTTTATAAATACCTAAATATGTAGTTTCATAGTAAGAAAAACGGTCGATTGACGTAAATTAAAATTGAATTGGAAGAATATTTTATTTATAAGTTGAAAAAAAATCATCATCACATACAAAAAGCCCTTTGCATATTTGATTTTCAAGCTTATATTCCTTCACATTTTAATTGCACCTCCCTGAGTTTTGCATATTTTTGGGATCTTATAAATAAATGGGAACTTAATGCGTATAAGTCGTTTGCAAATTTTTTTTCGTTTTTAAATTTGTATATAATTTACTTTAAATTATTCTGTTGCTCTTTTTAAATAAATCTTGAGGAATATCACCATACCATGATAATAATGTATTACATCCTAGGCTAACATTTACCAGAAGTAAAAGGAAAATCTAAGTCCATCTGTTTATAATTTCCGTAATATTTATTTCCGATTCAATTCAAAAGTATGTATTTTTGCACAAAAAAAAAAAATCAATTCAACGATAACCGTCGGTCCTTGTTCGCGTTCTAACCAATAGCCTTAAGGCATCAGAAAAGCAACACAAAACTAAGCTCACCACACTAAGTTTCGAGGGAATCACCTCTTTTTTACTTCAGTTCTTGTATATTTTGTTAGAATTTAGTTAAAAAAATAATCTAGACCTCCAAGAAATCAAAAATTTATTTAACAATCGATAATTCACCAAAAAAAATTAATTTTACCCAAACTTGTAATTACAATAAATATTTAATTTTAATTAATAGTGAAAAATGCACAAAAAATTAGGTTTTCGAGGTTCAACCTATGTGGTAACCAAAAAAGAAAAAATGCTTATTATCCTTCTAGAAATAACGATGCGAATTTCAGTTCTGAAATATATAATCTTTTCCATTCTTTACACTTACAAAATATTAACCATTACTTCCTATTGGCTGGAGATTTAAATGGAAATCATAGGGAAACTCTACTGATAATACCTAAAAAAAGGAAACTAAGGGAATAATTAGTTGATAGTAAAATCAATTTCAGATGCAAGCCCTATGCATCAAGTTCGCCTTCGTATCCGAGGTCACAATGTTATATACATAGATGTATGTATTGCAGACTACAGACTATATATTGTTACAAAAAACAACACGTTGAACTGCTTAGAGGCTAGATTATGACAGTGATCACCAAGCTTTAAAAATATGTGCTTATATAATTAGAGAACAAGAACTTTTTTTCTTTTATAGAAAAAACTGAAATATGACTATGAGAAAACAGATTAGAAAAAGTTCAAAAATATTATCGTACAAAAACTAAGCAATAACACGCTTATACCAAAAAATAGGAATCTTTTAATCTCCGAAATAGACCTCCATAAAGATGAGCTAAATGATATAACTCTAAATGCTATTGAAAAGGTAACACCTAAGTTTAGAAAACTTGACTATTTCCACAAAATAAAAATTCCAATCATAGAAAAGCTACAACAAGAAAAAAAATAAAATTTTACATGTAATTAAAAAACAATAGACTAGAAAACTAAATTAAAATTAGTAAAAAAAAAATCTTAAAAAACAACATCGCTAACACCTTAAACAAAACCTTAGAAAAAAAATTAACTCAAATAGACCCTAAAGATTCCAAAAAAAATGTTTGAAGAAATAAAAAAAAAAAAAAATTGGGAATTTTAAACCGTTGCAACTAGACAACATGTTCTTTCTTGGAGTCAGTGTATTCTCATAAAGAAATAAACAGAAACAATAATAAACATTTAGAATAAATTCGAAAAATTTAACACATTCCTAGAAAGACAAAACGTATTCGACAATAACCAAACAACTTTATCGCGTTTTAGTATGGAAAAATTCTCAAATAACTTAAGTGATTTACAAGCTGATAACTATTTTATGACAAAGGACAAATTAGTTTATATCTTTTCTAAATTCAAAAGGAAAGTTTTCCACGGGAATTCCAAATAAAGTAGTACAAAACATACCTGATAAATTGATTTTTGAATACTGTTGTATTTTCAATAATATGCTTAATAATTCATATTTTCCGGACAGATTGAAAACTACAAAAGTAGTGCTCTTACCAAAAAAAGAAAAAGACATTTGTGATCCAAGAAATTTATGTGCTCTAAGTTTACTACCTAAAATTAGTAAAATATTAGAAATTTGAATTAACCATAATGTAATCAAATTTTGCAACAAGAAAGATCATATTATTAATTATAATATATATTATATAATATATAATATTAATTGGAATTGGAACAAAAAACTAGGTACAGGAGCATGTTTAATAGATATGGAGAAAGCGTTTGATAGCATATGGATTCCGGGATTAATATGCAATTTAATAGAGCTTGAGTTTATATAATATGATAGGTAATAAATCCTTATCCAAACTTACAAAAGCAGTAAAACGTTCAAAATCAAGATTGGCTTGCAACAAGACACTGTTAGTTCCCCAACTTTATTTAATATATTTATTTTGGATTTGCTGAGCAAAATAAAAATATAATTGCATTTGCAGACGATTCAACTACATATCATGCTGACAATACAATTAAAACAATAAACAATAAGCTACAAGAATCTTTTAATATTGTAGAACAGAATTCTGTAGATTGGTTTATGAAGCTAAATATACAAAAATGCCAAACCATTTTATTTAGACCCCCTGTCGATAAATGTAATGATAATTATAAAAAAACCTAGAAATCCTTTGAAATTAAATTTAATTCACATAATGTCTGTCTATCCAACAAACAACTTGTCAGATATTTAGGAATTTATTTAGATAAATTCTTATACTATAATGACCATGTAATTAAAAGAATAAGGAAAGCACAGAAGGCATTTTTACATACAAATCATTATTTTAGTCAAAGTACTTAAAGCCTAGAGTAAAAGTAATTATGCTTTCTTATTAGAACAATTCTCACATATGGAAGTCCGAGTTGGTTTAATATTGCACCATCCTACATGGAAAAAAATCGGGTATTTGAAAGAGAATGCTTAAGGTCTTGTACATCGTTATACAGATCATCACACAGCAACTATTAAAAATATGTATCAAATAAAAAATTATACAATACAGCAGATATTATAAGAATAGACAATTTTATTATTAGTCTGATTAGAAATTATATTTTGAGATGTACATATTGTAACGAAAACAATTTAATAATGGCACCTATTCGAGCCTAAGTTATATAGCAAATGCTCTACAAAATGGCTTTGGACCTCCTGAGTCATTTTTATATTAGATAAATTAAATTTTATTCAAGATGAAAATGCTTTACCAGAGTTTTATCATAATTTTAGACGCGCTAATGTTAAAGCTGTTAACTGCAATGTATTAGGTATTGCAAGTAGAGGTGACAAATGTTTATCTGATAACGAACTTCGCATAATGCGGAACAATAAAACCCAAAAATTTTGGTGGTTACAGGAATAGTCAAAAATAAAATTCTTCTACTTTTTTACTCTTAGACTTTTAATTTTTATCCTTGCCTTATTTATACTAGTACAAGTTATATATATTATTAAATTTTCATTAACATATATTACGTTCTTATTTACTAAGTAATACATATATATGTAGATGTACAATTAAAAATGTGTTATAGTATATCAAATGTACTTGAGAGCTCGTTTATGGGACTTCGTATAAAAATGTATATATTATTAAATACTAGTGTTTATTATAGTATAAATAGTTTAAAAAATGTAAATAAATAAACAAAAAAATCATATTTTTTTTAATTTTGATATTGGTGCAGATATGGATTACAAAACAACTATTTTTGGAATTATTGTCTGTCTCTTCGCCTGTCTGTATGTGTTCGCATCACAAAAATAGTGCTGTATGAATTTGAATAAAATTTTATGAGGATGTCCCTTGGAACATTGGTTAAAAAATGAAGCATATTTTTTTGGTAAAAATAAGACATTTTACCAATTTTACCGGTATAATGAAACTAGAACAGCACAATTAATTTTTCTAAATTTAGATTTTAAGAAAATTAGAAATATAATGCGGACGAAGTCGTGAGCTCTGCTAGTAATTAATACTATAGTATAACAACTTACTTCTTCTTCTGCACTGTTAGCAATTATAATTTTTTCAGCAGAAGCAAGAGTTTGGCCACCTTGTTTATTGCAAATAAATTACCGTTCAATTTTCAATTGTAAAAAACCAGTGGTACAATGGTTTTGTCGAAACTATTGAACTATTTTATAAAGTTGATTGCTAAGGTATTTTAAATGAGTCTTGATAATCATCAAGTTGAAAGAACTACTCTTTTAAAAAAAAAATTAATAAATTTATTTTTTGGTTTTGAGAAATCAACGATTTTATGTTAATATTATTTTGTCGATATTTTTATTATTTAAATTCCTTTGTAAAAAGAATATAAGAATTTTAAAGTCGGAAAGCATAAAAAATATTCTTATTTTATACCCGCCAAATAAATAATCACAAAAAATAAAAAAAATTAAATAATATTTGCACTACAGATTCCTGCTGTCTTAACTTGAACGCCGGAAAAACAATTTTACTACATTATAAAATTCCAATTAATTTTTTCAAACCAAAATTAATAATATTTGCATCTTCTCTTTTTTTACTAAACTTCTTATAACCGAACTATTTTCAAAAAGCACAGCTAAAAACAAAGTTTTTTAAATTAGAAAATTAATACAAACACTAAGTAACAAGAGACAGTGTGTTATTTTGCTGCATGTACAGTAAACATTTAGTTGTTTTCGAATAATTAAATATATAAACTTACGAATTTTTCTAAATGAAATCGAAAAAAGAACATTTTTTTATTAGGTAGAAAAATAAGAATATAAAATTATAAATCTGATAGATGATACTAAAAGCACCTATTATGTTGAAAGGAAACAGGTATGAATGAGAGGAAATAAAAACTGCGTTTCGTGACCATAACGAAGGTTTGTATAAAGCAAGAAAAATCGCTCATTTACTAGAACAACGTTGTAATAAAATTTCAAAAATAGATCTACTTGTTTTATACTTCATCAAAAAACCTACTTGTTTATAAAATTATTTTGAAAATACCAAAGCATTGAATTTACTTTATTTGTACAATTGTTGCATTTATTTTTGTGTTATTATAGTTTATAATTTTGTAAAATAAAGATTAATATGTGTTATTAAAATAATTTGTCAACATATTTTAATTTCAACAAACGTAATAACTCAAAAAAAATTGATTTTGAGAAAAACGAGTTCAAAGTTTTTAATTCATATGTCGATTCATATGTACGACATAGCAGTATTTTCGTTCCTATGTGGTGATTGTAAGAGATATTAATCTGAATTTTTTACTATATAAATTACTGTATAGTAAATAATTTTGCATGATTTTCTCAAAAATTGTATATTTTGAGCTATGACATTGTTCTAGTAAACGAGCGATATGTACAAGACGAGTTACTGAGAGAACAGCGTAGAAATGCTTTGCGTTGTGTCCAACCAAAGTTAGTTATGAAGATGTTGTTTACAATGTACAGACTCGGAGAATGCTAATGAAAGATGTAGCATTCCGCTGGTGTTTTATTTTTCCTGTTTTCTCTGGAAGAACTTTTTATTGCACTGTTGTTAGTCAAGAAAATATTTTTTATGACATGATACGACATTTTTGAAATTACAAAGTAATATGCGGCACTAAATTTTAAGCTCCACTAGAAAAGTATTTTTTACTACTTCTATTTTAATTAATTGAAAAGCGAAAATTCTTTAAAATAAATCGGGATTAAAAATTTTAAACTATTTTTAGGATTAATTTTATTATTCTATATGAAAAACTTAAAAATCAAATATCGGTAAATCTTAATTCAGAAAAAACTTAGCAATCAAAATTGTATTATATAAAATCGAAACTTGTATGACTTGCGGTTTAGCTCTTTAAAAACATTCCAAAAAATTGTAACCGAATATAGAAAAAATTGGATCAAAATGCAAAAAAAAAAATTAAAATTTACTAGTTATCCTTATAATGAGATTCTTTAAACAGCAAAAGTATTATTAAAGGACACCAAAGCAGTTTTCTGTTCTAACGCAGCTTAATTGAAAAGTCGCTGCTATGAAGCGAGTTGTATATTGGTTCATTAAATAAAATCGTTTCTGGCATCATGGAACTTGTGGGTCAGAGAGTAGTCTTATACAAAAAAATAATGTTGGTACCCTTTTTATTAATTAGATTCTTGATCCAATCTAAGACTTTTTTCTTTCAATAATATCTGTAAGCTATTTATAATTACATGACGTTTGACAAAATGGCCCTTTGTTTATTTTGCAATTTTGTGTTTTTAGGTATTGAATTGGAATTTACATATTAATTTGCAATTAATGATTTTTTTGCAAATGAAAAATTCTGACCACTAGATTGCAAAATATTATTATTGTTAATTGTATATTGAACTGGTAAAACAGAGTATGAAATTTAGCAAATTATTTTTGTTTGTGAGAAATACTCTTGTATATATTCAATAACGCTATTGGGTCTAATAAGGGGATAGGAAATATGTGAGACCACTGGAATATGTAGTTAACTTGTTTAACCTGGTAGCGGCATTACAACCCCAGGATCAGGTCAAAATTTATTATACATAAAGTAATGCAAGGATTACCAAAAAATAAAATGGTCTTTTTTAAACATAGTTTAATACTTTAAAGCCTTGCGAAAAACAACATAAAATCTTTGCAATTGTTATTTCTTGAATTACTTTTACCAACTTATCTTAAGCAGATATTTCGATATTCGAGTTGCTGTGCGGTGTACCGTTAGCATTATAAATTAATACTACTTTGCAAACATTACAAATACATGTAGGGAAAATACCAACGTCGTTATATCTTTCGCTTGCTAATCTTGATTTTTATAAGTCTCTTATTTATTTTATTTCCAACAGATTGAAATGTTTTTCAGCCTGTAATCAATAAGAATGTTTGTTCTCAGCTTGTAACCAACCCTTTACAATTATTAATTTTTATGTATATTTTTGCTTTTTAATAAAAATAAATACAAAGACGAAAGTATTACTTTTCACACTTGAAAGTACACAAAGCCTTTCATACGAGCGCTTGTTATTGTGTAAATAACAAGTATTGATTAAAACATTTCAAATAATAAGAAATATACGACATATAGAAAACATTTGACGTATTAAGGAGTTTCAATTCCTTAATATGCATTTATTTACAAAGCTTTTTTGGTACTTGTACCTTTTTCCGTTGTAAACAATTTATTTACAAAAACCTTTTGTATATTTAACACTTGAAAATGTATATTTAAGTTGCATATGAGGCATAAAACATATTGTAAGTTTAAAATAAAAACATTTATTATAAAAATAAACAAACATATTGAATACCTTTTTTTTAACTATTGTGTATTGTGTGTCACAAGATTATTTATGTATTCACATATGTGTAAAATATCATTAAAATTCTGTATCATGTGTGATAAAAAGCTACCGATTGTACTCGAAATGTTAATAAAAATGTGTGAGACATATATATTATTTCGAGTGCTTTGTTTTTCAATATAAAGCATACATGTGGACGGTTTTATTTCATGGCACTTAGATCTCATTGACTTATTTTACAAGAAAAAGTGTTAAACAAGTACTCCCTAAATCTAACGCAAGTATTTAGAAGAAATTTAAACAATGGAGTATTAATAATAAAATTCTAAGATAGAAAATAATGGTCACAAAAGTAAACACATGGCTTTTATATCTAATACTTAAGGTAAATGTACTGAATCTTACATGACAATAACTTATTTTATAGACTTGTTAATTGTCAATTCTACTAGTGTATATTTATTTTTTCATTTGTTATTTAATTTTTTTATTTATTTATTTATTTTTTCTCAGGAAAAATTTTTTTATGCTGTTATTTTATTAAAATGTTAAGATTAAGAATATGTAGCTATTGATGATGGAAACCCTAGCCCTATCTAATTTAATAAGCATTCATTTCAAATTATATCGTGATAAAAACATGAAGCGATAATCTTTCCGCTGAGCTCCAGACGTACTTGATATACATCAACTTTAATTCTTCTTAAGTATTTGCTTAAAAAATTATCAAGAACTTTTGATTTGAAAAGACGGTTTTTACATATTTATAATAATAAAATAAGCCAGTAAATATTACACTGTTGTCATGCCTCTCGGTGAAGACTGTGCTCACTGCCTGTTTTTAGGTACGTTTGCCGAGCTTTTTCGACGTGAGAACATCATTTCCAAGCCACGTTTTGTTTAGTACTGGGGACATAGTGTTAGGTATTTGTTGTATAATTAGTGATGGATTCAGGTAATTTCTCACGTTAGCGTAATGCCTTTTTAAATGGTATTATTGCTTGATATCTGTCATGTTTATAGTTTCAATATTTCCGTCTTTTATTATTGTTCATCTGTGGGTGTTTTTCGTTTGTATCGATTGTTTTTTGCCTTCTTTCTTCTTGTTTTTGTTGTTGTATTGTTTGAGTAGTTCGTCGATAGTAGTGTAGTTGTAACCAATAATTTTTGCTATAGTGTAAATTGTATAGAGTTCTTCGTTACATTTTTGTGGAGCAAGAGGGATTATCTTAAGTCTGAATCATATCTCTTAAGGCTGCGAGTTTATGTTGGGTAAGATGGTTTGAGGAATTGTGGATATTTGTGACTGTCGTGGTTGCTTTTCTATAAACATCAAAGTTTAAGGAATCAAATCCTCGTGTTATTCTTTCGTCAAGATAATGTAAATTTTTTTCTGCTCTTTTTCCATAGTATATGTTATTTTGTTATATATTCTGTTTAAAACCGTTAGAACTTTTTAGGCGTTGTCTTTTTTTAGGATGCTGTATAATGAATTATTTCATTTTTTTCCATCAGTGTTTTAACGTGTAGTTGTTTTAAATGTTTCATGAGCCGAGCCCATCATGTAATTTATACAATTTATTGCTAAATGTATAGTAGTTTGGTTTTAATATCATCTTTGCATTATCCATTTTTTGTTGAATTTTTCGTTGATTTATTGATTGTCGTATAAGTTCGAGAGTATGTTACGTAGGATAGTTAAAGTTTCTTATGTGGATATTGATGTATATAGATCCTTGTGTCGAAGGAAACCAGTATCGTGTTTGCGGTGATTTTGATGTTTGTTGATGAGGTGTTATTATTAAAGAAGAAAATAAATTTTTAGAATTTATGTCTGAAAAATTGATTTATTTTTCGAATCCGCCTCCATCGCTCCCTCAGCAAAGAGCCTGCCGAAAATAATAGACCTTTTAGTTTAAGCTTGGCGGAAGCAAGCGTTGACAATAAGTGGATGAGTGGACTCAAATGAAATTTTATACAACGCGTTATAGTGAAACAACCGTTCTAACTTTGTGTTCCAGTTGTAATTAGCAGTTTAGTTGGTTCATTAAAATTGTATTATCATTCTTATTAAAAAATGTAAATCTTTATTTATTAAATTTCACATATTAGGTATTTATGGTAATTAAGGTAATGATTTATTTTCATTTGAGGCTTTTGTAAGAGTCAAAAAACAAAGGAGCTGTTAATTGAGCTATTTAATATTTCGTATTTTTCTGAGTTCTCATGTTGCACATCTGGGCGGATCCAAAATAAACAGTAATAAAATACCGTGTAGTGATCACTATCATAATCAAGTGTCTCTAAGCAATTTATGGAATCTTTGACCCTATGAATAACCAGTCTTGAATTAATTATGCATACGTCTAGATAAGAATTGCACGATGGACTACAAGTTGCACATAGTTTACATCTGTATCTGATTTCATAATCCTCAATCCATTCTTTTAAATGGTTCCCTTTAGTGTTTGACGCTGATTTTTTCTAGATAATATGATTGCAATTCATTTCACCGGCTAAGGTGTAATAATTTTCTGTATTTTTGAGATTTAGTGATTGGAAGAGACTTAAAAGAATAGATTTAAAAAAATTGCAGTTATTTCCGAAAGGGTAATAGGCAGCTATAATATAAAGCGTCTTATTTAGAAAAATTGGTATTTTCACGACTGATGTTTCTAAGTGCCTAAAAAAGTTTTTGTGGTGAATAAATTTTAGAACTTTCCTAATCAGTATTCTTGTTCCTCCCCCATCTAAGCGTCCTTTCTATCATTTCGTTTAAAATAATAGTTTTCAAAATATAGCTTGTGTTTAGAATTAAGTTTTGTTTCGTAAATTATTATTATGATTATTTAAGAACACATTAAGGTTATATCTTCTATTTAACTTAATTAGAGAATTTATATTTATGTGGATAATATTAAATTCTTTTACAATTATTTCAGCCACGATTAGTATTTAAGCTTCTAGAATAGAGAAAAGTGTATCTATTCTGGATGTTGTAATTGTAATTGTTTGTTCAAATTTATAATTTGATTTGATAAGTCCTGAACTGAATTATTAAGTTGTTCCAATATATTACTAATTGTATTGTTTGGACTGACATTTTGTGTTGTAAAATTATTTTTCAATATGCTAGCATAGCTTAAATTATCATTAACAATAACTGGAAAAGTTTTCATTCTATTATCCGACAACTGTTGTTTTTTAGCCCTTAACTTTATTTGGAGTTCTTTGTATTTTGGACAGCCTTTATACGATGCTGGATGCCCATTATTGTTGCATAAAACGCAAAAAAGTTTCCCCTTTCGTGATTATCTTTATATTTAACACACCTACGTGGTAAATAGCAATTTGAAGAGCTATGCAAGAAGCTTTGGCAGTTTGTACACTGTGCTATTTCTGATTTTCTTAAATACTTTTGTAAGCAATAAAAATCGTCAAAATATTAAGTGCATTGAAACTTTAACTACAACAACAAATTTCACTACACTTAAAACCAAGTGCTGACAAATAGCTGACTTCATATTAAAACTTTTGTTACAATTTAAAATAGGTGCATTGCCACCAAAATAACCAACGAATTTCGCAAGCATCGATTACTGATAATATCGCAAAATTTAATAATAAAGTAAGTTGCAGCAATTATGCTAATTAAACAAATTTGTAGTATAAATGGCTAAGTAAATTTATTTTTAAGCATTAATTTTTTATCTTTGGAAGAATAAAGATAGCAAAACTAAAAGTTATGTATTTCTTTCATCATTTGGATAATAACCAACATAATTGGCATATATGTATGGAGCATTACGCTCACTCATGGTTAAATTAAGTTATTGTTTTTGGATAAGAGTTTATTTCTCTTGGAATTTATTAACGACACTCTTACACAAGAATGTAGACATGTAAAAAAGTTAAGCAAGAATAAACGAAAAGAAATTTCAGCCGTGATTTACGTCCGTCTATCATGACAGCTTGATCGCAGCTGCATATTGCATTATTGGTTGAATAACTTGAAACGAAATCAAATAGGATGATTACTGAGAATATTATTATAACATATCGGCCCATGGACTGCATTTCTAGCATCTAAATGTAAAAGCACTTCAAAAGTAAAAAACCTTTGCAAATTAAAATAATATGTTTAAATTTCTGTTTTCAATTACTCATAAAAAATGATACGTTGATTTTATTATTTTTTCCAAAGATCATATGAATCAAAAAGTCTCGTATATTAGGAAGAATTAGAAAACGATTTTTGATTTTGTCGATTTATGTATATGAGTATATCGTTTTTAAGCATTTTTAATCGATTGAAAAAAGTGCTTCTCTTATAATAATTGTAGTCGAGAAATACTGTAGTAACACACTACGAAACTTTCACCTCGCAAAGAGCTTTAAACAATAATAATAAATACAAATTGCCCCACTTAATCATAAGTTTTATTGTATATTAAGTTAGAAAAATACTGTTTAATGACAAAATTTAAATTAACTTCACAAGTGACTTTTAATTAAGCAAAAAGGATGCTAATGTAGGAAAATACAATGCTGATGATTATCGTTCTACGTTGGTGACGCTTATTGCACGAATCTATTTTAACACAAAATCATAGTTATTAAGCCATCTTAGAACGTATGTAGGTCTCCAAGTTATCAAATAATTTAAATTTTTTACATCTTTCACAATGACAGTTTCTGCAAAAAATGCATCTGAAACAAATAAGTATTACGTATACCCCTGATTGGATGGGGAAAAGAAATCCCTTCAAAAATTGCATTAATAGGCTACTAGAGGATCAATCATCAAAAGGGCTTAATCGTGGAATTGGATTTACCGATATACATCTGTCCATGTTTGCATTGGTCTTAGTTTGGATATGTTTGCTATTGAAAATAAGCAAAACTTCCACAAATCACTGAAAATTAACCACGCCTACTTCTTTTAATAATTTTTTGTTTTGAGAAACATTAAGGAAGGCCAATCTATTATATGAAATAAAAAGGATTTCAAGGATTTTACAGGCACTACTTCCTAAACTGTTACATATACAGGCAAAAATACACATTCTTTTTTTTATTTTTTATTCAATTTTTTATTCAGACACAATTACAATTTCATTAGACTTACAGTTTTTTGCTCACACATAAACTAATTTAAATCTCTTATTTTATTTGAATCTATTTAACTTTAAATTCCTTTTTTTAATATTTTATTTTTGCTTTAGATAAAATTGGATTTTCATTACTCGCTTGGTTTTCGTATAATACTAATAATTTTGAATAACGCTAACTCTTAAAATATTATCACAAAGTCTGTATGTATAAGTTTAAGATTTTGACCTGTCTATTTCCTTGACCCTGTTCTAAAAATTCTTTTGTTTTCTTACTGATCTTGAGATTTGGTGTTTTGTGGAAAAATAGTCAGCTACTAAAAAACTAAATGTAGCATTTGAATTTAACTTTGTACATCAATACAACGTACGTAACGTGTTTTTGCCTGAAAATACATTAACAATAAAATGATATATATTAACTAAAACCGTTTTCAATATTTGCTTAATTTTTTTTTCTAAGGTGTTTTTATCTACCATTACTTCACAACTTTAACAATGCTTATCCTACTCTGTTGGGTTTCCTTAAATACTTCAGCAAGTCTTAAAATCATGTTTTAATATTTTCCTACCTCTCTAAAAATTTGTCCGATTTGAACTATACATTTTATGCCTTTCATCTCTACGAACTATAAAAAAAGCCCTTAATTATATAGAGTTACCCACCAGAGTCCATAAAAAATTTCTAGGAGTAAGCGTATCTATATGGCTTATACTCCCACGATTAATTACTGCAAATTATTAATTTGGCGGATATAATCTAGAACAATTTTTAATTTTTTATTATAATTTTTTTTCAGTTTTAAACCTAGTTTTCTTACCAATTAAAAGTTAACTGCTCAAGCTGTATCCCCCCGGGGGTACTACAAGAAGTCTGTGCTGATTCTAACCTAGGCACAGACATAGTACACTCGGGGTATAGGGGGAACCAGTCCCCCGGTGTGCAGGCACTGAATCTGGATAGACAAGACGTGGGTCATTGTCGAAGGTCTTACCAGTGTCCTTAAAATACTGGCACCACGGGAACCGGTAGCCCATACAGAGAGCCGCCCATCTCTGTAGCCGGTTATTGGTGAGGTCCCTACGGGGTACACGTGGTGGCTGTCGGTTAAAGTTTAGTGTCCGCGGGGAGGGCGCGGTGCTAAACGAATGTGCTGTTGCATATTCAACAGAGGGGTTGGAAAGTCTCCAACCCTCAAGCAAGGGGAAGGACATGGTCCTGCAAGCCATGTTCTTGAAATTGCAACTCTGTTGGCTACGCCTAGCAGGGGGCGCTAGTCGACGCTTTGTATTTCACTCGGTGGTGAGACCACAGTCGGGTTAGGGCCCACACGGCCAGGTACCGACTCAAATCTTGATCACGTAATGCTCAAGCTGTATTACCAAATCAGCATTTTAGCAAGGTTCGTTTTTGTACATACTATCGGAAACAAAATGTATTTTGAACTTTTTATAATGTTTTTATTTGACCTTTTTAATTATTATATTTTATTTAATTTATAAGCAATTGGTCTTTTATTTATCGTATATATTTTTAATATTTCGCTACTCCATTGTGTAGCATCATCAGGTAAACAAATATTTATTGAAACAATATAAAACAACAACAAATAATGTAATAAAAAATTTTTTCAAACTAACATATGTCGAAAAACAAAAAATATTGTCAAATAAAAAAATTTTAAAATACAAAGTACAAAATTATTTCTTATTTACTAAATATCTGTAAATCTGAGCTACATTATCTGTGTCTGCCTTAAAATTATTTCTCTGTACTGTGTGTGTTATAATAATTTGTAACATTTCTAAAATATAACGTCTTTTATAATTACTTTATATGTTTATTACTGAAACATTTTCAAAATTGTGATAGTGATTTAATTTGGCACAATGAGATGATAAAGCAGTTTTTTGTAAATTAATATTTTTATATCTTTGATCAGACTTATGACCAGCAATTCTAGTTTTTGTTTATTTTTCGTTGTTGCTATGTATACTTTATTACAAATTTCATTATCGTTTCGCTACATGGAATCTTGTATTTATTAGCAACTCCATTGTATTTATACATGGGCAATGGCAAATAGCAAAAGCGAGTTTGAAACAAAACAAGCAACAAATTGAGATAATAAATTCTGACCTGGTCGAAACATATTAACTATGCTTGTGGTCGCACTTTCTCAATGATTGGAACTCTTGGCCAACGCAGCATTATACGCCTATAAGAATCCTACTTTTCAAAACCTATCTGCTACCCGATTTTCTAAATAGTTGTAAACTACTTGCTAAATATTATACAACTAATGAAGGAAAATTAAATGTTGCATTAACAACCTAATCAGATACGATCTCTCGTCTCAGCTATATGGCCCTTGTTTAGATAATCTTATAAACATCTCTTTTTACATTAAATAATATGTATGTACCCAAAAACCTGATTATCTGCATAGCAAATTTTGTATTTCAGATATAAGCAGGGACAATAGAATAAGGCCATATAGATTCAGAAGCTTAGGCTCAAAGTGGCATTTCTACATACTTGCAGAGTCTCTCTGGAATTCTGTACCCCATACCTCTTAAATAAAAAGTAACACACGAACATTTAAAGAAAATATTTTTAAGCTGCTTTTACTACAACAATTAGAAATATAAATTTAATACGAGTATTATGACACATAAATACTATTTACATGCAAATAATTTAATTTTTATTTGTTTTTTAATTTTAATTTTTTTTATTGTTTTTTAATGTTTAACTTTGATTGGTTCTGTGTTTTTAAAAAATAATTTTAACTAGTTATTAAGTTGTTATTTGATAATAATTAGAATTATAAATCTATATTACCATTTTCATTCTGCAATATAAGAATTTTAGTGTGATAACTGACACCTAAAGAATATAAGTTTTAGCGGTCTAAAGAAAAACCCACTCATGACTTTAACAAGAAATCCCGCTGAACAGAGTATTGTTCGAAAAATATGGTTCTTTACTTTCCAAAGTAGGGTGCATATTATGGAAACGCAAGCTTATGACACTTGCTATAACATACCACGGGAATATTAAATTAATTAACTTTCACAAAAATATCGTGCTATTTTTATTACGATTAAATTAATAGATTACCGTTATTGATTATTGAGGGTGAAAGCATGTCTAGATGGCCATTTCGTTACAAATATGTTTTAAGCTAAAGATTTTTGCCAAAACAATAAAGTAAAGACAAAAATCAAAGTTTAAGCAAAAACAGCAGTAATCAGCAATGATTTTATTTTTCTTTATCCTCAATAATCACCTTTTCATCCTCAATGATCAATATCGGTGATTTATTAATTAATCTGGATAAAAAATAGCACGATATTTTTTTTTTTAATTATGAATTTGCGTTAAATAAATTTTAATTTGGTCAATTTATTTGAACAAAGATCTTTAGTTTATCTAAAAATTTGTGAGAAGCTTACTTTCGCCTACTATAACCAATATTGGTAAATAAGAGTTATCTTAATACGGCATTGAGCATCTTTTTAGGTTTAAGTTATTAACTTTGTGTCGGATGAGTGATATGGCAGTATGTAAGAACAAACTATTTAAAACAAACAAGTTAAACTATTTTAAACTCAAATTCATTTTTTTTTCATTTTTACTTTTATTTTTTCTTTTCAAAATTACTACTTTTAACTTAAAATCAATTTAGTTTAAAAAATTTCTTTTAATGTGTTGTTAATTGAACTGGAAAATATTTTGAAATTTCTTAAGACCACCGTACACAGGGACAAATTAAAGATTAAGTGTAATAAAATTCTATATGGGTTCATTAATTTTGCGTATATTTTTTTCATATACAGGATTATTTTAAAACTATAACATTTTAAACTGACTGACACATCTTTTTTGTTAAAATGATTGAAAAATTTATATTTATCGTTTTTTTTTAATTCTTTTTTAAGGTATATACAATAAAGGGATATTGTTTTGTTTTTTAATTTTCATAGCTATTGTTAGAGAAAAAATAAAAAAACCAGTACGTTAGAATGTCATGTTAGGACAGTATTTTTAGTACCACTAATTGATTTCCACCCCAGTATACTGTTGTATATATAAACTAAAATACCGTATTTCGATGACTTTATCTTACCTATTTATTAATTTATTATTTTTTATAATATAAATTTTTCCTTACTTTATCAAGTTTAGTTAAACTTACCAAGGTTGTGATTTAATATCTTTTACATTACTATACGTTATGCTTTCAATAAAAAATTTTTCTGCACAATGTTCTACGTTTTATATACTTTTTTTTACTTTAAAATAAAATATTTTTAAGTACATTCACTGAAAGTTCTACCAATAATTATTGAGACATAACAAACTAATTCCTGCTTATGAGTTTTTTTATATTTCTTTTAATTTACGGTCATTACTTGCTTATGAAAAAGAAACAAACATTAAAAATTTTTCCAATTTTGCATTTGGTAAACCTTATAATTTGTTTAGCAAACTTGTGGCAAATGTCCAGATTATATTTTTGATTTATTTTTATATTCGAACAGACAAACAAATATGGAAAAAAATAAGCTGTGGGTGGTTTGTTTTAATATAAAATGAATTCTTAGAGGTCTTTTTTGAATAGAGACTTTTAATGCATTATGAAAATAGTTAATAATACAAAAAAAAAAAAAGGAAAACAAACTGTAAGATAACAAAAAAAATTTAAGCTGAAAAAAAAAAAATTTACAAATTTAATTCTTCAAGTTAAAGGAAGTTATTTAAGTTTTAAATAAAGAATGAATAAGCCTTGAAACCATGCATTTTTTCGAGTTATTGATGCCAAATTACTTTATACTTTTCTAGAAACAGAAATAAATTCTATATATATTCGAATAGTTTGCTCTACTATTGAAGTATGTCGACTAGCTGACCTCTTCTGAAGAATTATTTGTATAAAAATAATGTGTGACAGACATTGTTATTTTTAAACACATTTGTGTAGTAGTAATAGCATAGTTATTGTTTAACGAGCCACAAAAATAACTATCAATGTTAATTTTTTTTCTCTAATATTCTATTTTACACTCTGTGGCTGAACTACTGTTTTACTCCGACAAGAAGCGATATACTCGATGCATTGTTTTAGTAAGCTAAATTACTACAGCAAGAACAGACCTTAACAAAACTAGCAACCGGATTTGTTCACTTTGTTTAAGCTAATTTTCGTATTATTCTGCATACACAATATTGGTGAAAGAAACTTTATTCACATCCGCTTTTTACCACGCCTTCACGAACAACAAAAATGATGTTTTTAGATACATATTTATGGGTTTCATATCTGGTTTTCGTCTATGCATGATTCTAATGGGTTTGTAGTTGCATCAATTTAGGCTGGACTCAGAAGATTTTCCAGTAGTGTAAAGGCATCTTGGGATAATGACGTCAGCATTATGGCTTTCCTTTTAATGCCCTCGGTTACGCCATTCGCTATTAAATCAATTGTTCTTCAAATTGTTTTTCAAACACCGACCATTGATTCTTTTCCGGATCGAAAAACGGCACGTTGAATCGAGCACTCCAACTCGGAGGAACATTTACGTTTTGAGTTGATAGCTACATTTTTTTTTCTTATGAGCAATGAACTTTTAAGTTTTTTATATACCACTGCTTTAATCACCGAGAATCTTTCTTAAATCTTTTTCTTTTGCCTCGTCGCCAAATTGTCACGTTTATTGAATCCAACCTCAAAAATGGTCGTCAAGAGAAGAAACATTCGATTTGGTGGTTTTAATTCAAGTGCCAAGTTTTGTTAAACTATTTTCTCTTTTCTACCGAACTTCGTATTTTACATTTTCAATATGTTTATTAGGTGTTGCCATCGTAGTTATTATAGCTTTAACGTTTTTAAAGCAAAATGTACTATACATCACAATATTTTTAATGTTTAATTTTGTTTTTAATTCTTTTATTTTCCTATCTTTTATTCTCTGCTTAGGAATAAATACAAAATCTTCTCGAGATTCAGCCTGATATATGTTTTATTTATTTTCATAATTTATATATATTTTTCAGAAATAATTGTCTTATACGACTTTCTGAATTTCGAACAACAAAAAAAAAACAATAATATTAGATCAAAGATAACTCGCACTTTACAGTTTTATTGCACAATAAAAGCACTATACAGCTTGACAAATGTTGGTTTACTATTATTTTATTTAGTCAAGTTGTTAATTTGACTCGCTTAAAATTTGTTAAAAGTTTTCTCAAGAGCTACATAAGACATGCTATCACCTTTAATAATCAATACCAGTGAATTTTTAAATTATTTAATCGGAAATTAAGATTCCTTAAAGTGAATTCTACATTTCCGTGATAAATTTTTAACTAAACAGATTTACTGAAATATTTTTGTATGTGTAAATATTGTTCACTCGCTATATAGCACATATTTTATGTTACCTAAACTATTAAAAAAAATTTAATACTAAGTATTATAAATTATTCATTTTTTATGAACTCATGTTTAGGTATAAGCATATGTTCAAACCACAAATTTGTACATAATACTTTAAGAAAATTAGACTAAAAACACACATTGGGCTTAAATAAATAAATAATGCTAATGGTTTATTTAGCATTATCATTATTTTCACTAATGATAACGCTTTTTATAATTATTTTAAAAACAATTTCATTACCATTGTCTAATAATTAATTGATTTTAAATTAATATAATTAATGTATGTATTCCATATCTTTGTAAAATAAATAGACATCTTAAGTATAGTGGCAAAATTTTTAAAATGGTATTTTGGTCACAAAAATTTAGTGAAATATATATGTTTTAGCTTTCTTAGGAAAATGAGACACTATGATATCATACGTTTTTTTTCGTGTGAGTAATTAGTTCTGCTAGCTGGGGTGTTAAGTAGTTTAAGATCTCAGACATCAAATTTTCCACCTATCTCATTTAAAATTGATAAATTATTAAAATTTTCAAATATATGTCTGTCTACAAGAGTATTAAATTGTATTAATTTTTGGATTTTCTTTTTAAGTTTCTGCGATCAAAACATTGTATTTCATTAAAACAGCCTTAATTGTTTTCCTTTTATATTAGATTCAATGACTGTTTGTGGCTAATTGCTAGTCACTTATGCTTCAATGCCTTAAACGTGCCAAAAAGCAAATAAAAAAAATCAAATACAAACTTGTCAACTATGGGAAAACATAGATAGAAATACTTTTACTGCAACAACAGGCCGATGGAAAGAAAACCAATTACACATTGCGAAAAAAGTTTAAGTATCTGTGCGGAATAAAATTACTATGTAACGCTGGTGTTTAAAACATACATATGTATGTATGTATGTATGTATGTATGTATGTGTGTGGATGTATGTATGTATGTATGTATGTGTGTATGTATGTATATATGTATGTATGTATATGCATATAATTAGATGTTTTTACGTTATGTCTTAGTTTCTTTATGTTACTTTTGTTTCCCAAAGCAATACACGGTCTAAAACTCATGGACAGAGTGAAAAGTTTATTTGAAAAATGTTTTCATCAAAATGTCGAAATAAGAAATTTTTTAATTGCGAAAAATCGTTACCGTTTCAAATGTAGAATAAGAAAAAAATTCTAATTTGTGTCAAATTTGACAACATAACATTTTGCATAGTAAATAATCTAGAAGTAAAAGTTCTATATATATATATATATGTATGTATATACGTCTATATGAAATCAAATAAATTCTTATTGTTTTTAAACATATTTGTTTAATTCACAACATATTGTAAATAATATGGTGCATTAAATAAAACCAGAGTAGTTTTAGGTACGGTGTATTATTTTATATTGTTCAAATCATTAAATCCTCAAAATAATAATATTAAAATTAAAAAAAAAACGAAAGGTTTTTACCAAAGATTTATAAAAATTTATTTTCCCTAATAACTTTATTTTCCTACTTCAAAATATATATTTTTAAGCAAAAAAAGCATTTTTTGCGGTTTTCAGTTACTCGGTATTATGTATATTTTAATATGAAAAATATTACAAAATGACCTATTATCACACTAAAGTCGATTTCTTTTAGCAAGTACATTAATATTAAAAATTGCTTTTAACTTTTTTCGAAACTATAGTCAAAAATAAATTATATTTTAAGTTGGACAGACATTAACTATTTGACACATCAGATACAAAAAGTATTTGCACATACTTTGTAACGAAAAACACTTAAATAAACTATCCATATCTGATCAGCTACTAAAAATGAATATAAACAAGTAAATTTGTAACATAAAAAATTTTAGTAAATTTTGTAATTGTTAAAAAAAATTGTATTATGATATAATTTCAACAAATAAAATTAAAATAAAGGTGTTACTAAATCACTAAAAAACAACAGGTGGTTTTAAATTTAAAACCGATTATTATCTCTAATATATACTTTTACGTACACAAAAAGTGAACTTTATAGACAACTGTACTTTAGAACGCGAAAAGAACACGTTCTTTAAGACTGATGATTTTGGGCCTATAAATTTATTAATAATATTAGTTTTTTATAAACTATTCATAGAAGCAAACAAGTTTAAATTTAAAGACAAAATAAGGTTTACTGTATACATATAAAAAACTTATGTATATTTTACCAAAGGAAAGAATATATATATATATAAATATTTATTTATTTGAAAAAAAGAGGCCGCAAGTCCATGGGGCCTAATTGGCTAGTCTACAATACAAAAGCAATATATGATTTTAATAAAAAAAATTTGGATAATAAATTAAAATTTCTATTTATATTAATACCTAAAGTTTGCACACACCTATAAGTCTCTGGAAAGACTACTTGAGATGAAGTTTCATTGAACTAGCCTCTTTATTGGAAAATGTTTTACAACTTCCAAAGTTTGAAAACCCCTGTGTTATATTTGCTATAATTATAATTTTATCTTTAACATCGGAAATTAATTACAAATTCAATAAGAAAATACTTGCAAGGTTTGATAAAGTGTAAGAAAATCTTCGCTCCTGATAAGGTATAACAATATTTGTTGAAGGCCGTTTTTAACCTCTTCATGGCCAAGACACTAGTGCAGGAGTATACTTCAATTCAATAAATCAACAAAGGTAAGCACAATGACAAGGCGACGCGATATCTTATTGACAGAGGCAAGTAAAACCCAACACTGTACAGTCTCATTAACGTCCAAGATAGGCGAGATGTAACTAAATTTATATGGTTTTTAAACGTTAACTTGTCCTCTAAAATAATACCAAGCGCTTTGTATGAGGCACAATTCATTGTTAAAAACAATATTTAAAGCAGTCGTATTTTTGGAAAAAAACCATAACTGTGCATTTCTTAGCGCTTAATTGTAAAAAAATACGTCGTGACCAGGCAGCAAAGCCATCAAGCTCACAATTAATTCGTTCCTCAGATTCGTGCAAAATTAATGAATCAAATGCTGTTAGTAGCTGAATATCATCAGCATAAGTGTACGCCTTAAAGAAAGATAATTTATGAAAAATATCGTTAACATATAGCAGAAATAATACGAGACCCAATATGGAACCCTGAAGTACCCCTTGATGTATTGAGAGCATACGAGAGACCTTTTGTTCAACTTGAACAAACTGACAACGTTCAGTTAGAAAAGAAAAAATGAATTTATATGCGCTGGAACTAAAACCAAGGAAATGGGAGAGTTTACTTATCAAAAGTTTATGACTAATTGAGTCAAATGTCTTACAGTAATTTAAGAATATTAATACACTTACTTTTCCCTTATCTAAATTTTCCCTAAAGGACTCCGTGATTTCTAAGATAACACCAGTAGTGCTATATCCATTTCGAAATCCTACTTGGTACAAGTGAATCATATTGCCCCTATTTAGATTTGACATCATTTGATTCCCTATAATAATCTCTAATGTCTTCGCACAGACCTACAATATACTTTAGGGCAAAAATCGGAACAATTTCGAGATGTCTTAATCTTTGGAATTGCTACTATCATACCAACTTTGTTAATTATGAACGTAAACTGACGTAGTACGGCAGGAGCAATAAATGTATACCATCTGCACCAACAGTCTCAGATTTAATTCTAAAAGGTGCATTTAAAACACCATTTTCATTAACATTACAGAAACTAAATCCTTTCGAAATTGCTGTATAATCTATATCACAATTTATAAAGTCAGTCATGCAAGAAAATTTATTAAATTAATATAAGGAAAAAGGAAACCTGACCTGAGAAATCCCACAGTTTTTATTTTACGCCACATTTACTACTGTTTAGATCCTGAAAGAAATCGCATACAATAATTTTTACGAACTCTCCGTATTACAGTTTTTAATAATATTTCTAGCCTTACATGCCTCGATTGGTAGTTTATAACTGACCCACTTTCATTGAGTCTTGTGCAATATTCCTTCTTACTCGTCAGAGATCCCCTAGTGATTGCTAGGGCTAAGGTGTTCCTTAGCGCCCACACTTAATGTGCGTTTAAGCCGAATGTGGCAAGTGCTGAAGATTCAATTCAATATACGGAACCGCCTCAGCAGCCTCTTTTTGGCTTTCATCTTCCATCTGATACTAATATTTTGATGATCTGTCACTTACGCAGTTGTACAATTTCAAGTACCGTGATTATACTCAGGCAACTTTATGGATTTTCTTTGCCTCAGGAGTGTCTTTTAACATCCTGCAAAAACCTCTCGTGAGGTATTCTTTTCTGTCTCGACCTGGATCATTTGAGGTTCCTTCAGAGAATAATCTCTCCAACATTTGCGAGGCTTTCTTGTCAATCCCTGTCTGATTTTCAGGATCAGTATTAGGTTTCATGAAATTCCCAGTAATAGAGATAAGATGTTGCCCACATAGCGCCACATACGAGAATGTCAAATGACCAGAATTCTCTCGGCCTAATTAAGCCAGCGTCCTAGCAAAGGTAATTCAAGCCTTATACACAATATCTGCCATCTGATGGCCTATATTTGGATACCGTTTTACAGCTGTAGTTTTTCACATTATGTATATAAAAAACACAAAATATGTTTGTACGTCGAAAAGCTGTAGCTGCCCCTACATCAGTGAACCGATTATGTAGGAATTTTCACGGTTTGTAACCAGATATGCGGTTGTTAAATAAGATTTTTCTATTCTTGTATTTAACGTTGGTGTAATATTTCCCATATAAAGCAAATATTTATCATCGTGTTGCTTGTTTACTTTAAATTTAGTTCAAATAGCTCTCTTATTTATATGCGTAATGTTGCTTGATTGTAATAATGACCTTACAAGGAGAATTTTATTACCGTATATCTATATTATTTTATCACAAAGAGCCCTGAAATTTTTAACTAGTAACTTTCTGATTATTTTGCGTAGCGTAGTCAGGTGAAATACTGGATGGAATGGGACATTGAACCTTCCTTAAAAAGTAAAAAAATTCTGCCGTCTACTTCGGTAACTGTAAGGGGAAGGGTCTTAATATTTCGTACAAGTAACTTGCATATTAGACTAGAAATTTTCCTAACAAGAAATTCAGACCTTGACCTAAAACACTTGCCCAAATGTCGGTTAATAATGATTGCGGTGTTTTATTTTAATAAAGAGTAAAAATATTTAGTACTGAATAAAAAGAAACATACGTGACAAAATTTCAATAGTAAATACTTTTTTCGTGTCATATAGTCTACAAAACTTTTTTAAAACAATTTAAATTATTTTATCTAGCATTTCAATCTCTGCCAAGGAACACATACATATTAATGGTTAATTACAATTATATACTTCTTATCCTCACTTGCTTACATAACAACGTTTATTTGTATAATAACCTGTATCGGCTGGCTGACTTGACACTTGCTCTTAGTTCTGAGATCAGCAACAGCGTAAAATACTACAAACAAGAAATAACTTACGAAAAAAGTAGCATAACTCTGCAATGTGACCTTAAATGGTTGTGTGTGAAATGATGAATTTTTTTTACTACGTGACACAGATTTTGACATTTTTTTTGCATTAGCATGTTAGAATGTATGTAATGTTTTACTACACAATTGACATACTTAATTTCACTTTTCTTCCTTTCTGAGAAAACAAGAAACTGCACAGACATATAACTATTTGATATGGAATCTCAGAAACAACGTAGCAAATTTATTATATTTTTTCAAGTTATGTAAAAAATTTCATATTCACTGTGGTTTTTTGTGTTTGCTTGGCTGTATAGGTCTACTTTGCGATGTCAAAATACTATTTTTAACAGTATTCTTGGCTTCTTTTTCTTCTTTAACTTCTTGTTTTCCCGAAATAGTTTTTTTTTTATATTTTAAGGAGGCGAAAAATATAAGACTAAATTCTTTTAATCTAAAGGTTCAAGGTTAATTTAGAGGTTTTTTTTTGTGAACTTTTATTTTATGTGTTTACCTATTTGTTGTTAAAAAAATTACGTTGTAGAAATTATCAAAATTTAAAAGTAAGCAAATATTTATTAAAATAGGGGGATATCGAAAAAGTTTCACAATTACCGGTAACCATTAGTCCTTACTCTAAGCCATACTGGTTTCAGAATTTTGACTGGTAACTTTAGTTCTTCTTTCTTATGGCAAATATCTAGTAATTTCTAGTATTTGCCCGAAGATTAGACTCCCAACGATAATTAAATTTAAGAAGCTTCTGCCTGTGGTCCTGGGACTTATGCCTTTCTAAGGCGGTCCACAAATATCTTCTTCTTCGGTGCCTACCCTGGTCAGACGATTCTTCAAATTCATAACCTGTTTCTTACACAGTTATTCAGCTTAAGTTATTTATTTTATATATGAGTAACTCACTAGCTCTTGCCATGAAGACCAAAAAAGCTCTTTGAACACCATCGAGCCTGTATAGATGAAGAAGCCTAACTTCTATTTTTAAGGTTAAGTCAGTTTAGCCACTAAAACTACTTCGCTCGCATTAGGCCATTTCCCTATGCAACACTAGGGTTTCATCTACAGAAATTCACTTCAGTTCCGCTTTTGCCAGCTGGTCGGCTATGACTTTTCCCGCTGGGCCTATGTGACCTTTAACCTTCATCAACGAAACCTCGAATATATTTCGTTTTAAGCAGACCTGGAGAAGGCAATTAATTAATTACATGTAATTGCAATTGAATTTTATAATGACAATTTGATTTCTTATTTGTAATTGAAATTAAAGTTTTTTTTTATTTTAAAAAAATATCTAGTTACAAAAATTATCAATTACATACACATAATAACCATGCAAAAAATAAATAAATTAACCTTTATATTTAAAAATAAGAAGTAAGAGTGCTATATATATGGATATTGTAGAAACTACAAAAGGAATGACCAACCTAGATATCGCTATTCTTACTTTTTCTTGGTGTAGGGTATAAAGACACATTGAAGCAAAGAATTCAATGAGAGATATTAAACACATAGATATGTTTATATATAACATACTAAACTAGTGTAAATATCAACAAATTTTTAATTGCTTTAAATAAAACAATTTTTTTTTATTTTTATTTGTTTGTCGCCTAGGTGTTATAACAATACATTATTATTTTAATTACAATATTATCATAATAATTTTTATAATTGTGTTATCGACAATCGCAACACTTTCTATTAGATTTTTTTTTACAAAATCTTATGCAATCTTAATAACATAGATGTATTTTATTTGTACCAGATATTTTAATGTAGTCGTTAAAATGTAGGTCACCGTAATTATAAATTCACTTTAAATAAGTTTGAAATAAAAAAAAATAACCTGATTAAAGTAAATTAACAAGAAAAAATATAATAATTTACTTTAATCGTGCTTGATTCCTGCAAATATAAATATTTCATGATATTCTCATTAAATATTTATTATTTAAAACTACAAAATCAAATGTATTACTGCGGGGAAAGCATATCCATATGGCCCTTTCACTACTGCACATATAGCTCATCAGTGGATTTTACCCAAATTTTGTATTCAAAACTATCAAGTCTTATATCTATTGCCAATATATTGAATCAACAAAGCAAAAAACAATAAAAACTAAACAGGTTTTATATAAAAAAAACGCAGCAAACATTCAGTAACTATTTTTATTTTTTCAAACTAAAAAATAAACGGTTAATATAGCACGTAAAATTTACAAAATATAAAAATATTATTTTTGGAGAAATTATACAGGTCTGTTCTGTAAATCACTTTTTGTCAAAGTGATTTCGAATCACGTGATTTAAAGATGATTAAATAAATGACTACCGAGTTACAAAGAGGTCTTTGAGGAGATACTAAAACTTGTTTAAATGCTTAACCCATTAAGAGCCGATTACACTAAAGTATATTTAAGTAAATGCTGAATTAAATGTAAGATTTTGCATAGTAGAATATAGCACTCTTACTTGTTTATATATATTTTCGATATTTCGCTAATCCACTGTGTTGCATCATCAGGAAAACAAATATGTTTCTTGTTGTTTTATTTTATGTTTAAATAAATATATGTTTTCTTGATGATGCTACACAATGGAGTAGCGAAATATATCAAATATATATAAAAATAATAAAGTTCTAGTGCTTAAAAAATTAAAAAAATAATCATAAATACATATATACTCGTAAATATATATTTATATGATAAATAGTTTAGTGTTCTTTTGAGCAAACTTAGAAAACTTAACTGCAAAATATAAGCCAATTTCACATTTGAAAACAGTGGCAACTTCCTCAATTTTTTGCAAATATTAACGTTCTTATTTTACGAATTTCTTTTTGATGCCGAATTTTAAGGGCTTCAATCAGGAGGTGAAAGTACATATATATGTACTATTATAATCAAATAAAAAAATTTTTATATATGTTAGCATCAAGCGTTTTAAATTTCTTGAATTTCCATAATAATTTTAATTACGAATTGTTTAAAATTTTTATTTGTATTTTCGAACATTTAAAAATCTTTGGTATTATTTTAAAATTGTTCGTCATTTGAAATCACGTCACCTGTATTAAATAAATTAGGGTCAAAATTAAATAAAATTTCATACATTGTTTTAAGTCAAAAAGTAAGTAAGAATTTTTTTCTTTATAGCTTTGAAGTCTCAAAAAGCATAAAAATCGTCAAACAAGTAAATGCTGTTATTGTAGCATAAATTTTACAGTTATTTTAAATCTTGGATCAGTTTCAGGAATCTTTAATTTTGAAGAAACCAAATCATTTTTATTATTTCTTTTTTTTAGTAAGCACATGGTTATGTAAAGAATTTAATGTTAACAATTTATGCTTCCTATTTTATATATGTCACTTTAAAATCTAAGTAATACATTCACAGTTTAAGATTAATGAAACTTCAAATCCATCGCTTAAAAATTGTGCACAAAAAAAATCCAAGACCAAATAATCATATATGTTAATAAATTCAATTTTTTAAAACTCTGATCACAAACTAAGTTAATTGTAATATAAATATATTTTTGGATGCTATAATAATAAACAACATCCCACACGTGTTGCACGCTTTGAAAATGATGTTCTTAATTGTTTGTAATTTATCTCCTCGATAGAAATCTGACAACTTAGCGTTGTTGATACTCTCATGAAAAATTTATTTAAGTTATTACTGCGAGGAAAGCATAGCCGTATGGTCATTTGACTAATGTTTATATAGCTCATCAATGATAGAGTCCACTGAATAGAAAATTCAAGAGTTTTGTATCTCAAGCAAAATGGATTGATCATGTATGGGATATTTTGTTGAATCATAATCTTTTTGTAAATACTAATAAGACCCAAAATATTTTTCTTTTTGCGAAGATTCTTTTATTACGCAAGGATTTATTAGTATGATTGGATAAGTACAAAGTCGTAAACCAATAGTCAAGTTTTGTATGCCTTAAAATAAGAATTAAGAAAAATACCAATAATAAATAAATAAAAGTTGCTATTTACTTTGATTATTTATTTTATTTGGTTACCACATACAAACGTAGGTATGGTGATATTAGCAATACCTTTATTTTTTCATCCTATTCGATTTATTACATTCATGTGTTTAACAAAAAGATGTTAAATCTTGGATGCCAGAGGAAATAATTTATATTTACTGTATATATCGATTAAGTCCAGTAAACATTGCAAATAAATTTTACATCAAAGCTCAATTGATGTTGGTTTTAGTAACTACAACTTATTTACTTTTTTACGAAAGCATCGAATCAAATTGGAAATGTTGTATAAAATTACATGTGAATATTAAAGTTATAAAATGCAAATCTAGAACGATATTTGTCATATTGTTATTTAATCAGAGATGTTAAGTTTATATTCTTCGCTAGATTACATATTGACAGTACTTATAAAAAATACGTTGTTCTTTAAAAAAAACAAACATATCGAAGCAGTTTTTGTTTCCTTTCATTTAATAAAATTTTAATGCCAAATAAATTAAGTCCCTAAGCAAACAATTAAAGTTTATTTTGCAATTGATTGCTCAGATTTTCACTTTACTTAATTCTAAATGCAAAAATGTAACCGTTTCTCTCTCGCAAAAAACTCAAGAGTTACAAAACAAATACTTGAAGGTGTGGACATTGACAAAACAAGCTGCAAACCAACTATTATTAAATGTGAATAAAACTTAATCTACTGTTACTACTCAAATAGTATTTTTTTATTATTTGCTTTTAAAACTATTAAGCAGGTGCAAAAATCGTATTAGATATGTTTGAAGGTAGCACCCCGCATCATCTAGTGTTTTAATTATCCATGAGATTTAAACCTTTCTTAAGTTAATATGATATATACATAAGAATGAACACTCAACCGAAAAATATGTACGATGATTGTATGGACTTCCTCTAATCAAATTAACATTAATTGATTTTGAATATTCCTCATATTCTTATTTACAAAATTTCTTCGTTAACTAAATGATGTTAACAATGTACACCATTCAAGGTTAACAGATGCGTAGAACGCTGATGACGAATATAGCGATCCAGAAAATACTTCATTGCATTCTATATATATACGGAGATATCTAGAGCACACATTTTATAATTTAAATATTTTTTCTTAATAAAAGTTAAATTAAAAATGAACCAAAGCCGAAAAAGTAAAATTTAAATTGATTTATGATGACCACCGGTTCAACCCCTGGCTGGGACTAAAATTTAAAAATAATTTTAAACACGCAAGGCACAGCGCATTAACATTTATACCTAACTCATCAACAGTTGATATGATACCGGAACAGCATCTATAATGTTGTGAGAAAAACAAGTGTGAATGATTAAAAATAAAATTTGCATTTCGTGACTATACCGACGGTGCAAAATTGCAACAAATGTACAAGACGTGTTGTAGAGAAGACAACAAAAAAAGCTTTTAATTGTGTGTGAATTTCGTTCAACCAAATTAATATTGATTAGTTGGTTAAATGGATGATATTTACAGCATGCGCAAATCAAGGTGTTGGATGCAAAGAATGCTGAAGATAAATTTGGCGGTCCTGAAAATGCAGCATTACATTCTGCCAGCGTCTAATTTTTCTTGTTTTCTTCGGAAAACGTCCGCGTACATTTGAAAAATAATTTTTCTTAATAAAAGTTAAATTAAAAATGAACCAAAGCCGAAAAAGTAAAATTTTTGTTGATTTATGATGATCACCGGTTCAACCCCTGGCTGGGACTAAAATTAAAAAATAATATAAATAACTTTTTAAATTATTTTTGCATGAAAACATGAGTAGAATGAAACAAAAAGCTTGTTAGTTGTATAATAAATTACCTTTTTATGCAAATTTTTTATTTACTGCACTTGACATATCCTTTATAAAATTAGCATATGATAGAAAAAAACTGAAAGTAGTTTTATTAATCACGTAAAGCTTTTCATTCTGGTCCTATTTCTTAAAGGAAGAAAAAAAATTTTCATACCAGAATTGTGTGTCAATTGAAAATTTTAGAAAAAATTTTTAGAAAATATTTTTTAAACTTAATAATTCTTGCAAAAAACAGACTTGAAAAGAGATTTTATCTGTTTCTCTATATCGCTTTAAAATTTCGGCCACATACATAAAGTTACGGCAACTATTGTAACACCTTTAATTTTTTGTTTATTTTTTCTTATAGGGGTCTTACCGATACAGGTACCTTGTAAATTTCAGCTGTTTGTCTATACTGCTTTAACAGTTTTGCAACATACATCAAATTACATCAGGTATTGTAGCGCCCTTTAATTTTAAACTTTAAATATTTAATTTTCTTAATATAGCAGAAAAAGTAATGGACATTCTGTTTGATTTTCGAGTGTTTGATTAAAGAGATAGGACCATATAAGTCAAATGACATCAATTATGGGAACACAATTTGATTTCTTCATTTAAATTTTATACATGTTATTGCGGACAGAGCAATACAGGTTCTTTGTAAATTTCAGATGTCTGTCTGTAACTGTTCTTAAATTTGGCCACTACATCTAATTACATCAACTATTGGGATAAATTTTTATTTTCAAAATTGTTTTTTATACTTGCTGTTTTCAAGGTCTAAGCAATAAAGATTATTTGTAAATTTTTCCTATCTGGCTATAACTGTTCAAAAGTTTGGCTACATACATTAAATTACATTAACTATTGGCACCCCCTTAGTTTATTATTTTGAAGGTTGTTACTTGTTATTATAAAGGTTATAGTAGTTGGCATCCTATCCAATTTTTAAGCGTTTGCCTATAACGGTTCAAAAGATAGGCGCATATAAGTTAATTTACGTCACCTGTGGGGGCACCCTTTAATTTTTAGATTTATTTTTGTATCACTTTTTTAATTTATAAGAAATACGCTTTACGGTTCAAAACACACATAAAAGACATGTATGTTGCATGGGATCACCCTTTAGTTTTTAAGATGAAAAGCTAATCTTAAAAAGGGACCAATCTGTAAGCATAATATATTATATTAAAAACAATTTTCAAAATCCGTTCAGAAATGACTGGGATCTACAGGCACAAACATAAAAAAGCAACATTCAGTTGAATTGATTGAGGTTAAAAATATATGCATTCATATTGATGCTGTTTTAAAAGGAACTTAAAGTAAAAGTATACAAGAGGATTTTACTTTTTTATTTAAATAATTATATTGACTTTTATTTGGTATTTATCTTATCATCAAATCGTCTAACTTAAGTTAAAATTGTTTATATTTTTAGCAAACATATTTGCTGACACATTAAAAGCAGTTTAAAATACAGATTTTACTACAAAATATTACACCTGACTTTATTAATACTTTCATTAATACTTTTAAAGATTTCTGAGCGAAGTATTACTATCAGTTTTTTTATTTTAGTTTTTAATATTGCACAAATGAAGTTTAATTGAATTCATTATTTATTTATAAAAAAACTTTAAATATATTACACAAAAGCTAACGACAGGCTTCTAAGTTCTATCTTTGTATTGTGTTGTGAATAAAAATCTTACTTATGATATGTTTATACGATTTACAGTATAGACTACATATTTCAGCACTTTAAACAAAAATTGGAATAAAAACAATCAATCCATGTATTCAGATTTAAAATTATTCAGAAGCCACTACTATCACTGCTACTTTTTTACAATTCAAACCCATAAATTTAATTAAGGCAATAATAATGCGTCAAAAACTCAAGCCTTCCCTAAGGTGTCTGCCTTAAAAATTTTAAGTGGTAAATACATATTCGCCAAAATTACTTGAAATATTTTATATAAGTAAAAATGTTATAGTAATGCACACTAATGTAGGCATTAAAGCCACATCTTCATCTTCATTGCTGGTCCAGTTACGCACTTCATTAACATTGCGAGACCAGGAAGCTCAAACCAAAAAAATATCCGGCTCAAAAATGAACGTGTTTTATTTTGCTTTATTAAACTCATAATTTGCGACATGACGATGTCGGTCACTTATATCATTATTAAATATTAAATTCCAAAGGGAGGAATCAGTAACGTGTCCTAAGTTACATTTTTGAAGTTTTTGGAACTACATCTCATATCATTAGTATCGTTTACTATATCTCCTTTCGTGATTTGCTTATTTATTTTAATAAAGCTTTTTTATCATTATAAACGGTCATAAGTCACATTTCTCATTATTAACTCTTAAAGTTAAGTTGTCATTCCCTATATAGAAAAGTTGCATCTGTTCACTAGTCGGAATAATACTCTTAGAAATTCCTTAAAAAGGCAAAATACGAACTTGGGAAAAATTTCAGGAAGATGAAAAAGTTCTGAGAATTTGCGTATTCACTCCTTAGAAAAGAAACATTATACGAAAAAAATCAACAAAATAATCATTAACTTAAAAACTATTACATTTAGCAAAATTAAGTTATCCGGTTACCAACAGACATTACCCAAACTTATATTATTTCAATCAAGTTATTGATGTTAATGGATTTTAGATTTCTGTTGGTTTTAACCAAATTTACCTTGCCCCGATTACTTATAGTTAAGTAGTTTAGTCTCAACATTTTAAATTTGGACTAGTTCAAGATATTTTGGTTTTTGTTTTTTTTTTGCATGCCTCAATAAAATTACCTGCAGGAAGCTCTGATCAATTTTACGTAAATTCTATAACATAAATATTTGGCTTAACGTAGGCAAATTTTTAAAGTGTCTGATATTCTCCTTAAGGTATTTTTATCATATTATAGAAATTTTCTTGCACTTTAAGACTTTCCTTCGTTTTTACCCCATGGATAAAATATTAAAAAAAGAAATGAAATAGAATAAACTTGTTCGGCGTAGTGTGTACATTATAACAGAATAAGTTGATGAAGAAATGATGACCAAAGCAATAGAAATGCTAATAAAAACAAGAGTTAAAAATAAACAAAACGATTAAAAAGCAGAACATACATTTCGGGATTTTCCTAACAAACAGGCATAGTTTTTCCTTCTTTATGTATATTTCTGCATTTCGCCAAAGGTGTAAAAATTGGCCTAATGCCACACTTACATATAAAGTAAACGGTATATAAAAATGTTTTTATATATACATAAGTATATTCAAACAAGAAGGAATATTTTATTTACACTTATGTGTGTATGTGCATATGGATGTGTATTTAAAAAAAAAATCAAGCCTTAACAATGCACAATACATAGTATGTACGTATGTATAAATATGTATTCTATATGTGTACGTGCATTAAACATGAGATTAGTGCTGTATTCAAGTACTATAAACACGCGTAGCTTTGTATCTTCTACCTTTAACTGCATATGAGTTTTATTTTAAAGTATATTCTTTTTAAGGGAAAACATGACATTTGTCTGAATAACGCAACACAAAACATTTTTGTTTACGTATATTTCATATTACTGCACACATTCATACATATATTTTTGCCATATATTTAAGGCCTCATTAGTCTTTAATTTCTGTTGCTGTTCTGTGCCGTGCCGTTCTGCTTTTTAAATTATTTTCTGTAAAAACAAATCTGCTGTTTATAATAAACAAGAAAAACACAATACACAACACAACAAAAACAATTACAATGACAAAAATGGTTTGTTTACAATTTTGCAGAGAACGTCAAAGTGATAACAAACCACAAAACATATTTTCTATTTAACAGAAATTGATCAGCTGGTTTGTCACGGAACTGAAAGTAAAGACTAATTCTGCCCTTAGAATTGGGCTTTATAAAATAGTATAAGATGTGTTAGAATGTTTACAGGGTTACTCCGAATATTTTCTATAATATAAAGTTAAACAGTTCTTAAAATGTTATTCACAATTTAAATCGTCCCTTTAGCATAGTTGTAAAGTGTATATCCTGGGCCCCGAGTCAAGTTTTTACGAAATTTAAATTAACAGTTTCACAAGAGCTGCTTTTCGCCATTTTGTTAAAATGTTACTAAATTTATTATTGATATACGTTTATTTTTTTCATGTGTACCGATTTAAGTGAGATACAGACGGTGCACTTAAACTCGACAATCTCTGCAAATTTGTGAAAGAAATAACAAAATCGATTTACACGCTGAGAAGAAAAAGGATTCTGAAGTTTTTTGTTTGCCTACCTTTTAAATGTTGCATTTAGATAAATACTGTTGCTTTTACATGTTAACGTTCTCTGGTAAAGTTGCAGTTATTCGAGTTATGGTCTTTTCCATTGGAACACCGTAATGTGTGTATTAGTTAACTTGTTTATTACAATATTCACTTATGACTTGATACTTATATTAAGACCCTATAGCCATAAAAGGGGCCTTTTGTCCCTGTTGATATAGAAATAGTTTTTTTGAACGATTAAATAATATCTTTGCTTTATTAAGGACCACAAATAGAAGAAGCATAATCAAGAGAGAAAAAAACCAAAATTCTCATATATTACATACGTTTTTATTTTTTATTTCTATTTTATTTTTTTTTTTTTTTTTTTTTGAGTTACTATTTAGCCCAGTCATTGCATTTTTTTTTTTTTAAAGTTTTCCGAAAGTTTTTAAAATTAAAGTTTTCAATTTATGCCATAACCCTTTTACCTAAAATCAATAGTTTCAGTGTACGAGTGCCGTAAGAAAATAAGTACAAACTTCTAATGGAATTAAAATCGATATTGGTTCATAAGTTGTTTCGAAAACCATATAATAATGAAAATATAATGGCTGCGGGTTTGTGTATGAAAAGCGATGGTACGACTTCTCAAGTACAACTACGATCTACGCGTGCAATATTTTTATTCAAGAATCTTTGTTGTTTTTGTGTGCTAAGAAAACAACGGAGTTTATATCTAAGCAGAAGCAGGCTCGTTGATGTGAGAGTAATAGTGTGCGAAAATTATCGATGAAAAACAATATTTTAGAGCTTGCTAAAGATCGTAGTAATAAGTGTGGCCAAGTAATCGTTCAACGTCTTAAAAAGGTTAATAATTTAGTCGTAGCCGATGTGCCAGAAATTGTTACAGAGTATATTTGGTCTAGGGTGTACGCGACAAAAATTATCCTATATCAGCCAATCTTTTTCAAGAAAGAAGTATTACTTTTGCATATTCTATTATTGCTACATCTATATCATCAGTAATGTTTTTATTTAAAAAGTATGTATTACGAAAATTGTTAGATATTTCAATCAATACTGCAGATTATTAAAGAACAACACCTAGGCCATCAACGACAACAAAGTGACGGGAATAAAACTGAATTTGGAAAAAGTGAGTTAAATTAATAAGTGAAATAGCCCTATTGAAGATGCCACGATAAAAATTGCGCCGCTTTCTCTACCTCATGGTGGGTGGAAATAAGTATTTCTGCCGAAACGTGTATTAAACGACAATTTACAGCGCCGGTCGCTAGAACTATGGATTTTAGGAAAAATTCATGACATATTTTGTACGAAATTTTCTCTACAATTATTTTGTATACCCAGAAGCTCAAAAAATAATTCGTTTAATTTAATCAATGTAGCTTTTATCGGGTAAGTTTTTTGAGTGTATATTTTAAAAGTAAAAGTTAGCATCTCTGAAAACATCTGTTGTCATAAGGTTTTACAATTCAAGTAGAGCGTGCTAAACACTTTCTTTGGTGAATGAAGCACTAATACCTTTCGTTTATGTAAGATATAGCTTCGTATCTGTCTTTAATTTTTTTTTATCAATAAAAAAGCTATTTAAAGGAAAGTAGGTGGCCTGTAGCAATTTTAATTTTGTAACAGATTTTATTATAGCCACCACGTATACAAAATCTTATGAACATATCTCATTCATTGATGCATTTTGCACGCCAACAACTTGCCCAATATTTCCGGCTTGTTAAGCATTGCACATTCACAAAAATGCTTAGGTACAATATTAAAAAATACATAAGAAGTTTCTTTTAATATATAATAAAATAAAGAATAAAACGAAAATTGTTTGAGGTTATAAAGAAAACAAAAAAGCAACAAAAACGAACTATACAAAAACAAATCTTGCTTAGTTTATTTAGCTTTGATTTTTTAATTTCTTATATTTGCTATAGTTACATTTTAAAATCTTTGATGTGAACAAATAAAAACAAAACATCTTTCACATTATTAATTTAGTAATTTTGCAGTTATTTTTACTTTTTATTTAACATTCGCTACCTAAGCAGTCAAAGTTATGGCCTCAAGTTATTATACATGATTGATTTTTTTACAAATTTTTGAGGTAATGAAATTAAATTTTAATTAATTTAAAACAATTCAAAAATATTTTAGTATACATATTTTTATATATATATGTATTTATTATTTTTTATATATCTAGAATGTCTCAAGATTTTGATAGTTTCTTAAGAGATTGTGACTTGGTATATCAGAATTACGCCTTCTTTATTCAGTGACATAAGAGAGAATCAGTCTTTAGTTTTTGTTCAGCGATGAATTAGCTAGATTACACAGAATCAGAGGACTCGTCAGCATCACTTTTTAGGATATTCGTGATCAAGATAAACGCTCGTACCTACAACTGATGGACTTATCTAACGGTGCTATTACCGCTGAGTGAAGCACAGATACAGATGTTGGCGGCTCTCTGCGGGGCTTTCGGCTCTAATGGTGCCAGTCTACAAGAACACTGGTCAGACATGCGAAAGACCAAAAACAGGTCTGTATATTTATATTTTGGTGCCAGCACACCAAGCTACTGGTTCCTCTTTATACCCCTGAAACACTACGTCAGGGCCTTAGACATTATCGGAGAGTTTAGGGAAAGTACTAACTGAGCTATCTGGGCCAAGGAGAAGTGAAGACTACTCAAGCTCGGCTCGGGTATAATGCACTGAACACCGCAAATAATGGGAGACCTAATCTGATAAAGAGTGGCCTCGAATATGTGGTAGAACCAGGGTGGCTCTTATACCGAAAATAGGTGGGAAAGATACAACTATTCTAAATTCATTTTGACCTCTAAATTTCACCTCTTTTTTGCATTTTATGCATCTTCTGTTCTGTGTAGGATGTCATTGCATCCATGGCAGCATGTATACAATGCGGGTCGTTCTGCTGATACTGCACTATTTCTACTGACGAATATGATACGTAAAAGCACGGTTTTTAAAATGGTTGGCGCATTTCATGATGTCGAAGGAACTTTAGAAAATACAATGCTCTCGACTGTTATTTTTGCATTCTGTAAGAACATCATAACCAAATGGATAGCAGTAATGGCAACAAACAGGAGAGAGTTCTAAGGCGGTATACTGTCACCGTCCGATTGACAAAACAATGAGGTTTGATATCACAGTCATTGTTCCTGGGAGTGTTATTGAATTCTAAGTTTCTGTGGAAGTGGCATGTTGAAGTGACTGTTGATAGAGTAACAGGCGTTTAAGGTATGCAGAGCTGTCGCAGGAAAATTTTAGGGCTGCACGCACAGTATGTTGCGATGAATGTATACCATAAGGGTGAGTCTCTTTATCACCTATGACGCGGTATCTTGATCTGACAGCCAGGCTACCTACCACAAAATATCTTCTGGATCTACTCGTATGAAGCCGGTACTATACGAAATCATCATTCAGCCGCATTGGAAGTTTTTGATATAGTGTGAATGTGGCCAACTAAGAACGGTTAAGAGAGCCAGCGGGAAATACCTCCGCTTATGCAGCTAAAATAAAAGGAGTTTGTGAATGTAATTTGTAGGTTTAGTTGAATCTGACTGCGACACACTATATTAATCTACTACTGTGGAACATTTTAAATTCTTGGATTTTACTCTCTGGTTCGTGCTACTATACTTGATCTTAAGGACATTGCTTACTAGGAGAAAGAAATTTTTATTCACCTCTGATTTTACCATCTACACTTGGATTACCAGATCTTAACTTTGTAACAATATTATTTTAAAATGCCAATTTCGCCTTAAAGCATGATACATAAGCCAACAAAAATATCACACGATCAATTATTATCATAATTTGACTCCAAACTTCTGTTACCTCTTAGAAATCAAAGGTTATAAAAAAAGTTTACACCATCTATTTGTATCATTCCGATTTGCTTTTTAAATTACCCCATTCCGCTTTTTTATGCAGATTTGCGTAGGTTTTGAAGTTTTGAAATGATCAGCTTCCGATTTGCGTCGCTATATACAATAATATCATGTTATAATTTTACCACTTTGTGCGTAAAAAAAAGGTCAGTCATACTTACTATATGAAGTTACGTTCTAACTGAGAACTTAGTTCTCTACAAAAAGTCATTTGGTTGTATTTACAAGATAAAAAAATTTAAAGAAAATAAAAAAAATAGAAGAAAAAAAGAATAATTCACTTTAATTATGCTTGATTTCTTTAAATATACATTTCTCATGATATTCTACTGAAAAGTGTATTAGTAAAAACTACAATTTGAAATCATTTACTTGGGGTAAAGCATATCCATATGGCAATTTCTCTACTGCTCATATAGATAAAAGAAGTGAAGAAGTCAAGTGAAGAATACCACTGCGCAAAGATGCGATTAAAAGCAAAGCAATTTTTGAACATAACGACCTTAAAATAAATTGTCCATCCAGTAGCAATAGGATTCCAAAAAAAAAGCTAGTTACGATTGTTTTGACCGCTGTGAATCACGAGCAAATTTTCATAATATAGTACCAAATAAAAATAAGCTGGTACAGGTTCATTAGAGGACGAGAAGTTAAAGCCAGAGAAACATGCTGAAACTGGTAACTTTTGAAAAGCTTACCATCAAGAATATATCTCGTAACTTAGTATCGCTTTACATTGCTTTTAGCAGAAAACGCAAAGGAGACTTTAAATTAATTCTTTTCTAATAGAGATGTAAACAGTATAAATAGGATCCGATGTTTGTAGAGAAATGGCTGATATAGGATTGAGGAAAATAATATTAATGAACTATTGTTACCTCATGAAGAAATCATAATAACAGTTGCACCAATAAAAGAATACGGATTGAAAACTGTCATTATTTCACAGGCCATGCAATAGATGTAATGATCGATAACAATCCCAAAAAAAAATATTCGTAAAATGAAAACAGTTTTTGATTTTTAAATAAACATAAATTTTTTCTTGTTAGTGACATTAAAAAGGATTTTTCTTAAACATTTTTGGATATTATTAAACAAAAGTGTTTGCAATAAGTTAAAGAAAACTCCAATACAAAAAACTTTATTCCAAAGTTTCTTATTAAAACCATTGAAATGTTATAATATTTTCATTGAAAAAAAAAGTTTGTTTAAGAAGGTTTTTTTAAACAGAAACATATTGTTATTTATATCTCTTTAAATTATAATTTCAATTATTTATTGATAATCATAACAAAAACCCGCTGAAACAAGAATAATAAAATGTTTCGTACCGCTTTTGGTAAAAATACAAATTTATTTACTAAATGTTAGAAATTTTGACCTAGTAAACAAAATAGATTTCAGAAAACACTGCATTTGGTTAGCAAAAAAGATTTGATTTGTGGTGTTTCGGCTTGTGTCGAATTTTCGTAGCCCCTACTAACGACGCAAATCTAGGCTATAGTGTGTACCGTTATAAGGGACTGTATTGTGTCTATTTAAAACATATTTTTATTTGCGGTCTCAGGTCCAAAGCAATTGTTACAACAATTGTAAACCAGACCGGAATATTTAATACAAATAGAGTTAAATCCAACAAGTAATCAGCAAAAAATAAAATATTGAATGGTAGGTTTTTCACCCTTTAAATAGAAGTTTGTGTATTCGACATTTTTGTGAATTTTTAAATAAGTTTGAATTTTCAAATTTTGCAAATATATAATTAAATGATTGTAATTGTTTTATACAAAAACTTTTAAAGTGAAAGTGCAATGATTTTATATAACTTTTTAAATTGTCAAAATCTGTACCTTTTTCGACTCAATTTTACTTCTTGATGTAGCTTGAACAGCTTCATATTCAATGCAGTAGTACACAGCTGTGATAACGTCGACGGCATTTACATTAACAGCAAAATGAAATTTTACGTCGAACATCACAATTTCGGCATTAAAACGCCGTCAACGACGTCGACATTAACTCTAGCATAAAGCAAAAAGGCCATTAAAAACTCAAAAATTTTATCACAAAAACACAGTAACCATTGAGTAACTATTTTTCTTTTTTCTTTAATTTTTCTGGATTAGGGTTGCCATCAAATCCAAGACAATATTTTACTACAAGTATCAGATATTGAATGAATTTAGCTCATATTACTTCATATAGTTTTTAATGACCACTGCATTTGCTGACCACAGCTAAATAAGTTTTCTGAGACAAAAACTGAGCGCTTGTCTTCTTGCTCTTCCTTTTTATCAAAATAAACATTAAATATTCAACCTTCTATATAAATGTCTAACAATGTTTAAAATTTTGTTAAAATCAGTGCAGCCGTAAATTCCCGTTTTTCTTTTTTTTCGTAAGGAAGGTCTTAGCTCTGGAAAAAGATATGAATTGATGATCAATCTATGTTTCGAAATTCATTAAAATCAATTCGGACGTATAAAAATGGTGACTTTTGCCCTTTCTCTCCTCTTATTTTGCATGCTTAAAATTTCATCAAAATCGGCTTAGACGTTTAGTCATAATTGACGCACTAACATTCTAATGAACAATTTAACTTGTAAAGAAGTTTACAGAATACATTAATGTTCTTTTGTAATACTTTGTGTAAAATTTTGTACATTTAAATATGTATATTTAAAAAGATTGAATGGATAAAGGAGAAATTAAGCAAGAAAGGACAAATATAAACAGTAAACATTCGAATTATGATGTTTTTATCATTTTTACTCGACTTCAAAAAATGATGCAGGTAATCAATTCGACTCAATTTTTTATTCATGTTTCTTAAGGGTACCCTGTACCGTAAAGCGAACTTCTTTAAAATTAAAAAATGCATTTTACTATAGCCCTCAATTGCAAAACTTAATACAAATTAAAATCTAAAAATTAAAGGGTGTCCCCATAAGTGAGGTAAATTGACTTATATGCGCCCATCTTATGACACGTTATAGATAAACGCTAAAAAATTTGACAGGATGTCGAGGATTATGACCGTTGTAATAAGAAGTATAAATATTCAAAATTATAAATTAAAGTTAATGTAATTTAATAAACTTTTGAACTATTGTAGCCAGGTTGCTTAAATTTACAAAACACCTTAATGGCTAACTGCGCTATAATAAAAAATATAAAATTTATATTTATAAATTAAGGACGTACCAATAGTTACGTAAGTTGATGCAGGTGGCCAAAATTTTGAACCGTTATAGACATATAGCAGAAATTTACAAAGAACCTGTGTTGCAAAGTCCGCTATAGCAACAAGTATAAGATTTTTAGAAATTAAAGAGTGTTCTCATTTTTTAAGCAAATTGACCTATATGGCCCTATCGTTTGAACCAATATTTACAGACACTTGAAAAATAAACAGAATGTCTATTACTTTGTGTGGTATATTAGGAAATATAAATATTTACAATTTGTAGGGTGTTGTAATAATTGCTGTTATTTGGTGTATGTGACCAAACTGTTGTAGAGAGTTGATTGAAATTTGTACAGAATCCTTATTGCTAAGTCCACTATAAAGAGTAGCAAACTTAAAATTAGAAATTAAAGGGTGTCCCTTTAACTGATATAATTTAACTTTTATGGCTCTATCTTTGAAACCGTTACAGTCGAACCTAAAAAAATTAGACAGAATGTCCGTTACTATATCAAGTATTTAAAAATAGCAGCTAAAAACATTTGAAATATGATGTTTTTATCATTGTAAAGATAATGCAATCCAATATACATTTTTGGACTTGTGGAGTCAAAAGGGGTAAGACAAAACACAGTTTATACTTGTAAAAGACTGAAAGAATATCCGATCAAAACGGCAAAAACTCAGTCCTAAATCAAATATACGGTGGCTATAAAAATTTTAATTTTTAAATTTTGTTTGCTAACGCATTCGGTTTTATAGTTGTTAAGTCAGCTTAAAACTTACCACTAACACTAATATAATAAACAGAGCACAGAATTTGTACTTATTGAATTACAAACTTGTACGCTATACACAACAAACATGTTGTTCTCTTAATATGATAAACATTACAAATACATTGAAATTTTGCGTTGCAAATCCTCTTTTTTCACTAAATAGTTGTGGTTCAAATGCTTTTTTGTGGTGGAAAGAGTAATATCGGTTTTACAACGTTAAGAGGATTAGGCCACGTTAAAAGTACATGAATGTTCGTTCAAAAAAAATTTTTATTGTCTCATGAAATTTGAAATTTTATTTTGTTAGCGGCATTTTATATCTTTCGAATCTTAAATACTTTGCTTTTTAAGCTTAAACGAGAGATATATCGCCTTTTAAATTTGGTACTTTCAACGTAAAATCCGAGAAGAAAGAAGTAAAATGGCTGTGGAAAAGAACAACTAAACTCGATATGGATTATTAATTTGTATGTTAACAAATTAATGTTCTTTACTTTCACACTTCATACTGTAAAAAAAAATTGTTGAAAATTGAAGGGTGTTTGACACACACCATACAAAACTTTTATGTATCTTTCAATTCGTAATAAGGTGAGAGTTGAAACTTTAAAAATCTGATAACAAAATTCGAAGCAAAAACCTAATAAATAAATGTATATCTACACAGAGAAAAGAAATTCGTTGGGGAAACCGAATTCGTTGCCAATCGAATTTTGTCGGTTGTGTGTATTATCTTGAATTCGGTTGTAATAACTGAATGCGTATGGCACTCACAACTATTTTTTTAAATGATTCTTGGGTGTTCATTCGAACAATGGTATAAACCCAAACCCTGGAATTATCAACGCCCCCATGTAACTGCAGCCAACCTTAACAATAATATCTCTCTCTTAACCAAAAAAGGTATCATTCGTCAATCTTCATTAAGATCGTTCGCTGCCGGCTCGCTCCCGTTTTTAAGTTCGCTCCCATTCAATCTGTTTCAAAAAATTAATATTAAAAACATACATTCAATGAAAATATTTATTAAAAATATTATACCTTAAAACTAAAAAGTGAATTAAAACTAATATACTAGTGAAAAAACTAAATACAACCTAGTTAAAACTTATATCTAAATATCATAAAATTAAAAACTATTAAAGGGTTAAAACTTACATCTAGTGATAAAACTTAAATCTATTACTAAAACTTAACTTTATTGTTAAAACAAAAAAAATCTATAATAAAAAACCTAAAATCTACAAATAAAATTATAAAACCTAAAATGAATTAAAATTATTATAGTTGAATACTTACCTGAACCTAAAATTTATTTACCTATATACTTACCCTATATAAAACCTTATTATAAATACTTACCGTACAAAATATCACAGTTAAATAAATATATACCTAATTTATAACGTTTTAAAAAACATAAAAATTGGTGTTGTTATTTCCCAATACCCTTCTCCCTCTAACCCGTCTAAATATTGGGTGACTATAGAATATTATTGTAAATTAAATAAAACGATATAATTTTTTAATATTTATTTTTATTAAAAAAATAAATTACAGTGATAAGATTTTACATCATAAATTTCATGATTTAATCATTTATTTAAACCAACTCCTTCTTTGAAATCAAGATACCCTTTTTAATATAGTTTCTTTAACTTGCCATCCTATACCGCAAGTCTTGCCTCTGTGAAAAGTATTAAACATTTTTAAATTTCTTTTATTAACATATGGCTTTGTGAGATAATTTTAAACTTACCACCATACAACATTGAAGAACTTTTTACCACTTTGAAAAAATCTTTGTTCTTTTAAACTGAAATATTGTGGTTTTTTGTATAATGTGTACAAATTTTATTTTTAGTGCGTCAAAAATTTTTCTATTTTAGAAGAAACAATTGATTTTTATAATTTTAACTACCAAAATTCGGTTTTCAGTAGTAATGTGCTAAATAAGCTTAGTTGCATCTTCCAATTAACAGAATAGGTTAACTATTTTAAAAGGTATTACAACCAACATTTGAAGGCAAATATCAAATGTTGGCTTTTAATATAAAAAATAAGTCAAGATTGTAATATATTAATAATTAAAATCAAATTATTATATTCCTAATCGAATCTTGAACATATCGATAGAATTTTTACCAGTCTTTTTTCTGTGTGTACAACATCTAACATATCTAACACTAGAAATTATACAGTGTTTCGTACAGCCGTGTTTGTAACTTTAACAGATATATCTGCTATGAAAACAAGTATAGAAAATAAAATTGAAGTTAAGGGGTACCCCAACACAAAGGTGACTTTTTCGAATATGGCCATACTTCTCACACTATAAAAGGCAAATTTGTGTCCATGTCAGACATAACATCAATGGCGGATGTGAACTTTTCTTTTGACATGCAATATACAGACACTTGAAACTAAAATTTTGTCCTGTTAAAAGACATGATTACTACACATTTAGGCTAATCGTTTTAGGCGTAATAATTAATAAAATTTTAAGCGTACGCTTTGTATGTTTCTTAAATTTTCTTTTGTGAGCGGCCATGGAAACCGCTATAACCGTTTTCTAAAAAACACTTGCCTACAGTTTTGTCTGATTTATATTGTACATAACGATATGATAACTCTATGTCAGTCAGTCTGCTTTGAATTTTTATTTGGTGTGCAGTAGTTAATTAAATAATATTTGAGATATCATAAAAACTCTTTTACCAGTAGTCAATATGTACAAGTAAGTATTTTTTATTGCATTACTAAATCTGTAAAAAGATATGCATAATTTAAAAAAAATCAAGATTTATTAAAATATTTAAATTATTTTTACTGAAAAATTTTACGAGTAGTAGTCAATAAAACTTCGCTCGTAATGCAAATGCAAATAGTAAAAATTGATTGGAAGTGAAAATAAAATTACAGTATCAGTAAAAACTTACAGATTACTAAACTTATTTACTGGTAATGCAAGCTTACTTTCATCGTAATTAAAAAATTAGTTAAAACTTTAAAAAATATGAAAAAATTAGTTAAAATATAATGCTAATCAATTAACAACAAAACACATGTTTGACCTAAAATCACTGTTATTTTAAGTCACGAGGTGTTCAGAATGGACCTGTTGTAGATCGTTTCTGGATTATTCTTATAGCAACCACTCCCCGCAAAACAAAAGTTAATCTTAATTCTGTTGCTGCAACTTAACATCGCTAAGAGGGCTAAATAAATATTTATTAAGATGAAAAAACTTCGTTTACATTAAAAAATTAAACAATAGCTTGCAAGAGTTTATTTTTTAACGAGATGCATTTCTCTGTCCTGCTTCCTATCTGACAGCAGGTAACCCAAGTGGGCTGTGGAAACACGGCTGCTGTCTAAACTAACCTAACTTTCCATTTTATATGCTATCCAATGTATATCATTGCTTATAAATTCCAATGTAATTATAAAACTACAATTGAGTTACCAAAGAATACTGCGACCATCTAAGGAAGCCAAGTTTTTTTAGTTTTATGTCAAACTACACTCTTCTATTATGTTTGCTTTTATTTTGCTCGTTAAATTAATAATTGAGAAAGGATTTTTATAAACTTTATTAAAAGCACGCTGTGTTATTATTCCTGTGAAGAAAATGCATTAAGTAAGCTTATATCCTTGAACAATTTCTTACGTAAGATAAAAGTTTTTATTGCAGTTATCTCTCGTTGGTTTAGTGTATAAAAAATGACAATAAGTAATAAAAATTTTAGTTACCATTTTAAGTGGTTTAGAAATTCGGGACCTGTTTAAAATATATTTAATTTAGTTACATATTTAAAAATTTTAAATAGGGTATGTAACGATATAACATATTTTTTATCAAAAATGTTTACATTTAAATTAAGGCATAAATTTGTTTGTTGAAAGAATGAACTGAATCTTGATTTTAAAATTATTACTTGTACTATATGTATATACTTTAACAAAAAATTAACTAATTCGGCCTTAGTTCATGTTTGTTTTAAATTTTAAATATTTTTTTAAGAGAAAAATATTTACTCACAAATGTATGCATTGCATTATTGGTCATCAGCATCTTTCGCATTTATCTTACTTAGGTTATGCGCATTGTAAACACTACTCATTTAACCAACTAATTATTCGACTAAAAATACGGGGATTAGTCATAATCAACCAATATTAAATTGGTTTGAAAAATTCATACGCAACCCAAAACTTTTTTCCTTGTTCTCTTCATAATTCGTCATGCATATATTTGTTCTTGTTGTCTGCCAAACGTCGCGACAGCTTAGCTCCGAATATACCATTTTCTTTTGTTTTCATACTCTTTTATTCAAAATACAGATTATACTGATTTTTGTAAAAAACAATTTCTTATTGTTAGCAAAAAAAGGAGCATCAGGAGGAAAGAACACAAAAAATCTAATCTTGATTTCACACTCTTGTCGTGTAGTTAGTTATGTTATCGAGTGCAAAACACACGATAAATATGTGGTTGATAATGATAAATATATTCTTCAATTACAAATGAGTTAACAACATTAAGTAGGGCCAGAGAAATATATTATGCTAAAACTGACTTAAACTACTCCCGAGAGTCAGCGTAAAGCCTGTCATATATAAAGCAACTTATTGAAAACTTTTTGGTTGCTATACCGTACTTTCTACAAGTAAGTACTTACTTCACATAGTTGCAAACTTTGTTTTTTTAAAAATAAACAATTTTTTTTCTACTTTCCTAAGGTTAACATTTTTTCCCAAAATACTATTAAATGGCTACAATTTGAAAATATATTGCAAAAAATAAGTAATTATAAATTAAATCTTTAATAAAAATTAAACAAATAATAATATAAGTAAAAAGTACTTAAGAACCGAACAGTGTGCAGCACATCCGTAAAACCGTATGTAAATTTTTGGGATCTTATTATTATTGAGGTATATAATTCTTGCAAAAAAACTGACTTTGAAACAGGCAAACTTTATTGTTGACACAAAGGATTGGACATATACATCAAATTACATCAACTATTAGGGCATACTCTAATTGTAGTTTTAAATATTTATATTTTTTATAGTGGATATATTAATGGACACTCTATCTAGTTTTCCAATGTTTGTCTACAAAGTTTTTAAAGATAGGGCTGTACCTATACAGAGGGGTTGGCTATATACATCAAATTACATTAACTATTGGGACCCCCTTTATTTTCCAAACACAAATTGTAACACTTGTTATTTAAAGGTTAACAGTGTGGCGTTATATATCAAATTACATCAACTATGGTAACATCTTATAGTTTATAACTTTATATATCTATACTTCTTATTATATAAGGAAAAGAAGTGGATTTGGCCACATACATCAACAATTGGTACACCCTTTAATATCCAAATAAAAATTTTATTCTTTTTTGTACATTTCAACTATCTGGCTATAACAGTTCAATAGTTTGGCCACTTACATCAAATTTTCAAAATCGGTGACTGAGTTTTGCAGGCACAGACATTAAAAAGAGACGAACTGATAATTTTTTTTAAGCCATTTAAAAATTTAAATCATTTAGGACTCTCTATATATTAAAAATTGTATAAGATGGACTATATCTACTTGCAAAAATTAGTGAAAAACTGAAAAAAAGAAAAAGCCCCTGTTCAGTCAGGAAGATAAATCGTGACAGAAAAATAACGGAATCCTTTAATTATTTTTTCTGATGATAAGGGATATAGACCACCAACAGCTTTTTTTATATAGGCGAACTTTTAAAGCCGTTTCTTGTAAAGTATTCACTTAGAGACCCCGTGAAGCCGGACATTTTGTTGGCCGTAATATAATAATAAAAACAGTTTTCATTTTTATTTGTAAAAAGATATCTGCTACAACGAACCTCTTTTCAATCACTGGCGGGGTCACTTAAGTTGGGAAAAGAAAGTGTTCGACAGATTGTCCTTGAGGCTAATGATCCACATGTTAGAGAAAAAATGCTAAAGATTTCTGACAGCTGCGGAATATGCCAAACTGTATTAGAGCGAACATTTTGCCTTTCAATGCATTTTTAGCAGGTGTAGCCAATATTTTTGCTATACAAATTTTTCTTTATCTTGTTTTCAGCACTATGTGATCCCCAGGTCACTAATATAGGTATTAAGACTTGTGGAAGCCAGAGTGATAGTGGTGCGGAACTCCTTATTATAAAAATAATCTAAAAAAAATAATTGCTTTACTTTATAAGTAGGTCTTTTCTATCTAAGTCGATTCAGTAAAAGGTCCCTTAGTAATAAGCTTCTAACTCCTCCACCAGAAAACTTGCCAAATACAGAGTTAAAACCTATATATTTTCTTGTTGGTGATGCTGCTTTTCCTTTAGAAAAAAATTTAATACGGCCTTACCCTGGCGAGCAGTTAGAAAAAAATACAGACATTTTTAATAAAAGATAATCTTAAAGATACATCTTCCTTCAACCCTAAAAACCACTACTTCATAATGGAGCATGCGATGTGATATTGAATATAATGTTCTATTTGTAACATCTGCAGCATAATATCAGCAGTGCGGTGAAAGATACTCCACACAAATCATTAAAATTTTAGTATTTTTTTTAGCTTTTTAAATAAAACAAAACAACAAAATAAATCAAATTAATGAAATAAAGAATTTCTTTTTATTCTAATGAAATAAAATCCCCAATTTTAATATGTACATTTAAAGCTAGTTTTATTTAATTTTTACCACAAAGGAGTCGTTTCAATATCATACTATTTAGATAACTACTGTTTTCAAGAACTAAAAATTATCAACTTAATATTAAAAAAATTATATAATATAAAGTAAAGTATACCAAAAGTAAACAAAATATCTTTATTGACCTTTCCAAAAGAATAGAAAAATTATTAAAATGAAAATAAATAACCTATTCTAATGGCACTTAAAGAAAATAAGATATTTTCTCTTCACAGCCGATAAAGCTCTTTGGTCATACGGCTTGAAAATCCTCTTTCACCATTATTTAAAAAGACATCATCAAACGGATTTCCTTTGGGAGCTGAAAAAAGTCTTTCTTAAAGTTTTTTTATAATAGTTCCAAATTTTTTGTAGAGACTATAAAGAGGAACTTTTGCCAGTTTGGCTTAATCGCATACAGTACAGTCAAAAACTGTTTCAGCATCTTGCTCTTCATAGTTATCGCGAGTGATAAAGAATAATAACAAATTTAAAATAGTATAATAAACAATATCTTTTAATGAAATAAATTAAAAACAAATCACTTTTGTTGCATTTATCAGAAATTTCTTTCCATACTCTTTCTTTCGCACTTCGGTAATAATAAAAATCAGCTCTTTTTGTCGTACGGGCACTTATGTTTTGTTGATTCAATATAGTTCTCAATTTATCAATTTGGCTCTTTAATTTTCAATACAAATTTTGTGTAGAATCCACTGATGAGATATATGAGCAGTTGCGAAATGGCCTCCATGCAGTAATGCTCTCCATGCAGTAATATTTTCAGTTTTTAAAAATATTTTATGATTATATCATGAAATACTTGTATTTAAAGAAATCAAGTACAATTAAAGTAAATTAACATAAAAAATAATCCAAATAATACATTTTCATATTTAAATAAAAGACGTTATCATTTCGAAGTTTTATTACTTATTGTCTGAGAAAATCATTTTAAAGAAATATAAAAAACCTTTTAATTTTTGATGTTCTGTAAAAGACTAGCCCTGGTGTTTTCGTCACTTTTTATGGTTATCTGTCACAGCCTCCTAACTCTAAAAGCGTATTAGGTACAATCTTTAAATTGTTTAGAAAAGATGAATTACTATACACGCTATAACAAGAAATACTAAAAATTAGAAAGTTATCCAAAGTGACGTGATATTTACATGTAGGACTTGCGCAGTGTTAGGAAGATTATGTGCGCTACACCAAAAAGTGAAAAAAAAATTAAACTCTTCATTAAAGGGTTTCCCAATATTGAAGTGCTTTTGACTTATAAGGCTTAAGTTTTTCAGCTGTAACAGGCAGATATTTAGCATACGCGCAGGTTATTGACAAATATAGCCGTTATAAAAATAAATTGTAAACAATACATTTAGAAATTAGAGAGTATTTAAAAAAGCTGCCAACTTTATTAATATTGCGTCTTCTTTAAATATCGCACAAGAAATTGATATTATGTATTCTATGTTATGCTACGATGCGACATAATGTCCATCAATGTAGATAAATAAAGTCCATTGGTATTATAGTTTTATTTTATGGTAAGAAATATGCAACGTTATTCGATATTTGTTATACCATAAATGAGAAAATCTTTGAGTCCGGCTATGCAGGAAACCTTTGATAAGTGAAGGGGCTGTTGTTTTAAGTAACAATATGTCCACGTTAAAAACGACACAATGTCCGGGGACATTATATCATATTTGAGTTCATAATAAAGTCTGATATGTCTGCTATAAGAATAGTTACAGAAAAGAAAAAAAAAATAATGGGTATCCACATAGTCATGTATTTTTAACATGGATTGCCTTATTTTTAATAAGCCGTTACGGATGAGATGATAAATTAACGCAGGGTGTATATTGTTGCATCGAAATCAAAACAAGTATAAAAAGTTAAAATTACAAGATGTTCAAATATTTACGTGATTTCCACAGGTACTATTTTTAATTTACTGAAAATATTTTTAAAAATGTCTCCTGTAACAAGCGACATCTGTTAATTTTAGTACCACAGCAGCTTCTTAGTTACATGATTAACGCCGGCTTAACAGACACCTACGGTACTTGGTGATGATGGACGATGACAGAAATAACGACTAATCTATTTAATCTAGAAGCTACAAGTGCCTGATGTGCAATTGATATGGTCACATTAGTCAAGTAGGTAAATAAAATCTACTATAAATGTTAATTAAAATTTACTTTTTTCTGCTTTTATTTATTTCACCTTTTTACACCTTCTATTGGATCAAAGAAATTGTAATTTGTTGACGTTGCTCAAACAGTATTGTTCTTTTAGTGTACCACCGGTGTCTCACAATTTTTATCGAAACTATAATCAATCTAAATTCTGCATATTTTCATTATTTCCCTTATACAATAGGGTGAATGGGCGATTCTTGCGGACGATAGTCAAACCGATTGAAAAAAAATGTTTGAAAAAAATATTTGGCACTACTAAATTTATTAAAAATCCTTAAATATTTTCAGTGTTATGCTATAAACACATTCGCTACAGCAGGCTAAGCGAACACACTACAGCAGATGCTGCTAGCTACATTTACCGCCACATAGCTAGCTACACAATTATTTTTAACGCAGCAGCTACATAAAAAATATGATTTTATTGCGTTTCAGTGATGTCACTTCAATATTTTTTTTGGCATTTTTTAAAGAGGCAGTTCTGGTTTATGATTTATAAAATATTTAGATTATTGTGTAAGAGGCTAATAGAAGACTAAAACAATATTTTTTTAGAGCATATCGATTTTTCGTTTGGCTTGCCTTTAAAATTAAAATTATATTACAGTATTTCTCAGAAGCAATAAAAAGTACTGTTTCTCAAAAAAAAAAAAAAAAAAAAAAAAAAAAAAAAAAACGCAATAAAAAAATAATAGAAACAGCAAAATGTTGAAAGCTATACAATTCTATGATATCTAACAAAAACACAATCACAAACAGATGTCCCATCAAAGAAACCTACTTATAAACATAGACAAATTGAAATTGTCATAAGAAAAAAGTAAAGCTGGATTCACTCACAAAAATTTTGTTCCGAAACATTTTTTATATGTAGTTTGTCGTGTTTCTCTCTCTCTCTCTCTCTCAAAAGGAAACACGTCAAACTACATATAAAAAAAATGTTTCGGAACAAGCTTTAATATATATCTATAAACAAAAACAAATTTTCAAAAATAGTTTTTGTTTTAAATTTAATTATGCGAACGAACGAACGATTGCGACATCGTGAAACAGGCAGTTTGTTTATACAGTTCTAAAACTTTTATAAAATACGACCTTGTATTGTAGGATCTACACAAAGTTTTGACTAGCTAGCAGTTTTGGGGATATAATTTAAAATTATTTACATGAAGAAAATTTTAATATTTTTCATAGCTTCTATTTATTTGGAATGAATTCTGTTACACTTTTTATTAAAAATTAGTTTTGATATCTCTTTATTTATTATTTAATTTACTGCTTACTGTCTTTGTAGAAATAACTACTGCTTGTGAAATATGATTGAAAATGCATATATCATCTTTCTTGACAAGGACTGATGTAGCAAAACTGCTAAGTCCTTTAAATAAACGAAATTTGTTTTTAGTGCTAAATCAGTTAAATTGAATGTAAAAGTTATATCAAATCAATAAGTTCATTGCACCATAATGACATACTTAGAAGAAACCGCATCATCATGCGATTGCAAAAAATTATTCAAATAAAAAACTTTTTTATGTCTTCATTTTTATTTTTACCGTATTAACATCATTTAACTTTAATTTATAAATAGTAAAAAACCTTTAATATTCTTGGTGAGATAACTTTCATAAATGTCAGTCTCAACAAAATTCTTAAATATTTTACCAATTTTCGTGTGTGCAATCACGTGATACCTTTGTAAGACAAGGAGAGTGTTGAATTGAGGGAAGTTTATAAATTAAAAAAGATAATATAACCTACGTTAATTGTGTTTGAGTTTTTTTTAGTTATTTTATTGTAGTTAGTTATTTTACTTCTCCGGCGAATATGCTATGCAGAAGTACCGACGAAGAAGGCTGCAAGTTTTAATTTAAATCTGAATATCCATTTATACCATTTAACAGAAAAAAATATTTTTATTTTTGGTTGCCGCAGGAGTTGAACCTTAGCGCACCAATTTTGTAGTCAACGTGCTTAGCACCTTGTTTACAGCAGTCATGCAATATTTATTATGTGCTTGTGACGATATTATGAAGTATTTTTTCTTGAATAAATCAAGTACAATTAACCATATTGATTAAGATGTAATTACAAAATAAAATTTTCTTACTGTTTAAATTAGATAACAGTTTGTGAAAGCACAAAATTTTAATTCAAGATGATTGGAATATTCTTAATTCTTAATGTAGTTATTGTTTTCAATTTATGTTAGTAAAAATTATAAGCCTGCAACCTAGTGTGCTTTTGTGTTTTATGTAAACTCCTGTTCAATTGCTTGGATCCATATATTTTTTTTTACTTAGCAGGTGATATATTTAAAAACTTTTTTTCGACCGCTAAAATTTTACTACCAGTGAAAAAAGCAATTTCTAAAAGATAAAAAAGTGATAGTTTTGCTTGAGTAATTTTTATATTTAGGTTTTTAAATATAAAAATTACTCAAGAGACACACAGAACTTCGTTTGTTTGTTTTATTTTTTTTCAGACGTTCACAGATCTCAAAGGATTCTATATTTGGACTCAGTTTCTAAGAGACCTCCTCACTAAATTATTTTCAAATCCATCCACCAGATTTCACATGATGCGAATACAGACAAACAGACACACAACCATTCACAAAATAGTGTTTTGTATTTCATTTCGATTACTAACTTCACCAACAACAAAATTTTAAAAACATTATTTCATGTGCAGAATTGATCCTGTTAGTTTTATTATACGTAAATATGAAATAGTGCCGAAATTCTTATAAAAAAAACTATTGAGAGCTATTTTATTTTTCTTTTATTTATTTATTTTAAAAATCACTTTATTAAATTTTGCGATATTTTTGCTTCATTTTTTAGTCAGAAAAAGTAACAACAGCAAAGACTTTGGGTCACAGTAGCAGCTGCAACAATTCGAAAATGTTTTGAACTTTACACACAATGTGTTTGCTATTAAGTAGTTGCTAATATGAAGAAAGAAATATCTTGCAACTGCACCTACAGTTAATTTTAAGAGAAGAACATTAAGAAACATCCATTTTTATTATAAAATCGCCCAAGATAACATATAAAAATCATTTCAAGTTAAAAAAAAAAACAAAGGACGTAATTGAAACGCAGATGTCCAGTTATTTCTGCAAAAATTCGAAAATTAATTTATAATGGATTAATGTTTTCAAAATTGCAAGCGTTTTAGAATGAGCTTTAAAGTTTTAAAAAAATACGTTACAATTATTTTAACTCACATACAATATAATTAGAATTAATCCTTTTATTCGGCTATTCTTTAGTTAAAAATATAATATTTTTCCGAGCTTAAGGTCAATTTTTGTATTAAATATTCTATTTATTTATTTAAGTATCTATCATCAACATCATCAGCGATCTACAGTTAATATTGAGAAACAAACATTAACAACATAATTTATTCGTTTCAGATTTTCCGGTGCTCGGGAATATAATTGCGAATGAACTTGCCTGAAAGACTTGTGACTGTACCTCTTAATCGCTTTAGAAGTTGGTACAGATCATATGAACGAACGAGTTTACCTGCACGGTATCGAGCCTTCAAAAACATCATTGCAAGCGTAGAAGGACTACAATCTTTCGCCTATATCTCGATGTTTAATGGGCATACTAGTGGCTGTGCTTACAGGGCGTTGTGTTATTGGTGCTCTTGCACGAAATTAAATCTCGCATATGTCGAGTTCTGTAGAAGAATGAGAAGAAGGAAACTGCCACCTCCTCTGCCATTGTGAAGCCGTCTACACGAATACGATAGTTTTCTGTACAGATCGAGTTTGCACAATCTTTTCTACTTTTCGAGGTGCGATGTTAATGGGATAAACTCGTTTGTTTGGAAATCGAGGGACGCACTCCACGTACTAACATTCAAGAATGAAGAAGAGAACATTGGGACTGATGTGACTAGATCTAGTATATAGAGACCGACAGTTTATTCAACCTTAGTTTATTTAAATCAAAATAAATGATTATCTTAAAAAAAAGATAGGCATTGATTTGAATTTATTTATTTTAACAGATTTAATAAATCTAGATCGAGAATACAAAAATGTTATAAAATAAATAGCAATAAATCTAAAACTTCTAAACTACTGATAATATTAATGTGAAACCTAAAACATCTTTAGAAGAGAAGTCAGACTATGTAAGCCGTATCCTGTTGGCTCTTAGCTCAATCAAGAAAGAAGCTACATTAGGGTAGATTGACTAACTCAGATTTTTAGAATCATAACTATTTATTCTGTAAAAAAACCCCAATGTGCCAACATATTTGTTCTTTATAAAATCCTATGCTGACTATTTTACTGCTGAATCATTTTGTAGTTTGCTTTTCATCTAAAATTTAATAACAAACTTTTTAAACATTTCGCATTCAAAAGTCATCGGATGTTAACTAAATTAAAGGAATTTCCCCCTTAGAAAAATTTAATTTGAATAATTGCAGTTTTATATTATTTAATTTTGGTTTTGATCAATATCTACAAAACACAAAATAAAAGTGTTAAATCATTCAATAGCAGTAAAGAAAAAAATAAAGTAGTAACTAACTAGTTGTTAGTGACAAAGGAAATAATTAATTTAATAATGTTTCAATTAATAAAAATACAATACGAGTCGGAAAAGCAAAGCAATTATAATAATAGAAAGTTTTAAAGAAATAATATTAAATTATTAAAGTTTGTATTTTTAGCTCTGAAGAAAAATGTAAATCTCTTTATATAAAATATTGTTTTTACCTATGCTCGTTACAGGCTTTGAAGTTATTTAAGAAGAAGAAAAGAGGTATATATTTTCATAACTGTCAAACTTATTCGAATACTTTGAACATGTAGCAACTGCAAGCAGGTTCTAGTATGTGCCTTAAAAGATAGATTTTGCCTCATTTTTTCTGAATTTATAAGTGCCAGAAAATATTGCCAGTCGTACTTTTCGTGTTATTAATAAAGGTAAGAGAGGAGTAGAATTTGAAATATTAACACGTACTAACATACTCATACGGGAAAGCGGCTTAAAAAATGAAAACAAAAAAAAAGGTTCAAAATTCAAAACTATGTATATATATTTATTTGTTTATATATCTAGGAGGACTTAAGCTTTCGAAAGTTTCTTAATTGATCGGGGCGAGATATTTAAAAATAACCCTTTATTTATGCCGTGACTTAAGGCAGAATTAGTCTTAAATCTCTGTTCAGCGATAAATCAGCTAGATTCCATAGGATCAGGGGACTGGTCAGATAAACGCATGTACCAGCCCATGGTGGCCTAATCTAACGATGGTCTTACCACTGAGCGAAATACAATACCAGCGCCCTCCCACAAAGTAGCAAATCTAAGAACATGGATGGCTGCATTCTGAACTCCCATTGCTTGTGGGTTTGTAGACCATCCATGTCCATGTGTTACTTGTTATTTTTTAATGTGTCAAAACCAACAAAATTGACTAAGTAAGCATAAGTTCATAAGAAAGTTTTTTTTTAAATAATTTGTCAAAGTACAACAGTAAAATTCAGAATTTAGTGGCCTTAGCGTCCTATGACATTGTTTAGGCGATTTGGTAATATAAGAGACAAATTATAATATTACAACTTATTTAATAATTTACAATTTTATACCCTTTACCACAAAAAGTGGAAAAAGAGTATAACTTATTTTGTTATTTTTCAGACTTTCTGACTTCTTATGCATTAAGAAGTCGATTGAGCGATGTCTGTCTGGCCGTCCGTGTAAGTGTTGAAATCAAGTTTGCCGAGCCACTGGACCAGTTAGAAGAAATTAAAATATGCCAATCGATCAGACATAATGTCGAAAGAGGAGCTATTGGCAAGATCGGTCCATGTCCTTGACGCAGCGGAAAAACACCACGCCTACCTCTAATTTTTCTACAATGAAAAAAGAAATAACTCAAATAAAAAAAGCAATATATGGGGCGACAAATAATTAAAAAAGCAAAAAACAGCAAGAAAAAAATTGTCGGTCGCCTATATTTTCCGAATTACGGGCCTCTGAAGTTTTCAAAATTTTTAATATATATATATATGGTTATTATTAAATGAATTAAAATTTATTGTTTTCTGGCTTAGCTTCATTTATTAATTTAATTTTTTTAAAACTTTAGAAAGAAAACTTATTTACAAATGTATGCGTACGTGTTCCAAAGAAAACAAGAAAAATTAGACGCTGGCAGAATATAATGCCGCATTTTCAGGACCGCCAGATTCATCATCAGCATTCATCGCAACTATCATCCTTAAGTTGTGTATATTGTAAAGATCATCTATTTAACCAATTAATTTTGTAAATAAGAATACGTGGAATAATCATGTCAATATTAATTTGGTTAGATGAAATCGATACACAAACCAAAGTATTTCATTTTATTTTAATTTTTTTCTTTTATTTATTCATATGCAATATCTGTGGCTAATTGGCCAATATAAATATATTACAGTTTAAAAAAACTATGAGAATAACATAATATACATAAAATCTAAAATAAAAAATAAACTCTACGACTCCTCTAAAAATATATTTATATGTAAACATTAAATTATAATCATGAAGTCATGAAGAGGTGATATATTTACGAAGCATTCATTCAAATATTATTAAAGAACCAATAAAAGCACGAAAAGCTATCGGGAAACTACTCCAAAACCTGTGTTCATAAGCCGCATTAGAAATAGGAGCATACAGAATTTGAGGATTTCTTTCAGAATTGGCAAACGATATCAAACGTGAAATACTCTTTGGCTGACGATATTTAATAATTTAAAAAAATATATATTAATAAACGAAATTAAAGGTAAGCACCAAATGTAAAATTTTAAAAATTTCTTAAGTGTAAAGACACATGCGCTATTAAACGTAAAGTATAAACATAACGAACTATTCTATGAATTATATGCTTAATTTTCTTACAGTTAGTCTTAGAACAACCAGTTATTACTTCAATACAATAATTTACTTGAGACATTAGCAAAGCATAGACAATAGCCCTCTTGACAGATAATAGTTAAACAAACTTTAGAGCATAAATTATTGATATGCGGCTCAAAGGACAATTTGTCGTCAATTTTAACTCCAAGAGAGCGCAAATTATTGACCGTTTCAATAGTAGTGTTACAAATGCTTCAGTTCAGATTAATAGTACCAGACCTGCTACATTTAAGAATTATTGCTTTAGTTTTGTTGGGATTAACAGAAAGAGAGTTAGTCTCCATCCAAATACTTAAAGTATCATAATTTATAGTGGCTTCTAGGGCATCAAAGAATTGACGATTACTTGACCACAGCAATTGCAAATCATCTGCAAATATAAAGGGTTTACAAGTGCCATAACTAAAGAATTCTACAATGTCATTTTAAAACAATGTAAATAAGGTGGGGCCAATAACAGAACCTTGTGGTGCTCCTGACCGCACATCAAGTAAATTTGAATCCAACCCATATTTAGAAACATATGGTTTACGACCAGATAAATACGACCACATCAATCGACAAACAGTTCTTGAAAAGCTAAACTTACAACTAAGTTAATTTATTAACAACAAATGACTTATCTGATCAAATGCCTTAGTTATGTCAAATGAAATTAAAACATTATCATTGCCTTTACTCCAATCATCTCTAATAGTTTCATTCAAGACCATCAACAACATATTAGTGCTACGACCATGACGGAAACAATATTGACAATTATGGAAGAGGATTTTACTTTCTATTAAATCTTCGATCTGGTCTTTAATTAAATGTTCAACAGCTTTAGATAGTGTAGGCAAAATGCTAATAGGCCTCATGTTGTCAATAGCGATTTCAGTCCCGGATAGGCAAAATTCTTGCAATTTTCCACCCATCGGGGTAAACAAATGAAGTAACTACATTATTAATAAAACAAAACAGATATCTACTGATATAGAGAAAAAATAATTACTAAAAATTTAATTAAAACGCCATCAAAACCAAGAGAAGTCGATTTTACCTTAGAAATCGCATTGAACAATTCTGTTTCAGTTACAATAAAAAAAGGAGATGTATCAGGGTCATTGGAACAACTTAAAAAATCAATATCTAACTGATTACAAACAAAAGTTTGATTTATTTGATTGACATCAACATTACATAGAATTCACATACAGCACCATCATTTCGCAAAACCTTCCACATTTGCTTTGTATTACTTAAGTATAAAAAAAAGTGTGTATGCTGTTGTTTCTTCAAGTTCCTAATAATTTTTTTAGTTTGATTTCGAAGCTGTCGATAAAGTTCCCAGTTATGAACATTTCAGTTACAAAAATTTGTATTTAATGCAATGAAACGTAAAGATCTTAGTTATTTAATTTCATTTGTTAATTTCAATAAATTATTCTCTTTAATATGACACTCTTTTATATGGAACAAAATTAAGAAGATCACAAAAACGATTATTAAAGAAATGAAGCTGTAGGTTAACATCACTAGTATCATAAAGTTGTGAAAAATTAGTACCAACAAAAGTTCTTCTATACCTGGCACATATGTACGATTATAATCCCTATAAACAACAATATTAGAAGTTAAAATAATAGGTAGTTGAAAGGCCAAAGTTATTAAAGAATGGTGCGAAATATCAGGAATCTGAAATTGAGCAGAGATATTGATTGATAAATTTTGACTAACTGCAAAATAATCAATAAGTGAAGCTGAATGCTGGTGCGAATCAAAATGGGTAGCTAAAGAGTTATGAATGCATTTTAAGCCATAACGCGTAAAAAACCTATTCAGATCATGAGCTTTAGACGGTACAAAGAGATTGGTTTTAAAATCACCTACCAAAACAATGTTATTATATCGAACAAGAATATCGCCAAAAAATTGCTCAGCTAAATTAAGTTGTCCTCTGGGGAGATAGATTGCTCCTACTAGTGCTGTAACCGACTCAAGATATATTTCAATAAATAAAGCATCACAAGTAAAATATTCTGTTTAACTATAGACGGACTTGAATTTAATACTCTTGAAAATATACCAGTTTATCCAAAGTAGTATTTGAAATTTCAGGATCAAAAATGTCTAGAGGTTTATTCTCTAAAATTAAACGTAATTCATCTAATTTAGATGATCTGCCTAAAGGTCTTTAACTTTGTGTATTCATATGTTCAATTTTCAAATTACTTAAATTATTTGAAAAAGAAACTTCTTTCAAATATCAGCATCAGAAATTAAACAAGGCATAAAGAGGAGTCGTAAAAGTAAAAAGCTCAAAAATAAGATATTTGAAACAAAAATTTCAGATAACATTATGCTAATATGAATTTAGAAATTTAGTAAAGCCAACTAAATTACAAATATATAACGAAACTAAAAACTTTAAAGAAAAAGCAATGAAAAATATTAAATGGAATTATAAATGCATAAACTTGAAAATAATATGAATATTTACAGCACTATAGAAATAACAAGCTGAAATTTATTTCTCATCACGCAAAACACAGCACTGCTGAAAATTTAGCTGTTTTTAGGTACCATAAGAAAGTTTAATTTTTGCAAATCTCCATTTAAGATTTTGAACCATGATATTTTTCATCTTTTCATAAAATCCAACAAATCATCTGCAGTTTGTTGCAAGCTGGAGTAAGGTGATCATTCAAGTAAACTCTTGCAGCAATTTGAGTGCCAATAATATCGCTGAGTTGCACAGGGCGAGTTTTAAAATATGCCTTCATAAGCTCATCACGAAGATGAACATTATTGAGCTTTGTATATAAATGCAACGGTTTATTTTTCTTATATCATCTTAATTATTTAATTTTATAGTGTACAAATATAGAAATTACTGTTTTATGAAGATCGTTAATACCCAAAGACAAGCCAGCGATAACAATGTCTGCACGATTAAATCTTCTCTGAAGACAGTTATTCTCTATCTCCAAATGATTAATTTTATCCAGGGTATTAATTTCTTTTAATTGCATCATTACAAACCGCAATATTTTGTAGTAATTCCTTAAGAAATGATGGTATATCTGAACGAATATCTAAAGCAGACAACTCAATTAATTTTTTTTTAAATCACATTGTTCAGTACGCAGCTCTTCGGTAAATTTTTAAAAATTTGCACTAATCCCTTTTGTCCTAATCATCAACACAACAATTTAAATCATTCATTATAATTTTGAGGTGGTGGGTTTTCACGACAATTGAGGCATGTGAAATCCAAAGCGCTATCTTTTTTCCCCAAGCGTAGCATATATTTTATCTCAGATTTTTAGGCAAGAAGCATAATACCAATTATGGCACCGTTCACATCTAAGACCATTTAAAATTTGTTCACATTTTTGTTACAAATTATACACTTAGAAGCAACAGGCATGATTATAAAAGTTTTCCTTTTTATTTCAATATAACATTCTTTAGTTTTTATGTATAAAGCAAGAGTTAAGTAAGATAACTGTTAATTTTAATTTCTTATTTGCTTTTCTTTGTTATTATTATAGTTATTATTGTTTCAAATTTTCAGCAATTTAAAAAGACTTTAAATGATTTAAAATAGATAATTTAGTTGATCGCTATTAAAAAAGACGTTTACTCTCTCATACTCTCGCTATAGTATTTCTTCACTGTTCTCTTTGTAACTTGTCTCATACATTATTTTTTACAATTTTTGTATCAATCATCTATTGGTCACGGATGCAAATTTTTGCTTTTGTGTGTCATTCTTACTTTTTTAAGTCCTTTGTACTTTAGGGAAATACTAAAATTTTTTTTTAGAGCCAATGGTATTTTTATAATTTTTAAAAAGTTTACATCACAAAAATGTTTTCAATATTTTGAGGTTAGTGTGGTTTCAAGGCTGCATATGGTTAAATTTGATCTCTTTGTTGTGTTGAAAACATCCGATTTATTTTTAAAAGGATTTATTATGGCTAATATTTTGTAATGCTTTTCAGACAGGAGAATTAGTTGGAATTTGTATACTCCAAATATGGGCGAAATATTTCTTACAACATCTTTTTACAAAGATGAGGTAGAGAAGCTAAGCAGAAAGTTAAAAAGAGTCTAAGGTGTATTGTTTTGTGCCCTCTGTAGAACTTTTAATTCTGAACTATTCCTACTACCATGTATTTTAATCAAGTAATATAAACGGCTCTGAATTAATATTTGGTAAAGTATAAGTTTCGTTTTTTCATTAAATTTATGCTTAAACTAGAACATTCCAAATACTGAATATATTTTGGACTTAAATTTTTGCATATGCAAGTTTCAGAGTAAATTATTGTGCAATAATTTTTTGACTGGGATTCAGATATTTCTCTGCCATCTACAGTAATACTAAAACTATCAGCATTGCTATTCATATATGGCTTAAGCCTTATAATTTGGATTCTTGTCGCATTTACAACTAATTTGTTTATACGTATACATATATTCAAATATAAAGGCTGCATCTTTTTACGCCTTACCGCTGTTTTCTGCTTAAATGGATAAAACAAAGAAATTTCATCGGCATACATGAATACTTTGCCAAATAGATATCCTTGGTTTAAGTTGTAGAAAAAAAAAAACAGTACCAAGTACACAGCCCTATGGAACACCAAACTCTTCACTCCAAGAGAACAGTAAAAAAGTAAAAAAAAAACTTGCTTATGATCGAATGAGTTATTATTAATTACACAACACGATTTGTATCTTTAAAAGTTCGTTTATTGAGTGAATAAAAGTATTTGCATTTTTATAAGTATTTTAAATAAAAAATGTTTCTATGATTAATATAAGAACTTTATTTTACAAGTAGAATTTAAACAAGTACAAGAATTATTAAAATTTAACCTCTAATAGCATAAATTAAATTTTTATTTCTAACAACCTATAATCTTGATAAAAGTTCTATATTAAGAACAGAAAAATTATATTTGTAAATAATAGTCGGTCGCAAGAGTCGTTAGAAAAGTTAACTCGACCGATTTATGTCTTTACTGTTATCATTTCGGTTAATTGGAAGAAATAATTTCAGCACATTAATACAGATACTCAAATATTAGTAGTAAGTATCAAAAAATCGATTATGTTATTCTGAAAACGAAAGCTCTTTTGACATTGTAAAGAAAAATAAAAAAGAAATAAAAACACAAAGAACAAAAAAAAAAATAACCAAGAAAAGACTATAATAGTTAAAAAAAACCTCAAGAAACTGATGAAACTGGCAACAAATTAACCAAGTTTGTTAAAAGGTAGGTCCAACTTAAGTAAAAATAAAAATATTTCAAATAATTATGTATATTATTAAAGGGTTAATTAGTTTACATTGGCAAAACGTATAATACTTCCGGATGGAAAGAAAAATGAAAAAAGTTTGGAAAAAAAGAATTCAAAAGAAAGAAATAGTGCTGAGGTGTTCATCAATTGTCCTTTTTTATATTTTTATGAGTAGTTATTAATGTTTTATATTCAAATATAAAGTTTTTTATTTAATTCACAATTATTTTCTGGTGACTGCCTTTTTTCTCGAATCATTTTTAAAATAGTTATGAGTACCATACTCATTCAGTAATTTTAAACGAATTTCTTTTCTCTGTGTGCACTTTGTAAATTCAACACGCCTCCCCGAATCGTACTTGTTTTAACTTCTATGCCCATTGTGTTAGTACAAAGGAAATATTTGTTTTTAGGAATTTGTCTCGTATGGTAACCAGCAGGCATTTCATTTGTTGAAATATATTGGATGTCCACAGCTTCCCTTTCTTTGGCATCTCTAATGAAATAATATTTGTAATCTATATGTTTTGTTCTTGACTGACTCAAATTTTGCCACATGTTAGGCACTTGGAAAATCAAAGTAATCAACAATTGGTTTTAGTGTTTTAAATTCTAACTCATTTAATAAGTATCTTAAATCAATTGCTTCTTTGGCAGCTTCACTAAGTGCGACGTATTCAGCCTCTGCACTTGACGTAGCAATGCATTTCTGTTTCTTGGACTCCTAACTAATATCAGCACCTTTAAGTACATCACAAAAACCAGATTGTGACTTTCTATCGTTAACGTCTTCTGCCCAGTTAGCGTCCAAATAACCTTTAAGTGGTAAACCTGTCTGTATTCTGTATTTTAATACTCCATCTTCAGTTGTGCTTAAATATATAACAATTTGTAAAGCACAATTCCAATGCTCTAGGATCTTTTAAAAATTAGGATAATATGTTTACACTGCATGCAATGCCCGGCCTACTGGATAATGCAACGTATAACAATACTCCAATAACTTCTTGATATATCACTTCATCTAATTTTTTAGCTTTTCCAGGAATTTTCGGATCCTTTTCCAAAGTTATCTTTACTTGCATTGAAATCTTTGTTTCCGCGCTCGCTTGCAGGTTATATTTTCTTACTAAGTTGGCAATATAGTTTAAAAAATGGATATTCTTCCATTGTTTTACTCACTGAATGAACCAATACAATACTTTGGTTTTTGCAAATCTTTAAGATTAAAATTTCTCTGCGAGCTTGCACACAAGTCTCTAAATTTACCGTTAACGTAAAAAGCTACAAACAAAAGATTACGATCATCATTTTTGTAGTAGATAATCTGATCATATTTGGATTGTATTAACCGACATTTTACAAAAAATATTATAAATCTTTTTAAAACATTGTCGGCCAGCTTCTTTTAGGACATAATTTGTAAGCTATATTTGAATTTTTATGATCAATAAAGCCGCCAGATCAGGTATATCTCTTCGTCAATATCCCTATTTAAAAAGGCAGTTGAGACATCAAGTTGTCTAAATTTCAAATCATTTTTAACAGACAATGCGTAAATTATTCGAAATCAACCTTGACGTACGCCACTAGTCTTGCTTTTTGCTAATCAATACTGCCATCATTATGATATTTCGTAATAAAAACCTATTCGCGACCTACACATTTCCTTCCAGGCGGTAAATCTGTAAACTCCTACGTTTGATTCTCCATGAGCTGATTTGTATCTTCCACTATTCTATCTATAGAATGTTGAAGAGGATCCTCAAAAATTTCATCTTGTTATCATCTACCGAATTACGAATGTTATATTCCTCTTTATTTCCGTTTCCACTAAAAGTTTATCATGAATTATACAAATTTGCCATTATTATTCAATTCTAATAGCGTTTGACATTATTATTTGGAAATTTATTCTTTAAAACTTAACATTACGAATAAGCCGTTTATTCCGCAACTTAACTATATTCTCCTTCATACTATCTTTAGGATAACAGGAGTAAGAATTATCTAAGGTTTGTGGTATAAAGACCATTATTTCTTCGAACTTCTACATTAAAACTACATCATTTCTCAATATTATTGTAATATTGCCTTTCATTTTAATAATAAATCCGCCATCTGTGTATTAAAAAGATTTATTTTCTTAGTTTTTATATAAAGTATAACCTCAATTACTGCAGCTCCCAATCCTTTTATAAAAAACTATATTATACAAGTAGAATTTAAACCAGTACATTTTGTAAATTCAACAGTTATTTCCAAGATATTTTGAATCTGCCACGCTGTTCAATACATCAATTATAGGTCAATATACGTCACCTGTGGTGACTCTCTTTAATTTTTCGATTTACTGTTGTATTACATTTTGCTATTGCGAGCTTTAGTGACACGCAGTTTTTTTTTAATTTTAAGTTGATTCTCTTTGCCGTTCATAAAACACTTAAAAAAATGGATGTTGTATGGCACACTTTATTTCAAAACTATGAATTAATAAAGATAAGACTTACAAAATTTGTTCAAAAATTACTTACAGAACAAAAGAAACATTCAGACAGATTTAAACCCCTTTTCGATTTTGTAAGTCGGTTAAAAATATTACGAATTTAATTAGGAATGATTAAAAATTGCACTGGGGATTAGTGGAACTCTCCATAATCCAGATATAAATAAGGAATTTTTAAGATCAAGCAATATTTTTAACTTTCAAATATATTATTTGCAAATATCGATAATCTATTTTTATTTAATTAAGTTCAGCATTTTGACACTAAAAGGGTTTATACTTGACACTAATACCCTGACATGTACGAACCTACCGAGCACTTAAAGTGCGTTCGAATTAGCCAACTGTCGTATAAATTAGTTATTTTTATTTGTTGTTCTTAAATGAGTGGTAAAATATTTTTCTAAAGGTATAAAACTGTATTTATTAGTAAATATTGATATCAAAGCATTTTTCATACTCTAATATTGAGTATCAAGGACTGCATATACCTGTAATGTAAAAGAAAACATAATGTAAATGTCATATAATATGGAAAGAAATCCCATTACATTAAAATTTTTTAACAATCAATAAAATTCTGAATTGATTCTTTCTTACAAAATCCAATATATATTTGAAGGCTTTTATTGTACAGCGGGCATGAACAAAACACAAATAATACTAATGTAATGCTGAATTCCTATTACAAACGGTGTAAAATCAATCCCAAATCAAATATATGGTGGCAATAAGCATTAAAATTTTAAGATTTTGTGTTTTAACGCATTTGGAATGTAGAACCCTTGAGTTTGCTAAAAACTTATCACTTACACACTTACAATATAAAGAGAAAAAAGCATGTATTTTTTGTAATAAAAAAAAAATTGTTCTTTTTACAGAAAAATATGTTGTTCTTTTATGTGCGATGGCAAACATTACCACTAAAGTGTGAGTAGTAGCTTAAATCAAAAATCCTTATTCTACACAAAATAATTGTGGTTCAAATGCGTTTTCCTAGTTGACAGGGTAATCTCAGGTTTACAACGTCAACATATTTATTATCATATATACACATGTACACATATATTTACATACATATGTACATACATTGCTCAACACGATTTTGGGTCGAAATTTCGATCATCTTACAAAATTTGAGGTTTGATTTTGTGTAGAGGATTTTTTTAGGTTCGTATCTTTAAATACTTTGTCTTTAGGCTAGACAACTAAACTCGAAATCTGTTATAAATTCGTGTGTAAAATTTTAATAATCTTTAATTTCACACTTTGTCATTGGGGGTGGTATTGTAAAAAAAAATTTAATAAACTTAAAAATTAAAGGTTGTCCCTACATAATATTGAAACTTGTACGTATTTCTAAAAGCATAATCGGCAGACAGACCAAATCTTAAAAAGTCTGTATCGCGATAAATCTTATACCAAAACTCAAAATAAGAGCTTAATAAGCATATGTATATCCACGGTGGCGTTTATGAATGTTAATAGACAGGAATTTGGTACTATATCCGCTATAAAAAATAGTTAAAAATAACATTAAAAATTTAAGGATGTTTTTTGTTCGGACGTATTTGCAACTTTCACATCAGCTTTAACGAATATAAAATTTAAATTGAAGAATGCCCAACTCAAGCCTGACTTTTTGATATATTGCCATAATTTTCACACTATATCAAGGCAATATCTGTCTATATCATCCGTAATACGGTAGCATAGATATAAAATTAAAAATTAAAATGAAGCGGCGTTCACATTTACATTTCAAATAGGCGGATGTGTCCTTTTCTTTGGACATGCAAGAGAGAAATTCTTTAAATTGAAAGGGGTTTACTATAAAAGACATGATTAATGCAGATATCGGTTTATCATGTAGATCGTAATAATGCATTAGTAAAATTTAAAGTTTACACTTTTTATACATCTGGATAATTCTTGCCTACAGATTGGTATGATTTATAATTTAATTTACAATTTGGTAACTTTATGCCCGTCAGTCTGTGATTTCAAATCACAAAGTGTTAAGACGGATCGTTTCTGGATGCCGATGCTCCTCAAAAAACAAAGGGAAATCTTAACTCTGATGCAGCAATTTTTTATAACTAAGAAGGCCCAATACATACATAAAATACACTTTAAAAAATTATTCAGAAAGCAAAAAATAATTTGACATACAAGAGTTTATTTTAAAACTAGGTTAACTTCTCTTTACTGCTTTCATTGCTATTAATATTTTTATATGTGTCAATGCTTATAAACTCCAATGCACTTATAAAATTACAATTGAGAGAATACCACTTCCATCTAAGGAAATATTGTTATTTAAAGTTTAATATCAAATAAGTATGTCCTATTATGTTTACCTTTACGGTGCTTCCTGAATTAAAACTTGAAAAAGGATTTTTATACACTTTATTAAGAAGCATTCCTTCCTTTATATTAGTCCAATAAATTTAAGTCAGCACGCTGCGTTATTACTCCTGTAGAGAAAATGCATTAGGTGAACTCATTTTGCCCACACAATTTCTTAAGAAAGATAAAAACTTTTATTAAAATTAGTTCTTGTTGCTTTAGTGTATGAAAAATGACATTACATATGTAATAAAAATTTTAGTAGCTAGTTTAAGTGCGTTAGAAATATGGACTAGTTTAAATTATATTTAACTTTAGTATTTAAAAATTTAAAATACGCTACAACGATATGAAAGACACATATTTTTTATTTAAAATTCCTAGCTTTTAGCATAGAATTTAAGGCACAAATTTGTATTATGTAGCAGGCATGTTTACATATAGGAAAAGATTATAAATTACATATTACGTTAATTGTGTTTGTTTTCTTAACAAAAAAATTATTTCAGATGGTATTACATACAAAAAATGTCTATCTTAGATTGTTGTTTGTGAAAGCAAAAATTTCATTTCAAGAGGATTGGAGTCCCCTTAATTTTAAAGTAGTTATTGTTCTAAATTTGTGTCGGAGGAATTTATAATCATCCAACCTAGTGTGCCTTTATTTTTATGTAAGTGCCTTTTCAATAAGCTTTTTTTTTTAATTTGTAGGTCTTATATTAATACTACAGATATGGTCCTGTTACAGCTTTGTTATATGTATAAATAAAATAGCTCCTAAATTTATATCGAAAAAACGTTGATAGTTATTTAATGTTCCGCTGGGAGATAGAAAATTTCACTTTATAGTTTTAGGACCATTTTAAAAACCTATATTATTTTAATGAAAGTTTATTATTAGGAAACTTTTTTATATCAATTTACTTTAATTGCGCTTGTTTCGTTCATATATAAATACTTTATGATATTCTCATAAAATATTTATTATTAAAAACTATAATGTGAGCTCTATGATCAGTAGCCAATTGATTATATTTGAAGGAATTAATCGCAATTAAGGTCAGTTAATGTAATTTTTTTAATTATTCTTATTGAACAACAAAACTTTCAAACTTTATGGCAACACCGTTTTGGAAATAGAGAAGATACCAGCTTAAAATTGTTTAATTTTTTGTTTTTATATAGAATTAAAAAGCTTTAACATTATTTTATGAGAATTAACTATAATTTTGCTTTATTTTTTTTTTCATAAAATTTTATTGATAGAAATAGTACTCGTACAAGTGTAAAGACTTCGAGTCTCAGTAGTAGCTACAACAATTTCAAAATGTGTTGAATTCAATACAAAATGTGGTTGCCATATTAAGAAAAAAAATTAGCAACTGCACCTACATTTGTCAGTTTATTTTAAGAAGACAAAAGTAAGGAAATATATCAATTTTTATTTTAAAATCGTACAAGATAATATAACAAAAACAAAAAAAAAAAAAAAAAAACAAAAAACAAAGGGCGTACTCGAAACAAACATGTCCAGTTATTTCTTGCACAAACTCAAAAACCAGACAAATGTTTTCAAAATTACAAACGTTTTAGAAGTAACTTTTAATTACATTTTATTTAATTTTTTAACGAATTAATTACATTTGTTTTAATTTACAATATAATATGAATTAATCGTTTTTTTGACTATTCTTTGGTTAAAAACATATGCTTAGGGTTAATTTTTATATTAAATATCCTCTTTATTTATTTAAGTATTCAATATTTCGCTGTCATCAGCTGTCTTCAGTAAATATTGACACACAAATATAAGCTACATAATTATAATTTATTCATCTTAGATTAACACCTACAATAAGTAACAATAAACAAATAAAAAACATCCACTTTTTTATAATCAATATTGCATTATTTTTTACGGTTTTTTTATTTAAATTTCTGTAGGTTGTGGTTCATTCTGTCGTCTTTGTTCATATTTATATCAGTTTGATACTAAACTTCGAAATGTGTGGTCATCTCTTTAATAAGTAGTGTATAGTTAAAAGTACAAAGAAATAATAAAGAATTTGTTTTTAGTTTTATAAATGTTTTAATTTATTGTTATTAAACTCTAATTACAATACACAAGCAGATATAGCATTACTGCTATGACCCGGGAGCAAAATTAATAACTCTAATTATAAAAAACATAACATCAAGAGACAGAAATGTTCTCGGCCACTGCCTATAGGTATGTTTTCACCTATCTTTAACTTTAGGAAATCGGTTAAGTGCGCTAGCTGATCTTAACGATACGGAAATGGATGCGGTATCCTACATAAATCAGGATAATAAAGTTAAGCCTCCTCCATTTGTTGCCGATGATAAAATTCCACTTGAGGAACTACAAGAAATTTTGGATAAGGATTCCGTTAATAAACGCACATCCATTAGAACAACAATCTTTCCACAATCTAGTTAATGCTACAAAAGCTGCAAAAAACATTTTGTTAGAAAAAATTGAATTTCATTCTTTTAATTCAAAGCGAAATCGTTTGTACACAGTATTTTTACATGGTCTTCCGAAAATCAGTTTCGACGATATTAAGAAAGATATCCAGGTTATATTTTAACTCCTTCATCTATAACTGAAATTAATACAAAATAAAGTTCGGTCAAAAACGACGTATATAAAGTAAAATTTTTAAGAAAATATGCAACGTAATCGTGTCATAGAAAAAGTATAAGTCTAGAAAAAATAACAATCCAACACAATGCTGGAATTGTTTAATGTATGGTCATGGTCATTTACACCACACCAATGATTGCCCATTACGGAATCAAGACAAAATACTCGGACTTTTTTCGTGTTTTAATTGCAAAAAGCCTAGCAAAGATCGTACAGATCACTCTGCAAACGATATTATTTTTCTATTGCGTACTTTGCATTTGGAAACAAGAGCTAAAGCAACCACCAAAAAGCCAAGCAAATATAACAACAAACTAATCTCTCCAGAGTACATCAATAGTGATCTATCTAAAAATAATCACAACAAAAATAAATATCACAATAATTTATCATGTGCTGACGTTATAACAGGAAACAACAATCTCTTTGATATTTATAAACTTTTTAATATTTTTACTACTGCTTTAAGTGATCTTTAAAATGTACAACAAAAATACAACAAATACATATTATAATGTCAATATTAAAATATGCATATGGTATTGGGTAATTAAACTGACAGAAATTTTTCATTTGATTGTTAATGGCATTACTACGTTTGTTCATTTACTTTAATTCAAAAATTTGCTTAAAAGAGAAAATATCCATATTGCCTTTTTGAATGAAACTTATCTGAAAGAAAAACACAAAACTTATTTTAAAAATTATCTAATTTATCGTAACGATAGACAAGACTTAAGAGGAGACGGTGTAGCTCTAGCTGAAGGCAGATCAGTCAAACATAAATTGCTAGCTAAAGTAAATACTTTAGGTATAGAAAATGTTTCGATTGAGCTTGTAGTGATTACTGCATATTCTCCTAAATACAAAAAAAGAAAATTAATCTTATCACATAAAGATTTTATGATATTATTGTTATTATTATTATATAAGGAGATCTTACTACCAAACATTCCATCTGGCACTGCGTTAATAATAACACCGCTGGCAATGCTTTATTTAATCTTGAACAAACCAATACTTTAATAATATATTATCTCAATAGACCGATATTTTATCTGTCGCAAAATAATCGAAATACCTCAGTCATTGACTTGGTTTTGAGCAACAGCTCCTTAAGTTTATTTTTGGATGTTCTGGAATACGCCATTTTATTAAACCATAGACCTATAGTATGTAAAATTGAAAATGCAACAGTGTCTTACCTAGAAACGAATTACTTTGACTACAAAAGCACCGAATTGTTGACATTCCGAAATTTTATTAATGAGAAAATTACCATTAATACTGACATCTACAGTACAAAAAGCACAATTGATTCAGAAATTGAGAAATTAATTTATATTATGCTGGAAGCACGAAATAGTTGCACTCCAAGATTAAGCTTCACTGGTAAAATAAGCCTACCTCCTGACATCGTTAACCTTATAACGATAAGAAGAACCTTTAAAAGAAGAACTCAATGTGTGAAACAACTGACTAATCTAATCAATAAAGAAATAAGCGTTTATCGTAACGAAAAATGGAAAATAATGCTATCTAAATTAAGGCCAGGTGACAGATCATTTTGGAAAATCAGCCGAGGTTTAAGAGATAAAAAAAAGAAAAATTCCATATTTAAAGAAAGAAGGATAAAAAATTACAACTGATGAGGAAAAGACTCAACTGCTATCGGATACTTTTGAAGCTGCTAACAAACTGTAACTCTAAAGGCAGAACATTCAAGTCAACAAACGTATACCGTGACAATTTAATAATGATGTCTTTGCAGGAAACTAGCACATTAATTGCTACGCTTAGAGCATCGAAATAACCCGGGCTGGATTCCATTTCCAGCATATTAATAAAAAATCTTCCCACGAAGGCAATACAATTATTAGTAATTATTTTTAATCACGGTTTAAAAATTAACTACTTCCCGAAACATTTTCGAAAAGCGAACGTTTATACTATTACTAAGCTTAACAAACCAAGAAGTAATCCTAGTATCTATAGACCTATAAGTTTACTAAGAAAAATAGAATTTGTAATGCTATTAAAAATACACCATCTGTACCTGAATAACAATTTGGTTTTAAAAGAGAACGCAGTTCAGTACACCAAATTAAAAGTATTGTAAATATGTATAATAAAAGTTATTAAACCAAATAAAAAGTATGCAGGAATGATAATTATAGACGAAGAAAAAGCATTCGATACCGTTTGGCACAACGGACTTATATATAAAAATCAATCAAAGTTACGATTTGTGCAGGATTGTGGCTGACTATCTTACAGAAAGAACTATTTCAGTGGCTTTTAGTAGTACACTTTCTTCTCCGAAACCAATAACAACAGGCTTACTCCAAGGTTGAATATTATCTCCCTTATTGTATTCAATTTTTCCGATTTTTTCCACCCTCTCCTAATGTCCAGCAAACTTACTTAGGCACTACTTAAGAAAATTGAAAAAGGTTTTCAAGCCTGCAGAAAATATCTTTACAAATGGTTAATTAAAATTAACGCCTTGAAAACTCAGGCTATAATATTTCCGTACAACAACTCATCAAAACAACTTCCAAATGCCAGCTAAAGCTCCAAGATGAGAATGTTTTAATACAAAATAATGTTAAACAAAACTTCGCTAAACACATTGAAAAAGAAGGAAAAAATAAAAATAGTTACTGAATGTTTGCTGTGCTTTTGTACATAAAACCTGTTGGGTTTTTATTGTCTTTTTGCTTTGTTGATTCAATGTAGTTCTCATTTAATCAACTTGGCAATAGATATAAGACTTTTTAGTTTTGAATTCAAAATTTGGGTAAACTCACTTTGATTTCACCGCAGTAATGCATTTCATTTGGAGTTTTAAATAATAAATATTTCATGAGAATATCATGAAATATTTATATTTGAAGGAATCCAGCACCGTTGAAGTAAACTATTATAAAAAAGATTACGAATAATAAATTTTCATATTATTAAACACAGGGATATCCAGGGTAACTGTGAGGCCGATGATCTCGCTAAATGGGGCACATTGTTTCCTAATGTCGCCCCGCTACCAGACGTTGGAATTCCTCTGGCAACGGTTAAAATGGCCATAAAGAACCACTATCTAAATTTGGCTCGCAAATTATGGGTAGATAAAAGTTCCTGCTGTGTCTCCAGACAACTGTGGACTACACTGGACCTCAAGCGGACCAGGCAGCTGCTCACGGTCTCGGTACTTACTGTACACTGTCTAATCGGTAGGCATGCTGAAAGACTTGGTCTGCCTTTTAATGATTTCTGCCGTAGCTGTGGCTCGGAGGATGAGGAAGAGACCGTACTGCACCTCCTGTGCCACTGCCCATCCCTGGCTCGAGGAAGACTAAGAATTCTGGGCTTTGCTTTCTTTGGAACTCTTACGGAGCTATCATCCCACTCTATAAGGGACATAGCGAAGTTCATCCGTGAATCCTTATGGTTCTCGGCTGGGTAATGGGAGTCATGCCGCCTTCTTTGTGGTATCACAACGGGCCGTTCGTTTGTGCTCAAGTGAGCTTCGTCGCGAGAGGCTGCCACTCCTAACTAACTAACTAACTAACAATATTAAAAATATATAATGTATATCAGTTAAAATATGTAACGTGTTTTGTAATTGTCCTCTTACTGTAAAATTTCTATTCTCTACGATTTTAGTTTGTGTCGTTTTTGATTCAGATACAGGGCGTTGCACTATTAATCGAAACGACTTCTGCAGATGTTGCAATACTAAATGAAGAAGAAGACTGTGGAGCACATTTTTCTGTGCAGACCGAAATTGCAGCATACTGTCTACCTTTCGAGGAGCTATCTTAGTGGAATAAACTCGTTTGGTTGGCAATCTAGGAACCACTTTCCACCCACCCACATTTTAGCATTAAAAAGACAACAATACGATCCAAGTGAGTTAATCTTGTATAAAGAAATCTACAACCTGTTCGATCTTATATATTTAAATCAAAATTTTGGATTGCCTTACAACAAGGATCAGCATTGAATTTAAATTAATTATTTTAACTGATTTAATAAGTCAAGATTAAAGTTACTAGGATTTTTAACAAGGATATGTGTAAAACAACAGATCTGCCGTTTAAAATTAAATAAGTCATTATATGGAAAGTTATGTTAAAAAAATTATTTGTATGAAATTTAATTCATGTTTAAAATGTTATGTTACCAGATAAAAATAAAACATAATTTGACAAGATATGACTAAGGCCGCTGCAACCAGTTTTTATGTACTTTTAATTCTAACTTTTTATTTTTAATTTTATTGCATACTAACAAATTCAAATAAATATTATTTAATTAATAAAAGCACGTACCATTCTGCTATAAATTATTTTAATATTTCACAGTGAGAACTTTCAGAAAATACATGGCAGTTATTCTGGAAATTTTAAACTACTGATTAGATTTATGTTAAACTTAAAACGTCTTTAAAAGAGTAGTAGCTTAAAAGGCCGACCAGGCAAAATCAATAAAGAATCTACAGTGGGACAGATTCATTACCTCAGTGTTTCAGATTTATTACCACTTAATTTGCAAAAGAACCCAATGTGCCACCATATTTTATAAAATCCTATGCGATTTACTTTCACTGCTGAATCAGTTTGTTGTTTGTATTTCTCAGCTGGAATTTAATAGTAAATCTATTTTAATATTTCGCACTCAAAAATCACCGGATGTCAATTAAATTAAAGGAAATTCCCCTTTAGCAAAACTTAACTTAAATAAATGACAATTTATGCTAATTAGTTTTGTTTTTGGGAAATAGACATTTCCCAAAACACAAAATGAAAGTGTTAAATTATTCAAGAGCATTAAAAAACAAAGAAGACAGTAATTATACGAGTATGAATGTTAGCAATAAAAGGAAGGAATAAATTATTTAATGTTTCAATTTGAAATACAATACGAGTCGGAAAAGTATAGCAATACAAGTAATAAAAAATTTTAAGAATATAATATTATTGAAACTTTAAAGTTTGTATTATTAACTCTGAAGTAAATCATGATATATAAATTTTAAATAATAATAATCTTAATATGTTTATCTTCTTAAATAAAAAGAAATAAATATTAAAATAAATTACAAGACACGTTAAGTCCATTCATAAAGTCGTTTTTGACTTCTCCCATCCAAAAATAATCTCGAATTTTGAAAGTTAAAAAAAAATAAGTTTCAGATATCTAGGGTAGGTAGGGTTCCACATGCTGCCAGAAGAAGATACCATCCTCCTTGGGTTATAGATGGTCCCTTTGTAATGCCTTATCCTTAAGCCATCCCGAAGACCGGATAAACAATTTTATCGTAGCAATATCACAGCCCTATATGTACTATACAGTCTCGAACTGCTTAAAAGAAATGTTCTCTCTTGGAATTCAGGAACAAATTTGGATGTCGTATAGACACCCGATAAGGAGTTTATAGCCGATTGCTTGGATCGGGTAGCAACATAGTATAGAGCGCCATCGACGGTGCGAAGCGTATTCTGACTGTGACCACAAAGCAGAAGTACACATAATTTTTTTAATTTGACTGCAGATAGTTACTCTGCTTAGTGCGGGCCACCAGACCAGAACTTCATACATAAGTATAAGTAGGTTTCATTTTCGTATTTAAGAGCCAGAATGGTAAACAGCAATTCGTAGCCCTTCTTCTCACATAAAGGGCTACGGAACTCTTGTCCGCCCTAAATTTAACATAAGGGTACCATGAAAGTTTGGAGTGGAAAATGGCACCTGCATAATTTTACTTTTTAGATAGGCTTAGATTCACTCCATTAAGAAGTGGTAGCGCAAAGTAAGTAATTTTGTTCGTGTTTTTAAAGAGTACAAGAACCGTTATTTGAGAGTTTGCGTTAATCCCACTTTCGAAGCTTCTATATGACACAGCGCCTATCGCTGTTGTTGCGATACACAGTCAGGTTAGTTTCCTGCAACCACGACGTCATTCACATTTGCCACAATTATGTACCTCTTAAAGTCCATTTCTGTTAACAAAAAGTTTATGGTAAAGCATAATCCACCCCTCTTCCCTTGCGGGGCTCTATATATAGTAGCCTGCTCCATCTTGGAAGTAATGACGCTTTTAATCAAAAGATTTCATAGGGATTCACTTACGCTTAATTTCTCTAGAGCCATTGTAATCGCCTCCAGTTTCACATTATAGAAGGCCATTATATATCAAGAAAAGCCACCAATGCATATGTTTTAAGCTCTAGAGATATTTCAGTAAACCTCATAAGTATGTGTCGTGCCGTATGCTGTATACATACGAATAAGCCACAGTATTACAATGGGCGGAACTGATAGAATTTTGCGAAGTCTGCTACAAAAGGATCTTCAGTTGTTCTGCTCTATATTTCTCACCGGCTTTTTTATTTTCGGTCTTCTAGTCTCATTCCAAAGTTTGCGGGAAGCTTTATGAACCTCCGCAATATGCAAATTTTACCAGGCTGATTTGCTCTTACCATGGTAGATATTAACTCTGCAAGATTGCGAAGTCGCAATTTCAATATCCACCTGATTTTTTATTATCAATGGGTTCAAAAGAAAGTCTGGTAAAAGGGATCACTGATACCTGGAGTTTGTTTTCCTTCTATTTCGTCGGGGTATAAAGCTATTTATCTAAATTACTATGTTAAATTCAATGTTACTTTATCAAAGAACGAGTAGACTTTTCATGCCCTGATCAAGGACATCCCTTCTACTACTATAACAAAAGTGTTTATGACCCACCGTTACTAATAAAAATTAAATCAAACTGAGACTCGCTCCTTGTATTTGAATCCGAGGTACCCCACACGAAATGATATGCGTTGCCGTGCGCTTAAATTTTTATCGTATCTTTATCACTGTAATCAAACAGAGTGAAGATATTTGCTTTTATTTACTATGCATGATTTGATTTTACCAGCACCATTCATGTGTAGTAGGTTAAAGCCTCTTATACTAAGCCTCTTAACTTTGCTTTGGTAGAGTCAGAGTTCTTGGACAAACACATTCTGCTCCCCTCTCTCTGAGATACGGAGCAGTAGTGCAGCAAAAGTTGCTTTAGAGTGGTAAAGATTGCCTTGTACCTTTTAGGTACGATTGTAACATTGGCGTCCTATTGATCCTGGTCAAAGAGGGCGTCCTCGTCAACTGCCACGTCCGTTCTCTAGAAGAATCCTCCCATAAACAGAGTTTAATAGAGTATCTTCCTCAGAAATTCGACTAGCAGTCTTATCGTTTGCAACGTATTCCGGAGCAGGGCAATCACCTTTGTCGACGCATCGATGGACACGCAGAAGTATCTTTCCGAAACCGTAATAGATCCTTCCTTGCATCTTTTGAACCGGCGCAAGTGCGTCCTGACGCAGAGGATCGATAATCTCTCTAAATAGGCTTTTACCTGCCATCGCTATAATCCAAATGCTCCTTTGAACATGCCATGAGTTTTAAACGCCCATGAAACTAATCTTCGTCCTCACATTGAGGGAAGGGATCTGGATTGTCTTAACTGAGTTTTCAGAACACCACCATCAGCTTTTTGTCTAGCTTCTTATCCTTTTAGCAGGTGAACCTTTCCCAGAGTATCTATTACTTTCGCCTTTTGTGGATTCGACGCAGCTTAGGAATACAAAAACTTGCTCGCATTTTCCTGCTGAGAAGAATTGAGACATTGTGCCCGAAATCTTGTTGGGCAGTTTCACTGCCCACAGCAGATCTAAATTGACTCCAGCACACTTTATATTTATACAGCACCCGAAACAGAGACTTTTGCCTCAGCGGTACGGGCCTTTGCCACTTTACAAGTGCTTGGTTCGGTGCATTATCATTGTATTCGTTTGACCTTACCTACCAGTGCCCCCTCCTGCAAGTACTGTGACTCCAGTCCTTTGCAGACTAGCCTGGCCGTGTGTTCCAAACTGACTAGCCTGGGTCTCTGAAATATTTGATTTATCGTGGCCTAAAATCGCGGATAACAGATCTTTGAAGATTATAAGGCTGCTAACTGGGTACAGAAGGGTTCAATCGCTAGTTTAATATAAAATTAAAGAAATTAAAAATTATCATTATAACTTTTTAAGAGATACATTTACTTATTCGATTATAAAGAGCAAGTTTTTAATTTTAATTAGTTCGTGTTCGTGTTTTTTTATTAGTTAGTGTTAAATTGTTAACTCAAACTGCATCTTAAAAATGGCTGAACATATAATAATTTTTTTAATCTTAATTATTTAAGTGATTGGGTTGTGATATTACTGTTATTTTATTAGGAAGAACACCGTCATACAGATAAGAAATATATTTGTAAAGTGCCAGTAGATAACAGCAGATGGAAATTAATTATTTTATAAAAAGTATATAGTACAATTTTTGTATAGGTATGCATTTTTATCATAATATGTGTAGTGAACGTACCATAGAGATAATATATAAAATGGATGTAAATTTCTTCATAGGAGTTAACTTTGAACCGTCTGATTCTAAATGTTCTTCTGGTAGTAATTTTACAGCGATCGATGCTGATAAAACGAAAAATCTCTCTCCTAAGTCCCACAATAAAACAGAATTTATATGAACTCTTAAAATTCCTTTAATCTACAAGGATAATTTGCATTAAAGTTCTTTTGCTTACAAAGTAATATTAGGAAATAGATATTATATTTCAAATTGCTAATATTCCTGGTTATAATCCTGGGTATCTTAGATAGCTACTTGCATAAAGTTAGGCAATTTTTGGAAATGACTTCAACCAGTCCACTGAAGTGATTTTAAGGAATGAAAGTATGATTCTTTTCTGGAGAATACTACAAATATCGGAAAATTTTCGTAAGTACCGTGGAGCCAAATTATACAAACATTGTAAAACAGTTTGTTATATTTGTAATAGTTCTCTATATTGTAGAAAAATATATGATTCTATAAGAATTAATTAGCCTACAGCTGATCAGGTCTTGGTAAGCCACCCGTCTTGGGTTCTGGTGGGCGTTTTCTTGATCAGGGAAGATTGACTGTCACGAATAACTTTTTTACAACTATTTCTTAGGTAAAAGTCCCCCATTGTATTTTTTGTCACTGTATGAAGGAATAGACTTGGTAATCCTAAAAATGTCACTGAAACAAAACAAAAGAAAGGTATTATATTATTATTGATCCTATGTTGTTATTGATTGCAGAGAGACAAAATAGAATAACTTATCCCAAGTACCAAACATGTTGTAAAAAAAAAAACATAAGAATATCGAGGACGTTAAGAAACCAGAAGTGGTTACTTTTTACAATTAAGAAAATCAAGGCGCAACATATTATAACGAATGACATTCAAACTATTATTTTGAAGGACTACCGCTTTAAACAATTTGGTATTTAAAAAACAAACAAATATTTTCTAGTATCTGTGTAAAATACCTGATGAAGCATCAAGAATTTCTAGCTCTAAAACTAACACCGTGTGCAGATTGTGTAATAAAGTTAATCATACGGAGGGTCCATCGTAACATCGTTTTGTGTTACATGATTTTTCTTTTTATTTCATTTATTAAAATGAATTTATTACAGTTGTAACATTTTAATTAAAGTTAATTTTTTTCTTTAAGAATGTATAAAAATAAAACTCTAGTTCTTGAGATTTAAGATTTTTCTTACTTTAAGAATTTTACATTGTGTATAATAAGAATATCAGCTTAAATAACTTTTAGAATTAAATTTACCTTAATTTCTGTTGCTATTGCTAATATATATATATATAAAGAACATTACGTTTGTAAATATTACCATTTTAATTTCTAGACTCATAAAAGTGCAACAAAATGGCTTGCATTGTTTTTCTGTAATTGAATTTTTTTATTAGAATTGGTTTTTTTTTTTACCAACAAAAAAAAAAAGATTTACTGTTCAGAGGTTTTTTTTATTATAACTTCACAAATGAAATTGAAAACCATAAAAGTAATAACCGAAGATACCAACGAACAGCGTAAGGCAATATTTGTTTATACTACTAGCACTATCACTTGCTATACACTTCACTACAAGTGAAAAAATACATTGTTTGTTATTTCGTTTAGGGATTAAACGATATCCTTCCATCCGCAATCGGGTTGAAACCTGTTTTTCCATGTCTTTAGAAAATATATGACAACGAATCTATCAGAGATTGTTTCGAATGGGTGCTACTTAAACTTAGCAATATTGGTTCGTAAATAGTGGAGATACGTTAAAAAATGCGAGAGCCTCTATTTTCCTTACATATTTCAGATTAAATTGCGCTCTTCTGTAGGTTATTATTGCTCTTGCTTTCTTTTATTGAAACTGAGATTACTGGAAAAAAGTATTAAATTTATGCAAAAGTTTTTTAAACAAATAGGCACCTTTGGATCATGCACGAGATCTAACCACATTACTTAATTTCTATTTTTTAATTACTGTTAGTTCAAAGCAAAGGCATTCTACTACTCGAATAAGGTTAAATTACTTTTGTTATATAAGGGATCCACTCGATGGCATATAATAAATTAACACTCTTATTAAAAATTTATATTACATTTCATACTAAATATTCTATTATCTATAATATTAGAAAAATACATCATTAGGAAGAGATATTTTTTAATCGTTGTAGAACTCTGTTGCGTATAATGATGCAGTAACATTAATGAGCGTGTAGACAGAAAGATACATTTTCATATAAATAAAAACATGTTGTTCATAATTGCTTTGCAAAGAACTTTGAAGACCTATTACAAAACGACTGTAAAAACAACGACAACAACATATAAAAAAAAGTTACTTACAACATGTACCATGAGTGTGACACATGCGAGTGTTAAGTGTTATTGTTGTTTGCTTATTAACAAATTCACATACATTTTTTTTTTTTTTTTTTTTTTTTTGAGAAAATCATGTTAAGTTAAAGGCAGATGCTTATGTATATTAAGTATATGAATAAATACATATGCTGAAAGAAAGGTTTAATAAGAGAAATGTGTTACGTGAGATAAAAAAGTTAATAAGTAATGAGGCCTATTCCGTGTCTTTAAAGCAGTTACTGATCTCATAAAATAAAAAATATTTAATATTTGCTATTGTTATAAAACGAAAATAATTAGCATACGTTTAGTTAAAAATTTTCTAGTTTAATTCGGAAAGCAGAAAAAATTTTATTATTTTCTAAATGAGGCTGAAAATTTTATTTGTAAGAATTTTAAAATAACTAAGCGATTAAACGACAAAAACAAAAACATAATGAAACCTCTGAGAAAGCAGAACATGTAATAACTTCATTATGGCATGTGCCGTCAATTTCCCAGAAACAGCCACCTGTATATAAAAAGGAAAATTGAATTGTAGCATGGCGGGCTTATATTATTTTTTTGATTCTTTCTAACAACGTCTACATGATGCTGCCCTTATTTTATGCATTATTTTTTGCCCTTAAATTGCTTTTAGATAAAAATGTATACAATCAATCCGCCAAATTATTCTCCATTAAAAGGTATATCTTGTCCTTTTTCGTACTTTTTCATATCTTCTACTGTATCTTTTAATGAGAAAAAAAACGTATATTTTTCATTAAAAATCAATAATCCTTTTAATGAAATTTTAAACAAGAAAAAATACATCCCGTTGGAATACTAATCTTTTAAAAGCGTACAACTGAAGCTATATATCATAAATGGAAGAAATTAAAAATGTTAACAAGGAAAGCCAGACAAATTTTAACAGTTATATTTTATACACTGTTCAAGCACCATTTTACATTGAAATTGGGAAATTTCTGTAACCATCTGAGAATTTTACTTTTAGAAAATACAGTTTCTTCCTTGTTCGATTAGAGTTCTTTAGAATTTAACTCAAATTATAGAAAATAAAATTCCTAAATTTGTTCTCACATAAATTTGAAAACGCCTGTGCAAAAGTTTTTGGTATCTCACAGTATTTTTGCGTAGAATGGAAAATGTTGTTGTTTTCTTATATATGATTTTTTTTAAAGAAATAATTTATGATGATTACTATTTCAAAGTTATATTTGGTCATTGAAATTTTTACTTTGTATTTTATGTCCGATAAAACTTAAGAAATATGAATGTAGTTAACCGCCAAACGGACGGTTTTACTGCGCTACAGCTTAAACCATATACACCCCTAAAAAAGCAGTACTACTTACTCGTCATTGTTTACTTTTAGTTTAAAAAAAAGGTGACAGAGAAGATCCAAAACATCTTTATGACACTATACATCGTACGACTTCCGTAATTAGGATTAAAAAGATATACCTAGAAAACTAAAATCAATTTCAAAAAATGGAGTGAAGATATAAATATATAGTCTCCCAAATAACCTACAAATAACACTCGGTTGTTCCAGTCAAAAACCTTGTGTATTTGTGTTATTTAGGGAGAGAACTGTATTTTGTAATTTAAAAAATCATTAGAATATGTCAGGTTTAAAAAATATTTAAAAAATAATAAGAAGATCAAAGTTAAGGATCATTGTTTAAGCTTTAAAATGTAAACAAATTACATTTATACTGAAGACTCAAACATGTTGTTTTAGAAGTTATATACTTTGTTTAAAAAAAAGAAATTTTAAAATTTTGAGAAGCGTTTGCTATCGACACCAGTATGTACTGTTTTGTGCATAAATGAATCTTAGCTATAGAGTGGTAGTGGCCTGTATAGTTGTGCCTTACATTTGAAATAAATTTAATTAGTTATTATAAGATACAGTCCTGCTTAAATCGAATTACCTAATAAATATTTATTGAAATTGCATTTTATGGGTTACTACACTAAAAAATTATGTTTTAGTTTCCCTATTATTATTTTGTTGTATGAAGTTTAGCGATAAATAACTATTTTTCTGTACAGACTCCACAAATAATAATCCGATCTAAGGTTTAGTTTTGTTGTCTTCTCCTGCTATAATAACTGAAAAAAGTCTAAAGCATTTCGTACAATCTTTAAAGCCTAAGTGTACATTTTGTTTAATGAATATCCTGAAAAGGTGATATGGGCAACAGGAAAATAAATTAACTGGGAATATAATTAAAGTTGAAGGTAGAAAAAAAATACTTTACTTCTTTTTAGTTGTTTTATTTCAAAATGTACCTGTTTAATGAGCAACAGGAAATAGAACATTTTACAACAAGAAGCCATTTGTATTAGAACAACAACAAAAATAAACAAAAGAAAAGAAATTTCTTCAAAAAGTCAAAGAGACAAAAGTCGAGTTTCATTCAGACGGTCACATACTTAAACGCTTTTCTTCTATACAAGTACTTTTTTCTTCATTGAATAAAGTTTATCTTCATCCAGTCAGGATTTTTTATCATTGTATTATAAAAAATTTGTCTTATATTTTTCGATGAAAGAACAAAAAGCATAAAAGTGTTTGTCGTGTAAAGAGAAGTTAGAATTGTAAATCGTTTTTGTATTATATAATCATATGCCATTAACCGTAATATATTAATATGCAAATTATGTGTAGATTAGAAAGCTGGAAAAAATAAAATCAAGGTTTGTCTTTAATTTTTGTTATAGTTTTAAAGATTTAAATGTTTTAAGCTTTTCTAAAAATTTCAGTAAATATTTCCTGATGTGCTGGCCTAAGCAACCGGCGATTAACACTTATAAATACCAGCTTTACCAACCAGCCAATTAAATATATTTCTATTATAAACTTGCATTATTTATTTGTTATTTAAATCAAAATTTTAATCATTAATTTGCATCTAATTAAGAATATAATTTGTTTCTCGGTTCAGTGAGTTAAATTAACAAAATAGTTCACGCATTTAAATTCACATTTCTCCTTGCATGATCTGGTTGTGATACCTTGCGGTATCACACTCATGTCCAGTACTTTGTAGCCAATATTTTTACAATTTTCTCTTGAAAATTTTTTTTGCTATAAGGTTTTTGCAATTACAAAAGATTCGAAAAGAAACAGTTTGGGGCTGGTGGCTTAGTAATCATATTATACGGCTTAATCCAAGAAGAAGAATTCAAAGGTTTCCAAAATATGAAATATTATATTTACAGGATGCGTAAGGTAATTTAAAAAGTAATGAGATAAAACAAATTTTTAAAAAAAAAAAAAAAATTTACAATCACCCATAACAAATTTATGGCACTAAAAAATTTTGAATTCCAAAAAAAAAAAACAAAATCAAACAAAAATCAAGGAAGGTGAAATGTTGAAATCAAGTAAATCCAAAATCGTCCTTAAATATCACCCAGTTTTAAAACCACAAAAGAGAAAATTAATCTAAAATTTTTTATAAACGCAAAAACAGTATAAATTGACTTTCTTGCTGATTTTGCAATTCTTCGACAACACTAGAATATTTTTTCAATTCCAAAAAAAAAAAACAAAATCAAACAAAAATCAAGGAAGGTGAAATGTTGAAATCAAGTAAATCCAAAATCGTCCTTAAATATCACCCAGTTTTAAAACCACAAAAGAGAAAATTAATCTAAAATTTTTTATAAACGCAAAAACAGTATAAATTGACTTTCTTGCTGATTTTGCAATTCTTCGACAACACTAGAATATTTTTTCAAATAACATATATAAATGTAAAATTTAATGCTACAATATTCTTTAAATATTTATGTACGAGATTTCAATAGGATGGAAGAAGAGTGTTGAGCAGCATCTTTTAGACATGTAGTCACTTAACTTAATAGTACACACGTAATCGTTATATATTTTCCGTACAATAAGTATAGAGAAATATTTTATCCGATCACGAGAACATGCCGTTTTCGTACAGTCGGTAGGTGAGCTTCAAATGATAAGTACTGTTGGAGATTGATCGGAAGACAGCTTTAGGGCAACTTAACACATTTCACCTTTCTTTTTAGTAACTAAGATTGTGACTAATTGTTACTAAATCAGGTTCATGCGTTTAAAAATCTTGCAAGAAATGAGTAAAAAAAGAGCGTAAAAATCTGAGAGAGAAAAATTTGTTGCAAGTTTTAATAATAAAATTTTAACTAGCAAGAATTAGTGTTACAGCGTTTTTTACTTTTGTTTACAAAATAATGTGAAATTAATTGACTTTAATTGTGCTTGATTTCTTTAAATATAAATTTTTCGTGATATTCTCATGAAATATATACTATATAAAACCACAATAACCCAAATTTTGTTATCAAAACTAGAAGAAAAAAAAACAGTTACTGAATGTTTGCTGTGCTTTGTTTAAAAATGTGTTAAATTTTTTATGGTCCTTTTGCTTTGCTGATTCAATCTATTTCTCATTTAATTTACTTGGCATTAGATATAAGACTTTATAGTTTTTAATATAAAATTAGGTAGAATCCACTGATGAGCTATATGAGCAGTAGTGAAATGGCCTTATAGATATGGTTTCTCCGTAGTTATACAATTCTTTTTCTAGTTTTAAACAACAAATATTTCATGAGAATATCATAAAATATTTATATTTGAAGGAATCAAGATTAAAGTAAAGTAACATTAAAAAAATGTAAGTATTTGTCGATTAAAAGAATATTAAAATAATATTGTTTCGTTTCAAATTTAATAAGAATATGGTAAAATTTTTATATGCAATTCTGAGTAAGTTATACACATGTAAGAAGTTTAGATTTTCAATGTAGATTTTTTTGCATCTAAATAACAATATATATTTACATACATACATATATATATAGTATGCCTTGCTTTTGAAAATTATATATAAAACAATGTAAAACATTTTATGTACGTATGTATTTTTTTATTTGGTTACTTAGAGTATTGCCATAAATATTTTCCTGTAGTTTACATCAGTTTGCTGATTTATAGTGCTGTATTGCTTTATATATCTTTTCAATGTAGTATATTTACTTTAAAAATGGTGCTATTTAATGATCATACCGTACAGTTAGGAATAGAATCAAATAAAATATTTTTGGAGGAATTATTAGCGAACCCCAAAATGTAGTCGCCAGCAGTCAAAAACTTGGGCGCATTGAGGCTCCGTTACAAGCAATTTCGGAAAAAAAAAGAGATTGTGTTTAAACTTTCAACTTGAAAGCACTCAATACATATAGACGGTTATTGTGCTTTTTTTTATCGAATGCAAAAAATATATGAAGTAGTTAAAAAATCATAAGTATTTTCATTGCTCCTCTTGCACTTGTTTTCTATAATGCATTTTCAATAAGTTCGTTTATTCTAATTAAGTTATAACTTTTGAACACATGAAAAACTCATGAAAATTCATGAAAAAAGATATTATAAAAAACAAAGATTAATGCAAAAACGTATCGTAATCATCAAATTTTCACTGGCCTTAAGCATTTATTTAAATGCCAAGCTATGCAAGCCTATGTTCACCAATGACAAAGTAATGTTAAAATCATGCGTTTTTGCTCTAAATTGAACCAGTTCGTTTTACGTACAACCCATAAATTACCTGTTTCTTTTGCATGTCTTTTTTTGCTTGGTAATGATAAAAATATTAATTTGCTTGTGTTTTTAATAGACCTTAATATATTGGTATATGTGTCTTACTTAAAAGTTGTTGAATTTAATTTTAACCTGTTTATTTGATAGAAACTTTAGATCCATTGACATAACCGTATCTTTCTATGCTTATCACAGTTTCGTAGAAATAACCGAATAGAGGACAATCTTAGTAGTTTGCCGTTTGGTTTCTATCGCAGTTATATAACTTGTTATCTTTAAATCGTCTTGCACAGTACCGTGTAAATCACCGCGTACAACTTAAGCACACAACAGTGTAGCTGGAAATAATTTCTAGTGCGACCAAATTCTTGATGGCTTGGCTATTGTACTATAAGTATTTAAAATGTAGGTTTTATTTTACTTGATTCCGATAGCTCCGAGTTTAAGCTTAATTAAAAATATTAGGGAGGAACTATACATTTTCTACATTTGAACATTTAACCCTTTTTTTTTACTTTTTCATTCTTGATTCTTCTCGGCCGATGTATGGGTCTCTCATTATTATTTTCTGATTTCAAACTATTTAACGAAAATCGCTTTCGTGGTGAACCTTAATTTTCGTGTTAGTACCACAAAAGATTTTTTTTTAGTTAGTCGAGTATTTTTGTAAATAGATAAGGAGTCGCTTAAACGTTACACTGGTTATAGGTGCTTAGTTTTTACACTTTTGCTGTATTTCGATTGTTTTAACATTTAGGGCTACTTATTCGGACTTGTATTTGGTCTTTGTCACAAAAGTATTGGAGTAGCGGTTATACGACCAGTACAAATTCTGTGTGTGTTATTGTTAAATTAGTGATTGCATTATTTATAATTGCTAACAATTCAGTATTTATCAACAGATCAAGAGAACATGATCGTGATAGTTTCTTAAATTGAGCTTTAATTGATTTCTCTTACTATTTTCATAGCGTTTTTTAATTGTTGAGTTAATCTGTTTCCCCCATTTTATTAATGTATAATTAGTCTGTATAGCTATTGCAACCACTGTCTGCTAACATAATAAATTTTCTCCTTTTGCTTGTTTATAAAGTTTTGAGCAAGTTATCTTTTTGTTTAAAAAAAACCATAAGGATTAATTTTTAAATTTTGTTTTATGAAATCAGGACATGAACTGTGGATATTATTAATAATTTTAAAATTGATTTTAGACTTCGTCTAACCAAAATAATATTGATTAAATTAATTGGTTAAAAAAATGATGTTTACAATGTATACAATTTACGGTAGATAGATGCCAGAAATGCATCCCCGCATACATTTGTAAAAAATTTTTCTTTCTAAAATTTTTTAAAAATTAAAATAAAAAATGAACTTTATAGTAGTCCTTTGCGCAAAACATATAATACGTCCGTTCACAGTGAACCTCCAATATTAATTATGATGAATTATTATAATTTAAAATATGTGGCAATATTTTTAATGTCTCAGCTCCTTAAAACATTATGAAAACACACACTGTTTTTTTTTTATAAGCAACTTTTCTCTTCAATGTGTTATGTATTACAGCGATTTCTACTTTTAGGCGATATAAATCGGTAAAATTATTTTTAACTTCTTCATTTTTATTTAATATTTATGTATTTTGTTTGTTATCACCGCCTACGTAACACGCCTTGGTTAGTGTTGACAGGGACTCTGAATATTTATAGTACTAGTACAAGGAGATTGTCAACTTCACCTTTTAAAATATAATGTAACGATAGTGCTTAACAATTAGCAGACGCTGCTGCGACACTCACGTTCGTCAAGGCTGCTGGTTTTTTAATAAAGCCCTATTCTAAAATTATATTACCTACAGTTCATTTTGAAAACGATAAGTATTAGGGTTTAATAAGCTTTTGTTTTTGTCACTCACCCGTGACTCTATATAATAATCAAAATAAAAGAAAAGATCTTTGTTTGATTGTCAATTTTAGTTTGATGATTTTCTGCATTTGTTCCTGCTTAAATACTATAGTTTTACAAATACATAGTTATATTTGAATCATCAAAAGGTGTTTTGTGATAAATACTTAAAGAAAGTTATGTGTGATAAGTAATAATGAACTATTGCATTAAACTTATAAAAATAAACATGTTTGATTATGTTTAGTAAGCAAATGTGCAAAGATACATTGAAATTAACGCAATAATGTTTGATTGTGCCTAGTAAGCAAAAATGCAAAGATACATTCAACTGGAATTAATTGTTGAAAAATTAAATTATAATTGTTAAACAAAAAATGCACAGGTACATTCAAATTAAATTAACTGCAACTACATAAGCATAAACTGGGTCACAAAAACAATGTTTACTATGTTTAAGGATGGCATCAAAAAAATTTAATTAAATTTTAGCTCAACAACTAAGGTGCTGACGTGAGTGTGAACACAAAGTTTATTGTTTACTGGAAAATATTGCAAGATACAATACTTGCCATTACTAAATTTATATTAAAAAAATAATAATGGTTACTTGATAAGAAAAATCCGCGGAGTAAATAAGCGTAACTATATATTGAGTAGTTTTACGAGTAATATATACTTACGAGATTTATTATTTATATTTGATATATAATATGAAAAACTTAAGCTGCCTATCTTGATGCAGAAAATTTAAAAAAACTCTAAGCTTTATACATCGACCTCCTACTACCACATAGAGATATTACTTTGGCTTGCAAAATTCCCTGTATAATGAAATTAAAAAAATATATTAATATCAACTTAAACAAAGTTTTAAAAATTAATTATAACCCCATATTTTATTTTAAATTAAACAGTGCATTCTAAACACATTCAAACCATATGTGAGTTTCAAGCATAAGGTCTACGGTAAAATAAATATTGCTCATTACATTAAGCACGTATATGTGCAAAAAAATGACACGTCTATATTTAGATTTACTTTTTTGATCTTGTTTTTCTTAATACTTCCTTTTTCCTGTTCTCAACATATGTTCTTTTAATGTTTATATGTGTTTTTTTGTTCATGTTTTCTTGCAAAATACCAAGTTTTTTGATATTCTGCAACCGAAAATCTGTAAGGGAAAACAAACGCAAATAAAGAAGATTTTGTTAAAATTTTATTTTCACTTTACATGCATAAATTTACTAGATAAAAGCCGGAAATATTGGAAAACATCAACATGTATACATGCACACATTTTGTGCTTTAATGTAAATCCGTTCCCAAATAGACATGTCGACAGCTACGCAAGAATACACTTCTGAAGGGCTAGCGCGTGGTTAAATTCTAAATTATATTTTAAGGTTAAATATCATAGTACATGATGAAGGTCTTGATTTTTATACAACAAAGCAAGGGCTTTATAATAGGATGAATTTTTAACAGGACACTATCCTAAGCGTAGTTTACAATCTTTTATTTAACCAAATAAACTTAAAAAAGTGTAATAACTGACAAAGTTTAAGCTTCTTCATTTATTTAACATTTGCATCATACAATTGTTTTTCCTTCCAACCAGCAGTAGCTGACGAAAAAATTTTATTTTGCATACTTATACCGTAGATATTGCTCCATTGTCAACGTGATGGTGCTTTTGTATTATTTTAATATTAAAAATTTAATTAATTAACTATGAAAATTATTAGAAACAATAAATAAGTAAACAAAAAACAAAAAATTAATTGGTTACACATTTAAATAGTTTAATTAATAAAATTAGTCATTTACTTCTTTTATTGAAAGTCTAAAACATTTTTAAATAAAACAAAATTTTGTTTTTAATATTTACAGGATAGTACAGCTATTTGGTTGAAAAAATAGATCTTAGCTAGACGGTTTTCTAGGAGTTAAAAAAATTGGGAAGTTTTGGCGTCTTTGCTGCTCGTACCGCAATACTGGAAAAATGGCGCCTAAAACAGTTTTTTAATATTAACGTCTGTCACGCATCTTAGAAGAAAAACATATCTTTAAAAAAAATTATAGAAAAATTTTTTTTACAATTTATGTCGTATCTTTTTTTTCCCAAAATTATCAGTTTCGGCCTACGAGCGCCGTATCATTTTACATCCACGCTTTGTTGTGGTTTTTAACGCATGTAGAAGTGTTTTCTATTTAATTTTTTTTACTAAGAGAGTTTTGTTTCTGCAAAGTATTACAGAATTTCCGTATCTTACAATTTGCCTTACTGGTTCTGTTTACCTAAAATAAAATTTGAGTTTTTTGATTTAAAATTTGAAAAATAATTTTACTTTCTTTTTTTTACAACAAATACAAATTTAAAATAAATTTCTATTTTTGATTTGGTACAAATTTTTATTTATTTAAAATTAAGTATAAAAATATATTTCTAAATAAATAGTCATATTTACCCTGATTCAAAACATAAACATTTTAAGTAATTATAAACTCTCCTACCTTTGCATCTGTTTATAAATGCATATATGCATGTATTTACAATTCATAATTTGCACATGCAGACCCGTATGGAAATAGATTTTATATGAACATAAATTTTACAAAAGAAAAACAAATACCAACGTTTTCCGTCATATTCACTATGATATGATTTGCCAAGGATAAAATTTGTTACAAAACTACTGTACAATTTAAGACCACAAAAATAGGATAATTTTTTAAAGTGTTTTAATAACATTTGTTTAATTGTTCCTGTTTGTTAACATTTGAGGGTACAAAATTTGTTAATTGTGCTGAACATAATATAAACACTAATATTCTATTTTGCAGGTTTAAAGTTACAGGAAAATTTTCATAAATCTTTTTAAAACTTTTAATTTGTGAGTGTTAAAACCAAACTAAAAAGAGTAAAAGTCATATAAAATCAATTCTTGAGTTAAAAGTTTCTTCCAAACACACGAAATATTTGCCAGTTTCTTTAATACACTAAAAAAATTCAATACAGCTGTCGACTGCAATGAATCTGCAGGGGATCGCATCTCCTAGCTCCTAGAGGGAAACAGTTATGTAAGACCCCTTAAGAATCTTCAAGAATATGAAAGACTTTATTGATTTTTCCATCATAAGAAATATTGGACGTGATCAATTCTTAGCCACTTCATCCTAAGGTTTATACTCCGGTCTTTCACCTACAATTTATGCTCTATTTGATAGTTCTCTTACTGTGCCTGAACCCATTATTTTTTGCAAAACACTTATTGTTTTAAAACATAAAATGTTTTATAAGTTATCACTTATCTCAAAGCATTTCTCTGAGAAACCCGACGGATATTCAAGAAGCTTTTTTAGGTTTGTCTGCAGAAATTAAATGCATTAAACAACAAAAAATCAATTTTTTTCTTTTATGTATATTGGTTATACTTATGATATTAGCGAGTAATTTATTCACTATAGTTGACAGGGTGCTGTTGTTGTTTTTACATATATAGAGATTTTAAATTTTGCAGCTCGTGATCTTGTGTGACGTGTGTGTGGTCAATCACGAGTAAGATCTTAGGTTTATTAAAAAATTCGTTGGCTAAAGTTGTGTAGTAAAAACTTTTCTATTGAGTACGTTGAGTTTTTAGCCAAGTTTTTGTTTAGTTCAGAGTTTTTGTTTAGTTCAGAGTTGCGTAATACGTTGCTATTAGTGCTAATATTGCTATAGTTGATATTTTCTTTTGTTGTGACGTCTATACCGCTGTGGAGCGAGTTGTTTTAAAGTTGTTGCTTCCGCAGTTATTATTGTAATTTTGGTTCTTTTTTCAATATTTTTAGTAACCTATTTTAGTGTTTTATAAGGGCTAACAAAGATTGCTCTTTTCCACGCTGCTATACCATGTCTAAGATAAGATTAGGCGAGAGAAAAATACACTTGTCTTAATACATTTTTTGTTGTGCTGTTGCTTGAATAAAATAGCATAAATCCTGCTTCACGTAGTTTTTTCTGTAATTGTGCTATTTGTGCCTTCCACCTGAAATTCTGGGCAATAAAGATACCAAGATATACCAAGGTTTTTGTTGCATTTATGATGGACCATATTGAAATGCAATTTAGTTGACTGCAGAATTTTACTGGCAGTATTTACATTTTTCTTTTCTACAATAATTGCAGTGTCATCAGCATGGGCAAAAGTTGTGCAATTTCTTAGTTGACTGAACATATAATTTGCGTATATAATATTTTATAATGGACCTTACTTTGATCCTTGAGGTACTCAATGAATAGTATCGATTTCTTTACTAAGACCGCTGTTAATCTTATTCTGTGTGCCCTGCAACTCAAATAGTTTTTAGACCATAACAGGCATTTTCCTCTTATGATTTTAATTATTATTTATTTAATATTTTACTCGTTATTTTTTAAACCTTTTGGTTTAATTTGATTTTAATATTTTGGGTTATTCAGTATATTATAAATCTCTTCTTCGTTTATAGAATAAAAATACATAGAGTTACTTACTGTCGAATTTATTTTATTCATAGTGTTGATGTTGCAGTTGTGTAAAATTTTTTTAACAAACTTATATAAGATTGTTTTTATGCTTATATTTCTAAAGTTTGGTACACTTATATTGTCTACGTTATTTTGTTGTTTTTTTTTTCTTTGCTTTGTTTATTTATTACCAAATCATATTATTCTATATTAAAATAAACAAAAGATATAAGATATTATATTCTATATACAAAGTCCCAAAATTACGAGCTCTCAAGTATAATAAACATTAATTATTTCATTATTTCTAATTACATAAGATATACATATATACATAAGCTAATGTAACTTTAGAAACTTATATGTAAGAAAAAAATGTTTACTTTTGTATTAAAGAAATATAAAAGTAATATCAGGGGTTAAAATCTAAACTAATTACCTAGGAGATCCACCAGTATTTTTGGGGGTTTAAATTTGATTTAATATGTTTGTCTTTATTATAAGTACTTACATCGAAACGCCTATTTTCGGGTGTCATTTCATTACTATTTATAGCTTTTTTATTGGCTCGTATATAAATGTGGTAAATTATAGGAATGCCATCATTGTTTTGGATATATTCATTTTTCTCAACATAAAGAAAAGATTTAGGTGAATTATACCAGTTATGTAAAATTTTTGCTATGTATTCGTATGAAACATAGTAAGGAGCCATTATTAAATTATTTTCGTAAATTTTTACGCTGTTTAAAATATGATTTCTTGTGACATGAATAAAAAAGTTGTCTATTCAAGTGATTTTGGCTTTATTGTATAAAATTTTCTTCGATACATATTTCTTATAATCACTACTTTTTGATCTATATAGTGCACTACAACACCTAAGACATTTTCTCTCGAACATTTTCTCTCGAACACATATAGGATGGTGATATATTGAACCATATTTGACATCCGTATGAAAAAATGGGTCTTATTAGAGATTTGTATATGATTATTTTAACCTTGAGTTGTAGGATTTTATTAAAAAATAGAGATTTTTACCTGAAAAAGGGGTTGTAAAAATATAAAAATTTATCTAAATGGATTCAAAGCAATTTGGTAGTCGTTTTTGTTGGAATATTTATGTTGCTATTAGATTTTATACTAAACGATTACCTGTTCTTCCTAGTATTGCTATTGCATTTATTTAACTGCAGGCCGGAATAGAATACTCTCACATTTGTTGAAATAAATTTTCATATGCCAGTTTGTTGAGTACTTCTCAATTGTAGAGAAAATTTCTTGTAAGCCTATATTAATATTTTCAATTTTATTTCCAGTGTGGTAAATAGTAGTATAATCTGCAAAGGCTATTATATCTTCTATTTTAGTTAAATTATCGTATATGTATAAGTTAAACAAAAATGGAGCATTCACTACTGCTGTTATTATTAAATATGAAAAAAGTTCTTTTGTTTAGCATATTGTGTAAAAAAATGAGATGCAATGGAAATTTAAACTCAATTAACTTATATAATTATCCTGGTATCCATATCTAGTCAAAGGCTTTTACAAAGTCTATCTATGAATTAAAAACCAAATTGTCTGTAGTTTATTATCGTATTTTGATGACAATATTTTACCTTTGTATTGTTTATACAAGCTGCGAAAATCTTGCTTATATTTGGTAATAAGCTAATTGCACGAATATTATTAGGATTATCGGTGTTTTTTCCTTTTTAGGCAATACGATAACTTTGGCTAATTTCCAAGCAGAAGCAAAAAAATAGCTGTTATTGATTATGTTGTTGAAAAGTATACAATATTTAGATTAAACGACATCTGGCATATTACGTAGAACTATGTTTCGGCTTCTGATGACAGTTTTGGTTTTAAGTTTTTAAAAATTATTGTGACTGTGTCCTTTGCACAAATATGCTATCTAATTGGGCTTCATTTAAATCATCTGCCCATTTGGAAACAGTAAGACGCTTATTAATTTTTTTATACAATGTATTATCTAGGTCAATCTCCTTATGAGAGTGAAGTGATTCTAAAAAGGATCCAATAACATTAAGTTTTTGAATGTGATCGTAAATCATAAAATTATTGCTATTATCTTGCTTTTCTAGGTCTTCAGAGTCTATGCCTGCTTTTCTAATAGATATTCGTTTTCATATGAAATTTTTAGCATTTTTAACTTAAGCGGATATAAAATTCTACTTTGATTTTTGATATCGCTAAACATTTTCTTAGGGTTTTTTGAGTTTATTTCCTTTAACTTGTTTTGGAGGCGTGTATTAACTAACATTTTAAAGTAAGCATTTATCATTTTTCTAATTAGCTTTAATTTGGTTTTAAGAAAATTAAGCTCTGCTTGTGTTAAAAAAATATTCTAGTCTATTAGATTGCTTTAATATTGTGACTTATTTACTCTTTTCAGAATGCAATTTTTTTAATAATTGTGTTAGTAAATTCACCAACGGGATTCCGCTCCTTACGTTTTGGAACTGATAAGTTTATATCATTATTTATTGATTTATCCAACTTATTAAATAAAAATCTCTTTCGAGGCTTGTTAAGCTTCTGTCGTTTGGTACTTTTATGCTTTCTTTTGTATCATTTAATAAGCAGTTTTTAAATTTCCTGCAATTTCTTTTTTTTAAATACAAATGGGGTTTGGGAATGGTTAGGCGATGGTCGTTGCTTAATTTTGATATCTTTATTTTAACTGCGTTATGATCACTGTCATAATCAAGTGTTTCTAGACAATTTATAGAGTTTCCAAGCTCGTGTATTACTAGCCTAGTATCAGGTATACATAAATCAAGATACCAATTGTTTCGGGGGTATGAAGGTAAACAAGATACATATGATTTGCATCTATATCTTATTTCATAACATTTACCTCACTATTTTAGTTTATTTCGTTTATCGTTTATTATGCTTGCAGTTTAATTCTCTTGCTAATATATAGTAGTTATCTATTTTTTCCAAACATAAAGAATTAAAAAGCTGTGTCCCGATGGATAGTAAGCAGCAATTACAAAAAGCATTTTGTTATTTGACCACGGATTTTTATAACTGACAACTCTAAATATTTAAATGATTTAATAGTCAAATTGGTATACTGGCTAAACTTCCTCCCGTTTTTTTATTAATATTGCGGCTCCACCACCCATTTTTGCATCTTTTCTATCATTTTTTACAAGTGAGCAGTTTTTCAATTTTAGCTTGTGACTAAAGTTTAATTTGGTGGTCATTTAGCAAGACAATTTCTGGTTTGTGCTTTTTTAAGGATGAATTAAGTTCATATCGTCTACTTAATTTATTTACGGAGTTAAGATTTATTTGAATTATGTTAAGTTCTCTTATTGTTCTAGCCATTGTAAAAAATTATACTTCTAGCATAGAAAAAATAGTCTCTATTCTGTTGTAATTGTTTATTAAGATTATGATTTGATTTGCTAAGCTTTGGATAGTATTATTTAATTGTTTCAATGCATAATAAATTGGGCTTTTAGAAGTTTTTTGCGATGGATTACTTTTTACAATAACTGCGTAACTTCAAATATTTTTATTTCTTTTTTCTGAAAATAATTGTTTTTTAGCGTGTAATTTCTTTTAAAGCTCTTTTAATTTCAGGCAACCCTTATAAGATGCCGGATGCCCATAGCTGCTACATATTACGCAATAAATCTTTTCCCTCTTATTTACTGAAACTTCTTGCAGTGAACATTTACCTATTTCTTGCTGTTCTCCACACTTAACGCATCGTCGCGGTAGATAGCAGTTAGCAGCACTGTGTAAGAAATTTTGACAGTTCCTGCACGTTGATATTTCTTGTTTTCAAAGACCTTCCCATCTTACGCAACGGTAAATAATTGAGTTAATACTTTTGGCCTCGCTTACTTTGCTGTTGCCGCTTATTTGGACCATATAAATTGGTCATTTGTGTCCACTACTTTATGCCCTTTTTGTTACTTTAATATATTTAATATTTTGGTTTTAAAATTGTTTGAGTTTATTTAAAATTAGTTGTGTATTAATATTGGCTCTTAAGCCCTTAAATAAATATGTTTTTGTTTTTAATTCTTTTGGCGTGTACGAAGAAACTTAAGTTTTTGTTTTTTCTAAATATGCTTTAATTCCGGAATAATCATTAAGTTATGATTGATGATGTTCAGTTATGTTAAGACAAATTCAATAAGAGAATTAGAGTCTACGCCGAATATGTGTAAACGTAATATTTTGTTTTTATTTATTTTGATCAATTCTGATGTTTTCATTATTTTTGTAAATCTCTTTTTTTGAGTACCAACTTTGTGATGTATTTATTCATGTTGAGGGAATCTCCCTTTCCTGCACATGTTTTTCAAACTTTTGTATTATATCTTGATTGCAATTTTTGTTGTAGGCAAGAATTTCTCAATAGTTATTTTTAAGTTGTTTCGACATCACTTTTATTTTTGATTCACTTTTCTTTTTCTTAAATTATCTATTGATATTGTTTCACATGAGGTAATGTTGTATGTAATTTTGAGTAGTAGAGTAAAGAACTTTACGCTCACTCATATTTTGTTTAGGATTTAGTGTTATTAGATTAATATGAAAGGAATACGATGATTTTAAAGAAATACTTAGAGAACAGATTGTAAAGAAAATAAACATAAGCAAGACGTCCGACTTTCATGCCAGTCACGATCAAACTGTCTACGTTATTTATTACTTTCCCGATTAGTTAATTTGTTAATTGCTACGTAACACTCACAGTTTTTCTATTCTCGATAAACTTAAGTCTATAGTAATAGTTTTTAGCACAATATATGTGTTTTCTTAATTAAAAGATTTCTATGTCTCAGTCTTTTAAGATAATTTCATTAATCCACTGATTTTTAGAAATTGACTTTTCTTGTACTGTTCTTGTTGAATTGTTGTATATTTAACTAAATTTTTCAGAAATTTTATCATAGATATCGCTTGCGTTTCACATTCATCAAAATAAATCATTCCATTTTGTCTCCCTTAAAATTTCATTAACATTGTAATTAACAATCTTTTGGAACCTTGGTGAACCTCTTGTTTTGTTTGTTAACAGAAAAAAAAAAGAAAATAATGATCCAACGTTGTTGTTGTTGTACTGATGCGTATGGCAATAGCAAAATAATCGTTTCCCATACATTAAATTGCAATGAAACGTATGCCGAATAATCTTATCTAACAAACTGAGACAGTGGACTTATTTCGCTATCGAGATTTTTTTAAATATTTGAACCCAAAAAGGATGTACACTATGTTCTGTTCTATTATAGAATCAATAATATGAAATTTATTTTATTTCAATCATGTTTTATTCCTTCAAATACAAATATTTCTTGCTATTCTAATGATATGAAACATATCTAACTCTGTTGTAAGAATAAGACTTTTTTTTAATTTTAAAACATGTTGCCACTCTTACGAGGAAATGAAATCATCGACCTCAAAAACAATAATACCCTGTTCAGACATGTTTTCTTAATTGAGTCAATTTAATTTAATTGGTGTTCACACATGCTCAATTATGCTTATTCAATTAGCATTTGGCAACTGAGGAAAAAACATTTTTATTGTAATCGCAAAAGTTTCTTGTTCTTAAAGTTAAAAAATAGATAAAAATCACTCTTTGGTAGTTTCGTAATATTGAACTAATGCAGTTAGTTCGATCACTTTTTGAATCCAAGCTATCATTGTTAAAAAAAAGAACACAAAAGGATTTAATATTTCTGAAAAATTTAAGAAAACAAGAACTACAGCTTCTGGAAATATTAAACCAGAACACAAATCAAAGGACATTTTTTTAAATTATAATAAAATAATATATACAGGCATGTCACACATTCCGATCGGAATGGTTTTAATTAGGTATTAACAATTCCGATCGATTTTTTTTATTTCTGAAAAGTATTGAATCTTCACTATTTAATCTAAATGAGACAATATTTGGCACACCAAAGTAAACAACCAGGCTAATCTAAGAAGGATACATCATAAATGTAAATTTGAAATTTGAAAGTAGTTTCATTCCGAAGAAATTTTGCGTCTTAAGTTTTCTGAAGAAGCATTTTGCGGAATTGAAACAACTTTTGATCGGAATTGAGTTCTGTGACATACCTGATAATTTCAAAATTATTTAAATTTTTTAATTAACTTACCTTCAGCTTCGCTTGCTATTTTCTTTTTATTTATTTATTTAAATGTACATTTATTTTACTAGTAAAATATAAACAACTGCAAGCCAGCTGGGCGGATGACACTACCTAGTAAAATAAATGTACCTTTATGAAAACAAAAAATCTCGTAATATACTGAAACGAAACTCTCAAGATTGTGTTTTGTGTTAATGTCGACTTTAATTTGCAATTGGTCTCATTTCATTTCCATTGAGATTATTGAACTCTGTGATCATTTTAACAGCTATATAGATTACGTTTTACTCTTTAGCTTAATTTATGTTAAAAATACTTAATTTTTGATAATTTTTCTATTAAGTGAATATTTTATATTGCAATATATATTTATTACACTAAGTAAGTTTAAATAGGAATATAAGATTAAATAAATTTTTTAATATCGAATAAGCACTGAAATTTCTTGATATTGTTAACACACAACTTAAAAAAGAAATTTAATTTTATTTATTAGGACTAGCGCTCAGGGGATGACCCTCACTGATTCAATGCATTGTGCCACAACTACGAAATTAGGTTGTGGTAAGAATGATTGAGGGAGTAGTGCTTGTGGACATTTGATTTGAAAATTTGCACATTGAAAGTGACAGAAAAGACTTCTGAAACGAATTTATTACACATAAAAACGAAGTATTTCTGATATGAGTATTGCGGTTGACTGGCCAATCGACCACAAAGGAATGCGGTCTTGATGCACAGCGCGTTGCGCGTACGAAATTACGGTTTTCAGGGCACCGGCCCATACATGACAATTGTATTTAATTTTCAATTTGATAACGGTGACATAGATAGCAAGGAGCTCAGATGGAGTGAAGTATTTCTTACACCGTTTTAGAAAACCTAGGCTCTTGAATGCTTTTGCGAGATGAAAAATATTCTTGTTCCACCGAACATCGAATTGAATTTTTATGCCATGAAGATCGATAGCTCTGATTCCTTAACATATATCACCCATAATTAAAGATGAGGTAGTATATTCAGCCGTACGCCTGAGCGAAAGCACACTGCACTGGGTTTTAAAAGCGTTGAATTGAACTCTGTTTGCTAGGCTCCTTCCGGAAATTACCAAAAGTTCGCGATTAAGGGTATCGTCAATAGGGTTGGAAGTATGACGCACGTCTCCGTGAAAGAATACATTACAGGTCACGGAATGGAAAATGTGATGTGATTACCTTTCAAATTTGCACACTACATGATGTTACTGTTGATGATGAACTTTCTTTCAAGTAAAATCATAAGTATATCATTGCTGGTGAACTAACAGATGTAGAATCTTAACATTGTAATGATGCAGGTAGCAATTGATATTAGATTGCGCGTTAGTTCACTGCGAAAATTTACACAATTGTCTTATTAAATCTAATTGCTATATTTTGGTTAATACTTATTTGTTAATATCGCTTTAGTTACAAGAACTTTGATGGACAACAATATAGTGCCAAGGGCAACTGTAATAGTATTAAACATAATACTATGATCTGCATACAACCATATAAAATAACCATAATATGTTGATCTTAGATTATTCGTATAAAATTACGAGTATGTTAAAAACACTGTTAAAAAACGTTTCTGTTCCACGTTTTGCCTAATACTGTCATACTCCTCGAAACTGGACTTCTATTTATAGACGCATTTAACTTTAAGATTTTTCTACTATGTAAATAACATTTGTAAGCCTCTCAAAGGAGAAACTTCTTTGTTTATTTCCTGAATATTTAGTGGAATTGGTTTGCGAACGCATTGAATATGTAAGAGGAGTCCGGTATTGTTAGTGTAACATTCAAGTAATTCTTTAGCAAAAAATAAATTTGAAGACGGATAGTTTCTAACAATCCATTATCCTTATGATATCAAGTCTAATTTTAAGTATTTAATTTAAAAACCTTTTTAAAAGTTTGAAGCACAATTGATATAAATGAACTTAAAAAAATTTCCATAATGTAAATTTCATATTTAAGAAATTGCGAATTGCTTTTTGAAAATTTTTTACAATTTGTGTTTGTACATTCGTATTTTCTTATACACACGTCTCGATAGCATGACAATCTTTTTGTAGGAAATTATGGTTAGTAAAAATGTTACTAAAAGAAAACTTAATTATTACTAGGCTATACTTAAAATAAAAAAAAGCTAAGTTACATTTAAAATAATTATAATTAGAGCTGATATAGATTTCAGATTTTTAACTTCTTTATAAAAATTTAATAAATTTAAGCATTAAAAATATTTTTGTAAAAAGTGCAATCTATCGTAGCCAATTTCTTGAAACGTTCTCCTACACAATCTTTTACACATGCCGTACAATCGTTTTAACATAAATTTGTCTTTTTAAGCATTAATACTTTAAGTTCGTCGTTGCTGGTAATGCTCTATGGTTGAAACATATATAAATTTTCCTTGAAGCTTGTACTAAATTGGAAAAAATAATAGGAGTTTTGTCTTGGTTGTAATAAAGTATGAAATTTACCAATATCAAGATGGTTCTTTTATGTTCTTTATTGGTGTCTTGTAAGTTGCAAATACTTACAGTGAGTACCAGATATTCTGATGCACGCAAAAATTTTTAAGCAAAACCATAAGTTTTGAAATAAATTATTCGAGAAACTATCTTCGTATTTTAAACTAAATATATTATAAATACTTAAATGCATGTATATTTTTTTTTTAATTTCTAAGTTTATTAAAAAAGAAAATTGAACAAATTATATTTTTTTACCTACCTAGATTTTATAAGGTAATTTATTTCTTGTCACAGTTGAGGTTGCATATCCTTTTATTGCAGTGTTTAAAAATAACGTGTATTGCTTCATTGAAGCATTGCACTTTAAACGGACAAATGCTAAGCTTTTTAAATTCTTAATGCTCTCGTGTATTAGTCTTTAACTTCTTTTTTTTTTGGCTTTACCTTTTAGCAGTACAGTAGTTTATTTACTTTTATTTCTGGAAATGTTTTATACACTGCTATTCTCTGTTCTCTCTACTATAAATAGTGACAAAAACACTTCCCATCAATCTTATATCGAAAGACTGAAGAGGTAGCACTCTAAGTTGGAAACACTCTACATTGGTGCCAACTGCAAAAATCATGATTTAACAGGTTTATCAGCTAAGTTTCTTAAGAATCTAATCCGCAACTATCATACAATGTTGTTACTTTTAACTAATACTAATGAATACCAATGAAATCGCCTAAACCTTTTTATCTTCTATTTTCTTCAATTCATGGGCGACTTCACTAACTAGTCTACCGCGGCATTACTTTCTTTTTTGGTCAGAGTCTCCGCAATCTTATTTTTATTTTACAACAAACAAACATCTCTACTAACTCAACTACCGCGCTAATTCCACTTGTTTTGGCAGACTTTTTTTCTTGTTAGTGGAGGAAGTAACAACTTGTTCAGCTTAGCTTTTTCTTAGACTTGTAGTCCAGCCATCGTAAGACAAAATCACAACGGTGTACGGTTTTTGTTATTACTATTATTAGTTATCTCTAATTTTCGGCAAAAGTAATTATTATTTCTCCCTTTTAGTCAAACGTAGTTACTATGATTTTAGGACTTGGATACGTTTTAAGCTGAATCCTAAAGCGTCATTTCGGTTTGAGGGTGAAGTTGTGGAGCAAAAAGTTTACAATTCAAGGTTAGAGTTGAATTTCTCCCACTGAGCCAATTTATTTGCTCTTCCCTAACATCCTTTCTATTGGTATCACAACGGGCCATTCGGTTGTGCTCAAGTGAGCTTCGTCGTGAGAGGCTGCCACTCCTAACTAACTTCCTTTCTAGGTTACACGTCTATTATGATGAATGCCTAGGTATTTGACTTTCGACTCGAAAGACAGTGTGGACTTGATTGGCATATCTCAAGTATATGAAAAGTATAAAATTGGTCCTAAAAATGTTATCTTGGATAACGCTGGTATTAAGACAGGCTTAAGATATCTCCTGAACAATAAAATGACGTACAGTTAGTTTAATTTTTAATAGTTTTTAGACATTCCTGGGCAACTTTTGCTATTTTTAGGACTTAAACAATGCATTTTTTTTAAACAAACCGAAAGCTAAATCTTCAGTAAATATGTTTGGAAAAACTGCAGTATTTATTTTTTTGTCCGATAGGATAAAAAGTCTTTTAAGATTTTTATTGCATGTTGACTTTTATTTGTATACTAAGAAAAGGCAGATGATCTAGTCTAAGAAAACTAAAAACGAACAAGTATACACAGTATATTTACAGTATAATATTTTCGAACAAAAAACATAATAAATAACATGTATTCGATACCAGAGGTGTTGTTGTTTACAGATACGTTTGCCATTGGACTTAAAAAATGCACTTGTTATAATTTCCTTTGGCTATGAGGAAAAACATTTGTAGATAAAGACGCTTAAATTACGTATTCGGATGTGTCATATACAATGTGTGCTGCAGAAATAAAACAAATCGCGAATTTGTTGGCTTGCAAATATTTTAAATCTGTGTTTTTTTATGTTTCCTTATAAGAACATAAAAAATGTATTGTATATATATTGTCAGTCATAGCGCTGTTCTTGCTTACCCTTTCTCTAGCTACAGATAACTTAATATTTATTTCTATTGCACTTATTTGGAACATGCCACTTCAGGCTTCTTCTTAAAAACGCAACCTGCTCTCAGATTAACCTGTAACAACTACAAGTTCCTCTGATGAAGTTTGATACATAGTTTCTTTGTAAAAGAAGCTCTTGTCTCCCCGTCCTTCAGACACCAACGGAAAAACCACACGGTACTTTATTTTATTACAGTTTTCAAAGCTTCAAAGATCTAAGACTAATAATTTATATATATCTAAATCAAAGAACTGTATGGAACTATTTCTGCTGCAGGGTGGTGATTCATAATGCAATATTGTTTTACTATGTTTCTAATCATTAAAGGTATTTATACAGAAAAAATACAATGATTTCATTCCTAAAATACCTTTAACAACTACAAGATATAGTAAAAAATATATTCCTCTGCTTATCGCTTAAAAATCACAAAACACTTGCTGCTTTATTTTTGGTTATGCAAGTGTATAAAAATGTATGTAAAATGAATGAATGTATGTAAAATGAACTTTACTTCTGCCTGTATTTTATCTCAGGATAAGGAGTTAATAATTTTAAATATATGTACATATGTATTAACTGGTATATGAGAAGTTTTTTCAAGATCTAAAGCAGGTGAAATGACCATCGAGACGTGCTTTCATCCTTAATTATTAATATCATTGATTTTGAATTTTATAGTCGGGAATTCGGCATATTTAATCTTAATTAATATGAATCCTTGTTAGAAACCTATAAGCAGCAACATTATAGTGCTATAATATATAAGGTTTCTTTTTCATATTATTATTATTTTTAAACGAAATTACACAGAGCATCAATAACAATAAAATATCATTTTGTGACGACATACCTGCACACAACCTCTGCGGAATCAAAATACAAATGGTGGTTGACGCACGTATTTGTACGTATTACAGAATTAGTCTTTACTTTCCGTTCCGTGAAGAATCAGCTGATCAATTTCTGTTAAATGGAAAATATGTATTTGTGGTTTGTTATTACTTTGACGTTCTGATCTGTTCCGTTCGAATCAGTAGAAAATCGAATTCAACGTTAAGATACTTGGTAGTTGTTTGGTAGTGTGAGTGCATAATTGTAAACAAACCATTTTTGTCATTGTAATTGTAGTTTATTTTTGTTGTGTTGTGTATTCTTTGTTTATTATAAACAGCTGATATGTGGATACAGAAGCTCTAATTACAAAAATTTAAAAAGCGGAACGGCGCGGAACAGAACAACAACAGAAAGTAATGACTAATGAGGCCTTTACACACACCCAATGTTTTTACAGTTTATTTAAGGTATGTTTAGACTACGTGTATAAGCCAAAATCAGTGCTTAACGTACGGTTTTTAATTTTCATTTTCAAACCTAAATATGTTACGTTCATATGATATAACCTCTTGTCGTTGAAAAGAAAACTTAAGTACTTAAAACAGTGATATCAACTATTCAAAATTTTAGCGATAACTATTTAGAACTTAACGATTTAAACTTAAGCACAAGACTACCTTTTCTTATCCAAATTGCTATTATATATATTATATTTGGCTATTAATTTTATTTTATAATGAAACAAGCACTAGGTCAGTTTTAAAATAAAAAATATTGTTTATTATTTTTTTATTTATTGTTTCAATATTTCGCCACACCGTTGGGTGGCATCTTTAGGAAACAGGAAATAATATTATAAAAAAACAAATGTTTTTCAAGAACAAAAAATTAATTCAATTGAAAAAGTAAAATAAAAAACAAAAGTTAACATACATTATAATGTTCATTATTTTTTATGCATTAAATGTCTGTAACGCTGCGCAACATTAGCAGTATCAGCCTTAAGGTTTATTCTTTTTGTTTTGTTCGTTTTGTAACATCTTTAACAAATACCGACGCTTATAATTATTTTCTATATTTAAAACTGATGCATTTTCAAAATTTTGAAGATGATTTGATCTGGCACAATAAGAAGATAATGCAGTTTTTTGTGAATTATTAACGTCTCTATATCTTTGATCCGATTTATGTCCAGCTTTTCTAGTTTTGAGATTGTTTTTAGTTGTACCTATATACGCATTATTACAATCTTCACTATCATTACCGTTACAAGGTATTTTGTATACTACATTTGACATGTCCCATTTTTGTGTTCTATCTTTTGTTTTACTAAACAATCTGTTTAAAGTATTATCAGTTTTGTATGCCATTTTATATTTTTCAGAATCAAAAATTTTTGAATTTTCTATCCTTTCTGCTATTCCTGGTATGTAAATTAAAGACTTGTAAACTTTTGTTGTTGTCACATTTCTTGTGTTACTTGCTCTTCCGTACCTAAATTGTTTAAATAACCTGTTTATTACTTGCATTGGAAAACTATTATCGCTTAATATCTTTACAACTTTATCCTTATTTCTTTTGCGAAACTCCTTATCACTTATGTTAAATACTTTTTCTATTAAATTTCTGCCCGTATTAATAATTATTCTCTTGTTATGTTTGTAATAAAAATTAATAATCCTTCCGGAAGCTGTCGGCTTTTAATACCAATCCATTTTTAATTTATTACCTCTTCTAATTACCAAAGTATCTAAATAAGATAGTTTAAAATCACATTCTATTTCTATTGTAAATTTTATACAACTATTAAATTTATTAAATTTTTCCAACATTTTCCTAATTCGAGATTCAGAAATAATACAGAACAAATCATCTACATATTTAGAGATTAATCTTGGCTTAATACTAAGTTCTTCAACGCACACGTCTAATAACTTCTCCATAACCATATCCGCCACAATTGGAGAAGCTGGGGATCCCATTGGAAGTCCTTCTTGTTGCAGAAATATGTTTTCCTTATATTGAAAATGTCTGTTTTCTTCTATACAAAATTTTAAAATCCGTAAAAATAAACATTTCTCCATTCTTGTATATCCCTGTATCACGTCCCATATTTCTTCTATTATATTTATCGCTAAGTCAACAGCTATACTCGAAAATAATGATACTACATCAAATTAAACTAATTTTTTCTTATTCTGAATATACTGGTTCCTTATCCTTTCTTTAAATTCTGTTGAATTCTTAACATTATATATAGAGTTTTCCGTAATCTTTTTTAATATTATTGTAATATATTTACACAAATCATAAGATGGAGAATTAATTAAAGAACAAATGGGTCTTAAAGGAAAATTCTCTTTATGAATTTTGGGTAACCCATAAAACCTAGGAGCTGTAGCAACAATTGTTTTAAATCTGTTTTTCTCTAAAAAAGTAATAATTTTTTGCTTAAAAAGTTCTTATACCAAAACATTATCTATTTTCTGCAATTTTGTTGTTGGATCTTTATTTGTTAATTTATAATTAGTGACATCCCCTAAAATATTATTAATTCTTAAATCATAATTATTTTTACTTATAGTTACTGTTGTGTTACCTTTATCTGCTTTCAAAATAATATGTCTTTTTCTTCTTAAAAATTTTGCAGCCTTTTCCACATGCTCTAACATGAATCTATCTCTATTAGTAAATTTTAACTTATTTAAGTAATTATTAATTATCATACTGAATTTAGTAGTAGCTATTTCCTATTCTTCTTTTGTTTTTAATGTTTGTATAAAATCCTTCCCGTCCGCTACCATTTTTAAAACTGGAAAACTGTCGCGCTTAATTGGCAGTCCATGCTTATGCCCTAATGAAAGAATCCACTGAACCTCATTTGGAATATCTAAATTAGTCTTATTTACAAACCAATTTTTGTTAAATTTAATACCTTACTCTCTATTTTGTAATTCTCTTAAACATTCAAACTTCCTTTTATGTATATTATTTAGCTTAATTTTATAAACAGCTCCTAACTTGTCCTCAAACTGCAAAAATCTCTCCATCTCCTCTCTTGAAAGAAGTTTTTTCAAATCACCTTCAACCATTACCAGTTCATTTTGAAAATGCCACAGTAAATTATGTTTTTCGTAAATTACACATCTTAAAATTTTGCCTTTCAGATCAGATAAATGTTTCTCCATTATGTTTTGAACTCTCCATATTTTCTCCATCTCGAAAATACCAAGGATATTCTTGGTTGAATTAATAATAAATTTGGGAACAATTCCTGAACTCCGACACCGAATTAAGAAAGTTATTGTGGATTTTGTTCTGATGAAGCGGGTAACCAATCCTCTCATTCGTCGATTTATTTTAAGAAAGTTATAGTTCATATTTATTTCACTAATATGTGCTCACTGTTGAATTAAATGTTAATGTTTTTTTTTTTTTGACCTTTTATTATAACTAATTTTATTATTAATTTTATATTATAATAAAACAAGCACTAGGTCAGTTTTAAAATAAAAATATTGTTTATTATTTTTTTATTTTTTTTTTTTTCAATATTTCGTCACACCGTTGGGTGGCATCTTCAGGAAACAGGAAATAGTATTATTAAAAAATCGTATTTTTTTCAAAAACAAAAAATTAATTCATTTGAAAAAAAAAATTGTCAAATTAACTCAAAAAATTAAAAAAAAAAACAAAGACATAAATTCAAACATTTTAAAATATACATACTCATAAACTTTCAATACTCAAAAAACACACATTCAAATTTTAAATTTAAAAAAATATATAAAGCATTATACAAATATAAACATATAAATTTACTTAATGAAAATGTTACAAACAACTAAGTTAAGATACATTATAATGTTCACTATTTTTTATGCTCTAAATGTCTGTAACACTGCGCAACATTAGCAGTATCAGCCTTAAAGTTTATTCTTTTTGTTGTTGGCACTTTACATACCGACGTATATAATTATTTTCAAAATTTGGAAGATGATGATGATATATACTATTTATATTGATTTACGTATGGAAAATCTGACATTCCATATGACTTGTACACGTAGTATAAACACACCTTTAATCGTCTCTTAAGCACTTTAGGTAAGAAATAAAAATATTTTTTTTAATATTTATTATGACAACACACCTTTTTAAACTTTAATTGAGCAAATAAAATTTTTAATAAATCAAACTTATATTTTTATAACTCTTTAGTAAGTTTTTTAGAGGAATGTAATGGCGAGCAAGTATGTCAAAGCAAATCAATTTCTTCAGCTATTTATTATTTTTATTTATTAAAATCAACAAATGAATCAGCAATTATTAATAAAAAGAGACCATTTGCTATGTAAAGAAGGTTGAATAACCTTCAAAAATATTCGACTTAACCCAAATTTTACTTAACATTTTTACTTTCGAAGATACTATAAATTATAACATTCAGTAAAATATTGATGAAAAAGGATGTTTACATAAATTTTTTTGCGTATATACAATTGATCATTTAATGTGAACATACGCATAAAAATTTGCAAAGTATGAATATTTCGCAATTTTTTCCATAAGTTCCGCGTTTGGCAATGGAGTTATGAAACACTTTTAGGAAAAAAATTGTGGCATATAGGAATTTAAAACCCGGTTTTTGTTTTAGCTCCTTTAAATTTTATTTAAAAATAAAACGAGTTTAAAATAGATTCAAATCCATTGGCGTCTTTCAAGAGGAACTTTTTGGTGCCTTTTTTAAATAAAAATGTGTCAAAATGCGGCATATTTTCAAATTAAAATTGATTTTTAATAAATTTCCAAGGTCTTTAAAGCGCTAGAAAATTTTTAAAGCTAATAAACAAAAAATTGCAATCATTACAAAAGTTTATCTATCCGATAAGCATGTTGTGTTTAAAATTTCTGATTTATTTCAAAAATATGTTGTTTCTTCCTAACTATGCAACCGTCAAGAGACATATAATATATATTTATAATTAAAGGTCTCTAAAAAAACTATTAAAACACATCGATAAACATATTCAGTCTTAATAAACTAAACTTATTTATAAGTTTCGTATTTCGCCATGATTCAAAATTGGTGTTTAGACACATTTTAACAAAGCGTACTTTTTATTTTTTCTTAAAATTAATAGAAACACAGCTTATATTTAAAACAAAATTGTTTCACCACAAAATTTATTTCCATCGTTTTCTCTTTATGATCTGAAAACTCTGACTCCACCGTTAATTATAATATTCTTTCTCTTCTTCTTAACTTTTTATTAATCTTGCTAAACTTATAGCCTTGTTGAGCCATTTTCTTTTAAACATCTCAAGTATGCTTCTCTTTGCGTAAATAAATATGAACTGCTATAAAAACAGAAAAAGAAAAAATACTCTACTTAAAAAATCCTTTTGAAATTTAGTAGTATATGGTTCTCATAAAAGTGATTTTTTTAAATATAAAGTAAAAATGAAAAAGAAAAAAACTACGTCTTTAACTAATAAGTATTTTTTATAATAAATATGCATATTTTATTTACATTCTATAACTTAAAAAAAATACATGTAAACAGCATTCATTCATATTTATTTGTTTACATGAAAATTGTACAATTAAGCGAGTAAATGAAGTAAGAATAAAAAACAACAAGTGTATAAATAAAAATTAAATTAAATTTATAAAAGCGAATGGCTTTCAATACTTGTTGTACGACTACAAGTAGATTGCGGTTAAAATGCAATTTCAAGGAAGTAGTGTTTGCCTTCTTTTTAAACTTATAATCCATTTAACTAAGACACGTCAGAACATTAATAATAAACTTTTTTAAGGTAAGAAAATAGCAACACACGACAACAGTTTAGGCTAAAAATACTTAATGGCTTATTAATAAATGTTTCAATTGTAATAGCAAAGTTCCATTATTTCAATAATATTAAATTTTTATAAGATATTGAAAACGATGTGCAACATTATTTGATTTTTGACGACCATCTCTTGCGGTTACGAAATTTTCCAATTGATCCCAAAACTGGTTTAACAAACGATCACATAATTAAAGATCATAATAATTGCTCCTTTCAGACATTTGCTTTGAAGTCGCAGATTTACATGAACAAACCTGTGAAAGCCATTGCGATACATACTTCAAGAATATCAGAATTTATTACAAGAAGAATTGAAAATAACTTCGAAAATATCAAAAGTTGGATAATTTTTTTTAAAGCGAAAAGAGCCCTAAAGATGGCCGATGTCGGGATCATTTGTGTTAAAGTTTGATATGCTTTTCTGGTACGATTCACTATTCGTGGTTCAGAGGCGAGAAGGCAAGACTCAAGGCAATCTAAATTTTTAAATCGTATATCAGTTAAGAAAGTTACAAGTCCTAAATATTTTTGTACCCGAAGTGGTCAAATTTCGACCACTGTAGCTTAAGCTACAAAGCTACCAAAATAGCGTTTATAAATCCTGAATCCTCTTCTAATAATATATATGATTTCAGATAAATGAAATAACCATACAAAACATATGTTTTTTTAAGCTTCACTTTAATAGCTTTATTTCTTATCTTTCCTGCTGTAATCTAACCACAGGCTCCTTAACTATCTCATCTTCTGCTTTTTACTCAGGCGTCTAAACCAAAATATCTGACACGGCTGCAGTGTTATCTTTCAAATCTCGATGATATAAACAACTCGTCCCAAAACATTTTCTTCGAAATATTCATCTATTTTTTAACGGACACGAAGTCGCGTCCAAAAACTTAACCACCGCAATAGCAAACATATTCTATGTCTACAAGCATTTACTATCGAAAAAATCACTATACCGTTACTTCATGGCATTTAAATGCGTCAAGAAGGAACATGCGGTGATAAAACTAATGGGAGTCTGTTTAGCGACATTAAGAATTATTAAATTCGATTTATACGATTATGTCGAGTTTGTGTTTATTAAATTGTAAAAATGGTGTCTTCTTAAAGTATCTAATAGATAGAAACTCTGGTTTATAAAAATGGAATATGCTCGTTTTAACATAATAGAAAAAAAATTATATTCAATATTTTTTTGACTTAATAAATTAATTTTTCTTTCCAATTTCTTAGGCACTAGGTCAGTTTTTTCAATAACAACATTGTTTTATTTTTTTCATTTTATTTCGCCAAGCAATATTGTATATTTGTTTTGTATCCTAAAGATGCCACCAAGCGGTGAAATGATATATTGAAAAAGTAATATTAGTACTCGTAAGCACGTCAACTACAAATCAGGTTGGCCAGGGTCGCCACAGGGGGACCAAAAAATAAAAATATGTTTTTATGTTTAATAGTATAAATACATATTTAGAATTTAACAATTCTTCTCATAGCACATTCGCCAGCAAAATAAAATATATTATATAGGGGCTATAACTTCACCACCTGTCTTTTCTCTACTCAATCCCTTTTCCTCAAGAAGGCAGCACAGTTTCATTAAAACGGAAAATGCTGCCTGAAGTGCTACTTCTCTTAAAAAAATATTTAAAAAACTTATATAAATAAAAATTCATAAAACTAATACGGCAATAATTATATATTGATTAAGAACTTTCAGTCCTTGCATATATTTTGTGCTCAAATTTATAAACTACTAAATTGGTTACATAAATCTACTCAAAACTACATTTAAGTTTTCATTTTTTTTTTATAAATTTATCAATTTCTTTTCTTACATAACCGAACATTGCACAAGTCGAACAGAAAGGCATTTTTTTGTATATTTGTTTCATTGTCTAATTAACTTACAGAAGATTTGAAGTTATGACTTATATTATATCAATATTCCATACTTATGCAATTTGTTTTTTGTAACTCTTTAAACAATCAACTTATTATCACCTGTTAGCTAATATAAAGTTACTCTGGAAATGAAAAATTTAAGGGAAAGTATTGTTATAATAACATATTATCGGCAAAATATGAAGGAACATTGTTTAGAAATTATTGAGTTATTACAACTCAAAATTAGAGTTTGTATGCAAAATAATAGATTTGAAAAATATCACTGTCATTTTGCGTGTCACTATATTGTAGCCAAATTCAATTTTTTTGATAACAGACATTAAAAAATGTATAAAAAATGCTTGGAATTACATCACTGATGATTATTGGTCATATGCAAAGTACCGTTAGCAAAAATACATTTGCAACATAAAGCCAGGAGGTAAACCTTAATAGTAAATTAAAAAGAATATCACAAAATAATTTTTCAACGTTTTTGTATATTATTCCTGCAAGTATGAAAGATAATATATATATAAATTTCAAATACACTTATTCGCACGAATTTCCTTGGAAAAGTTTTTTTTTCAGAGTTCAAAACAGTGTTTGAAAAAAAAAAAACACTTAAGCATACTATATTAGTATACTGTACAAAATTTTATTTAGTTCAGGACACAAATTTATTTTGTTAAAAAAAATACAAAATGCATAAAGATTTTCTTAGCGTTTATGTATGCGTACGCAAACAAAATACCGTACACAACGATTGTAGGCTGATGATCACAAACACTACGATAACGTACTGAAATTTATTTTAGCGTTCTTTTTTTGTTTGTGTACTGATCTCAAAGAGTTCACTACTTAAACTGTAGTGTATTTTAGAGTATTTTTATTGAACTTTAGCGTGAACTTTTTAGTGAACTTTAGTGCTTGTAAATTATTTTTGTGTTCTTTAGAGAATTAGTAAAAAAACTAAGAACTCAAACCTATTTAAACATTTTAAAATCAAGTAACTATAAGAAACGATTAATAGATTGTCCAACTAGATGGAACTCCACTTTTGATATGCTTCAACGGCTATTAGAAGTTAAAAGTATTAAAGAACCTTTAAGTAATGAAAACGCAAGCTTACAACTTAGCACCGACTAATGGAAATTCGTAAAGGAATTTACGGAAGTTCTTAAATCAATTTACAATGCTACACTAAAACTCCAATTAGAGCAGCTTTGTTATGGTGAGCTATATATAATTATAATGGATTTGCTTATCCAAACGGAAAATCTGCCGGATAGTGAAATGGCCAAATTGCTTATATATTCGTTAAATCATCGAAAAGGCAAATTACTTGATGCAGATTTGTTTAATGCACCGGTCTTTTTAGATCCACGAATCAAGATTTGCTGGGACTCAGAACAAAAAGAGCGAGCAAAGACATATATAATTGAATTTTATAAACAGGTTAATTCAAAAAAAGGTAAATATTGAAATGCAATTTTTAACATAATAGAAAAATTAAGTTATACTACAACTTTATTTTAATAGAGAATATTTTCGATGCAACTACACTGTTGTAACGAAAAGAAACGTGGAAGAGCCATCAACCAGTAATAAGGTCAAATGTTTTTCAGATTTTTTACAAAGTCTTGACCCTGGTGTATCTGAATTTAGTTCACCACTAGCTGAACTTGAAGCTATACTAAGCTTATACGTGCAAGAAGCTAGATTACCATTAAATTTTAATATTTTAGAATATTGGTGCGATAAAAACAATGCTTTAGCAGATTTAGCTAATGTAATTTTGGCAGTACCATCTACACAAGTAAGCGTAGAAGGAGTTTTTCAGCTTTAAAATATATACTATCAGATCAGCGGAATAGGCAAAGTGCATTTAATGTAGAACACATATTGATGGTGAGACTTAATGGAGAATTTAAATACACAAACGCCGATAGTTAAATCGTAATAAATGTTATAAATAAATAAATTTGTTGCTTGTATTTTTTTTCTTATTAGTGTACTTATATAAATGAATATATTAACATTAGGAATAATAATAATAAATTTTATCAATTAGAATAATAATTTATAGAAATGATAATAATGAACAAAAAACTTATAACAGCAGTACTTAGTATTACTTTATTTAAATTTTTTTAAACCAGAATTTAAAAAGTTTTTAAAGCTTGTCTGCAGATCAACGCTTACAATTTATACATATTTAAGCTTAAAAAATGTGATATACACTAAATTGCTTTTTTATTTTTTTTTTTTATTTTTTTTTATTTAATGGATTATTTGGCCAATGTTATTTTATTTCTTCATTTCCTAAATAAGCTAATATGACCTGTATTTTCCAATGTAAATAAATTTGTTTTATTTACATTGGAAAATACAGGTCATATTAGCTTATTTAGGAAATGAAGCTTTTTTATTTATTTATAACAGTTGTTTAGCCTCCTCTTCTATTTCGACTGGACTTGTTTTTCATTTTTGTCGAATGTTAAACATATATGGATCGGAAGTACGCAACAAAATGGTGATAAGGTCTTCATTAGTACAACCTCTAGACATTTTTGTTGTGCTATGTTCGCAAAAGAATCTGTAGTCTTTGTTCTTTTTTTCTTGCGCTTCTTCACACAGATCTCCTAGTGGTAGCAAATAATGTTAAATGATTTGTTCCCCAATATACAAAATTTTATGAACCACTGAAGACATATATCTTCAAGAGTATTTTTCATTGTAAAGTACAGTTGTTTTATTGGCGTAATAGCCAAATTTTTTTGCATTTATCTTTCTGCTGCATGCTAAGACTTGTAATTTGATTTTGAATCGTCTTATTAACTCATAATCTATACCTGTGATAGATACTGCAGTTTTTGCATCAGAACAAATCTTCTTGCAGTATTTCAATCAATCGAATTTCCTTCTTCTTATTTAGGTTGATCGATTATAAGGCCTAGCCTAAGACATCTTTCTTGAATTTATTTTTCTTTCTTTTTTGTGCAAAAATAAACCGGTACTAAAAACCATCAGATACAGATCATCTCATGCAGTGTGTGCGCACATCTTTTGTGTACAAATTTGTGTTATTCGATTAAGCAAGGAATTAGCTTACATTTCCTTATCGATAATAAAACTTACATTCAAAAGAATGCCATAATAAACATGGGCATTCACATATTTTATTCAAGACTTCCTTTTTAGTTATTTCATTATTCTGGATTTATATGTTTTTATGATCTTAGTGTTTTATGTTATATTTGCCATTACCAACTCTAATGGGTAGCCAAAATTTTATTGAATTTAGATTTTGCAAATGTGATAAGTACAATATAGTGCATTTGTGTATTACTATATTCCATCCCAAAAGTTATAAACGCTATCTTTTAAGGAGATTTGAAAAAAAAACTAGCTTTACCTCTGTGTTAAAAAGTTAAAATAATTAAAAAATAGCTTAGTAGATTTTTTTTTGTTAATTTATAATGTATTCATAATTTATGTACAAAATAACTGACCTTTGGTCAGAAAAATTGCTCCGGTGCACAAAGTCCCAACCTGGTGTAAATATAAAAGGGTATAGGTGTGTAGGGGAAGTTTTGGGCTATGACACAAATAAATATCTCTTGACGAGGGAGTTATGCCCTTTTAAGCACGAGATTTTTAAAGAAATTTGACCTTTTTGAAAACAAAAAATTTAACAACTTCAAAAAAAACGTAACGACTTTATTTTCCTATATATATATATATATATATATATATATATACATATATATATATATATATATATATATATATATATATATATATATATATCTATATATATAATATAATTATTTATTTTGTAACCAAGAAAGCGTAGAATTGCAGGTAAAGTGAATACAAAATATTGCTGCGAAGATGCAACCCGAAATTGTACTTGAATTCAGTAATTGCCGCTATATTGGAGAAGCAGAAGCACCCGAAGCTTTTTAGAACATTTTAGTAAGATTCCAGAGCAATACAAGAAAAGGCTTCTATCGGATGTCAATGAGGAGCTTCAAAAATATCAAAAAAGTCTTCGGAAAACAATTTAGTATCTAAGCTGATGGTCATCTATTTTGTAAAAAAAATGTCCAGTCTAGAGAAAAAATTTACGAAGAATTATACTAGCTTTGACGGGTGCTGGTAAAGAAATATGGAAATATAGTTTCGACAATAAAGAAAAAGCTATAAAGCTATTTCTGGCCATAAAAAGAGCAGCAGCAGACATCCTTGAAAGCTTATGAGCAAGTTGTAGAACTATTTATGAAGACGGAAATGGCCCTACAATACCAAACCGCATCAGTCACCGTTAAGCTGATCGAGTTAGCAATAACAGATTTTACATTGACTACAAGAAGCTGAATAATGACACCATAACAGATAGTTATCTGATGCCTGGAACCTATGCTATTATAGACACATGAGCCGTAACAAAACTTTGGAGTTGCAGAGCGATTACAGGCAAGTAAAGATAGCCGATAAGAATAAGGAGAAAATTGGCTTTAGTGCGACAGTTCAAGGTAGAATATCATTTGGAATACGTGTTCGGTGTATCATGAACACTTCAAAACTGGATCAAATATTTAACCATATAACAGCTGCGAGACTAAACTTAAGTATTAAGGAAAGTGCTTTATTTTCAAAGAAGGTCAAATATTTGCAGCAATGTGCAACAGCAGAGAGCGTATCTATTAATGAAGATAAAGTTTTGGCAATAAAAATGCGGTCTCGCATACAATATCTATGTATATGAGCTACATATTTTCCTGGGGCTTTGCACATGCTACAGGAGATTTGTGCCGAACTTTACGCAAGTGCCTGCTAGCTTAGATAGGTTTACCAGGAAATTGCCCCTAGTAAGGCAGCGGAAAAAGCGTTTCTTTTACTTTACGAGGGCTGCTATATATATTTCTGGCCTGGCAACACTGAGTGCTGCCAAGTGCAATCTGACATTTCCATTGGAAAGTTTGTCATTTTTAAGCATAATCGTACCCAAAACGTTTTGACGCACGACCTTTATATGTGTTGTTTACAGTGACTTGAAAAAATTAATATAGAAAAAAATGGAATTAATTCGTAAACATTTTCGTGCCAACAAATTTCACAACTTTCGACGTGGATTATCACGACAAGAGTGCATTGATGAACTAAAATCTTTGTATGGCGATGAAGCACCATCCTATAGCACTGTGAAAAATTGGCCGAAGCTCGCTCAAAGACGAATTCCGTGAAGGTCGTCCAAAAACGGTTGTTGTACCAGAGAACATTGATGCGACATACCGAGAGATAGAGACATCCTTGGATATTTCTTCCACCGGCATACATTCGATACTGCATGAAAACCTGGCCGTAAAAAAGATTTGTTTTCGTTAGATCCCGCTCAATTTGAAAGTCCCTCAAAAAGAAGGCTCGTGTCGATTGGTGCAAAGAAATGTTGCAAAAATACGATTGCGGTGCTTCAAAAGACGTTTATAAGATCGTCACAGGTGACGAATCATGGATCTATGCGTATGAGCCCGAAACGAAACAACAATCGACCGTGTGGGTGTTCAAAGGCGAGCAAAATCCAACGAAAGTTGTTCGTGGAAGAAGCACTTCGAAGCAAATGGTCGCCTGTTTCTTCGGCAAAACCGGTCATGTGGCGACTGTTCCGCTTGAGCAACGTAGGACGGTCACTTCTGAGTGGTACACTACAATTTGTTTGCCTGAAGTCATCGGAGAAATTCGAAAAACCAACAAGAGAAGACGAATCATTGTTCACCATGACAATGCGAGCTCTCACACATCGGCTCAAACTAGAGCGTGTTTGACCGGCCAAAACGTCGAATTAATGGGTCATCCTCCTTACAGCCCTGACTTGGCACCCAATGACTTCTTCTTATTTCCGCACATCAAGAAAAAAATGTGTGGTCAACGATTTTCGTCGCCAGAAGAAACTGTTGAAGTGTTCAAAAACCATGTTTTAGAGGTGTCTCAATCGGAAAGGAAAAAGTGCTTTGACAAAGTGTCGCATGCAAAAGTGTATAAATCATGCTGGAGAATACTTTGAAAAAAAATAAAACCATTTTTGATTATAAATATTCGCGTTTTCATTATTATGGCAGAAATATATAGAGCAGCCCTCGTAATACTAGAATACATTCATATGTAGAAAAATTAAGGAAAACAAATAACAATATTTCAGTAATGGTTTCTATGTTTTTGTATAAAATTATTTTTGACTTTTTGTTGTCGTTTTTGCTCTACTGATTGAATATAGTTCTCAGTTAATTAAATTAGGCTATGTATTTGCTTTTCCCGTAGTAATTTATTTCATTTTTTAGTTTTATATAATAAATTTTAATATTTATATAGATTATATGATAAATTTGAATCTGGATAATTGTCACAAAAAAGTAAAGCAATATGTCATATTGTGTTTGTTAACAAAGCAAGAAGTTTTTTAGAAACTTATTATTATTACCACTTAGTAAAATAACTAACATAAAACGAAAAGCAACATATAACATCTAAATTCACTTCCACATCATGTAGAACAAATGTGATCGTGGATGATTAAAAGTTAATTAAAATCTTTAGCATATTGAAGATCTCCTGAAAGTCGGTATGTAAAAGCTACCACCATACCAATAGTCGTGTTCTCATTGTTAACGTTGTGAAGTTATGATTTGGTTTGAATATTTGATATAGTATTTTCATTCTGTTGACTAAGTATATAAATTTATCATGGTGTTTTTTATGTAAAAGGGCAAATAAGTGAAAAATCTTCTAAATATAATGCATTTTTAATTTCAGCTTCAAAAAATGTATGTTATTATTTTACAATACCAGAACTCAATTTGGCGTTTATTAACAAAAGAAAGTAGCAATATTATAGCTCAATATTCGTGTTCTTTAAAAATCTGTAACGCCAGTGCAGATTAATTAATATTAATATTTAAATAATTTTATTTAAAATAATTTACTTAAGTTTCGCTGTTATGTGATTTTCGTAGTTGATTTCTCTCCGTTACATAAAAAAAATTTTTTTCTTAACACAAACTAAAAACACACGCCTCGCATTTTGGTATGTAACTTGTAGTTGTATTCATATAAATAATTAGAAGAGCTTGCAAAAAGCGTACATATGTATTGCATTTTCTATATGCGTAACTAAGGACGTTAAATTTCCATCCTTTAGCTGGTAAGGAAGATGGAAATATGGTAAAATTAAATAAGTATTATTTGAGCATTAAAGTCAATAAGGAGAATTTAATTAAAAGTTTTATAAAAGATTTTAACATACAATAGGAAGCAAGTATGAAAAGAATTCTTTTGTCCTAACGCATAAGAAATTACACGAAAATGAACAGTACAAAACAGAACAATTTAATCACTGTAGATCTAAAAGCACACATTTTATTTAGCTCTCTGTGTAAAAGTTTTTAATAAAAAATGTGTGAGACGTGGTTCTCAAAGGAACCAATAAGCAGAACAACACGTTTCAATTAATAAACAAAAACAATTAAATAAACTTGAAATTAGTTGGAAGTATTTATTTGCAATAATTATTAAAACAGCTAAAGTAAATATCTTTTACCTTTCGTTAGAATTTTAATTTAATTTTTATCAGTGAGTCTATTGAAGAAACATGGACAAATAACTTTTAAAAGAGGCTACCGAGGTCAGAGTAAGGATATCCATCATTAATATTAATTATAATTCAGGATAAATTAAAACAGGTGCATAAAACTAAATAAGTTTGGCAGCATTAATACGGATTCTTCCTGCTAGGTTCATGTACATACCTAAATCATATTGTGGACTTGGTTTAAACAGGATCTGGAAGGAGAAATAGATCACTAGAAATAATCGGTCGATCTTCCCGGACTGAAATATGCCATGTTGGACATATAACTCAGATCGTTTAATAGTTCTCAGTTTGTAAGAAAATGCGATTTGAGAATGTTTCCTTGTTTCCTCACAGGCACCTCAAATGACTAGTGATTGTGACCAACAAATACTGCAAATTTTAAGAAGAAAGAGTGTGCAGTACCCTTCTTCTTCCCTTAATATTAATTCTAAGGCTAAAAACTCTTTCAGTGATTGTAACTGCTCTTAATATATTTTTAAGACAAATATTATATTTTGTGCGGCTCTTGTAACCACAATGTAAAGAGCGAAACATGGTTAAGAGATTATATTCCTTTAATTTAAATATTGAATGGTTGAATAGTTACACTTGACTTCGTTTAATTACACCTATGTACGTTGTATAGTATATATATCTCGGAATAGAATTTTGGTGCGGTCAAATTAGTCAAATATTTGACAAAAAGACCGAATTTCTTGCTTCTTTTTGTTCACTTTTGGAATATTTGTTTATTTTGTATTTTAATTAATTTTGTATATAAGCAAGCTAAAGGTACAATCAGGTTAGTCACATATTTATATTGCGGCGCTGATATATTGTTTTATTGTGAATGTAATTTTACTGAATTAATGCCATTGTAAGCAACTGAAATTGGGTTATGTTACACAGGCTGCTGGTCCCATGACTGCTTCATTTGGGTCCCAATATTCCTCTTGTGATGGCCATTGACAGACCGTCCCAAAGCCTGAAAATACAAGTTTACCGTAGTGGCTTCGCAACCCAAAGTTCCGCAAGATTCTGCAGCCTCTTACCGCTCTGTTCGCGGAGAAGGCTAGATATTTGCAGAAGGGGTATTCTTCTCCTTCTAGTCTTTGCAATTTTTATAGAAGTCGTTAAACATAAGTCTAAGTCTTCTAGCATGAACACCAATTGCGTAATTTACAGATAGCAAATCCCAAAACATGCCCATTCGCCGCCGAAAAATTCGCAGCTGATACCTGCGTTTCCTCGTTTAAATCTCTACTTTAGAAGCCTCGATGCCGTATTGGTAACCTCAATCGCTTATCTGTGGGTTACTAGTACTCATGGCTGAAAGTTCTTCTGACAGCAATTCAACGGCGCACCTGCAAATCAATCTATCTCCTCGCCATTTTAGTTGACCAGTTTTTTGACAAAAAGGTCATGTGACAGTACTGCTTATGTGATCCTATAGTCGAAGTGTGCAGAACTTAGTCAATCGCCCTAAAATAAGTAGACTACACCAGCGCTCCTAGATTAGTTAGTATTATAATTAGATATCTAAGGTTCAAATGCGCTTACGCATCATCAATGTTTTGTCATGCATTAATAGTTATTCGAGACTAATGCTTGAAACTTAGGTGGAGGTTATTTGCAACGAAGAAGCATAAAATCCTTAAATATGTGACAAAAATCACTAGAAAAATATAACGAAAAAACAATAGCTCAAGGAAACGATAAAATAATACATCATTATTATACAAAATTGTAATTAATTAATCTAACCAGAAAATATAGTTAAAAAAAATAGAAAATACAGTAGTTTATTATTTTTTTAAAGTTTTTTCCCATTCAGGAGTTGAACCGTAGATACTTAAATTGATTAAAATTTATTATTTTTTGGCTTACGTTCATTTATCAATTTAATTTCTAAAAATCTTTAGAAAGAGAGCGTACGTTTTCTAAAGAAACCAGGAAAAATTAGACGCTTGCAGAATGTAATGCCGCATTTTCAGGACCGCCAAATCCATCATCAGCATTCCTCGCGTCTATCTACATTAAGTAATATTGTAAACATCAGCTACTTAGCCAACTAGTTTTGTAGATAAGAATACCAGGAATATTCATTTTAACATTTATTTGGTTAGGCGAAGTCGAAACACAAACTAAAGTATTTCTTCACTGTTCTTTTTGTAACTTGTCTTATACATTTGTTTTTGCATTTTTGTATCAATCATCGATTGATCACGAACGAAAATTTTGCTTTTGTCTCTTATTCTTATTTACTAATAAAAAATTAACAAAAACGGAAGGCACCGCGCATGTACATTTATACCTAACTCGACAACAGTAAAAAAAGTAAGAACAAGACATAAATCTAGTCCAGTTTTGTAAGGTTCTCTCTTGTGATACATTATCAGTTTTCTTATCTATTATGCAAACATTTTTAAAAATTCTTTACCATACACGTATGTATAGCTATATGAATATATACATACATCGGCGCACAGTGGCACATATATTGAGAAGGCGGACAAAAATTATTTTGTTTGTGGTTACCGATCTTAGTTGTTTCTTAATCATTTGAAAGTAAATACCAGTAAACCTCGAGAGTCACAGGGTGATCCAAAAGAGACTTTCCGAATATTTTGTTAAAATTATATTTTTTTTAGTAAATTCTAATTTTCAAATTACTATAACTTTTTTTTTAAAACATATCAGATCAAAGTAGATTTTCTTTACTTATGCAGTTTGTTAGTTATCAAGTCTAGCAAAATAAAGTTCTTACGTTTTTTTGAAGTTGTTAAATTTTTTGTTTTAAAAAGGGTCAAAATTCTTTAAAAATGTCGTGCTTAATAGAGCATAACTCCCTCTTCAAGAGATATTTATCTATGTTATAGCCCAAAACCTCCCTTACACACCCATAACCCATTATATGTACGCCGGGTTGCGACTTTGTGCACCAGAGCAATTTTTCTGATTAAAGGTCAGGTATTTTGTACAAAAATTATGAATACATACGTAATTTGGTTAAGCCAAATTTTTTTCAAATGTCCTTAAAATATATATATTATATTGTAACATAAAATATAAAGACCCACGTCTGTTCGCAACCACGCTTACTTTTATTCTGCTCCTTTCTTTTCAACCAATTTTAACATGCAAGTGTTGGCTGCACCTGTTACATAGTTTCTTATAATCGTAGTTATATACTACTTATATATATGATAATGTTACAATTGAAATGTAGAGGGTGTTACATTATTCTTAGTTCGTTATGTTTAAAAATATTTGATTTAATGTAAAGAATAAACTTAATGTAAAGAATAAGTACAACTAGTGAAAGTGTAAATATTGCTAGTGAATATAGTGTATATTACAACTCGGCCATCCTGACCATTGATTGTCCTCAATCAAATTATGAATTTACCCATTTTCGTAATCTTGAAGCCTCTATTACTCCATCGTATGGCAGCTGGGTAATCTGGCAGATCTCAATGTCCCTAATAACATATCGGGCGTTACCTAAAACTTTATGCACTACGTAAGGTCCTCTAAACAATTCGTTAAACTTCTTATTCAGTCCAATTGTTGTGTCATTATACCGAACAACAACAAAATCACCTACTTTATAAGATTTAGCAGGTTTGCTCCTATTAAGAAAGTACTTTAAGTTGTTATTCTGAGATCTTTGAATGGCCACGGCCGCATCTGCTCGAATTTGCCCTAAGTCACAAACATACCTGTCCGGAGTCTTTTTCTCTAAATATTCCGTTAAAAAATCCACAATTGCACCACTTTGTTCCACACCAAATAATAACTTACTAGGGGGTTGTTTAGTAGAAGAATGAATTGTGTTGTTCATAGCAAATTCAACCTCCGTTAACATCCGCGACCAATCAGCATGGTTCAAAGGCTCGTTACCTTGCTTAACATAACCTTAAGTACCCTGTTCACTCTTTTAACTTGTCCATTCGCCTGTGCAGATGACACCGCTATTCTGACGTGGTCTATGTTATTGGACAACAGATATGAGCTAAACTCAGAAGAAGTAAAACAAGTTCCCCGATCACTAATAATCCGCCTAGTCCTCGAGTAATTTATGAAATATTTATCTAGGCATGCAATGACTTTTGTTGTACTTGTTGATTTTACCGCAAAAAGTTTGACAAATTTCGTAAAAGCATCAATAACTACCAATACATGCTTTCGTTGAAAATTTATTGAAGGAAGTGGACCAAAATGGTCGATATGTATCGTATCGAATGGGACCGGATTCTTAGGTATACTGTACTAGTTTTGTTCGTGTATTCTAATAGGAGGAGAGCACATAATACACCGTATGCAATTCCTTATAAAATATTCAATCTTGCTTCTCATATTTCTAAACCAATAATTCCTCCTGATCTGTTCGTACGTCTTCTCGATTCCCATATGGCATATTTTCTCATGTATCAATCTAATGACGTTTTCCTCTAGCTCTCTAGGGACATACTATAGTAAATCTCTCCTGTTGTCTTCTCGGAATACTATACCATCTACAAGTTTGAATCCAGTTAAATTCTCCCTCTCCAACCGCATCCTTATCGCCGCAGTATCAGTATCCCCAGCCTGCGTAGCATGTATCATAAAGTTAAGCTCACCCTCATCGGAAACATTAACAGTCCTACAGGGTACAACATTCGGTATGTCAAATTCTTCTCCACCTCCATCAGAAGTATCCGACAAATCGCCATGATTCTGGACCTAAATAAATTCTTCCTAGTACAGAGTAACTACAGCCATCAGTTTCCATCGTCTGTTCATGGCATCTGCTTAATGCATCAGCATGACCCATCGTGACCCCGCTCCGATGTAAGATTTTATAATCATATTGTTCCATCTGTAAAGTCCACCTAGCAACTTTCGGACTGACAGTTTTCCTATTCAAAGTAAGTGTAAGAGCATTGCAATTAGTAACTATATTAAAAGGGATGCCCCTCAAATAAATGTCGAAACGATTCAGAGCATGAATAATGGCAAAGGTTTTAAGCTCAAAACCGTGCATCTTCGACTCTGTTGCTGTAGTAGCCCTCGAAAAAAAAGAAAATAGGATGGAATTTTCCGTCACCCTGTTTTTGTAATAATACAGCCCCGAAGCCTACCTTGCTTGCGTTCGTGTGCAATTCGGTTTCATTCTCTGGATTATACAGAGCCAATACCGGGGGTTTTGTTAATTTATCTCTCAGTTCATAGAACGATTGCCTACAAGATTCATCAAAATTATAAACGTCGCCGTTTCTAAGCAGTTTCTGGAGGGGGTGTACTATTTTCGCGTAATCTTTTACAAATTTCCAAAAGTAAGAAAATAATCCAAGACACGATTGTAACTCTTTGAAGTTACGAGGGGGAGGATATTGTGCCAAAGCCCTCAAGTGCGCATCACTAGGGCGTATCCCATTAGCGTCCACCGTATACCCCAGATAATTTACAGTCTCATAAGCAAAACTGCATTTTTTCAAATTTAATTCTAGACCCAAACTTGCTAGACGTTGCAAGACTTCGGCCAATACTGAATAATGAGTCTCAAAGGTTGGCGTTGCTATAGATATGCCGTCAAGGTAAACAATTATTTTCTCTGATTCAATCAAATCACGTAGTGCGCAATGTATATATCGTTGAAAGACTGCGGGCCCGTTCTTGAGACCAAATGGCATATAATTGTACTTATACTGCCCATCCGGTGTCACGAATGACGTATACTTCTTCGACTCTTCATCCATTTTTACATGAAAAAATCCATTTTTCAGGTCCAACGTAGTGAAATATCTATTACTGCCCAAGTATACCATGCATGTTTCAATAAGTGGTAGCGGAAAATTGTCGCGTACAGTGATCTTGTTCAAAGCCCGATAGTCCACGCATTTACGATATTCCCCATTTTTCTTGGACACCATCACAACTGGGGAAGCACATGGCGATTCACTCCGTCTTATAATCCCCTTTTCCAATAACTCGTCGATAATTTTCCTCAGGGCAATGCGCTCACAGGGAGCTAACCGACGAGGTCGGAAATAAAAACTATCATCGTTATTCAATCTAATAGTCATCTCATAATCAAAGGGGATGGCTTTAGTCGTAGGCTGTAAGTATTGTCTTTTCAATATATCTCTAATAATGTTTCTATCAGTATCTCCTAATGTTGGGTTTATATTCAAATCATCAAACTCACAATGAACATCTATAGCTAAAATCTGACCCCGAACAAATTCGAACTCTGTCGATGCTCGCACTGCATTCGTCTCAGATGTATCATAATCACTCCCAGATCGAGCCACCCTATTAAAATCATCCAGACTAACCTGCAGAGCTGAAGGTAAATGATTAATTACCCCGCATAATATTCCCTTAGGTTCCTCAGAATTCATCGCACATAAAAATAAATTGTCACAAATATTATGATTCCAACTAACATATTTATTGTTCGATTTCATTGGCGCATTAACATAACATAAACTTATATTAAATTCAAGGAGAAAATTGCGTCCCAAAAGTAAGGAAACTGGTAGAGTATCGTCCGGCACTACGAGTAAGGTAATTAATTGGTTTTGATCTCCAAAAGAGATCTCAGATTCTAGTTTTCTAAAGGTACTTATTCTGGTATTGCAAAGGCCCTGAAATTCAGTCCATACTGCCGTCTCTCTAAGGTCAAATGGTACCTCAGATTTTCGTACCAAATTTACCGGGCTGCCAGTATCGAAAATAACCAAAACAATTTTACAATCACTATATTCACCATTTACATTAACAAACCTTAGACATACCTTATTAATAAAATCTAAAACATTCGAGGCCTCATCGGCCAAGTCTTCCTGGGTAACAGCTGCGATCGTAGTTTATAAATTCTGTATCCGTTTGCATTCTTGCATGTTTTGTTATTGTGTCCGGGCTGCCAGCAATTGAAACAAACACCCACGGGCCGCTCCTCATAGGGACACTGAAGTTTTATATGGCCCATTCTCGAACAGTTACAGCAACGTATACTCTCGTTGTTCCTTTTCGAAGCAATGGCTTTTACCTCACTTGTTTTCTTCTTAATGTTTGAAGATTTTTCGCTATCGCCTCTTACGGTCTGTCGCTGCTCATTCTGCCATTCTTATGTAGCATTTTTGATGTCATTCATTGTTTTAGCAGCCGCAAAAAGGATGAAATCTGTCACACGCCCTTGTATACCTTCCTGAATAAAGGCTATGAGCTCGAAGTCGCTTACATCGCTACGGAGGGCAATCGATTCCATCTCCATAATGTACGACGGACACTGTCATTCTGCTTTTTCTTACGTTGGCGCAAAATATTATAAATTTCATGACGACTTACTGTGTGGACAAATTCTTTAATCAGTTTTGCTTTAAGAACTTCGTAAGTCATAGCTCCTCTTGCAAGCAACAAACGAGCTGATCCAGTTAAAGAATTTCTGAGGGTTAAAAATTTTAGCATTTCGTCAGCTTTTACGTGCTCCAACACCCCTTCAAGATTTTGAAAGAACTCAGAAATTCCAAATGACCTATATTCACCGCTAAATTTTATGATAGCGTGCTCAATTTCCTGGAAATGTACTACACGTTGTGGTACAGTAGTGTCTGTTGCACGTTCTATTATTTCAATCTCCTTACGAAGACGTAGGACTTCGTAGCGGCGGCGTAGTATTTCAATTTCGTCGTCTAATCTTTCAGCTTCTGTTTTGTGGTTTTCAGGAGAGTTAGAGTATCCTATGCTACAAGCGGCGGCGGCTTCAGAGATTCCACGGAGGTTAGAGCTAAGATTCGGTTCTATCATAGGGATTGTGGTTATTGCCGAGGTGGAGGATTCTGAGGTAATTTGCGTAGGACTCGTAGGGTCGATAAAGTCATTAGCATCATCAGTCTTTTTAACATTAACTGTAGTAGGTTCTTCGGTCGTAGTGTTGACGGAGGATAAATACTTTGTAGTATTTTCTGGAAGATTCGTAGGTTCAGCAGTGATATCAAAGGTTTCCTTCAGGGTAACCTTCAGCATATCCTTGTGTTTAAAAAATTTTTAGAAGTTCCTCGGTTGAGTACTTATTAGAAATTGATACTCCCGCAGATTTCAGCGCTTCTAGCAATTGCTTTCTATCTAAAGTTGAATCCATCCTTTTGTCTAAAGTGGCCACGAATATTTCTTTAAAAAAATTTTTCATTTATAGGTTATCCCACTTCTGACGTTGTAACATATAATATAAAGACCCACGTCTGTTCGCAACCACGCTTACTTTTATTCTGCTCCTTTCTTTTCAACCAATTTTAACATGCAAGTGTTGGCTGCACCTGTTACATAGTTTCTTATAATCGTAGTTATATGCTACTAATATATATAATAATGTTACAATTGAAATGTAGAGGGTGTTACATTAATCCTTATTGTTACAGTTGAAATGTAGAGGGTGTTACATTATTCTTAGTTCGTTATGTTTAAAAATATTTGATTTAATGTAAAGAATAAGTACAACTAGTGAAAGTGTAAATATAGCTAGTGAACATAGTGTATATTACAATATATATATATATATATATATATATATATATATATATAACTTTTGCGATGGAATCTAGTAATATACAAATGCACTATATTGTACCTATCACATTTCCAAAATCTAAATGCAAATATAACATAAACACTAAGATCATAAAGAATTATGAATCCAGAATAATAAAATAATTAAAAAGGAAGTCTTAAATAAAATACGTGAATGCACATGTTTATTATGGCATTCTTTTGAATGTAAGTTTTATTATCACATAGGTAAGAAAATGTAAGCTATTTCCTTGCTTAATCGAAAAACACGATTTTGTACACATAAGATGTGCGCACACACTGCATGGGATGATCTGTACCTGATAATTTTTAGTACTGGTTAATTTTTGCAGAAAAAACAAAGAAAGAAGAACAAATTCAAGAAAGATGTCTTAGGCTAGGCCTTATAATCGACCAAACTAAATAAAAAGAAGGAAATTCGAATGATTGAAACACTGCAAGAAGATTAGTTCCGATCCAAAAACTGCAGCATCTATCACAGGTGTAGGTTATGAGTTAATAAGACGACTCAAAATATATTACAAGTCTTAGCATGCAGAAGAAAGATAAATGCCAAAAAAATTTGGTGATTACGCTAACCAAATAGCTGTACTTTAAAATGAAAAATACTCTTGGAGATATATGTCTTCAATGGTTCATAAAATTTTGTATATTGGGGAACAAATCATTCAACATAATTTGCTACCAAGAGAGCGCAAGAACAAAGACTACAGATTCTTTCGCGAACATAGTACAAGAAAAATGTCTAAATGTTGTACTAATGAAGACCTTATCACTATTTTGTTGTGTACTTCCGATTCATATATGTCGAACATTCGATAAAACTGGAAAACAACTTCAGTCGAATTAGAAGTGGAGGCTCAACACTATTAGAAATTTGTACTAAAATTGTTTAATGTGTAGTGGTTTGAAAGTATACGTATTTATATAAGTTAATTTATATTTATTTTATAAATTAATTTCCTTAATCGTGCTTGATTCCTTCAAATGTAAATATTTCATGATATTCTCTTAAAATATTTATTATTAAAAACTACAAAATCAAATGTATTACTGGGGGAAAGCATATCCATATGGCCATTTCGCTACTGCTCATATAGCTCGCCAGTGGATTTTACCCAAATTTTGTATTAAACACTAGAAGGTCTTATATCTAATGTCAAGTTGGTTAAATAAGAACTATATTGAATCAACAAATCAAAAAAAAAAAAAAAAAAAATAAAAACTCAACAGGTTTTATACACAAAAAACGCAGCAAACATTTAGTAACTATTTTTATTTTTTCTTCCATTTTTCTACATAAGGGTTTCCCTTAGGTACCATTCATATGCATTTAAAAGATTTAATGAAAAAATAAAAATTGTAAACAATTTTTACAAATAAGCAATGTGCACATGCATACAATATGAAAATTTATTACTAGGAACCTTTTTTATAATAATTAACTTTAGTCGTGCTTGATTCCTTCAAATATAAATATTTCATGAGAATATCATGAAATAGTTGTATTTGAAGAAATCAAGCACGAATAAAGTAAATTATTTTAAAAAATTCCGAATTATAAATTTTTATATTATTTATAAATTGATATAGAAATATTTAAAAATAAAATAAAACTTTAACTCAAAGAGGATTTTTTCATTAAAACTTTTCGTTTATAAGAAAGTTTTAACTTTTTAAAAATTATAAATTTTTTATTTATAATTAATTAATATAATTTTTGGCTATTGTTGCTTTTAAGCTTAAAATTATTACGGGGCCAAAATTTCCTGACAAGATTTAGTTTACAAAACTATCATTAGTTATAATTTGTAACAATAAGAATGGGACATACATATGAAAAAATTTTATTTTAATGTTTTAACACTTGTCTTTTATACTCAACTTCAAATAATAATGGTAACGGATATTAAACCATTCCTAACTTTTTTGACGGTCGACTTGTATGCTTTTTATCAAATATTAATGGTTAAAATCCCACCTACCAAACAGAAAACAACTGCATGTCAAAATTCCGATCCAGTCAAAAGTTACGGATTTTTGACCGCCTTCTCGCCAAATTTGCCAATGTGCGTTGGACGTTAAATAAGAGTAGAAAATCGCTCAACAGTTGTCAGCGCAGCTAACACATACACATGTTAAAAGAGACCTGCGTCTCGGTTGTTTTATGGTAATTACAACCACGTTACGTCAAACCTTTACCTAATCAAAAGTGTAAAAGTGAAGAGGGTATTTTTTAGGCATCTCCTAAACGATGGAAGCCGGAGTTTCTCGAGTTCACATATCGACCCTTGCTGCCGACAAAACTCTTCTTGGTATTCAGAAAAGTCCATACGTATCATTCAGATATTTAGGGGACCATGTAGCGCATTCGAAAAATAGATGAAGGAATGAAGAATAAATAAAGATTAGCAAAATGTACGTAACTAAACAATACTCCAACTCTCAGATATTGAGTACCTTAATGAATATTAAAAAACCAAAATTAGAAGCAAGGCTTACGCAGATAAAATAAAAAGCTAAACAGATGATCTACACTTAGCGCAGAATTCAAATTTCTGTCTTATAAACCGATTTATAAAGTTAACGTGGTGGAACTCAGTTGTAGGTCCAAATAAAAGTTTTACCAATTGTCACAACAGAAACCTAACTCGTCTAAAAATAGCTTAGGTTTTGTACCTTTTCTCGTTTAGATAATATTTTCAAAGTCTATCAAAATTTAAGTCAAATGTCATTATGTATTGACATTTATTTACTTATGTATATTATATAACGGTGCAGTCACACGGTCAAGTTTTTGTTCAATTCTCTTTCAAGAAATTTACACATACTGCTTGTCAAAATTCACAAAAATTGAAAGCTGTGACGTCGGCTGCATGCAATTTCAAAGCAAGTTATTAAGCAAGATGTCAAGAAAACACTGACAGAAAAATTTGTAATACAAATTTGGAGGGAAAAACGTCAATCAGCTGTTTTCTTGAATGTAATTTGAAAGACTCAATTGAACGAAAACTTGAAAGCAAATTCTCAGCCAGTTTTTAAAGTGTGAGTGTATTGGTTAAAAAATGAGAGAAATTTTAAAACTTGAATGAAAACTTGATCGTCTGACACCCTAGTAAGGTAAATATATCAAAACAAATAATAGAGTGAAACATACCTAATGAACGTGAATTTTCGTTTTGACTAAGTGTTTTCAAAATTTAAAACTAACTTGGATATAAAGTTATATGATTTTAAGAAAATGTTAATAAAATACGATAATAAGATAATAAGAGCTTTTTTGTAAAGTTACAAAATAAAGATAAATATGAAGTAAAACAGAGGGAAAATATTAAAATTAAAAATTTTAAATACATCTTTAAATAAATTTTTCATGAAAACAGTATGAATTTTTAATTTTAAGCAAATTTTCATTATATTAGGTTTGTTTAGTAACTAAAAATTGTCACTAATTGTTACTAAAACGAGTTGACGTACTCGAAAAACTTGCAAAGAGAGAGAAAAAATTTGGTGCATGTTGTGGCTAGTAAAATTTTTACTTGTAAGAATTTGTCAAATAGCTGTAGTTTACTCTAATTTATAATAAAAATTTGCTTAAAAAATGTCTGAAAATTTGTTTAACATTAAACAAAAACAAGTATTTGTCAAATAAATAAATATAAAATTAATATGTATATATTATATATATATATATATATATATATATATATATATATATATATATATATATATATATATATATGTGGAATGGAGCAGAAGTACCGGACAAACAGACAGACTCGACAACACTGACATACTTAAAAATTGCAACCCAGACGAACAGCAAAAGAAGGGTACAAGAAGATTAAAAAATAATTTTGACAGAGAGTAAAAAGAGGATTGAATTTAAGACGTTGCTAAGAGTTGTTTAAAGTTGTTAAAAAAGGTTTTTTTGAAGTTGTGAAAGCTGTTAAAGTTGTGTTGCTTAAAGTGGAAAAAGCTGAAAATTAATACAAACTCGGACGGACATTTTTTTTTACCTAATTAAAACTCTTATATCTACCAAAAGATAAAACAAAAAAATTAACTATAAATATAATTGAATTATCTTGAAATAAATACTAAACTATTGCAAATCCCTAGTGTTTAATTTCAATGCATTAACCTTTTCCTACATTTGGGGGCTCAACCGAAGCCAAAAAGAATATCATACTTGTGTACAAATTACACACACATATTATATGAAAAAGTGACTTGGAATTAAAAAAAAAAAATTTTAAACAGTGCTTGATTTTTTTTAACCAGTGATATTCAAAATTTACTTACTTATATGTATGTGTTTAAAAAAGCAATGTTCCAAATTAACAGTTAAAACGGTCTCTACGAAATACTTGGTACACAAAGAAGTACTTATATACTTAACTAAGTACATAACAAAAAACAAAGTTTAAAAAACAAAAAATCAAACAAATAGAAAAAGAAGAAAAGAAAATCGGTACAGTAATTATAAATGGTGTTAAGTTGAAGGTCAATCAAGTACATACATAGTTACATACAAAATTAAAACTGAAAGTGAGTAATGGAAGATGAAAGAATAAAAACCCTACGGACAAAATCATACAAAATAGAGGAAAAACCAAAATCAAGTAAACAAATTACGGAAGAAGCGAAAGACTCGTTGAACGAAAAGATTGATCTAGAACTAATTAATAAAAACAAACTTATAGAAAATCAAGAAACACAAAACACAAAAGAAGGAAAAATGTCAGAAGATATGGAAGTGTTTTCTAATTTAATTTCGGTAACTAACGTTGAAAGAACAATTCCGGTTTTTGAGGGTGATACGGGAATGACAATAGATATGTGGGTAAAAAATTTTGAGGAATTTGCTGTTGCATATGGTTGGACAGATGTGCAAAAATTTGTATTCGCCAGAAATAAAATGAAAAAATGTGCGGATTTGTTTTTACAATCGGTCGTGGTTTGCGAGTACGATTCATTGAAAAAACTTTTAATTAATGAATTCCATAAAGACTATACAAGTGCTGAAATTCATGCACAGCTACGGGAACGTAAGAAAAAAGACACTGAAAATATTCATGAATACGTGTTACAAATGCGTCGAATTGGTTATCTAGGCAAGGTCGACGAGCGCTCAATAATACAATACATAGTTGATGGTATTAAAGGAAGTCCAGAAGGAAAAATCGGATTATATAGTGCGCGTAATTATAAAGAATTAATGGAACAATTTGAAGTGTATGAAAGAGTTTATAAACACAAAAGTGAAATATCTAACAAGTATCGTAACAAAGTATTAAATTACAATAACAAAAGTAACTTCAAGACAACACACTGTTTTAACTGTGGTTCCGTAGATCATAAACGTAATGAGTGTAATCTAGATACACCAAAGTGTTTTAAATGCAACAAAAGCGGCCATATGGCTAGAGACTGCAAATCAACAAATATAGTAAACTGCACAATGTATAAAGCACAGTTTAAAAATGTTATAATAAATCAAAAACAGTTCAAATGTTTTATTGACAGCGGTGCGGAAATTTCGGTTATAAAAGAAAGTGTTTTTCAAAAATATTTTACTACAAAGATTAATGATTATAAAAAAGAAATAACGGGTTTCGGTTACGCAGTAACGGTCCCTAAAGGTATTTTTGAAGTGATATCGAACTTTGATGGACTCTGTATTCAACATAATCTAATAATTGTACCAGATAATTCAGTTGATTATGATATTGTAATTGGTCATGATGTTTTGCATAGAATTCGATATTCTTCAGATGAAAATGGATATACTTTCCACTCTATAATAGATAATATCGGGAGTGAAGAAATTGAAAAAGTTATGAATATTAACGTCTATCAAAAGTCCGAAGTTATTGCGCCAATCGAATATAAGGGCAAAATTGAAAAAATTAAGAATAGTTATACGCCGGTACACAATGCGATAAATTCAATTAAAATGAAAATTTTATTGTCAAATGAAGATCCAATATACTCATCACCCAGTCGTTTGTCACAACCTGATGAAAAGATAGTTGAAGAGCAGGTCGAGGAATGGTTGAAAAACGGTATAATTCGAAAATCAACATCTCAATATTGCAGTCGAGTAGTGTTGGCAGATAAAAAAGATGGCTCGAAAAGAATGTGCATCGATTATAGAAGACTGAACAAAGTGTGTTTTAAAGACCGATTTCCAGTACCAAATATGGAGGATTTGATTAACAGCTTAGCTGGCGCATCTGTTTTTAGTGTTTTAGATATCAAAAATGCATTTTTGCACGTACCTATTGAAGAGGAAAGCAAGAAATATACTGCATTCGTTACCAAACAAGGTATTTTCGAGTTTAATTATGCACCTTTCGGATTTTGCAATTCACCAGCCGTTTTCATAAGATTTATTAACTCAATATTTCGTAGCTTAGTCTATGAAAATCTTATGCAAATATACATGGACGACATAATAGTGTACGCCACTGATAATGAAACAGGTATGGAAAATTTAGAAAAAGTTATTAATGTTGCAGCTCAAAATAATTTGGTTATCAACTGGAAGAAATGCAAATTTTTACAGAAGCGAGTGCAGTTTTTGGGTTTAATTATTGAGAATGGAACAGTAAGGCCAAGCGAGGAGAAAATTAAAGCGGTGAAAAATTTTCCTAAGCCAAAAAATTTAAAAAGTATTCAGTCGTTTTTAGGATTAACTGGGTTTTTTAGAAAATTTATAAAAAACTATGCAATTATTGCCAGACCATTGACAAACCTTTTGAGAAAAGGCGAAGACTTCTATTTGAATCATGAAGCTGAAGGAGCAATTCAGGCGTTAAAAAATATACTAACACAGGAACCAGTCTTAAAAATTTACTCTAGAGAAGCTAACACGGAGCTACATACGGATGCGTCAAAATTTGGGTTTGGTGCTATTTTAATGCAGCAGTTCGATGAGCAATGGCATCCAGTATATTTTTATAGTAAAAAAACATCAGATTCTGAAGAAAAGTTGCACAGTTACCATTTAGAAATAAAAGCGGCGTTTTTAGCAATGAAAAAGTTGAGACACTATCTGGCAGGGATAAAGTTTGATCTTATAACAGATTGCTTAGCATTTCAACAAACAAACAGAACAGATGATTTATTGCCTTCTATATCGCGATATGTAATGTATATGCAGGACTTCGATTATAATTTAAAACATAGAAAAGGAGAACGCATGAAACACGTAGACGCACTAAGTAGGCATTCAATTAACATTGTTAGTGTGGAGTCAGAATTGAAATGTCGATTACAGAAGGCACAGAATACAGATGAAACTTTAAAAGCGATAATTGATATGCTGAAAATTCGCCCTTATGACAATTATAAGTTGATTGGTGGTGTATTGTGCAAGGAAGTCGATGGAAACGAAGTTTTTGTTGTTCCGCGTCGTATGGAAAAAGAAATTATAACTAAAGCGCATGAAAACGGTCATTTTGGTACGGCTAAAACGATTCATCAAATAAAACAACATTATTTTATTCCACATGTGCAGAACAAAGTCAACAAAGTTATACAGAATTGTATTAAGTGTATTCTATTCAACAAAAAGCAAGGAAAGCTGGAAGGATTTTTGCAGTGTATTAATAAAGGAGATCAGCCGCTATGCACAATTCACATAGATCATTTAGGACCGATGGACGTTACATCCAAGATGTACAAATACATTTTCGCAATGGTGGACGGTTTCAGTAAGTTTGTGTGGCTATTCCCAACAAAAAGTACAGGTGCAGAGGAGGTTATCAAGAAACTTGAATTTTGGACATCGATTTTCGGCGACCCTCAACGTATAATAAGTGACAGAGGCTCAGCATTCACGTCAAAGGTGTTTGAGGAATTCTGTGCTAGTAAAAGTATCGAACATATTCAAACAACTACCGGTGTACCCAGAGGTAATGGCCAAATAGAGAGAGTTAATAGAACAATATTGGCGGTAATTTCAAAACTTTCTTCTGAAAAACCAGAGCAATGGTATAAGCTAGTCGGCAATGTGCAAAAAGCTGTTAACAGCACGTATCACAGATCTATAGGCCGGTCACCATTTGAAGTTCTGTTTGGCACACAAATGAAAACGCAGAGTAGCAGTAATGTCGTTAAACACCTTGAAGAGGCCTTAGTCAACGAATTTGATAAGGAAAGAGAAAACCTTAGGTATGAAGCAAAGCATCAAATTGAGAAGGTTCAATCTGAGTATAAAAAAAATTTCGACAGAAGGAGAAAGCAAAATATTGGATATAAAGTTGGAGACTTAGTAGCTATCAGAAGAACACAATTTATTGCGGGAAGAAAACTTGCCAATGAGTATCTAGGACCATATGAAATAACGAAGGTAAAGCGTAATGGGCGCTACGAAGTTCAGAAAGCAGCATCATTCGAGGGGCCAAACTGTACAGCGACCAGCAATGATTATATGAAGTTTTGGCGTTATTCGGAAGTTGATGATGAAGATACCAGTTCATCCGAGACGGATTCTTAGTCGGATGGCCGAGTGTGGAATGGAGCAGAAGTACCGGACAAACAGACAGACTCGACAACACTGACATACTTAAAAATTGCAACCCAGACGAACAGCAAAAGAAGGGTACAAGAAGATTAAAAAATAATTTTGACAGAGAGTAAAAAGAGGATTGAATTTAAGACGTTGCTAAGAGTTGTTTAAAGTTGTTAAAAAAGGTTTTTTTGAAGTTGTGAAAGCTGTTAAAGTTGTGTTGCTTAAAGTGGAAAAAGCTGAAAATTAATACAAACTCGGACGGACATTTTTTTTTACCTAATTAAAACTCTTATATCTACCAAAAGATAAAACAAAAAAATTAACTATAAATATAATTGAATTATCTTGAAATAAATACTAAACTATTGCAAATCCCTAGTGTTTAATTTCAATGCATTAACCTTTTCCTACATATATATATATATATATTTGCTATTTTTCTCTAAGCTAGCTAGGGAAGTATACCCCAAAGAAGTTTAGAACTTTCTTTGCTATACAAGGTGTTGTTGTTTTTTTAAGAATTAAAAGTAAACAAGCCAGGGATGAAACATTCAATGCAATGAAACTTTTTTCGGTAGGGATTGAATAGTAACTGTACACATTTAATGTACAATGATAAATTTTATTTGTAAACTGTGAAGTTTAGAGTTATGAAGCTTAAATTTTTATTGATGTAAATTTTTTTACATTCAATTACAACAAGTGAGTTTCTTTAAACTAATTGAAAAAAAATTATATACATAATGCGGTTAAACATCATAAACGCTATTGAAAATTACGAAATAGTTAAAAGAAAATGTAAAATATTTTATGTACATAGTTTTGCTATTTGGTAACTTAAAGCATTTTTTCTAATTTTTCCTTATTGTTATCAGTTTGCTTGCGTTTTAAGGTCTGTTGTTTTATACATTTTTGTATATAAGTACATTTACTTCAAAAATAGTACTTTTGAATGGTAATACCGTACAGTTTTTAAATCTTATAAATTTTTCCCAAAGGTGCAACAATTTAATCATTTTTAATAGGAAAGAGTTCATCTACTTTTTTACATTTGGGAGATTTTCTGTTTTGTTCTCTCATTGCTAGTTAAGTTACTAAACAGACCTATTATATAAGTACCACTTGTTATATTTGCCCTTCTTTACAAGGAAAGGAAAAAACTTGATAAAAATAATGTTTTGTAGTTAAAAATTTTTAATGAACGCATTGTGTTTGTTATTAAATTCTCTTAGCAGTTTAATACTGTTAAAATTTTTTTAATCTCTTAGTGGTAAATTAGAGAATAATTTTTCGAAATATATATAAATCTTGAATTAAAAAAAACGAGTTATGGCTTTCTATACTAAGGTAACGATGTACAGGAACATTTAAATATAATATTGCATACTCTAAAAATAATTAAAATGTTGAGAAGAGGATGAAAGCAATAAACTAAAGAACTAAGATTAAGTAATTTACAAACTTTTGTGTCCAAATTAAAATTAAACACAAAATATAGTCGTATTTCAAAATGAAATTACACAATAATTGCCGGCCATTTATGGTCTCAGCACAAAATAATTTATTTTCTTGCGTGTTGTACTGTTGTGGTACTTGATAATGTTATCAGAAAGAGGTTTTATGTGATGTTTCGTTGACATTTAACAACTAACATCTTTGCGGGTTGCCTTCTAGAAGCCGTCCAAAGTGATGATCATCAGAACAAGAAAGTCTGTCTTTCTATCCGGTAATTGTTCATTATGCGTAAAATATCAGTTTGGATGTATAAAATGAAAAACAATAAATTACTATAAAACGTTAATGTCATTTACACATTCATGGTGTGTATGTGTCTGAATTTGTGTCTAAAGTATGCTGTTTTTGTTTGTTGCCGTTGTAGATAACAACTTGAATGGTAAAGTTTTTGAAGGGCAAGCAATATCAACAGGCAAATGTCATCATGTCTAAAACTATGTATGTTATTTAAATTCGAAAACGTTAGCTGCAAGTTTTTAAGAACTTTTTGTAGTAAATGAATGTGACCTCAGATTGCAAAAAAATCAACTTTATGTTTTGTAGATTTACACCTTTATTGTAGTTATTTTTAAAAAACTTAATTTACAAAAAGGGTTTATATTTATAAATTTAATAGAAAACTATTTTGGTGTTATAATGATTTTAATTTGGCAAACGTATTTATATCTAAAATATAAATTAGTTGCTTGGATCTGGAGTTTGAGAAATTCTTATAAAAAGAAAGATTTTTGCTATGAAAATTTTTCATTTGAATTATTCTCAGTATTTACTAATATTAAACATGATATTTTGGGTGACTTAAAAAAATATTTCTAACCCTAGTGTATCTTTGCGTTGGAGTTTTTGTTAATCGTTAAAATTACATATTTGGAGCCTTCAAGAGCCCTTAAATAATTGTCTTAAAACCAGACGTCGACAAAGAAAGTGTTTTCTATGCAGTATATTGTTGATTTTGTAATGAAGACAATTTCTGCCTTATACAATTATATTAAATAAAAGTTTATATGTTCTTATTGTTTTGCTTGGGATGTAGCATAGATCGCTTCCACGCAGTGCAATCCGGGTAATGCTAAATGATCTATACCATCTATACCATCATCTAAGCCAGCCTAAACAACTGGTAGTTGGGCCTTAGCACGTCTTTTTCTTCTCGTACAAACCTAAATGTATCCAAGCGAGCGTACAGGGCCAGAAGATCTGCCTTTCCTGCAAAAGTTCGGTAAGCTAGATTCAAACTCTTTATCTGAAAGGGACTAGACAAAACTTAAATGGGCCAAACAAAACTTGGAGACACGCCCTCCACCCTATTGGGCATCCCAGAAACGATAAAGATCGGCTGAGAAAACCGCCACGAAAGACCCTCAGTTGCCCCAGCGGCCCAAAACTTCTACCCTGAGCTCGATGTTATTACGCCTCTTAGTGAGATAGTTATGGATAGCCTCGTATTGGCTTTCATAGACACTAGTAAAAGTGACGGGACTATATCTCAAGATAACTTTAGGTTAGTCCAAGCGGCTCTTAGCAGTGTCTATAAGGACATAATTTCTGCCAATCCTGGCCCCTTTCCCTCATGACATGATGCGGACTGGTATCAGGGGCATGTTAAATTGATTGCTTGTGCTAATTAAAGCTCAGCGGACTTGTATAAGCAGGCAATTGACAGTCTCAGTGGATCTGGTCGGTGCTAGTTTCAGCTGTACACAAAGATCAGACTCAGAACCGTCCAAGATCCTTCGCCCGGACCCTCTATCCGAATGAAATTCTGGAACTTATGAATCTTAGGCTACCTACGGCCGACTGAAAGGTTGTTAAAGTAAGCGAACCCAAGGGCCACTTTCGCGACACTCATATCGTCATTAGCGATGAGACCCTCGCCCCACTCAACGCCTGTAAGGGAGAGATCAACGACGGGTTTGATTCGATCTCTCTCAAGATCTATATAAGCGACAACACGGGGACAAACTGAACCCATACAGACGGTCTCGGCCTCTACATACGGTTAAGATACATCGGATGACACAAAAAGTGTCATTTCTTAATCCGGATTTGCCGGTGCCTTTTCCGGCAAATAATGCTAGGATCCGAATATGTGGCAGGAAGTGAGGAGTCACTCCTGTCTAACGGGTGTGATTCCGACGCCACCCTTACGGCCAAAAACAATGATGATGAAGGTTGTACAAATTAACCTTCATCACTCCAGTGCTACTTCGGTAGCTCTACTCCTTCGCCTGTCACAAAGAAAGAGGATATTGTTTTAGTCCAGGAACCATGGGTCGTCAATGCCTGGGTTCCTGGACTATCTATGGACGGTTATAAAACCGCCTACGTCACTGGCCAAGGTAAGCCCAGGGCCTGAATTATGATAAAGTAAAATACTAACGCTCTTTTTCTTCGCAGATTAACCGACAGGGATAGCGTTGCCATAGCAGTGAAGACGGGCTCTAAGGATGTCTGGGTGGTCTCGAACTATATGTCCCACGATCATGGGGATTCGCCACCACATTACCTGATGAAGCTTCTGGTTGTAGAGGCTAACAACCGTCAAGTGCCAGTCATCATTGGGGCTGATGCCAACGCTCATCACAATATGTGCGACAGCACGGACATCAATGAACGGGGTGAGTCAATATTTGATTTTATATTAACCTATGACTTAATTATTGTCAATAGGTAAAGCGAGCCCACCTTCGTCACTTCGAGTAGAGGGGAGGTCTTTGATCTTACCCTGACAAACGTGGACTTGTCTGGTATTATCAGGAATTGGAGTGTCTCTCAAGAATGCTCCTTTTCTGACCACAGGTATTTAATTCACGATTTACATCTGAAATCAGTAGGTTTCAGAGACTTCCACTCCCACATAAATAGAAATCAAACGTACTGCTCCCTTTGATACTAACGACCACTGTGATCTTGATCGGGCAGTTAAAATCTTAACATTGCAGATCTGCTTTGCAGTAAAAGCGGCCTGCAATCCATCGAGGCCGAGAGGTAAGCCGAAACCCGCTTGGTGAAATACGGAGATTGCGGAGTTACGCAGAAAATGCAGTAAGCTTTTTAATAGGACCAAAAGTGACGATAACGGCTGCCCTGTAAGGAAAAACAAAAGGGAGTTTAAGTATGCTATACGAAGATCCAAAAGAGCGTCATGGAGAAATTTCTGTGGTAACATAGAAAATTCGCCTAAAACTAGCAGGCTACGCAGGATTCTTAGCACGTTCTCGAGAGCTATTGAGAGTATTCAGAGGTTGGACGGTTAATGGACGGAATCTGTAATCAATAGCGTGGAAACGTTGCTCAATACTCATTTCCCTGTAAGTGAGGGGATTGGCAAAGTGGCAACGACTATAAATTCCGCTTCTGTTTGCCCACCCACTTTCCAGGTGAACAATGCTTACATAGAGTGGGTCGTCATGTCGTTTGATTCCTTTAAGTCTGCTGGAATTGTCAATATCATCTCAGCGGACTTGCAACATGGCATGGACTTCATAAAACCATGGCTATTACGGATCTACAGTGCATCCACAAGGCATCTCGTATTAAACCTAAGCACTTTAGGCCATTAAGCCTGTCTTACTTAAAACGCTGGAAAGGATTCTCGATCTTCAAATCAGAAACTCTATAAATTCCGCGCTTATCTCTACGTCTACTCTAGGAAATGATCACGTGGAAAGGGGAGTGAAAAGAAGCAGTCCACAAGGTGGTGTGTTGTCACCTCTTGTCTGAAAGGTACGCTGCTACGCCGACTGGAACAAACGGGTAATAGGGTGATAACTTATGCTGATGACATTGCTATCGCGGTCTCGGGAAAATACCTAACTACACTTACAGAACGGATGAACTATTCACTCAATGATCTGTCTCAATGGTGCTGTAAAGTTGATCTCTATGTTAATCCTAGCAAAACGGCGGTTATGCACCTAAGCTTAACGACACTGTGCTCAGAGTAAGTAAAAGTTTGAAATACCTTGGGGTGATATTTGACCCTAAACTTCAATGGAAGGCGAACATTCGCGAAAGAGCTCGGAAGGCGACCTGCACGCTCTAGATCTGCCAGAGACCTTTAGGATCTAGATGGGGACTTCAGCCTCGAATCACCTTCTGACTCTATAAGGCAGTCATCGAGTCGAACATTATCTATGGTGCTGTTTTTTCGAAAGCGGGAAACCAAAAGCCTCTTGATAAAGCCAGGAGAACAGCCGCCATTTTGATAACTGGAGCTCTCCGTACTACCTCGACAAAAGCTCTGTATGCCCTTCCCCACTAGTTACCTACCAAGCTCTTGGTGTTGCAACAGGCCAAGTTTGATGCAGCCAGAATAAATGCCCTCTCACGCTGGATTAGGCCGGATATAGGTCACTCCAAAAATGTTGTTCGGGATGTGTCCATAACATCAATGGTGGACTACATCTCATCTACGCCTAATCTGGACTACGGGTTTCAAATCCACATTCCCAATAGGGAGGAATGGGTCTGCAACGAAGTGGTTGTGAGCAATACTGTTGACATATACACGGATAATTCTAAACTAGACGTCAGGGTCGGTTGCGGAATCTTCTCCAATAACCTTGGACTGAGACCCTCCTTTAGACTTCCTGACTGCTGCAATATATTCCCATCCGAGGTAATGGCTATTTTGAAAAAATCCGAAATAGTGCTTGGGGACGAACATTCGATCTTGGCATTCGGATCTTCTCGAATAGTCAGGCGGCAATCAGGGTGCTTGCTGGTGCATATTTTACATCTAAGCTGGTCCTGAGATCTCGCTTTTCACTAAACACACTATCGGAGCGATCACAAATTGACCTGTTTTGGGTCCCTGGTCACAGGGATATCCTGCCAAACTATGAGGCGGATGATCTCGCCAAACGGGGCACATTGCTTCCTAGCGTCTCCTCATTACCCGACGTTGGAATTCCTCTGGCAGCGGTTAAACTGGTCAAAAAGAACCACTACCTAGATTTGGCTCGCAAATTATGGGTGGAGGAAAGCTCCTGCTGTATTTCCAGACAACTGTGGACTACACTGAACCTTAGGGGAACCAGGCAGCTGCTCGGACTGGACAGGAAATTTATAAGTATTACGGTCTCGATATTTACTGGTCACTGTCTCATAGACAGGCATGCTAATAGACTAGTTTTGCCCTAAAATGATTTCTGTCGCAGCTGTGGCTAGGAGGATGAGGAAGGGACCGTACTGCATCGTGAGAGGCTGTCGTTCTTAACTAAAATTAAAACTATTGTTTTGCTTTATTAAATGCCAAATAATAAAATTTGAGTTTTTAATGATTAAAGGAATTTTAAATAATTAAGTTAATGAATAGCTTAAGCCGTTCTTATGTGATTTTTAAAATTAAAAAACACAACTTGCAAGAAATATATATTTTATGGTTGTAAGTAAATATTTGCAGTTTAGTTGTAAGCAATACTAATTGAGATCTTTGTATGTTTTACTCTAATATAAGGAATTACAGACAGTTTTTCTATAAAACTATTTTTTCTGAGATGGCACTTAATTTCAATTTTAAAAACAGAAAAACAAAACCGCACGAGTTCAGTGGTGAATCTTTTCACTAGAGAAAAATAGTTATTAATTTTCTTTAAGATCTTATGGATTAATTCTATGATACAATGCAGATATTTTAGAAGTGCTTGGGTTGTTAATTTCTCATTTTGAGTATGTGGTCCATGACCACAGGATACGGCTTGGGTCCCCGTGAAATAATTTTTCATGCGAATAAAACCAAAAAAAAGGAATCAACATGTATAAACTAATCACATTTGCACATAAGGGCATTATCCACATCTGTTGCTCACTGAAGCCTCTACGAAGTTTATTGCCTCTTTTAATGATCCCTCATACATATCAAACCAAAAGAAATCATAAAATCCTAAAAAAAAGAACTTAAAGTTGAACGCCATTGGATCCTATTAACCCACTGAAGTATACCATGCCCCTTTTCGGCCACTGAATTAACTTTGGCTTAAGTTGGCTTTTATTTTAATTTCTAAATGTAATGTTTTCTAAAGAATACAGGACACTAGCAGAATGCAATGCAGTTTTCGTCGAAGCATTTTTGTTTTTTACTTAAAAATACCCTACTATTTTCAACAAGCTTTTTTTGAACTTTTTGTCGCTAAAAATTATACTATTGGAAAGAGATTTTTCTAAATATTAACAATAAAAATAAAGTTTATTTCAGGAAAGAACTTTAAAATTTTTCGCTAATATAATTAAGATCATATTACATAATTATATTTTTTGCAGTAAAATATAACTTAAAATTAGCGAAAATGGACAAGAAATACATTTTAAATATAGCAGAGAGCAAAAATAGCTGATTACACTTTACGAGAATATTTCTATCAGGTCATTGCAAGAAAAATTAAGCGAATTCACATTATTTCAAATCAAAATGTTCACGTTCTAACTTACATCTCCTGATTTTAACATAATTAAAAATATTTGGGGTTGTCCTTCGCGGATAGTGATTACCTAAAGACATAAGCGACTGCTAGAAAAAGATTTGGGCTTCTTTGTATTACGTTAATTAACTTTGTTGTTTAATAAAAATACGTACATCAACTATGGAAATATTATTAATACACTTAATGAAAATGATTCTTATTATTTAATTGAAACTAGTTAAATGGTTCCAATTACATGAACGAAAAGACTAATTTTAAGTTTTTTACGTTCTCTGGAAAAGAAACTTTAAAATAATGTTAAAACTGACTTTATTTACCTTTGTGAAAAAGATATGAAAAACTAAAATTAAAGTGGTTTTAGGTGAGACTTTAAATACAAGTTTTCCATATTATATTTTTATTTGTGCAATTTATTATACACTTAATTTTTAGTTTTAAACAAGTAAGAATGCTATACTCGACTATGCCGAATTTTATATACGCATCACCATACACGTTTGTATAAACACATACCCACATTAATCGGCGTAGAAAATTCATATCTACAAATAAGTTTATTTTTTAATTTAATTTTTTTTAATTATTATTTGAACTGCTTGATATTAAATTATATTTAATTATGGCTTTAGTTCATTTTTTATTTTATTTTAAAACATTTCGAAAAAAATTATTTACAAAAATATGCGGATATTTTCCCAAGAAAGCAGGAAAAATTAGACACCAACAGAATGTAGCAAAGCTGCATTTTCTTCATCATAAAAATGTACTTAAGCCAAAATCTTATGTACTTGTTATAATAAGTTTTCTGTTTTGTTGTCCCAGCTAAGTAAATGAAATGGTTGCTGTATTAGATCCTAGAATAATTGTGGTGAATAAATATTAATCGGTTACTAGCCAGCAAGGAAGGAACACAAACGAGTGTTAAATAAAAAATATAGAAAAAAATAGAAGCAGACGTGGTGTCTTGCCTGCTGCCTCGAAGGGCAAAGTCCAATTTTACTGATATAAAACAAATAAATTTTCGAAACTATGACTGATCGATTGGCGTTTTTAGTTTTCTGTAGCTCATCTAGTGTCTTGGAAAAGTTAGGCTCAATACGAACATGGACGGATAGACGGAGAGAAGGCATCGCCTTATGGGGTCGAAAATGGATATTGTAGAAATTTCAAACGGAATGACATGAGAGTATCATGAACTAATTGTGTTTGAAGGAATTAAGTACATTTAAAATAGATTAACATTTTTATTTGGCCTTTCAATAAATAATCTGAGGGAACTCAATTTATGCATATTACAACTAAAATAAGTTTAGTATGTTAACTAACTTGTGCAAATCAGTGTTTTTTTCCAAGTCCATTAAGACTTAGAAGGACTAGATGCCAAATACCTTAATATAAACTGTAGCGAACAAGAAAAATTTAATTCTGCTTATAAAACATTAGAAATTAATTTCAAATCCATATCATATGTGACACTTTATTGGCATGTAAAGAAAGCCATCAAGTTTATGGAAAAGAAAAGAAATTTTTGTTCAAGTAGAAATAGAAGAACAGAAAGTATGACTTTAATATTTTGGACCGCTAACGCTTAGCCGTTTGTATTTGTCAATACGATAATGGTTTAATTAAATAATCGATATAAATTAACAGATTTACTTATATATATTAGCAATATAACTCAAGCGTGTTGGTCTTACATATAGAGAACTGCAGCCTATGTCTTTTTTGACAGTCTCTGTCTGCTACATTGTCCCATTCTTAAACGAATCTCGATTTGCACCTCGAAAGAAATGTCTTATTTTAAGAGGCGAGATGCTTATTAAGAAGTAAAGCGCTAAATATTTAATACATGGTGCTTCTACGATAACATATAAATAAATCTAATGTTTTTCAGATGGTAGTTTCAAAATTTTAGCGAAATGTAGCTTAGCCTTATATCGAGTGTTCTTTAAAGCCCCATAAAACTTACAAACCGTCAACCGAATTGTAATACTGAGCTTATTTTTTGTTATTTCTGAATAGTATACTTTCAGTGTACAAATCATCATGAATAGGTTGACGCTTGAACAGCGCTTCGAATTATACAGATTTTGTCTAACGGGCTTGTTAGTAAATAAAATCAAAAATCACTGCTATATATTCCCTTATATTAAGAGTATTGCATCGATTGGTGCAGCTTACAAGCTAGTAGCAAGCTGTTTTTCGTAAAAACTAAGCTTAATCCAATGTTGTGGCCGAAGGGGCTTGTTACCAAACTATGATCAATGATTTGGTGTTTAAAAATATGGATGATATTTTCCCAGCGGGTTGTGGTTTCAACTGAATGTTACAACGTACCATACGGCAATCACAAAAATTATGATTTTGATGCGATTTAAATCTAAAAAAGAGAGAAAAATACAGTTTTGCTAATATTCAAGTGTTTTAAAATATTTTGCATAGCGAGGTCTTGCTAGAGTCCTTTTATTTTTCAAAAGGCTCACGCACTCCATATGTTCAATATAGAAGTTCAAGTGTTCTTTTTCTCGATTGCTTTTTTGTAAGGAGGCTCTGTTTAAGAAAAATATGACGTGTTGGTAATAATATTTACTACTTCCATTATTGATTTGCAAACTAAATCACACACTTAAGTACACACAGGATTTGTATGTTTTATGTACAAATTTCTTGGATGGGATAAAATATATTCTTAGTACTAAGAGAAAATAAATATATTTAAGCAAATAAAAACTGATGATTTTACATTTACAAGAGCTTGCTTGCTACGGGAAAATTTATATTCTAAATACTTAGCAGATTTAAAAGAGATGAAGATGTTGCAATAAGGCTCATCATTATTTACAAATCGGTGAAAGAATATGCAAAGTAGGATGAAAAACAGAGTAGAGAAAAAAAAAATTCTTTCTGCTTATTTATTTATATACATTGATAGATATTTAATATATAAACTTAATCAACATAGACCTAATTACAGTTTAATTATTGTTTTACTTCAATGAATAATGTAAATTTTAAATAATAAAGTCTTTGATCGTTTAAGGCCTTAAACAAAAAATTTCAGTAAATTGTTGAAAAAATACACATAATTTATTGGATTCGAATAGAAAAAATGTTAAAATATTGCGAATAGTTATTTATTGCTTCTCTTTCCAATTCGATAAAATAAGTTTTTTCTTGTGTTGTTGTGGATTATATTGTGTCTCGTTGTTTCTAGTAATTTTATCTTGCGTCTAAGCAGTACGTAAAATAAATTTATTACACAAATTTCCTCTCAGTTCTAAAAGTTTGTATTGTGTTGTCATAAAAATCAGTACGAATGCGTTCCTATGCCATATTATACTTTTCTTCATGTACGTACTATTTAAGTATATATCTCTTATATATATTTGTGTAGAACTTTAAAGATTGATAAGTTGAAAACATTTTTATCTGGTCTTGACAATTTTTAGATTAAATTAGTAAGAGTGCTTGTTGTATTTGTAACATTAAGATTAATCTCACATACTTCATATTTCCTTACAAAGTGGTTTAAAAACGCATTTTGACAAATATATGAAACATATTGAAATAAATCTGGAATTGCTTAGCATGTCAAGTATTAATGTGATATTTGTACTCAATTTCTACTTTGATTTTAAATTTTAAACCTACATATAAATAAAAAGTGAGGAGAAAAAATAAAAACAATTCATTATAACTTGGGAAAACAAAAGGAATAATTCTTGGTTCTTTATGGTACATCGACATAGAATTACCACGGTCGGTTTGTCAATGCATGCTACGATATCTAGCAATCTTAACTTTAGAGAAAGTTTTTACTACTGTAAAAAGTCCGAAATGTCCTAGGATTTTCTTTGTCCGCAACATTTATTTCACTATTTAGTTGAGATATTTTTTCGGCAGTCGTTGAATTAAGTAAAAATGTAATGCTTCTAATTTAATTCTTCTTTATAATTGTCTAATATTTTAATTTATTTCTAATATTTCTAACACATTTTTTTTTTCAAATAACGGCTGACTTAAATACGCTCGACACCAAGGCGAATCAATACTAGGTGGTCGCAATGGCGAATTGCATAATTTTCGCCAAAACCTGAACTGTCAAACTCCATACATAAAAAATGTGTAAATTTTTTTTATATGGTATTTGACACTTAACGTTTCGGCGAAAATCAATGAATTCACTTTCGAGACCACCTAGTATATTTTCGCCATGCTCGACACGATTTTCTTCGTAAGTAGAATTGCTTGCAATTTATATTTTAAAATAAAACTTTTGGCAGGATTTTGTTTTCAATTTTTATTTTTATTATTCCAAAAAAGTAAAAATACAAAAAACATTAATAAATAATATTTTGTTTTTTTAAGGTTTCAATTTTGTATCAATTTTACGATTTGTCGTTTCTTTTTATTTTTCTTTTTCTGCAAATTTTGTAATCTCTTTTACGCTTAATTGATTAAAAAAACTTTTGTCTTTTAATAACTTCGAACTACAGCATACTATACAATCTATATATGATATTCGTGTAAATTGCAATTGTGTATTAAGGTAATAATCTATGTACATAAATAATTTATGTTTCGATAAAAAATCATGCGATGTTCGCATTATGCAATATTTCGTCTAAAAAAAATGAGTTCTTTGAATAAAAAAAAAAAATCAAAATCAAGGTGTCGGCTTGTTTTCTGGAAACCAACACATAATTAATGCTCTTGAAGTATTCAATTGCTCCTCGTGTTTCGCAGTGCCTTAGGCAAATCAGCAACCCATACATGGAAGTCTGCAAACTTAGTTATAATTTGCATATTTCAGTATCTTTGAGACGAAGACATAAAAAAATGAAATAAGACTCTGAAACTTCCAAGTTGTTCACCCGATTTTCACGAAACAAAAAACGATTAATAAAAGAATACATATAAATAGACATCGCAGTTGCGCGCTATATAGCAGTATTAGTTGTGTTAAAAAATTAAGATATTGTTTCTTCCACAGGTTTTGGAAATCACTGTTCTGGTGCTTGTTCCTGCACCAGGAATGCTGATATTTTGTTGCGAGAGAAGGGATTAAAATTTTTTATTCGTATCAATAAAGGAAGTGACAATCAGCTTTGTCTGTTTTAAGCTAAATGGTTTTCCAATATCTGAAGTACTATCCTTTATAAAAAGATCTCACTCAATTGTCAGTTAGATAGATTTTAAATTTATTTCCCATGCTTTTAAAGAAATATGGGTGAATAATATATTCATAAGAAGTGGTAGGTTAGAAATAATATTGTTAACAAGTTTATTTAAAACTACAGCCAGAAATCAAAATTAGCAAAATCAGAGCAAAAAATTATCTTTGTAAAAGTCCTTATTTTTCATGCTTAACAATTTTTAACTTACATGCATCGCAGCGCTCTCTAAACACTACAAGAAACGTACACTGTGCAGCCTTACTCATTGCTTACTTTTTCTCAAACAATCACCAGCCGGCATGACCTAAAATCTACCTTGTATTTTTTGAGCAGTAGACACCGATAGCAAAATAAACTACAACATTCTTTCAGCCGTTTTAGAGTTAAAATGGTATGGATTTTGAATGAATTCATATGTTTATATATTGCATTCTATCTAAACTTTTTGATTCAACATTTTTTTTTTCTAACACCATTCTGGATCTACGATTTTTTTTATATACTATATTTTTATTTGTTTCAGTTTTACACATATGCAATGACAATAATATAATCTTGTGATTAGCTATTTTATTATGAATGTTACTTTAAGTTGAGATGTTTATAACAAATTTATTATAAATTTTATGTTTTGCTAATAAAAACTTTATTTCATATTGTATCAAAAAGAAATTGCTTTTTTAATGCAAATTGCAAGTTTCTAATCATAAGAAATTGTTTAAGATTAAAAGCAAGTTTGTTTGCGGAGTACATGTGCTCACATGCAGTGATCACAATTACAAAGTTTTAAACAAGCTTCCTCATAAAATGTATATTTTATGGAATAGTTCAGAAAAACATTTAACTTTATAGAAAAAACACAGCGCATTTTTCCAGAACCTTAACTTTTATAGAAAAAAAATTTTAAGCTTACAAATAAGCGGAAGGTTTGTTTTTTTTTTGTGGGATTTCATTTATATTTGAGTGCTGGCAAGATAATTAATTGGATGGAAATTGGAAAACCGATTCTAAAGATGAAAGTTTGTGGAAAAAGTTCTGATAACATTTAAAGTCCTGAGCATGGTCTCTTTGTTGGAGTGGCTACTGAAACATATGCAAATAAAACTACAGTAGGTAAAAAGTTTAATAATTTTTTTAGGCTTTGTGAACCACCGCACAGTGGCATGAAATACAAATAAATGGAAGCTCTAAAACATTTTTCAAAAAAGAGGTTATCTACTATAACGCCCTGTGGAACTACCCTGTACTGAAGCAGGGTGTATGCAAAAGCAATAGGGAAAGCTTATGGCCTTCTCTATAAATTGCTGTTTGTTTTATGAAAATCGGGTAAATACTTTAGAAGTTCCAGACTTTTATTCCATATACTTGTATTTCACGCCACTGTGCACCGTTACCTTAGCTATCATATTTTCTTACCTTAATAAATCCCTTTCGTTATGACTGAGTGGATCCTTTAAATCTAGTGTTTCTTTGATAAATTGCTAAGATGTGTTCATACTTTCTAAACGTTACTTAAATGACTTAAGAAATTATTTTAATATATTTTTCATAACAAATCATTGTCAATTTAAAATGTCTTGATTATAATGATTTAACATTTGTAGAGATATTTTTTTAAATGTGTTATCTCCAAGCTGTTTTATTTATTTCAACTTTGCCTACAGACTTTGAAAATTTAGTATTTACTACGATGAACATCTAACAAGAAATATGCCTAAACATACATATTAAATTTACGTAACACACACCCACACATGGGTGTTTCCCGTAGGCAAGAAACAATAATAATCATTAAAATATCTCTATGTTTGCACACATATAGTTTTTATTTATTAAAAAACACGTACTGGGTAGAAATACGCACTTTGCAGCATACGTGATCATATAGTTTATTTCTTGGAAATATTTTACCTTTAATTTTTTGCATTTATTTAAAAAAATTTATAGAGTAACTTGGTTTTAAATGGCAATATAAAAGCTTCGATTATACCTTTAAAATATTAAAAGACAAACAGAATAAAATTTGATAAAACTAATGCTGTGTAACTTTGTGTATCTAATTTTAATTAGAGTAAAGCAAGGCAGTCTGTGGTAGTCGCATTGAGTTTACTCTCTGAGCAGTAGCCCAAAACGTTATAAAATTAATGTACAAATAAACTTTAATCTTGTAGAGCCTTTCTAAAGCTCCCCTAGATGCTTGAGTTTGGAACAAAAAAAATCATTTTTTTGAATAATACAGCTGAAGTTAGCAATTAGTATCACCAGCTATCTATAGCTATCGGCAGTTGCGTACTAATTTCATATAAGTTTTTACTCTACGCGGATATCGTAGTTTTCGTAAGGGATGTATCCGATGCCTGCTGAGCTCTTTTGCGATATATTGTCTAATGCCGAAAGATAGAAAAGATGGCGCAATAGTTATTTAGTTCTTAAATGTGTTTCCATCTGATAGACTATTTCTCACTGCAGGTTGTGTTCAAAGGCCTAGACGGCCTTTGGTTGATTTGAAAAATTTCCAATTTTAACGCCAATTCTGCTCAAACTCCAAAAATCACTTATCTCTTATCACTTAGCAAAACCAAACCTCTCCAATTTTCGAATTAAAAAGAATTTTCTAGTATTAAACAAAAAATTTTTACAAATCTTTTGCAAATCAAAAGGTTTACGATAGTAATTTAAAAGTTTAAAACAAAGATACATACACATAAATATTTTTGTTGTTTTCTGGCTTGGTTATATTACTCTTTTTTAATTAATTACAAAATTTCGTAACCAAAAGTGTGAAGATATTTATAACATATTACACAAAAGAAAAAAAAAATTAAGTCATTCAAGAAATAACTAATTTGTATTTACAATAAAAACTCATACAACATTAAAAATTTTAAGTATTCATTTCTAAAAATAACTGAAATAATATAGATAAAATTTTGTTGTTTTTTGTGTATTACCAATTAAAGGGTTATGCCAGCAATTAGTATCTTTAACCACCATTATAAAATACACTTTTTTTATTTGTTATCTCAAAACACTTAACAACACAAATATTTTATTTTTTTCAATGAAATCTTACTAATAACTTTATACCCGAGTATAAGGAAACAGAAACAGACAAGGAAAAGGGTGTATTTAAATTACCTAATAATCCTGTAAGCACCAGCAATAACAGCTTAACTCGTTTTTTTGAAGTTTTCACCCACATATATAATTTTATTTTTGTCGCGTTAAATCAGGGAATATAGCTGTTTAGATTATGGAGTAAAAAATACTCTGTTTTTAAGCTACAAAGATGAAATTTGACTTGCATTACAGATTTGAGTGTTAGAAGTATAATTATAGCAATAACTTAATTTGTTCCTAACTTGACTTTAGCTATTATTGTTTGTGGATACAGAATTAATAGACAATAAACAAAATAAAATAGTGGTTATTTTGTTAGGAACTACTTGAACAAAAAAAAAAACAAAAAGAAAAATGGTGAAAAATTTAAAACTAATCAGGAATTCTGCGCAAAGTATTAATAGTAAGCATTTACTGTTCGAATTGTTCCTAAAAGTAATAAAATTTCTTGGTAAAAGCTGTTGTATTTTAATTCGGACTAGCGATTTATTGTTTTCGCCAAAAACCAGATGTAAAATGTGTAACCATACCCGTAGTCCTCCCTTTCTTCACAACGAAAAAGGAATAGAGAAAACATTTAATAATTTAGATACAATTAAGAAAGATATAAGGATACTTGAATTTATTTTTCTCCTTCATTAAAGTAATGCTCCGTTGAAAACTTGTTTAGTTTCAAAGAAAAAACCTTCTAAATTATTTTTTTGGGCTTAAAAAAGAAAAATCACCGTATTAGCAATGTTGCAATACACATTTTCAAGGACAGTGATAACCTCTCATATTTGCATGTACATGCATAAGAAACTAATTAAATAGTTTTGTATATTCGCTGTGTCAAACTAATTTTTTAAATGTTAAATTTTTTGTGAACATATGTATATCTTTCTTAACTTATTTTTTTTTTCAATATTTATATGTTTATTTTTTGTTTGCTTCCCTCAAATGTTGCTTTTATTGAAACTCATATTTCAGTAAGTGACAATCTATGTAAATATTAATAAAATAGCAACCACACAAGTACAACCACATTCTGATAATTCATTTTTTACAGATTTTAAAGCAGTGTCCTTTTATACAGTATAACATATTTTATATTTTTTTAGTTTTCATTAAACAATGTTTTTAGAGTATACAAAGATCAGTTAAAAAATCCCTTTTTTATCCTAATACCTTAAAATTCAGTGGAAGAGGAAAAGACCCCAAATTTTTTTTCAGGTTTATGTGCTTTTTATAGTTCTGTATGCGTAAATTCTGTTTTTATTTATAAGCGAGCATTAAAACACTTATTTTAAATAATTTTATTAAGTAGATAAATGAAATCTTAAAAAATTTTCATATCGAAAAATCAATATGAACTTAAAAAAGGTTTTTTTCAATATTGTTTTTTTCCAATATTTCTAAATTTTCAATTAAACATATTTTTATTACATCTCTTAGACAACATAAAAAGCAATTAACGGAATTCAAAAACTATGAAATGAAGGGAAAGATAAATAATAATAAATCATATAAAAAATAAATACACGCTCGCGAAATAATAATTGTTGATATAAATAAAAAATAAATTAATGAAAGGTGCTCTACATATGTACAAGAATATTTCGACATCCCCAGAGAAATTCGAAATTCCCTTAGTGTCAATAGCTACACAGGTACCCTACTTCAGGGAAGAATTTACTTACCAGAGAGAGCTGATAGATTCGCAAGCCTTTCCGAAATTTCACAGCCATTTCGACCATGTAAAAATTAACGCGTTTAAAACACAATGCGGTAGAGGCTGACCTTCATTTTGACCTGCGAAATAAGCCATTTGTTTCCCAAAAAATTTTCTAAAAACAAAGTCATTCTCTTTCACCTTCTGCAATCGATACCTTCCATACGCTCCAAAACATCTTGAGTAGATGTGTGTTTGCCTTTTTAATAATCATCATCTCGATTGTCAAACTTTATTATTTCTGACGGTGTTACTTACAAAACAGAAGACCACCAAAAAAGTAACACTTAAAAAATAACATTTTAAAAAATAATTTTTTTATTTCATCAAAAGATTTTTTTATTTTAATTTTATATCTTAATTTTACTGTAGTCAAAAATTAAAAATACCAAAAAACGCAAATAGTTTTCCGTGGTAAGATTTTAAAATCTTTTGTATATCTGTATTTTTTAAAAAGTTGTAATGAAACCAAAGCTGTAAAAAAATATTTATGTTACTAACCGTCAGGTTAACATAAAATAATTTATTAGTATTTATTACAAAATTTTGGTTAGAAGATAACATGAATGATTAATTTCTTGTTATAATACTTTTTTATATAAGTAATATTTATAAAGAATACCTGCCTAAAAGAAAATACACCAAAAACGAAATGTATTTTTCTACACTTTACTTAAAAAAATATAGTTAGTGAGAAAATTGTTTATATTAAAATAAAAACTGATAGAAGATTAATTTTTTAAATAGAATTAATATGAAAGCATATTTCCTAAAGAAAATTTTTTTATAGCAACACTGTCTTCTTTTTAAATTAAAACGGAATAATTATTTTATTGTTTTGCTTTTAGATTCACTTTTTTAAGTTAAATTTTGTGTTGATTGATTTATGTATGCATTTGTAACTTGTTTGCTTATTATTATTACTTTGTTTGCTTATTATTATATTACTATTTCCTATAAGAATAAGAACACACAAGTAAGAGAATATGTCTCTGTTTTAGGTTTTTAGTTTCCTATAGCGCAATTGAACAGCTGCTGCAATACAGTTGAAAACACAGGATAAAACAGAAGCTTTCAAATTAAACACTTGAATTTAAATTTATTATCTCGTACACTCTCTAATTTTAACACTTCACCACGAAAAGTGGAAAAAGAGTTTACATAAGTTTGTCATTCCGTTTGAAATTTCTACAATATCATACCTCATAAAGTGCATATATTCTGAGTCATTACATATAACGAGTGGATTTAGTGATATACGTCTGTCTACCCGTGTTTATGTGAAATCAACTTTGCCAAGGCACTAGGTAAGCTAAAGAAAATTTAAATGTGCTAATCGATCTAACATGGTTTCGAAAATGTTTTCATTGAAAATTATTACATCTGTTCCATAGAATGTATAGCATGACAAGAAAGCTAAATGTGTCTTCCTCTTCCCTGCTACACCATCAGCAGATATCGACATCGTAAAGTCAAATCCTTTTTAAAAAGTACAAGAGCACCTTTATATCCGCCTGATTATCTAGTAAATAGTTTTGTTGCTTAAGAATATCAGCCTCGTAGAGTCTGATCTCTAACGCTTTGCAGTACATACCACTTTTCCTTCCAACAAGCTTTTTTAGATCATCTTTATATATTTCAGAAATGGATTTCAGGGTTAATATAATCGGTTTTAATGTTGTCTAGTCCTTACTTACCAACTGTCCATTTTACCTTAATTAATTTTATTTTAATTGTATTCTTGAAGCCCGCTTAATGGTCAGTTTCAAGTACTCTACATTTGCGTCCGTTGCAGTTGATTTTTATATTTCCTATAAATGACACATCATTGTGCATAATAAATTTTCAAAGGATATAAGCACTACTTTTTCCCAATTAGAGCTTGGCCACATTGCAGCATATGCCTTTTAAACCTTTGCCTACGAATTGTTTCTTAATTTTAGATTTTGATTATAGATTACTTCCAAAAATATCGCTTTTTTTTAACCGTAACAGTATTCTTTTTCGAGTTTTGGCAGCTTAAAAATAGGTATTCTTTTTCTTGTGAAAGGTATAGTGTTGTTTTCTTCTGGATTAATACCAAGCCCGCAATGTAAAAGTTCTTGGAGCTGCCTCCATTTCTTCCGACATAAGAGGAAATTTTCCTCTTACCAATAGCGCTAAATCATGAGCGTCTGCTTTTGTGATTGCCAAATTGATTTACTCGCTTACAAACCACATTGCATTAATTCGCAAATAAGGCAAATAGTAGTTGAACTAGTTTATTAATTTAATTATTTCCTTTTTTTAATATTATTTTGGGTGTCTATATTCACAAAGAGGATGAAATAGCATCTTCTTCTGGAGTGCACCTAGCATTGGAGGCTGTATTATATGCACAAGCTAGCTCTGCAAAAATTTCCCTTTGCCAGAAAACTTTCACTATCCAATCCTTTACCTAATTTTGTGATCTTCCAGATCATTCAAGCGTCTGTGTTATTTCGTGAAGTTATTGTGCTAAAATAAAATTCAGAGGAAAAATTGTCTTGCAAAATATGTGTTTTAAGCTAGACAACAACAAGTTATTAAAGTTGCACCCTTGCTCTCTTCTATTCATGCCACCAAAACGATTATTGCCCTGGCTTTTATTTGATGATTGCAACAAGTTTTGAGCTCTACGGTCAGGGGGCTGAAGACTTCAATTAATATTATCGTTGGATTGTTCTTGGTGTCTTCCCTGATTAAAGTTAGTGTTGTTTTTCCGTCTAAAACATTCGTTTAACAAATGTCTCTTTTTATGGAAAAATTGCAGAATTTTGCGAATCCACAGAGTTCCCTTGAGTGTAATCTACAGGCATTGAATTTTTAACCGTTTGCTGCCTTAGTGAGAGTTGTCTAACTTCATTCACTAATAGTTGGACTGTTCGTACAACGGTTCCTGGGCTTGCACTGTCATAACATTTGACAACCGCATGTTGGCGCCTAACAGGTTTTGTGCATACTTTGTGATCTTAAACAATTCAGGTAGTTTGTCATTTTCATGCCCAATGAACCTGGATACCAATTTCGGGTCACGTAAGCCACTTATATAACTTCCTACCGCTGACTGATTGCAGTAGTCCACCATAGATTTCCGATGCGATGCATCCTGCCATTGTGCAGCAATTAATTCTGTTGCGTCTATAAGAATCCCTTCTAACCTTTCGCCAAATTTAAATGCGCTTTCCGTCGATGCTTGCTTACTGCTAAATTGTAACTCTTGTATTTCATAAAGGGTTTTGGCCTTTTTAAGTTTTTTGTCTGACAGCAAAACATAGGGCTTCAATTGTTTCGAAATCCTTGTTGTGCAAATATGAGTAGGCGTTTCCAAAAGGTCTTGTTTTTGTACATTTCAGCAGCTCGGCTACACCACCTGCTTCCAAGAGTTTATCTTTCGCAATCATACAGCCTTCAATGAATTTACTCATAAACTCTGGGCCATCTGCGCCTTAGAAAATTGGCACCATTTGTGATACATTTTTCAAAAGTTCCGTAAAGGAAGTCATATTGTTAGTTGATATTTCTTCATTTATTCGGTCTGCAAATTATATTTTTCTCAGCGATGGTGACCTCCTCTTCGAAATTTCCTGTGCCGATGCTACCAATTTTCAAATTAATGTGTTATCTATCCTTTCTGTGCTCTCTGCGAATCGTCGAAACTTTCTTTGTAGTGTGTAGTTCGCTAAAGTTTTTAGATGTCGTCTCTGTTGTATAGCCTCCGCTCCCTGCCTTTTTTGCATTTATAACGATGCTCCGAGTTTTGGATTTCAGGTCAAGAGCCGTTGCTTTCTGTACGAATATCCTTATTATAAATCGTAGAGCTGCCGTCTGCGTGTTCTATTGTTATTCTAGGAACTCTGGAATCCTCTTCTGTCAATACTTGACTAATTGATGGAGTGGGTGACCTAGTCTTGTGTATAATGTCGAGTTCACGCTTTGCATTTCCTAAGCTTATTTGTAATCTTTGTACGGTGTCGTCTTGTACGTCTATTTGCTGTTGTTGTTTGAGTTGTTTCTTAAATTCATTCTCACTTAACCCCTTTTGTCTTAATTTTTCAACCAACGATGCGTTTTCTTCTACTGCCTGTTGCAATAAACTATCCGTATAACTAATCTGTTACCGTAATTTCTAAAAGTCCCTTTGTGAACTTCAAGTCTTCTATCCTTTTACTTAAATCTGCCGACTGTTTCTTATTCAGATCTCCTATCAATTGTAGAACATAACCAACTTTCACTAATTTTGTTAGTTTCTGGTGCCTTATATTGTCCGTAGGAGTTTCTGTAAATTCTTTGCCTTATTTCAAAGTATTCAATTCTGTCCTTGATTTTGGGTTGTCTATTTACACACCTAAAAATTTTAAAAGTATACTTACCAGCACCAACAACATTTCCGCTATTCCCTTCAAAAGTTAAATTTTTATAACGATGCACAATGTACTGATTACGAGTAAACCGAGACGTTTACTCCTTACAAACTTGATGTTTGCTTTGTTTAAAATGGCTTAGGTTAGTTTTTAATTCTACCACTTTTTATCTTGGCAAAGATTCCAAAGGCGTACTGCTATACAGATGCTTAATGACCCGTAGGACTTTACCTCTATACTCAGTGGTTACTTTAAAGTTTTCTTTACCACCGACTTTACCGGTTTGGTTCACAAGCAAAACAAATCGAATCAAAACATCTCCCAATGTGGCCAAAGTAATTAGCAGTTTACTAATAGTTCCACCAATTCAAACTTATTTAAAGACACTAAAGGCGTACTGGTATACATATGCTTAATAACCCATAGTGCTTCAGTTCCATGTTTATTTGGTTTCATAACTTTCGTTGCTATAAAATCATTTGCCAGAGTCAGAATGGATTTAAAACCAACCAAAATTTTATTTTATTCCTGGAGGGTCCCTTGGGATTCGCAGGAAACTAATTCTTTTATTACCGGCTGCACCAAATGTTTGAGTTGTTGTGTAAAAGAAGAACAATGTTTGATTAATTTCATTTATTAATTTGATTTATTTATATAACCTGCAGGGTCCCGTACAAATTTCAGGTTATAACTATTTGTTTAAACTTCTAATTTACAACTCCATATTTTAACAATTCTTAATCACTATTTACACTTAATTCTTAACGCTAAAATTCCGATTAAACAAAATCAGCATTTCTAAAAATAAATAATTTAAATAAATAAAGTGCTGACTGGTCAAAAAAAGAGTCAGCACTTTTCAATTAAAATTGAGTACATATTTATTAATTTTGATTTACTAATAAATATAGCTTAAAAATACGAGGGTGCCTCTCAACAATAGTGTTCAAATCGGATAAGTAATTAAATCGATTTTCCCACCTTGTAAATTTTTCTTCTGTTTCTTGGTTTTTTTGGTCAAAAATCATGGTAGCTAGTTGAACCGAGCATAAAAAACCTTAAAAAACCTTAAAGTATTGTTTGTGACAAAGCTTGGGATATATATGTATATCTCCCAACCATGCATCAAAGACAATGTTTCCAAAAGTAGTATAACGTAATTGCATATTCCATAACTGTAGGCAGTTCATATATTAGCTTTAGGCCAAGTTATCACATTTTAAAAAAAAATTTCCTTTCTTATGTTTATTTCCTTTCTTATATTTAATTGATACAAGCGTCCAGCAAGAAGCAGAGGCTAAATATGGATTTTTATAACTACATTTTATTTGAATGAAAATAGATTACTAATCGCCCTTAATATATTTTTATAAGCTTTTCATAAATACAAAATCTGTTGTACATGTTTGTTACTTAATTTAAACGAAACATAACTTTTTTTACCACAAACACAAATAAAAAAAGTTAGAGTGCTGTATTCGGCTACCCAAAATTTTATATACCGTTCACCATTTATGTACATCTGCTTTAGTGATGAAGTTCCTATAAAAAAAAAATCAAATATTGCTGTGACAGAGAATTAAAAATAAAAAACACAAATTAAATATGATATATAATTTTATATAAAAATGTCATCGGCTCTTAATGGGTTAAACATTTTTTTAAATTTTAGTATTTCCTGAAGATCTAATCAAAAGCTTGCAAATGATACCCATACTAATCATATTCAAGATTTTTACTATTTTTTAATTTTCTCTCGTTCCATACATTTGTTTTTATTATTATTTTTTTTATTTTTTTGATTGGAGTTACTTCTTTTCCAAATATATGGAAAATTAGAGGCAGGCGTCTTTTCTAGACTCGTAGGGATTTTTATGTTTCCCTACATTTTTTAGATTTTTGTGATTTTGCTGCGGCCTTCTGCAACTACTGCATTAAATCATTTATCTATGTCTTTTATTATTCTTAATTTTATTACGAAAGATAAATAAACAAACATAGTTCTGACTTAAAACATATACATAGCTTATATATATATATATGTTTTCCTAGAAATAACAAAAAAAACGAACTTTATTTCTATAACTACTACTATAAGTGATGTAAGTTTTATATGGAACAAATGATTTTTTTAATTTTAACAAAAAATCAATACCACTTTTTATACAATTTCAAATAATCAATTAACCATAAATCATTGCTTGTTAACCGATTAAAGCAACAATAGCGACGAGTTAAAGACTAATTTAAAGTTAAGGAAATTTTAACACTGTTGAAAGTAGTTTTTTATTTCGTATATTGTATGTTCCAATAATCTTTACAGATTACAAAAAAAAAAACATCGTGACGGAAGTCCGTGGAAAGATATATCTTTATATTGTCGTTATTAAGATTACTTTTTTAATATTCTAAGAACCACTTCGAGACTTCTACAGAAAATATATTTGTATGTGTAGATTGATGTTGTTGGTGCTTTAACAGCATTAAACAAGCTAAGTTATCATGGTAATAATGAACTGAAAAGGGTTAAAGGCCAACTAACACGTGGTACGAGTAAAGGAGTAAAATACTTTTAATAACAAAACAATTTAATAATTTTTTTTGTTTAATTTCTTAATAGCAGCATTATAGTTTTTAATCACAGCATTATAGTTCTACGACAGAAAATATATATGTCGCCACTAATAGAGTATGAATCTTTGTTTTGCTTATGTTTCCTCATTGCATGAGGTTTAACATTTTATGTACATACTTAAATGTCAAGTCTATTTCGTCTCACATACACATACATTTATATTTTAGCAAGAAGATATTTTTCGCAGACGCTATTAAGGATAATTTAAATATAAAACAAATAAACCTTAGCTGAGTTTCTATAGTAGCAGATTCTAAATGAATTTTTCAGACAATGAAAAAAAATTTATGTTTTTTTAGAGAGTAACTGAATTTTTCAACGTGGGAGGGATCATATTTAAATAGAATAAAGCAAACTGTGAATGACGAAATTCCTTTTTTGTTCGAAAAACACATGAAATACAGTTTGAACACATGTTTTAAGTCCCAGCCCACTCATCAATAGCATTGGTCTTGTTTATTTAAGTGCACCAGTTCAAATAAAAGTAACGGATCGATGAAAGAAATATATACCAAGTAAGGATATATGGTCTCCACAGCATCGTTTTTAAAAAAGTGTAGACCAAAGAAAGCATTCACAACAAATTTATTTCTTTTATTTAAGCATTGTGGCTATGTTGTTTGGTGTCGTGATATTATATGCTTATTTACAGTTGAAGATGATGTACATAAAAGTTATATATGCTTATTAGTGATAAATGTGATTCACTAGTGAATGTTCTTAAAAAAAATAAATTAAGAAAATGCTAAAAAACCGTGACAACTTTTCCCTTAAATTTGAAAAAATAACTACTGACTAAGAGAGAGCCTCCTGTTAAAATTTCAAATGAGAAGTGGCCAGTTCCAATAATCGATGTCAATAAACTAATAAAAGAACCTAAGCTATTTTCAACAAAAAAAGGAAAAAATAATAATATTAATAAATAAAAATAATAATAATTAACAAAAAACAAACGCTGTGAAACACAATACACGCACTAACTAGGAGGAAGAAACAGGCAAATAAATAAATAAATTAATAAACTAAGAACTACTAACTTTCAAATATAGAGTCAAAATAACAAAATAATAACACAATTTTTGTTTCGATTTAAAAGATTCGAATACATTTCTAAGTTTATTTCAAGTTTTTTCTAAATAAGAAAAATTACATAGCAGAGTAATGTGTCTTTGAGATTGAAAATTATTAAAGAACACTTATTTCGATGAGTGTGTAACTAAACATTGAAAAAATTTTAATATAAACAATATTCTTATTTTATAAAATTGACCTTGGAAAAAAAATCATTAATATTGAACTTAAATAATTTGAACACAGCGGGATATTAGATAGCTGTTTCGAATATGAAATTTAGAAGATCACCCTAGAATGTTACAAATGCATTTTTTTTCAAAGATAAACTTATTTAAATGTCACTTTTAGTTGTAATAATTTTCTGACTATCGTTAAATGAAAGCCAGATTTTTACCTTATGATTAAATAAATAAATTATAATTTAATTCGCACAACGCTCAACTTAGCGAACTGTTAAAATCCACCGTGAAGTTGGCCATGCAACCGAAGACCATGTGGATATCATTAAACTTCTTCCTATATAAAACCATGTTAGTTTTTAAACAAATGTTGAACTGGTAAAATATATGTGCTTATTCTTACCGCGGAGCTCTTTTTATCCTAGACAATAAAACACGAATTCGGCTCGGCTCATCAATATAATAAAGTAAAAATGCGAATATAAAAAAAAATATTTTGTGAATAAAATATTTTAAGATTTTCAGGGTTTTTTTGCACCTTAAAATTTTGAGTTAGAAAAAAAAAGTTCACACCCTTAAAGAAGGTAAAGCTATTTGAGAAAGGAACACTTTCTTACAAAGGAAATTGATGCGAGCAGAAAGAATTATCTGCCAAAGAAGCAAGCCATCAGTAAAAAAACACGTGGATAATAGAGTCAAAGGAAGCGCAATGAGTATTTAAATTCTGATGTAGGAGTATATTGAATTAGCTGAAAAAAATCCGTTATAAATTGCAATAATGACTATATAAATATATGAGAATTCAGAAACTAATCACAACTACTAGACAAAAATACAATAAATATGACAAGGCAAGTTCGCGATTACTAGTGCAAATTCATAGGCCAAACATTTAAAGTCAACATTAAAATAAAGTCAAATATGACCAAGCAAAAATTCTAAGAGAAATAACGACACTTACAAGGGAGTGTTGTGTCGATATACTTTCTAGCTGGTTGCTGGAGCAGTCTTAACGGAGTCTTGGGTCGTAGTCGAGACTATAACAAAACATAAAACACGTGTTTCTAACTATAACAAATCGTAACAAACAATAATCTCTCATTTTCTTACTTTACGTTTAACAGATTGTATTTGAGGCTTAGAATTTAGTAGCTGGATACTGGTGCTATAGGACGCTTAAAGGTAAGACATTATGTTTAGTCACTTAAATTTAATACGGGCAAATCGGGTGCCTAAATACCTCATATCTGCAATAACTACGCACAAATTATTAAAGTATAATATTAGGTGCGTTCCCGTACTCAATTTTTGGATCCCGCGGGATCCTTATGTTACCGAAAACTGTTCCCGTGCTACAAGTTTGGGTAGAAGAGAGAGCTCTTGAGAGAATAAAATTCTTCTTCTTTCTGCACGAAACAGCCCAGACTTTTTCTTTGGGTAAGTTTGTGTAAATTAAAAAACAATCAGCTGATTGAAAAGTAAACAGTAGCAAATACGAAAATTTTATGTTTCATACACGCAATTGTTTCTCAAAACTTTTATTTGTAAGTTTTATTCCTATAAATATTAAAATAAATTCAAGAACATACAAAATATTTGTGTTCCTTTGTTTAATATAAACAACTGCATGCATATTTTGCTCGACATGTTGTTTTGGGATAGAAATTTGGTTTTTTGTGTTCCCGTACTTTCGGGCATTTTTCTCTTTAATTGAGAATAATTTATGTTTTTTCTCATTTTACCGAACTTTACCCAAAAAGTACGGGAACGGAGCTATTATGTTAATAAAATTTACAATAGCTATTTTTGTTAAATGTCTCACTGGAAGTGTGTGTGTTTTATTAAAAATGTTTTGTACTATCGTCAATAATGTGTATAGAGAGCAAAACTTTTGAAAAGATTTTTAGCTTAATATAAAACACTAGATACAGCAAGGATAAAATTTATTAAAATTTTAACATCAGTATATTTTTTTTGTTTTAACTGCTGATTTCCGTTTTACTGTGATTTTTTTTTTGTATGTTCACAGATGTATATGTGTCAACGACCAACTTTGGAAAAACTTACAAATACCAGCAATCGTTGCAAAGTAGATTCGTAAGTATTTTAGAAAGTGTTTTGCAGAGATCCTCAATAGTTTTGAAATTTTTTAAAGAAAATAGTTACATATTTTATTTAGTTGGGATCTAAAATGATATTTAATTAAAATTCCTTAAAACATTGGTAAGTTAAAAAAAAATATTTATACATGAATATATATGTAGAACAGAATATGTCTTAAGTTATAATTACTTATAAATTTTTCGTGATAAAGTGACAAAAGAAAAACTGCAAATTTCAGATTTAAAGTAAGTTGTTTATTCTCTGGTAAAATTTGTAGTTTTTTCTCTGCTAAATAAACATCTTCAGTCCAATTTTAATATTTTACCCATTTGGAAAAACCCTTAATTATCGCGTAGTATTGAATTTTTCTGAATATATGCATTCTTGTACCCTTCACCGCATAAAGCGGAAAAGAAGTATACCTAAGTTTGCATTCTGTTTGTAATTACTACAATATCCATATCCGACCACAAAAAGTTTATATATTCTGAGTCCTTATTCAGCGAAGTCGATCCATCTGTCCTTCCGTTCAAATTAACATTTCCAGGGCACTAGATAAGATAGAGAAAATTTAAATACGCCCATCGATCAGACATAGCATCTAAAGATGTGCTAAAAAAAATTAGCAAGATCGGTCCCTCGATCAGTGTCTTAACATCACACCCTTTAAAAGCTTTTGAAGATATCTTTCAGGAAACACAAAATTTTTTTAAAAATGCTTAACCCGTTAAGAGACGATGACATTTTTATGTAAAACTATTTTTCGTACTTATTTTGTAATTCTCTGTCAACTAAGTATTTGCTTTTTGATAGGAGCTACTTCACTATACTAGATTTACATACTTAGTAAAAGGTATATAAGATTCGGCACAGCCGAAAGGTTTCGTCTTAAATTTTTAAGGTTTTGATTTTTCCATGTTCATAAGATTTTTTTAGAAATAACATATTTTTCACAAACCGCTGCAAAACCCAGCTATGATACTTAAAAGAGTTAATAAAATACGCATTATATACCAGCGTGGAAAAAATTTTGTATAAAAAAGTTGTTGTGAAACTACGTCTAAAATATAAAGCTTTCAACTGATTCGGATAATTTAAGTTAAAAGAATTACTTCTTTTATTGATGCTTACACAAAAATTTGCTGCGGTTGGAAGATGATTTATATCCATACTAATGTCATTTTCTAATCATTGCCTTCGAAAATTATCTTACCAAAAACAAGAATTAATCACCCTTTCAGATACTTCCTCAACGACTAATTAAAACACTGAACAAACATTGTTCCTAAATGCGGTAAAATGGTTTGGAGAACTGAAAGATTGTAGGTTATTATAAAACTAAAATTCTTTTTTTTTTAATAATTTCAGGAAATAAGTTATGATGAAGAAATTTCTTTAGTCTGATTGATCTCGCTCGTTTCAGAAGATGTAATATGAAAGCTCATTTAAATTAATTTAAAAAATAGTAAATATTTAAATATAGTTGTTTTAGTTAGTTTTTATCTAATAAAATAAAACGACAACTGAAAAAACAATCAGTATTATATCTTAATTTCAATGGTGGTTGTGTTAAATAATTTTCTGACATTGATTTGAAAAACATTTCTGGTTCTGTTTGCAATATTTTAAAAGTTATTAATGCTTTTTAAATTAAAAAAATTACGCCAATTAAATAAAATTACTAATTTTCAAATCAGCTATCCCTTTGCATTATCAATTTATATCGTCGTACCTCAACAACTAAAATAATATATACTCTATACCGATATAACATCGACTCTTGCCACACATCAGGATTAGGCAACTGGCAAAGTGGTACTACCAATGCCCCGTTTGGGTACTCAGTGTAAGACACTTTTTACATAAAAATATTTTACACAAAATAAGAATAAGCTATAGTTTATTAGTAACTTTCTAATATAAAATAACAAAATAATGCTAATTAATTAGAACCATAAAATTTATAAAACAAATTTTCTTGAATTCAACTTCAAGTACAATTCAACACTTCGCCATGTACTAAAAATAATTTCTACATCCTCTATGAAGAGCTGTAGAAAACTAAAGAATAAATTTCTCATCTTTCCTTTATCTCGAAACTACTTATACATATTTTTTAATCTAAAAATTTTTAAAGGTAAATTGTAAGTCATCAAGAAAGTTGTAGCGTAAAAATACACAGCTAACAATTTTATTGACTGTGACATCTCTCTTCTTCTACTCTAACATTTTCACGGCCATGTTGCTTGCACTTTGCATTAAATTAACGCAGAAAAAAAGACTAAATAAAATTAAATCTTCCTTTTACAATCATTATATGCCAAGAAAAGTTAAGGTGGTTTGTAAACATTAAAAGAAGTTGAGCAAGCGGCAATAGAGAAAATAAAAAGAAAACTGAACTTTGAAATCATCTGTCCTTACGTATTGAAAAAATTTTTAAACAAACTTAAATATTTGTAAGAAAAAAAAAAGTTTTCGTTGCAAAAACAATGAATTTATAAAAAAAAACGTGAACAAAGGAGTAATAAAGTTTTTTGTTGATTAAATTACACCTATAGGGAAACTTTTATTTAAATAAATCTTTTAATAAATGATTGAAAATAAGTTTAATAGAGAAGAAATATTTTTCTCAAACTATTTTTCACTGTTTCCAAAAAAATTTTTAAGTAAAAGTAATATTACAAAATTCTAATTATTAATTAATAAAATAAAATGTAGCAACGTAGTCATTTAAAACAACTCTAGGTTTGTTCTATTTTTACCCGACTTAAAAAAAGTAGGAGGTCATCAATTCGACTAAATGTTGCTTTTTTATAATTGTGACTGCAGAACTCAGTAATTTCTGCACCGATTTAAATTTTTTTTTTATAATTTGATAGATTATGCTTTAATATTGGTCCCGTTTTAAAAACAGTTAATTTTCTTAAAAATGAAAAAGTGTCCCCATACACCATAAATGTTTTTTAAGTGTACAATGGACCGTAAAGCGCACTTTTTACTACACTTTTTTACTATAGCTCTCAAAAGCAAAACAGCAATAAAAAATCTTAAAATCAAATGGTATCCTAAAATACAGAGAAAAAAATGTCTAGTACTTTCAAGAAGATTTTTAGGCTAAGGGGTATACCACCAGAGGAAAGCGAAGACTTTTTCGTAGAGATTCCCTTATTATTTTCATATGGTAAATATTTTTAATTTTATTAAGAATAAAAACAAATAAAATCAAGAAGAGAACTTGTTATTAACAATTTTTTTACTCAATTTCAGTTGTTTTTGACACTGAAGAGAGAAAAACTTCTGAATTCTATTAGGTGCCTTCTGAATTGTTCAAAAAAGGGATTTCTTATTGATTTCATTAGGCTACCTAATTATTTTTTCAAAAAAATATTTCTAATTGATTTCATTAGGTTACCTTATTAATTTTTTTAAAGACCAACAAAGAGACAATATTTATGGTCTTTTTGTTTTTATACTGTTATAATTTTTTGCATGTTTGTACAAATGTTGCAGCGAATACCTCTTATTGAACTCAAAATAATACAAATAGTTCTAGTTAAGAGAAAAAAAAGGAAAGTAAACTGGAAAAAATAAATTAATTATTATAATTTCAACGAAGAACCTGATATAAAAAACAAATACTTTGAACAATGACGCATCAAAAGAGCTTAACAGAAAATATAGATAGTTTTCCAATTTTTAAATCCTTGTAACTTCGTGATGAAACGTGCACCATTCTTTTAAGTTTTGGAATAACATCAACATCTCTATTAAAAATTTTTAAATGGTGATATTGAAAATTTATTCAAGAAAGTGGACCAAAAATATACTGGAAAGTTGATTAAATTCAAAGCAGGCCTAAGGGAATGGAGGAGAAATATTGTTCGTGCAAAATAATGTTTATAAAAAACAGGTATATTTTTATTGAAGTGTCTTTTCAGAACTTAACATTCATATGTGTAGCAGAAACTTGATCGGGAAGTAGTCGGATATTGTTGAAATTAACTTTGACAGCGCATTACATGAGCTACAGATAAATAAAATAAGCCTGCGATTACTGCAACAGCGAACACTGGGGATTTTTGTATGAAAGTGAGAAAAAAATATATATGTCAAAAAATGTAATGATTTCATCACAAATTTACTTTTATTTATATAGTAATACACAAAAATAATCAAAATAAAATAAGTTAGTGAAGTGTTATATAAAAGCCATAACTAACAAAAAATTGAAATGATTTTTTTTTAATTTATTATTTATTTTAAATGTATTTTTAATTTATTATTCTAACTTCGACGTTTAAAGCACTATGCTTTTCCTGACTAAATAAATGAGTCAAATGTGAGATCATTGGATCTGATGTTACCATCATTCAGTGCGTAATATCTTCGTTCGTGGCAATTGTGCTGCATTTTCTGGAGTGTATAAGTCGATATTTTTAATAGTCTTTCTTACGACTTTGCTGAGAATTTTGTGAAGTGTAGGTGGCATATTGTACCACTCGTACACTGCAACAAACTCTTTTGCCGTCTCCAGATAAAAATCACAAAATTTTTTTGGATCTACTACCTCGGTGATTGATATAGCTTCGAGAATTATTGAAAACCTCTAGACCCGTGATTGTGGAAATTAAAGTAGGATAAGCAAAGAATCTTCATGACGTATTTCCTGAGGTTGTCGTACCAGAACCTTGCTTAACAGTATCAAGAACAAGAAGATGCTGCTGGTGTTTCTGTTACAGATTGTGCTATCTTGCCGTCAATCATTGTTAAATATAGTTCATGTTTTACTTTAAAGTTACGATTATTTACTGTTAACTCAAATTCTTTATTTAAGATATCTTCTCATAGACTCGTCTCTTTTCTTCTCGTATAACTTAAGGTGACTTTTTAACGTATGCAGACCGTTGTGTTCTACAATACTGTGTGGAAGAAGGTTTATTGATGTTCCACACTAATGTCATATATAAATGAGAGTCAGAAATTTGATTATTTGAAAACCATGTTGGTATTCGCTTTGACTAGATGCCCCATCACATCCCCATTTATAGTACATTGTTAGATTTCCGCGTTCAATTTTATTTCCCTTATTGACTTGGTCTCTAGGACTTTAAAACAATATGATCCAACAGATTTTGCAGAGGCACACTGTCTGAACTTTCAATAATATAAATTCCTTGAGAATAACTGTTAGTTTTTTCTTTCGTGAGTTCTTTGTATGTATGCGTTCAATCCAATTTGCATTCTTTCTTTTCAAAGCACCACTTCGTACGATTAGACTCCCGTCATCTTTGTTTGAAGTTAGAAGAAAAGCCTTAATATATTGAATCAAAAATTTCACATTCTCTAGTTTCGTTTAAGCCAACGTGCGATTGTTGCAAGAACTGTTTTGATTTTGTTCTGTCTTTGTCAAACTCCAAGAGCTTCCAGCATAAAACCCCATGTGAAATAAAAAAACTTTCCATTGTCGTAAGACTCTTGGGCCTTAGTTGCAGTTATAATTAAAAAACCGGAGAAAAATTGCTTGTATTTTTCGCGTCCATCGGCAATTGTTGAATGACAAAAGTCGATCAATGAACTTATTTTTCAATATTTTACTCACAGGTGCATATCTCCAGCAGATTTTTTAAATCCATACCTGTACTTAATTTTGAATAAAAACTGTAATAGGACTTGACATTTTATAACCGTTTTGAAGTTTTATGAATTAAAAAAAAATCATTTACATATACCGACGTTTATAATTATTTTCTATATTTAAAACTGACGCATCTTCAAAATTAGGATGATAGTTTAGACTGGAACAATGGCAAGATAATACCTTTTTTGTGTATTATTAACGTCTCTATATCTTTGATCAGATTTACGCCCAGCTATTCTAGTTTTAAGTTTATTTTTTGTTGCACCTACATATACTTTATTGCAATCTTCACTATCATTACCATTACCATATTTTGTATACTACATTAGATAAGTCCCATTTTTGAATTCTATTTTTTGTTTTACAAAATAATCTGTTTAAAGTGTTGTAAGTTTTGTAAGCTATTTTATGTTTTTCCGAATCAAATATTTTTGAGCTATTTATCCTTTCTTTAAATTATGTACTATTTCTGGTACATAATTTAAAGACTTGTTAACTTTTGTTTCTTTCACACTTTTTGTGTTACATGCTCTTCCGTACCTAATTTGGTGGCAACTTTGGAGAATAACAAGGTAAAAAATTGTAAATCTGAGCAAAATTTATAAAAATAATAAATAAAGTGCAAAAAAAAAAAAGTAAAAAACAATATTTGAAGTTTAAAAAGCTTATAAACAATTAAAAAAAAAGTCAAGTGAAATAAACAATATTAATTGGTTGATCACTCGAAATGGCTGAATGCAATAAATGCAGATCAGCAATTAGGGGTGATAGTGGCATTCGTTGTAATGGTGTGTGTGAAAAAATATATCATCTTACAAAGAAATGTGCGGGTATTGATCAATACTCCGCCAAGATATTTGATGAAAATAATTATATAAGATATATATGCGATGATTGTATGCAGTATATTCAGAATGTAGATATGACTCTCAGGGAAATTCAAACTGTTGTAAACAAGAATCGACAAACATTAAAAGAATATAAACATGAATTTGAAAGCGCTATTAAACAAAATGAAAATGAGATAAAAGCATTACTGGAAGCAATTGAAAATAGGTATGATGCCAGGTTTAAAAAAATAGACAATGTACAAAAAATATGTGAAAAGAATGTTGAAGAAGTAAAAAACCTTTATGGAAATGTTAATGTAGTTGAAAACAAAAATAAAGACATGTACGAAAAAATTAGCATCAACAACACAAAGATGTGTGATGAAATTAAGAAAATTGTAAAAGAAACAAATGATAAACAGAAAGTGTCATATGCAAAAGTAGTAGCGAAAAATAGTGTGTTGCCAGATGTGTCAAAAAATGTCCCCTTAATAATAAAACCAAAAGGAAAGCAGACGGTACAAAAAACAAAAGAAGAACTAAACAAAAAAGTGGATCCAATTAATTTGAAAATTGTGAATGTTGAAAACAGACGTAATGGCACAGTAGTTATTCAGAGTGAAAACATGGACGAAAGAGAAAAAATAAGAAGGGCAGTAGAAAATGAAATAAGCGAGAATTATGAAGTAAAAATTCCAAAGCAGACTGAAATGCAAATAATAATAACTGATATGAGTTTTAAAAACACTGATGATGAGCTACTGAAAAAACTCAAAAAGCAGAATGAAGTAATGAATGATAGTAAGGTGGAAATTATAAAATGTTTTGAGACAAAAAGATACAATAGAACTATATATAATGCCAAAATAAAAATTGATAATGAAACTTATTCAAAATTAATGGCAATGGAAAAACTTAATGTTGGATGGGAGAAATGTAGAATTTTTGACGGCACTAGTTTAACACAATGTTATAATTGCCAAGGTTATAATCACAAAGCAGCGGAATGCCGAAACGATCCAATTTGTTTTAAGTGTCATGAAAAACACAAGAGTAAAGAATGTGCTAAGGAGATAAGAAATAATTGCATCAACTGCCAGAAAGAAAACAAAAGATTAAACCTGGGCCTAGATGAAAACCACGCAACGAATAGCAAAATATGTCCTGTGTATATAAATAAACTAAATCTAAAAAAGAAACGGATTGGATTAGATGTTGAAATATAACAACCAACGAATATATATGGCATATACACTAATATACAAGGTATAACAAATAATTTTACTCAATTGGAAATACTAGCGGAAACAAATAAACCAGATTTTGTAATATTATCTGAGACGCATGTGACGGAACACATCAATGAAGAAGAGACTGAATTAACTAATTATAATCAATTTATTACATTGTCATCATCAACAAGGACTGGAGGAGTTACATTATACATGAAAAAAGAATGGACGGTGAAAAATATAAAAACCATTGTAAAAGATATTGCTTTTTGGATTTCAGTTTATTTGGTTAAAAAAGAAAAAATATCTTTTATTCTAATAGTAATATATAGATCACCAAGTTACTCTAAATCAGAATTTTGCGATGCACTTCAAGATTTAGTGGAGGAATTATGTGAGAGAAACTGCGACATATTAATTGCTGGTGATTTTAACATAGACTGGAAAACAGATTTCTACAAACAGAGAGTCAAAAGTATACTAAATGACAATGGACTAAAGCAGATAATGGATGAAGAAACTCGAAAAACACAAAATTCAAAAACTATAATAGATTATATTATAACTAATAATAAATTAATAACGGCTAAAACTAATGTAAATAATAAGATATCAGATCACGAAGCAATTGACATATTTATAAAGTGTGAAAATAATTTTAAAAAACAAATACAACAAATAGACATTTTTAAATATAATAAAAATTACTTTAAAAATGAACTAAATATGATATTAGAATACAACGAAATGTGGAATGTTAATGTCATAGTAGAAAATTTTGATAACTGTATGCAACAAACAAAAACAAAATTTACATCAAAAAAACAAATAAAAGTAAGAAGTAACATAATATGGTTTAACAATGAACTTAGAAATTTAAAAATGGAAAAAGAAAGATCATATCAAAGAGCAGTGATGGAAAACTCAAATGTGGCATGGGAAAATTACAAAAATATAAGAAATAAGTACAAAACTAGAATTGAAAATGAAAAAACAGATATATAAATAATAAAATTGCCTTTTCCAATGACCAGAAAGAAATGTGGACTGTGATAAAAGAACTTGTCTTAAGAAAACCCAGAAATGTGATACGAACTGTGATATTTAATCAAATAGAATATAAGGAAAATTTAGATATAGCCGAAAAATTTAATAATTACTTTGTTGATAGTATTAAGGAGATAAGGGATTTAATTGAATATGTGCAATACGAAGATGGTATACCTGTGATGAACACTACATTTAAGTTTCGTGCAATATCTTTGTTAGAGCTAAGAAATATGTGCAAAAGTATGAACAATAAAGCAGACTACATGAAAATGAAAAGAAACATAATTCTGGATACATGGAAAATAACTGGAAATATTTTGCTGGATATAATTAATAAATCTATGGCAACAGGAGTTTTTCCTACAAAATGGAAAGAAACAATGGTAACACCAGTTAAAAAAATTAAAAACACAACTAAATGCGAAGAATTTCGTCCGATAAATAGCTTAAAATTATGTGAAAAAATTTTGGAAAAGGTGGTAAAAAATCAAGTAGTGCAATATATAGAAAATCATCATTTGCTATCTAAGCACCAATCTGGATTAAGAAAGAAACATTCTTGCGAAACAACAGTTAATTACTTAATAAACAGACTTAAAATAATTAAGAAAAACAGTAAAGTACTAGCTATATTTCTAGATTTTAAGCGTGCTTTCGAGACGATAGATCGAAATATACTAATTCAGAAGTTACATAAGTATGGTATCCGGAATAATGAATTACAATGGTTCAAATCATATCTAACAAATAGAAAACAAATAACCAAAGTCAATAACGTAGAATCGAGTGCAATAGTAAATAACTATGGGGTGCCACAGGGCTCAATCTTAGGAGCCCTATTATTTATTATATATATAAATGACATTGAAAAAATATTGGACAAATGTGAAATAATAATGTATGCAGATGACACCCTGATTTTTACAGAAGCTGATACAGAAGAACTTTGTTATGAAAATATTAAAAACGACATGAAGAAAGTAAATGAATGGTTAAATATTAATAAATTGAAATTAAATGAATCTAAAACTAAACTAATGGAAATTAATATGATTACAAATAGATCAATTAAAATAAATGACATTACAATAGGAAAAGTAAATAGCATAAAATATCTCGGCTTTATTATTGACAAGGACCTAAAATTTAATGAGCACATTGAATATATATGTAAAAAAATTGGAAAGAAAATTGGGTTTTTTAAACGAGTGAGAAATAAAATATCAATTATAACGGCTATTAATATATATAATACGATAATTAAACCGCATTTCGAATACGGTTCAACAATTTTATACTCCAGCGGCACGGATCAACAATTTATAAGGCTACAAAAATTACAGAATAAAGCTATGCGCGCAATTTTAAAATGTAACCGTTATACCCCAATTGAATATATGCTGAATACATTAAAATGGTTAAATGTTAAGCAGAGACTACTACTTAACACAATGATCTTCATCCATAAACTAAGAATGGGAGCCGTACCTGACTATTTAATAGAACAGACGAGATATGTGGGAGAAGTTCAACCATATTATCTCAGAAATGCAACAGACTTCAGATTACAACAAGCACACACCAATGCGATGCAAAGAACATTATTTTACAAGGGATTGCGAATGTACAACATGATGCCAAATGAAATTAAAAATGAAGAAAATGTAAAATTGTTTAGGAAAAATGTAGTGTATATTATTAAACAAAATTTTGTTTAGATTTCATAAATTATCATAATGTAACAAAAATATAATTTGTAAATTCGTAAAGTATTTCAAATACTACTTAATAATAATAATAATAAAATAATAATAATTGTTTAAACAAACTCTTTTTTAATTGTATTGGAAAATTATTATCAGTTAGTATCTTTATAATTTTATCCTTATTTATCTTATCACTCATCTTAAATACGTTTTCTGTTAAATTTTTTCCTGTATTTATTATTAGTCTTTTGTTATGTTTGGAATAAAAATTAATGATTCTTCCGGAAGCTGTCGTCTTTGATACCAATCTATTTTTAGTTTATTACCTCTTCTTATTACTAACGTATCTAAATAGGGAAGTTTATAATCGCGTTCTGTTGAATTTTATGCAACTAATAAATTTATTAAATGTTTCCAGCATATTTTCAATTCCAGATTCCGAAACAATACAAAACGAATCATCTACATATTTTGTCATTAATCTTGGTTTAATACTTAGTTCTTCAATGCACATGTCTAAATATTCTACATAACAATGTCTGCCACAATTGGAGAGGCTGGGGATCCTATTGGAAGTCCTTTTCGTTGCAAATATATGTTATCATTATATTGAAAATATCTATTATCTTCTATACAAAATTTTAAAATCCGTAAAAATAAACATTTCTCAAATCCATTCCATTTTTTTCTATTATATTTATCGCTAAGTCAACGGGTATACTCGGGAATAATGGTACTAAATCAAATGCAACAAATTTTTTCTCATTCTGAATACACTGGTCCATGTCCTTTCCTTAATTTCTATTGAGTTCTCAACACTATACTTAGAATACTTATATATTATTTTTTGTATATGTATTTAAAATTTTTTGAAACTTAAACATTTGAATGTATTTTGAGTATTGACATTTTATATGTATGTTTATGTTAACATGTTTATATTTTTTGTCTTTGTTTTTTGAAACATTTTTTGAGTTAGTTTGACAAATTTTTTTTCAATTGAATTTGTAATTTAAAATACAGAATTTTAATAATTTTTTTCCTGTTTCCTGAATATGCCACCTAACGGCGCACAGTGGTCAATTTCACGAAATAGCGGTCAAAACTCTATAACTTTTGACCGGATTGGTATTTTTTTACTCAATTTGTTTTGTTCAATAGGAGGGACTCTAAGCTTCAATTTACGTGTTCAAATGTAAAAATCGACCGATAGGAACGTAAGTAATGTGGAGTTAAAAATGCATTTTAATTTTTTGTTGAGTTTCCATGTAAAAGTTGAATATTTTTACATTTTAAATAGGTATTTTTTTATAATTTCTTATTTTCCTCAATCCTAATTTACAACCAATACTTATTTATTATTCCTAAACTTAATTTTGGTCAGAAAATGCAAACATTTGGCCCCTGACATTTATTTAGTCTCAATATTCACAGGGGCCAAAGGTAGGTTTTTTTTTTGAAGAAAGCTAATTCTTGTGAGGATTAAACTGAAAAACAACACTGAAATTCCCAACAATATCAATACCATTTGGATATATTATATGCAGAACACAACATCGATAAAGTTTTAAGTAAACTTTTGCTATTGATTTAAAGTGCACATATATTTTATTTAAATGTATTAATAAAAATTTATACTAAAATTAAAAACAAATTATAATCTTGAAACGAGTATTAATTAAACAATATTAGTAAAAATTTCTTCCAAATAGCTTTGATTTTCATTTTGCAGTAGTTGTTTAGCTTCTTCATCTAACTCTAATGAGGTTGATTTCCATTTTTGTCGAATACTGGACATATATGGGTCTGATGTGCACAACAAAATATTAATAAGATCTTCATTAGTACAATATCTGGAAATTTTTCTTGTATTGTGCTCGCGAAAGAATCTGTAGTCTTTGTTCCTTTTTTCTTGCGCTTCTTCTGAGAGATCTCCAATTGGAAGCATATTGTGCTGAATTATTTGTTCCCCATGGAACAAAATTTTGTGAACTGTGGCATATGTCTCCAAAAATATTTTTGTTTATAAAGGGTTCCTGTCTCATTAGCATACTGACCAAATTTTTTTGCATCTATCTTTTTGCTACATGCTATAACTTCTAATATGATTTGGAATCGTCGTATTAAATCATAATCTACTCCAGTTATAGAAGCTGCAGTTTCTGGATCGGAAAAAAATCTCCTTGCTGTGTTTCCATCATTACAATTTCCTTCTCCTTGCTTTGGCTGGTCAATTATAATGCCTATCTCACGGTATTTTTCTTGAATATCTTTTTTTTTTGCTTTATTTTTTCCAAATTTTCTTTGTTGTTTCTCACTGTTTCGCCTAACGGGCCAAATTCCAAATCGTATCCCAATTTAAGAATATGCTCCATAAAACGAATTCTAGCATGAAGAGGTGACATTCCAAATTCATAAGCTTCATTTAAACTATCGTCTTGTGTTGGTGGTTGGCTCAATTGACTTGATGTTTTTTGGCATATGGTGCAGCTTGACGAAGACTTTGTTTCGGTTAAAGCTTGTGCAACTTTTCCATCGATCATTGTAAGTGACATTTTAAAGTTAACTTCGATGCATTGGTCATTAAATTCAAATATCACTGGTTGCAGTTCTTTAGTTTCATCTGTTAAATTTGTCAACTTCTTCAGTGATGACATCTTTAGTTTCTTTTTTGTAAGCAAACTTTATTGCTCTACAAAATTTTGTTGACGAGGGAATTTCATTCTTCCATACACCTATCTCTGCAGCTTTACTAGTTGACGGCTCTGAACCAATATAAGTTTTTGTTAAACGTAATGGAACGAAAGAATTCATGAATAAATTGGCGTCTGATGAATTTTCCGCATTACATTGTTTGTATTGTTTCTGGCCAGTCAGCATCAAATGTCTTTAATAATCTTTCTGCAGTGTGTTCAAGAAGATCCTGCAGTTTTATTTCTGCTGAACTTGAAGTTACACTAATAGCAGTTGGTGAAGGTAAGCAATCTTTTTTGGCAGAAACTATATCTCGATATGATGGAAAAATTCCACAACTTTTTTCATTGGTTCGCTTTCGCAATTCTGTATATTGGTTTTTAGTCATTTTCAAATCCAAAAATAGTGCAAATGCTTCTTTTGGAGCAAATTTATTTTCTTCAGTTGGTGTCGGCATACTTTCTAAAATCCTTTTTGTGCGTCTGGGGCTTGCTTCCACTATTTTTTCAATGATAGCAATTTTACTCTTTTAAGTTTTCGATGGTTAAATTTGATGCAGAAATGAATCCTTTATGATGCTACAAGAAACTTCTTCATTGATATGTTTAAGCTTGCGTCTTCGTGATCTTTCACTACAATTATCAATTGGCTTTGCTGGTCGACCACCTTTTCCAGTTTCCGTGGTAGTTACTGATGGCTTTTTAAAAATAAGTTTATATCTTAGCCATTCTTTGTTGTGTGAGAAACACAATTTCTTGTTTCTGGAACATTGATTGTACCGTTTTTTTAAAGTATTTAAAAAGTTTTTTTAAGTTTTTTAAGTTATGAATTTTAATTTGTTGTTTGTCGCATATTTTGAAGAATGGATTATTTATTATATGTAAAATAATGTCGTTTTCATCTTTCCGTTCAAAACATATGTAAGATAGAACACTATAACTGAATTTAGCCACTGTTTAAACAATAATGAAGAAAAAAAATGAATGCATGGATTAATATACTATTGCTCGAAGTTTCAACATGATCTTTTTTACCTCTTTGAAACATAATATAACAGTACATGGCTTTACCAGTTATTTCCATTGGTTTTAAATTTATTGGCAATTTTCAGGTATTTAAGTTATGTAATATTAGATGGCAATAAAATCATTTTTTACCTTTTCCAAATGAATTGCCAAATACCACATAATTTGAGAGTTCTATTGTCATTTTTGTCAAAATTTTGATACACCCTTCTATGTGGACTAGGTCCTAATTTCAACAGAATTATTTTTTGGGTCAATAAGAACTCTTGTACAAAATTTCATAAAAATATATGCATAATAGCCACTTTCACATACAAATAACTTCTCAAAAAATATGACGTGCATTTGTACCGAATATCTTACCTTGGGTCAGAAAAATTGCTGTAGCTCAAAAAGTGCAGTCCCGATGCATGGACATGTATATATAGGAATGTAGTGGAGAGTTAGGACTACAAAATAGTAAATTTGTGTTTTGACTCAGCTTGACTCACAGGAGTTGTGCTCTATGAAGTAGGAAATTTCCGAGAAATTTGACCTTTTTAAAAAAAATATTTAAATTGTTCTGAAAGCAGTAATAGGAAATAAGTTAAGTTAAAACACAAAATTTATTTCGTCCAAAAATCTTGAAAAACAAAAAAGTTATGATCATTTAAACTTTAAAAATTAGCTAAAAATATCATAAATTTACTAAATTCTGAAAAAGCCCATTTTGGACCACCCTGTTCTCAGTGAAATAGTTGAAATAGAGTTCTAATTTTTGGGACCCGAGGTTTACTACTGTCTACTTTCATATGAGTCTAATAACTTTAAAATCGGAGAACAAAAACCAAAAGTAGTTTTGGCCGCTATCTCAAAATATTGACCACAGTGCGGCGTGGCGAAATATTGACAAAATAAATAAAAAAATAAAAAATTTATTTTAGATCTTGACCTTGTGCGTAATAAGTAAGAAAACAATATTAATTATAAAAGTCAAGGAAAGATTTAGATTTAGTTAGCTCACATAATAAGATAATATTCGTTTTGAAATTATTACGTTTAAATTAAGTTGGTTCGGTAAAACAAACAAGTACTTAGTTTTAGACGGCTATAAAAAACTAGCAGTCAGATCGAAGTAATTTTTTTTATTTAATTGTACCATGTGGTCTAAGATTTCAAAATATAACTGAATATTGCATGAAGAGTATGTTGACAATTTGACTTTTTTCCGAGAAATCCCTAGTGTGCAGGGTCGACTTCGGATTGTGTTTAAGCACGCAGATGAAAAGCATGATTGTGGTATGGCTAACCACATTAAATTCTTTGTCACAATGTATACTTGCAGTGAACAAATTTTAATGATTGTCAACAATACTTCAGTCATGAAAAACATTTTTATTAACATGTAATCATAATATAGTTACTATGCAAAAAAAAAAAAAAATGCAACATACCTAGATTTCACAAACAAAAAAGATCTAACCACAGACAAAGTTTTTTTTTAATTTTTAAAAAGAACATAATAAAATTTAAGCATAATAAATTATTATTTTTATTATTAAACGAAATAATTATTAGCAAACAAAAAACGTAAGCTTGCCAGAATGTTTTCTTAACATCTTAGTGAAGTTCATGTCAAAACGCCTTAATTTAAACAAATTATCTTTTGTTAAATAAAATGAAAAATAAAAATTAATATAAAAAATATCAAAACAAATAAAAAGTTAAGCTAGACAACAATACGGTTCCAAGACCAACCTGAGATTACTACTTTGCGCGAACTTTTGGATATTTTTAATAGATCATGTCTGACAAAAATTATTAAGTCGACCTTTATTTATATTTATAAAAAGTTTTATTTAAATAATCTTGTGTAAAAATTGTTTAGTTTTCTAGTTTAGTTTAGTTTAGATTGCTTAGTTTTCTAAGAAAATATTAAAATGTAGGAACCACGTAACTCAATCCTTTAAAGTCACGCACTTGAAATAAAAGTTTTTATTATTATTATCATTATTATTATTATTATTATTATTATTATTATTATTATTATTATTATTATTTATTTAATCGTAAAAATTTTTCTTCATTATTCTAAACCAGCAAAACTTTTATGCTTGTCTGCAGGCTATTAAGAAAATAATGAATTCATGTATAATATAATAAATTATTAAAAATCAATTTTCAAAGTTTTATAATGTAAAGAATTTTTAAATACTTAGGTTTACTATTCTTGTTTTTTGATTTCTTGTATATGTAAATACATACTTACATACATATACATACATATGTATAAATACATTATTGTAAACTTATCAGATATTCTTTTATTAGTTTTTTACGCTTTTGTTCGTGTGTTGTGTTGATGATTTCAACTGTCATTTTGTTAAAAATTGCTGGCAATGCTACGAGAAATGAGCTTTTAACATACTCGTTTGTGAATCGTTCCACCTCGAATCTTCCTACCGCTCGTCAACGCATTTTCTGGGCATGGCCCGTTGGCTTTAAATGTCTATTATCATTGTAGAATTCTTTGGATCGAGTCGTAGATATTTTTAACATTTAGAACAAGAAGGCCTTTAACAAGGTGTATCGACGCTCGGCTATTGGAAGTTGTTAAATTTCTGTTTGGTTTATTGTTGTTGATTTTGTTGGTTATACGAGTACGTTGTAAGTTGTTGCTTTTTTTTAACGAAATGTTGTTTGTTGTTATTATAATTGTGAAATGTGCTGCTTTCAATTATGTTAGATCGATTAATAAAGTTGCCTTTTCTATTAATTGTGTACGTGCTGTTTCTTGTTATGTTGTATGGATTTGTGTATATGTTATAATCATGATTCGAATTGTGTTTGCTTTCATATTGTTTTTTTTTATGTAAAATTTTTAATATTTGGTCTTGTTAATGCGAAGTGTGCTTGACGCAGAACTTCGTACTTAGAACAGTTGCTCAAATGGTACAGCATATACGACGCTTTTCTCAACTTCTTTTATAGATTTTCGATGTGAGTTTTCCATTTTAAATTACTGTCAATAAGTACTCCAAGGTATTTATAAGTGTCGACTTTTTCTATAAAGCTTGTTCAGTTGTCATCCTGATTTTTTGTCGTGCTACTATTGTTTTGAAGACATTTGTGGTTGCGAACATTAATATAACCTTCGTGTCGATCAAATTATGTAGTTTTATATGCATGACTTTGATCTTATTGGCATTAATAATAAGACTATTGCCATTACTCCATTTTATGACAATATTTAGTTGGTTCAGCATTTTTTAAGTTGCAGTTTTTAATTCTTTGTGGGCTGCTATAATTGCAATGTCATCCGCATAGGCAAAAGTTGTTCCGTCTTCTAAACATGTATCATTTCGCTTGCGTAAATGATGTAAAAAATTGGCCCAAGCTTTGATCCTTGAGGGACTCCCCATTCGCATGATACTCTCTCGCTATACCTATTGTTTATTTGTACTTTTTGATAATTTTTAAACCAATGCAGCAAGTTTCCTCTTATGCCGTTTCTTTTAAGTGATTAAGGAATGCCTTGCTGAAATCTATAAAAAGTTTCAGGACATGTATGTGATTGCTTGAGCATTCGTTTATATAACTTCAAAAACATCCTGGAGATTATTTATGTTTTTTCTGGCCGAAACACAAATTTATTTCTATCAATGATTTTATATCTTTGCATAAAACTCGTTATTCTTCTGACTACTTCAGAATTTTGTCAAAAATGCGCAATATATATGGTGTATAGTTCTGGATATCGTATTTGTTGCCACTTTTATATACTGGTCTAATGATTGATGTTTCTGGCACATCCGTGTATTGTATACTTAAGTTAGTTAACTTAGTAACCACTAATGTTAAAATTGTTGCATTTGATTTAAGACCTTTTGCTCTTATTCGATCAATTCCAGAACCTTTTCTGGTTTTTAACGAAATAGTAATTCGAAAAGTTTCTGTTTCAGTAGTGTACTCTAAGAACAATGAGTTTTGTAAGCTGGCTGGGTGTATGTTAATTGTTTTTACATCAAGTAAGTGAAATAATTTTTTAATATTTTCACTAAATTTATGCGCAAAGTTTTTAAGAACAATATTAAGATCCTTGTTTCCAAAATTTTTATGAATGAAGCTGTCTATATTTGTACTTTTACTCCTTCCAGTTATTTCATTTATTACTTGGCATGTTTCACAAATGTCATTTTTGCTTCTAATAAGTTTATTTTTATAGTACTTGTCTTTTGATAAAAATATTTTTTCTTAAATTCTATTTCATAATGTTTATTATTGCGATTATATCGCCATTCTTAAAAAAGTTTGTCCATATATTACAAAAATTAACAATTTCATTAGTAATCCATGTATGTGATGATCTTTTTTTAAAGGATGTTTTTTATTGAATTTGTATATATTTTGTTAAAAAAACTACCTGATTTACTTTCAATGTGGTGGAAAATTATATTTAAATATTAGTCAAAAGAAAAAAACCAAGAGCACAATTAACACTCTTTACGAGAAAGGCGTCAGCGTCATAGATATAGAGGAACATTTTTGTGATTGAGCAGCTACGATGCAAATGTTGTTTTAAGGGCATACAATTCTCTTGGAATATATTAATTAGAAAAATGAAATTTTCGGCGTGTGGCCGTAACAGACGAATTGGAGTCTGTATATAGAACAGCAGCTAAGAGGTATAGCATAGCTGTTAAATACTGATTACTAATTGTAATAATTAGTAATTAGAATAATTTTCTTGAAAGTTGAAGTAATGATTATTTCACAATTATTTTTAGATTTTCACGATTAATATTTGATTACGATTACAAATAATCCTAAAATAATCAAGATTAATAAAAATTACGAGAACGTAATCAAAAATAATAAAAAGTAATCAAAAAATAAGTCAACTACTTTCAAAGATTACTTTTGATTGTTTTTAATATTTTTTATTTGGCAAAATTATGGCAATACTGTCACAAAAATATTTTTCTACATGAAATTCTACTATTATATGAATTAAAACTTACTATTTTCTGGCCTATGTTCATTTATTAATTTAATTTCTAAAAATCTTTAGAAAGAAAAATTATTTACAAATGTATGCAGTAGTTTTCCTAAGAAAACAAAAAAATTAGACACTGGCAGAATAAAATGCAGCAGTTTCTGTATCGGTATAGCCGTCATCAGCATTCTACGCATCTATCTACCTTAGGTTGTGTTTATAGTAAACATCAGCTATTTAACCAACTAACCTTTAAAGTAGAATACCAGGAATATTCATATGTTATTGTTACTGAAGTGATCATATGTATCTATATTCTGTACACAAAAACTATCTAATTTTGTTTTATTCTTTTGAATTTTTTTAACGTTGTAATACAAATTTTACAAAATAAAATGTATATGTATATAACAACAGTTCTCAAATAGGGGTCCGTGGACCCCTGGGGGTTTGTAGCAACCATCGCAGGGGTCCGCATGAAGAGCCGAAAAAACAGTTTTTTCAAAAATAATAAAAGTGTTGTTTTGAATCTCATAACTTGTATTTTGTATTTATTTATTTATTTATTTTAAAAATATTTTATAAATCAATGTATAATATACAAAGGCGCCGGTTACCTAAACCTTATACGCACAACAAAGACACATATTATTTTAATATTTAACAAATAAAAATTAAACATCTTGCGGGTCTGTATAGTTAAAATAATGTTGAGTATTGACGAAAGCCTTACCAACTCTAATCCGACTTAACATGACGAAATCGGATCTAGTAAAGTTTTAGTTATATGTGGGTCTTGTTTTGGGATACTTCGAAACTGATTAAAAGTTACTTTTGGTGTACATGGAACGTTAGTTATTTCTGGATAAATTTGAGCACTTTTAGCTTCTCTGTCCGCATACTCGTTACCTTTAATCTAAATATGTGATGGGATCCATAAGCATATTAAACATACTTATGAATTTTTATAATAAAATAAAATATTTTCTTTACTTTTTTACGTTTTTAATTTAACATAAAAAAAGAAATGCAACTTGGGCTTCAGAGGGGTCCGCGAAAAAAAAATAGTTCACCAGGAGTCCCTGAACAGGAATTTAATGAGAACCCTGGTGTATAACATGATGTAAGTTCAAAATTTTTAAAAAATAATCAAAAATAATCCTTGAAAGTACTCAATTAGTTTTTTTATTACTTTTAATTATTTTTGACTATTTTCCCGTAATGCTAAATAATCTTGATTGCTTTTGGATTATTTGTAATCATACTTAATTAATAATTGGGAATTGCTTAAAAGAGAATTATGTAATCAATACCATTGCTTTTAAAATGTAATATAATTGATTAGTAATCGTAATCCAAATTTAACTGCTATGATGAATAGTATCATAGTTCAACATTTTACGGGGCATTGGTTAGTAAAACAGGTATGAAGGTAACGTTAGTGTACGGAAGTTGAAACTGACTTGGATTCTAGCGAGTGGTGGCAAATTCGGAGCAGAGGTCACGATTTCGGGTTTTGCCAAAGTTACAACGTATTGTAGTCTGGACGGAACGAATGGTTAAGGAAACAAATTTTGTAAGCAGGTAATGAATAATTCGAGTCTAGCTGGAGTAGAAATAAATAATAAATAAAGTATTACAGAAGAGTAATATAAAAATTGTTGTGCTTATATTTACCATAAAAAATCCTGAACCTTTGAAAAGGAAAACAACAAGAAGTATTAATTTTATTGTAAACTAATTTTAAAATGTAAAAGCTTGATCATATCTTTATACATGGTCATCCAATCGAGTAAACAACTTGAGGTTGTGTTAAAAGCCATTTGATTCACTCTTTGGACATATTGCCAATTGACTACAGTAAATACAAAAATAAAATGTAGAAATCAGACTATCTTCAGCTTTAAAGAATAAGGAATTTAAAATTAATGAAATATATTTTACAAATCTTATAACTACATGATATATATATATTTATATATATATATATATATATATATATATATATATATATATATATATATATATATATATATATATAAATTATTTACATATACGTAGAATTCAAAAACTTTTTGTGTTATAATAAAATTTTTAGTTTAGAGCATAAATTAACAATTTGTCAATATGTATGCATATCAAAACATATGTTTGTATTTGAATACCAACTAATAAAAGCAAAAATGACCTGATGGGTAAAAACAAACAAAACCATAAAAAGTTGTATTGATAACAACACAAACCACAACAAAAAAAACGTAAACGTAATAAAATGAGATTTGTTCTTTAAAGCCAATATTTTTATTAAACAATATTAAGAAATAAGTACTTTACTGAATTTTCAAAAATGTTGATTTCAGTAAAACTATTGTTTAGAGAAAACATGAAAAGAGATTTTATTATTGCTAAACCAGATATGATCCTATTTAAATTTAAGTTACTATCTATATTTCCCTTCGGTTGTCTATAACAACATTTTTGATTATTTTTTTACTGAAAACGAAAAATTAAAAAGACATTTTGTTTAAATTTATTTAAAGAGTATAAAAAATGAAGTAGTATCATTTTTAAGAGTATTATTCTCAAAGTATTGACATTCAAGAAATGTAAATTAATGCCTGGTATTGTACATGTGTAAATATCTCTTATACATCATATTCTCTGAATTTCACCTATTTTTTTTTATTAATTATACATAATATATTAAAGTATTTCACTTCTGTGAAGCAGTAGTGCTAGAAATTTGCATAGAAAAATTTTCATTTGTCTAAAAAACAGCTTAATGTAGGAAAGAAAATCTTCAAAATTTGTTATTTTTCTTACCTATGAAAATATCTGTTCTACGTTTGCAGATGAAGATTGCAAATTTCGACAAAGTTAGAAACATCCCCCTTAGAAATATTTAACATTGTGTGCCAAAACTCTTCCACCGTAACAATTACTAAATTCTTAAAATATTTATTATATTCATGTGGCGGAGTTCCCCAAATTCATCATATAAATTTTGTATCTCACTGTCTTCAATTAAATTTTAATTAGTTTTACTAGTGCAAAAAGTTGTTGAATAACATTTTGAAGGTTAATATTAAAAAGTCTTATTAAGGTTGCGTTGATAAAGTCACAATTCAATGTAAAAGAGAGTATAGTTATCGATGAATTTATTTAATTCATTAAACTTTGTGTAGAAAATATTAGTTTTTACAAATATACCTAGGTAAATGTCATCATTTGTACATATTTATTCATTAGCGGCTGTGTTACAATTTACTGTTTTAGGGTATTATTCATAAAATATGTTTAACAAATATTAACAAGATGATGCAATATTAGGTGTCAAACAACTAAATCAAAAAAATCTTAATTTTGGAAAAAAAAATTTTAATTAGGTAAAATCTTCATTTTGGCTTCGCTGCATCCAAGGGTTCTGAAGATTTCGGTAGTTATGTATAACAGGTGTCTTAAATATTAATATGTACATATGTTGAACCCTTATAAACTTTAATTTATTTTAGAACAAAAATGAAATCAAGCTCCAATTTTCCTCTTGTTGCAAAGTAGTCTTATTTAATTTTGTAAATATCTTAAAAGTTTTCGGTTTAATCGAAAGAAATAATTATTGATTAATATGTGTTCGTTCGTCCTCGTTGGCATAACTACTAAGCCATATGGAACATTTTATACACGTAAATATTTTTCATATCTGAACTTTTAATCATTTCAGACCTGCATGCTCGTTACCACTGTGCAACGTTGTTTTCAAGATATTGTTACTATTTTCCATTAAATATGAATGTATTCAAAACATGCTGCATATGCATAATTAAATACATAAATATTATTTGTTTCTTTTTTTTATAGTAATTTATCGTTTAAATAAATTTGAAAGTTATTCTCCTGTTACTTATTCTAATTGTGAAATGTTCATATTGTTAAAACGAGATTTTAGTTTTCTTTGTTTACCAGTTGAAGTAAGAAACATGATTAATTTTTATTAGTTTCTGGTATGTTTTTTTTTTGGGTTTGTAGAATCTCTGTTGTAAAATTTTACCACTAAATTTGTATAAATTTTAATTTGGATAAAATGTTAAATTTTCAAGCAACTTTATAAATAAACACAATTTTAATTTGTATATATGTTTACTTAATTACAGTTACTGTATGTAATAATAGAAAAATGTAGATTTTTATTATATGAAGAATTTAAATTTCTAAATTATTACTATGAGACATTTATTTAGTGTGTTAAAAGTAAAACAATTTTTATTTTGGAATTTCACACTTATGCTAAATTTGAAAATTTTTAATTTTAAAAATGTACACATTTAAAATATAGTTTTTTTTACTATTCGAGAGATAGAAATCACATAATAATATTATCTATATCAGTACTATCTATTTCTGTACATGAAATATTTTTTGAAAATTTTGATGTTGGTGTAGATAATAATCGATATGGAATACAAAACACCATCTTTTAGAAATTTTTATCTGTCTGTCTGCCTATGTTTGCATCATGTAAAAACTGCATGATGGATTTCAATTAAATTTTGTGTGGAGGTTCCATATATTTTTTCAAAAGAATATATCATTTCGTAGAGAAACTAAAGAAACAAATGTAAAGGTACCCAATTTTACCGGTATAATGGTACTAGAACAGTTGTTCGTATATTTTATTTTTGTAGATGGAAAGTTTTTAACATTGATTACAGAAATCTACAGTAAACGTTTAAAAACATATTTTTCTAAATCTTAATTTTAAGAAAATTAAAAATGACAAGCGGACGAAGTCGTGGGCTCTGCTAGTAGACAATAATCAAAATCTGGAAAATATATAGAACATTTTTATTTAAATCGTCAGTGTAACGTCAAAGTATAATTTTAGTAAAATAATATTTTTCGAAAACAATTGACTCTACAAAGAATGTCCTGCACATACACATTTCATATACTTTTACTTTTAAGATCGCGAGAGTAATTTTAAACATTGTGCATAATTACTGTGTAATATCTATTTTATAATCTATAAACCCTGTGGGCAAAGACAAAAAATGTGTTGCTAATTGCTCAGAAAAGGGTCTGTCTATGTTTCAAAACTGATTCAAATTGTACAGCAGTATATAAGCTAAGACCGAATATATTAAAATCTCTCAAATATAAATAGTTTTCCCACATTTTAAAAGCTGCAACTAGCTTTGTTCCCATCAAAACTGCTGACGTAGTGTCTGACGTTTGCATAAGCAAACACTCCTTTTGTGAAAAACATGAACAACGTTTTTACTTAAGATGTTTAATTAGGGTAGATGAGATAAAAACATGTTTGTAATTTTGCTTTTTAACAATAAAGAAGTGGATAAAACCCACACAACAATTATAAAGGACCTCACGAAGGTCCTTTATAAAAAAAAGCGAATTTAAAAGTCGTCTTGACAAGGGTTCTTTAATAGTTTTTAAAAGGACAAAACGTCGAGCGAGTGCTGAGGCCAGCGAGCGCGGAAACATTATTATTTTATACAAAAATGCAAGAAAAAATTTACTTATATATAAGAAAAGTTTAAAAATTTCTACAAAATTTAATAAAAAATTTAAATAATAAAAAGTAGAAAATTGAGTTTAAAAGCTAATAAATAAAATTGACTTTTATATAACAAATTACTAAACGTTCAAAAATGTTAACAAATTTTCTATAAAAGCAAAGAAAATAGCTATATTTGGCTCTGTACACCCTTAACCATGTTTTTAAATCTAGTTTAGTAAAATAACTCACATCAAAAAAAAAAAAAAAAAAAAATATTGGGACAAAAGAGAATTAAAAATAAAAAAAAAAATAATAAAATTTTTAATAAAATGTCGGCGGCTCTTAACATGTTAAGCATTTTTAAAAAATTTTAGCATTTCTTTAAAGATCTTTTTAAATGCTTTTAATTACTACCCATATTAATATCTTAAAAAACATAGTCTACAATCGTACTTTACTATGAAAAGTTCAGATGCCCATAACTCGAAAAATATGGACGAGCCGCAATATTTATACATGATGTTTTTCTCCTTAGTTTTCAATTCTCTATCACCCCATATATGTGTTTTTTGTGATTGGAGCTAGTTCATTGCTAGTTTTACCCACTGCCTCAACGGAGATGCACCGATCTTTCTAATTTTCAATTTTTTGGCGAATTTTAATTTTCTCTAGCACATCAAAGCCTTGCCAAAGTTAATTTCAAGAAAAAAACGAACGGACAGAATATATACACTTTCTGTTGTATGAAAAACTTAGATATACCCTTTCTCCACTTTTTGTGGTGAAAAGTTTAATAAATGAAATTAAACTTTAAACTTAATAGAAAATAATAAAAGCTAGAAATTAAATATAAGTAAAAAGTAAGGTTAAATTTACAAAGAAGAAAAGAAAAAAAAGGTGACATTAAATAAAAGTTGAATATTGACTTCGATACAAAGTAAAATATATAACAAAAAAAGTGTGGCTCTAAACTAACAAAAACAAAATTTGAATAATCAGTGCGAAGAACTGAATGGAATATAGCAAAAACAAGACAAGAGAAGGAATGTGCTTATCTTTACATCATAACGATATCTGCTGCTCAACATACGATCATGTTCCGGATGATATTGTAATATTATTTTAACTATTATCGTTAAGATTACACTTTATTATTATTCGAAAGTAGATCAAGTGAAATCCGTTTTATCTAAATTAACTAAACTTATGACAAGTGAAAGTGAACATTAATAAAAAAGAAAGAAATTATTAAAACTGTTTGTTTAAACTTTTTGTTCTTTCTAAAATTAAATATTTAATACTTTATTATTTTATTACTGCGATACTCACGGGTCCCTGCAGTGAATAATATTACCACAGAATTTTCTAAGGGTAATTTTTGAGAAGTCTTTTTTACTCTACTACTAATACTACTTCGGGTGGTATTACCGGACTAAACGAGACACGGAGAGAACAGATCAAACCGATGACAGAAAGCATAGTAGGGACAAACAATGACAACCAGCTAAACGACGAAAAAAATCAACCTATAGGTAGGGTGAAACTGGAAGAACTCGATATGGTCCAAGATATCGTGCGCTCCTTACGTGACTTTTCTGGAAAACTTGGAGAATTTAATGATTGATGAAAGTAAGTGCATATGGTTGTCTAAGTGTTTAAAACTCTATGTGTCACAGCACAATTTTGCACGTTATTAGAACAAACGTAATCGGCGATGCCTACGCGAAACTTGAATCTGATAAAAGTCCATTATATTGGGACCAAATCAAGAAGTACTTAACGATGCACTATTCAGATATGCGTGACATACAAACTTTGGAGTACTAGATGACAGTGCTTTGTCAGAAAAACAGGGCAATAAATGAATTCTATCAAGCTGTGTTTCAGCACCTTTCTTTGATATTAGATAAGGTTTCTTGCTTGGATCTGGAAGAAACTTGTCTTTGTGCCGTTCCATAGAAATTATGCTCAAGGACATACCTCTACGACGGTAGTCCAAAAAGACAAGATCAGCATAGCGATCCTAATAATAGTCGCAAGTTTTATCCTGTACTCGCTCATACTTTGTCTGCTTCCCTCAGACCACCAATACCACAACGATGAAATCCTGTTATGAACTTTAATACAAATCAACAACCATTTAATTACCAAAAAAAAAATTCTAGGCCAACTGGTTCAGTCTTGGTACCCAAGGCCTTTCAAGAACCAATTAACAAAATTCAGCGAAACTTTCATATAAAGGCTGATTATGTACCTAAAAACGCATGGTACCAACGGACATACCACCCACTTGAAGGTAGTGAGGCCGACACACCTCTTCCCATTGAAGGACCGGACTATGTCAAGAATTATATGCGACAAATTCCGGATGAACTCTAGAGTGCTAAACAGTGCAAAGACGAACAACCACACGCCATTGAGCCAGTTATTAATTTTTAGATTTAATTGTTCCTCGTTAACATATTTCGTGACAAAGACGACGGGAAATTAATATCAATTTTGTTAGATACGGGTAGTAATAATAACCACATAAGGTCGGATCTGGTAAAGAATCCGAGGCACAGCGAAAAACTATTTTATGCCATATCGGCTAATGGGGGAATAAGAATATCTCAACATACATTGTTAAAACTTTTTAGAAAGGACACACCAATTGAATTTATTTCCTTACTTCGATTTATATAATGCTTCATACTGCTGAAAATTTTTTTTTATAAAAGATGGCCAGCGAACAACCATCAAATAGCGGAATTCACAAAATATGAATGCAATGCTTATTACACTGAAAACAAAATAATTCGCCAATTTATGCCATGAGTTACCTATATCTTCTGGTCTTGAAAGATGTCGAGGAAAAAGAAATAATCCGCCTATTACGAGATGGCAGTATAAGAACATCTCGATCCCCATTAAACTTTCCTATTTGGAAAGTAGACAGGCAAATATCCTATACCGGATATAAACGGCGTTCTGGCTAACTCAGGGGAAATCAATACATTAATGTTGTAGATCTGTTAATAACGGAAAGTATGAATTCACTCGACTACAATTCGGGCTAAAAAAAAGCACCAGCAATTTTCAAAGGAACACTGGAAGTTATACTACGACATCTCTTCAGCAAAACGTCTTATGTCTACGTGGACGGTATTATTGTGTTTAGAAAAGACAAAAAATCTCATCTAAGGCACGTATATGAGGTATTTGAAATATAGAAACGAGCACACATGAAACTTAAACCAAATAAATGTGAATTTCTTAAACGGGAGGTAGAACTCCTTTGATTAATAGTAACGAAAGAGGTATTTAAAATGAGTTCATAAAAGGTAGAAATGATACTGTATTTCAATTTTGCAAAAACATTAAGAGAGCTTCGTTCTTTTCGGGATTTATCCAGTTACTTCAGTCGTTTTATTAGGAAATACGTAGATATTGCAAAACCTCCTCCTTCCCACAGTTACCACGTGTACCCGACTATTAAGATAGGCACTTCTTTGTAGGGGCTACCGGTTTGCATCGCTCCAGTGTAACTAAGGATACTGGTCATTCCTTCGGCAAGTGCCTACCTACGATCTTGTTGGGAGGGGAAGCGGGACGAGTATCTAAATTCGCATCTAGGCATACTAAAATTAACCTTAATGACTTAGCAAGAACAGCTTTTGATGATTTAAAGAATTCATTGGTTTCAAGGGAAGTAATTCTGTCATACCCTGATATAATAACGATTTCTAGTTAACAACTGACGCATCTAATGTTGCTATCGTCGCCGTACTTATTGAAAATCCTGGGGCCCTTAAGAACTTAAGAAATTACTTGTACGGTTCAAGAAAGGGTATTAATTATACCGACCATCAGCCCATAACATACGCACTCAGTAGTAACAACCATAACCAAAAAATGAAAAGGTAAATAATTACTTTAATGTTGGCGAGATGCACTCATTTTAGTTTAAAATTGTTTTTTCGGGTATTTTTAAGCTTCCGGGAATGTCAGGCAAAATTAAAAGAATTGTTAAACTGTGCTCGATATGCAAAGAAGACAAACGACATCCGAACACTATAGAATTAAAAGAAACACCAATTTCAACTAATAAAAATCCCGCACTGAATGCAGAATCTATTCTGTTAATGTTGAAAGACGATTTAAAAATAAATGTGCCAATGACACCGTATTATCGAGACGAAACAAATGGCCAAGTGGAACGTTTCTATGCAAAAATGGCCGATATTATGAGAATACTTTATGAAGATGGCTTTTTCAAAATCTTTTGGAAAGACCGCTTTACTAACATGAGGCCAGTTGACTAATATTTTGGTAAAACTCTAGATTTTTTACCTCAGGAAGTAGAAACGACTAGACAGTCTAAAAGTACTTGGCATGTCATAACAAAAATAGGCAAACCATTAAAGATTATGTGCAAGGGCAATTAGTTTATGTAAAGTGTAATAAACGGTTGGGAAACAAATTGAGCAAACGTTTTAGGCAAAAAATTATAAAAGAAAATCACGGCACGTTTATTATAACTGAGAGTGGCCGAGTCATTCACAAAAGCCACATACGAAATTAAACATGCATTTTTATAACTTTACTCTATTTTCAGGCCAGTTTTGACAACCGTTACAGCTGAATTAAATATTTTCCACTACCCTAATGCCAGGCTAATAATGATCCACACCGGCATAGCAAAAAGACAGAAAGTTACTTTAAAGATTGTATATTAAATTGACGTCAGATAATACAAGGACTTGATGGGTGATCTCGAGTCAACACTGAATACCCAAATAATATATTATACGCATCCGATCCGTCCGTTTTTATCACAGCAAACACTTGACATAAAGGGAATCTTAAAACGTCTGATTCCGAATAAAATAAAAAGATCAATCTGTTTTATTATCAGGGCATTGAAATGAATTTTTGGAACACCAGAAAGACAAGTTAAATATAATATTACTAATGAAATATGGAAGGTAAGAAAAGAAGAATAAGAATTAAGAAGAATAGGAATTAAGATTTATCGAAAAAGAACTACATAATGTCAAATACGCCATAAAATGACTAAAGGTTAATATTGTAAATTTTTTATATTTTCGAAAATTGGAATTGAAATTTTTAATAATAATTATAGTATAGCAATATTTAGCATTAATGAATTGCAAGTGTAAAAATTGTAAATAAAAATACAGAAATTTTGTATGTTGTTAGTTTGTCAATTACAGAAAAAGATAACATTTTAAATTGTATTAATGTTTTGTTTGGAGTTAAGGATAATTGTAGAAGTTATAATGAGCTCACTAATGACCTCAGGAATAAAATTGTCGAGGTAAGAGAAGATTATTGTTTAACAAGTCTATTTGATAACATAGTAGGATACTGCAGCCAGGTCAGAAATAAACATGTAACTACTATAGAAGAAATTGGAAGCGTTATCATCTTGCTGAATAAGAAAGGTGGAGTATAAAATAAACTCAATTATACCTTTAAAATGAACAAAAAATAAGAACTAACGAACTGAAAAAGTGATTTTTCCTGGTAAAAAAAGTGATTTTTTTCTGGTGAAAAAAAGGGATTTTTTCTGGTTAAAAAAGAGAGAAAAGTAGAGCTATTGTTTACGGGTGCCAAGAACGAATTAAAATGTGATTTCTCTTTATTGTGAAAAAGGCCACCTCCGCAATAAAACAAAGGAGTAATTGTACTCAATTATTATCGCCGTTTTCATTACCACACGGAGATTCACGTATTTAAAAGTGGACACTATAACATGTTATCGATTGTTCAGAAATAAGAAAAGCAAATAATAAATGTCATCCAAAAAAAGGCGTAAATGGTAAAATTTATATATCTATTTTATCTCTTTTTTATTTGTAAAAATATATACATATTTCCTTTTTAAAATGTTTAAATAAAAAGCATCAACTGAAATAAAATAATCTCTACTTATAATTTTAATTGTACTGCTAGCAATAAATAACTCCGTTTTTAAAAAAAAATACATATCACTCAAAATGGCAATCATTGAATCTTAATTAAACAAAGCTGATCCTATACTAGAATAGTTAAAGCGGTGATAGTAATAATTTATAGGTGCCTGTTTATATAGGTAAAGAGCTTAGGCCACTTAAGTAAAATTACACCCATTGGGACAAACTTCATTTTTATTAAAACCGGAAAGCCGTATAAAAATGTCACTTTTCCGCTCCGGGCTTGATTTGAAAGAAATTATATAGGATATTGCACATTTTAGGTAAATGTCATAAAATCACCGGTTTTCCTTCTTATAGCCTATTTAATCCTGCGTAAAAAATGTATCTATCTTATTAGTTTCATTAAAAGTGGTTTATATATGACTGAATTAATCGGGCACAAATATAAAAATCTAATCTCAAACAAATTCCTCCTTTTTTAAAGTCGGTAAAAATGGCAATGACGTTTCTGATTAATTGATTCACACTTACTTATTGGTTGTACACGAATATAATTTATAATGTGTAGTTTAACTATAGATCTTATGTTTTCGTTAAGGTAGTTTTCGTTTTATTATACTTAATTATCAGGTCACACACAGGCCACAACTATCAACATTCCCGCCACAGTAATCACTATATCAGCGGTGTATTGCCCTCCGAGGCACAACATTAACCAGGAGCACTTCACCAATTATTTTCAAACGTTAGGTCCAAAATTTTTAGCCGCTGGCTAATAACGATAAACAAACGTTTTGGTGCTCTCGCCTCGTTACTCCAAGAGGCAGACAACTCCTTGATACTGTCTTGTCAAACAACTTGGATGTTATATCCACAGGGCACCCCACATACTGGCCTACAGATTTAAACAAAATTCTCGACGCGATTTTCTTTGCGGTATTTAAAAATTAACAACGCGAGCATATTTCGCTGATTCCCTCCTTGGATCTTTCATCGGATAATTCTCCACCTTTTTTTATGCTTTTTAATGTCCATCAAAATATGGATCAAAATGGAATTTATTTTCCAAATAGAAGGACAAATTGGCTCAAGTACAAAACGTATGTAAGCCCACACCTGCCGCAATTTAATTCAGTCGGCTGTAAGTCAATTAACAAATATACTGACCGACGCTGCCAAGTTATCAACGCGCTCTACCTCTGTTTATACAAAAAGGTTTACTAATGTTCCAATCCATATCCAGTCTCTAATAAGAGAAAAAGGCGACTAAGATGCCAATGGCAAGAGAGTCGCTCGCCGATTTTAAAGACACAAATAAGTCAATGCCAGAAAATGTTGCGCAAAGCCCCTCAGCGGGAAAAAGAGTTAAATCTGAATAAATTTATGCAGAACTTGGATGCCACCGAAAAGACGAACTACAGCTTATGGAAGGCAGTATGAAATATGAAATGTTCTATCGTCTATAAATTTCCAATTAGCCTACGAAATGAAAAGTGGACAAAAAATTTTAACGACAAAATTGAAGAGTTTGTCAATTACCTGGAGACGGCTTTTGTCCCAATTGTAATAGACTCTTATTTAACACCAAGAGCTGTTCAAGAACGTGTTGAATACCAGCTAAAAATTCGCCTACCTTCGCTCAAAGCAGTTGTCAGTGATCTTAACCCAAAAAAGTCTGCCGGTGGTAACGAAATCACTAACAACATTATTTTTAACCTACAAAATTCGGCTTTGAGAATCGTTATGTTTATTTTTAACTCAATGTTAAGAACTGGTTGTTTTCCACCATCTTTAAAACACTCGGAAATAGTTATGATCCCTATCTTCATATCACCCAAGCTGCTTATTGACTGTTTTTTCAAAAATATTTGAAAGGCTAGTCTTGAAATCTTTAGCGCCGTATATTGACCCAATAAACTTAATCCCCAACCACCAATTTGGGTTTAGGGAGAAACACAGCACCATGGAAAAAGTGCATAGAATTACGAATTTAATCCGTGGAACTTTTGAAAGCAAGCTGTACTGCTCTGCATTATTTATTGACATATCACAGGCAGGGTTCGACAAAGTCTGGCATGAAGGCCCTACTTATAAAATATCAACATTGCTTCCCGAAAACGTACACAAACTGCTTACGAACTATTTGGCGAATAGGTCTTTTGTAGTAGGGTCAAAAAGTACTCATTCATCAATCAAACGAATGTCAGCTGGTGTCCTTCCGGGGAATATACTCGGACCACTCTTATACCTATTGTATACCGCAGATTTGCCTACAAATCTACTAACACACTTCCACATTTGCTGATGATACTGCGTTTTTAAGTATAAACAAGCACCCAGAAGTGGCGTCCCAACAACTTCAAACCCACATTGCTGATTTGGAGAAATGGTTGAAAAAGTGGAAAATAAAAGTCAATGCCTCTAAAAGCGTTCACATCACTTTTTCGTTAAGACAAAAAAATTTTCCACCTATTGCAATAAATGGAGAAACAATCCCAGAGCAGAGCCAAGTAAGGTACTTGGGAATATATCTCGACTGGCGCCTCACCTGGGCCCATCATATTGCAGCCAAAATTACACAGATGAAAATTAGAACCACCCAGCTCTTTTGGCTCATTGGGCCACATTCCTCGTTATATTTGGGCATCAAGGTTCTCTTATATAAAGCAACTTTAAAACCAATATTGTATCCAGTTGTAGGGTTCCGCCTCCGCATCAAATGTTGAAAAGCTACAAAGAAGACAATCAAAGATCCTGAGAGTGATTACGTCCGCTCCTTGGTACATATGATATAATAATATCCACAAGGTCTTCAATATTCTTACCATCCGAGAAGAAGAGATTAAAAAATCATGCACGAGCTACGTTGCAAAAGTTACTGATCATCCCAATCCATTTGCGAGGGAGCTGTTTTTATTTGAGGGTCATAGGCGCCTCAAACGGTTGCAAACTTTTGATTTAGCAACATACATTTTTTTTCAAACTAAGCGTTGAGTGCTGCAATGGCAGCTTACCGACTTTAATATTTTTTAGGTTAAGATTTAAAGACTTATTGTGAATGTCGTACAGACCAGGGACCGTAACAGTTACGACTTTTTTCAAAAAAGTCAAATTATAATAGTTATTTTTTTACTTTTATTTTTTCAGTCAGAAATAAAAGTTAAAATTTGACTTTAATTTTTTAAGTCAAAAATAAAAGCTAAAATGTGATTTTTGTTTTTTCGGTCAAAAATAAAAGTTAAAATCTAACTTTAAGTTTTCCGGTCAAAAATAAAAGTTAAAATTTGACTTTTATTTTTTAAGTCAAAAATAAAAGTTAAAATCTGACTTTAAGTTTTTCGGTCAAAAATAAAAGTTAAAATTTTACTTTTGTTTTTTGTTTTGGTTATTTTTAACTTAAATTGGTTACATGTTTCATTTTGGTTACTTTTTCCTCCAAAGAAAAAAAGATATTTCTTTCATTGGAATTCTAATAATAGATCTAAAAGCTTTTCAACAACATTTTTAATAGATGAATGAAGAAGTAAAAGCATTGCTCATTGATTAGGCACAAAGTGATACCCTTTTTGCAGTACTTCCTCCTGTCATGTCTGCTAGACCAAAAAATTTGGTTGCAAAAGTTTTGGTTATTTTTTTCCAAATTGGTTACTTTTTTACTAAAATTTGTTTACAAAAATTTAAAGGCCGCGGCAACACTGATGACAATATTATTTTACCGTTATTTATACTTTACTAATTAAAGAAGTATCAACTACTGTGATAGCACAGTAGAATTGTTATATATAATTACCAACTCCTTAACTTTCTAGGCAATAAACGTTTTTGTATACATACTCCATTATAATTTTTTTTCTTTTTGTTTTAATACAAATACAGCATGTACTTATAATTCTAAAAATAAAAATGTGTTAATAATTAATTAAAATTTTATTTAAATTTTTTAACATCTGCTTTCAATAGAAACAAAAGTCAAATTATAACTTTTATTTCTGACTTAAAAAATAAAAGACAAATTTTAACTTTAATTTTTGATTTAAAAGATAAAAGTCAAGTTTTAGCTTTAATTTTTAACTTAAAAAATAAAAGTCAAATTTTAACTTTTAGTTTTTACCGAAAAAATATCGGTCAAAAAATAATTATTATAAAGTGACTTTTTGATAAAAGTCCAAAAAATTAAAGTTTTTAAGTTTACTATTCCTTAGCATAACAGCATCAATATGCTGTATTCAAATATCTGATAGACAAATTATATCCACCTAATTTTTTGATTTTAAATTTTAAAAATAACTGTTATTATCGGTTCCTGGTACAGACAGATTCAATAATAAAAAGAATCTTTAAAAAAATATTTAATTAAGCAATCACCGCCGTCATCTAAGTCTACCTTTAAAATATTTCTAGGTTTTGTGAAATATAATGCTCATCGTGTAGCTCCTATTGTTTCTTATCAATTAAGTCCGAACTAAAAAATACATTCTAATTGGCTGGGTCTAGAATAACGTATACTCATTCAGATATTTTTTGATATTTCTCGTTTTTCCTTCCTAAATATTATATGAAAATCAGTTCAGCCGTATAAAAGTGGCCATATTTCCCATTAACTTATTATAACCCACCCCTAAGTCTACGTTTTGACAAAAGATTTAGCCTATTGCACTTTCTGATTAAAGACCTGTCCATGATTTTTAATTCAATAAAAACTGTTCAGCCGAAAAATTGCCGGATTATCCTTTTTCATAGAAATTAGATGTCCGTTTTCAGGTAGGATCTATCTTTGTTTTTAATTCTATTGAAATTGAAGTGTTGGTGTAAAACTACAGGCTTTTCGTTGGTATTAGGCTCTTAGTTTGCTGTTTTGAAAAAAAAACTTTCTTTTAAATCGTTATAAATTTTTTATCGTTATCTGGTCAAAATTTAAAAGAAGGATACAGTGCATTTCACTTATAAGATAAAGATTTATGAATTTTTAGAATTTTATCAGAATATCCGTATAAAATAACTTGTTATTCCAACTTATTGTTTTTAATAAGGCATTGCTTTTTCGCACAAAACGTATTACATATTTAGAATCATTGTGTAAAATTTAAAAAAAACATCCGCCCACTTCCCATACAACTTGTATTGAAAGAGTGGCAGAACTGCATTGATTTTTAATGCATCCAGCCAATAACTTAGTAAGTAATTCAAGCATAGCCCTTTAATGTTTTTAACATCATTCTCGTACTCCAATTTTTGATTTTCAGCTTTAAGCAAAATTATTTATAAATGGGTCTAAAGACACTAAAAGATTTTTCATTAGTGGCTACACGTCCAATTCTTCGCGAATGATGTAATCTATATGTTCTATATCCTTTATTCCTCGGACGTCATACCTGGTACAAATAATTAATTAAAATGTAAAAAGTAAAAATGAAATCATATTAATTTCTATCAGCCATAGAGATCAACAAACGACTTGGCAGTATCCAGGCAAATATATGAAATTTGTTATTTTCGATCGCTGCATTACAATTTATTGCGGCCAAAATAATTTTAAATCTATGTATTACCTCTTCTTTTATGCCAATTACGTCTGCAGTTTTGACCGAATTTTTGAAAACCTTTCCCATACCTGTGTCTACAATAATGACTATTGATATGTATGTACATTGTACATATATTACATTACATAATAATTTTAAACTGTAAAGAGTTATGACAACAACATGAACGAAAATTTATGTTTGTTACTTTATCAATTTACAGTTTTTACTGTTTTTTTTTTCTTTTGTGTTTTGGAAAAGGAGCAGATAGAAGCAGCTGAATTTTTTGTAACTCTTAGCTGAGACTTCAAGCTGTAATTTGACATCTTTCGTTAAACAGCGCTCCACATCGCTAAAAAAAAGCACTCCACTGAAGTTACTGAATATTGAAATTTGATGTGATTTATATTTTGTTCTACAAAATATTTTAAATAGCAATTTTTCCAACTTGATTTATTCTTATATTTTATAGCATAAGTTTTATTTTATTTTACAGCCCACAATTCTACTACCATCACCACTCTTATCTTGCTCTATTAAAGTCGAATTGCTAGAACCAATGCTATCACCACCACTGCCATTACAGTGCCACTTAAGTCGAGATAATGATGATGTAAAAGATATCGGTGAGTTGAGGCAGAGGCTTAAACACATATGCATATGAAATAGGTGGTCAAGGCCAAAAACAAGGAAACACTTCGCAGACCAGCAACATATCTTGGACTTCGGCAATTTGAATTAGTTAGTCATCTAACTTTTCAGCTCCTAATATCGTTAAACATGATATGAAGATCTTGCGACCTAGTTTCTTCTCTTAGGTAAATTCATCCTTTATTATTTAAATGCTTATCTTTTGCTGAGATAGCGAGGCACCTATTTTAAGCGCGGATTTGCTTTCATAATCTCAGGAAGCTTTTTAATGGAAAATGTTCTAATGCCATTTACTTTCAATTTGTTTATTTTATTGTTCTTGCTTTGAATGGTTTTCTATGAGTCCATATCACTTCTACACTCACATAAGTCAAGTTGATAATTTCGTCCACTGTGGCACCACTCGTAATTGGACTTATTGGTTTTCTGTAGCTTTATCTGATTTCGATGACTGCTAATTTATTTCATTTAATAAGTGTCTTACCAAGTGGCCAAGTGACCAAGTTCTTGCTGCTGCTATAAATTTCCTACATTGATTTTTTATTTTTCTCATAGAAATCTTGGCGTTTAAAGTTGTCTTGCATTTTTCTGTTGATAGTTTCTAACTTATACTTACTACAAGTTAGACAGATTATTACGTTGTCCCAATAGTGGTTTCAACGGTATGTTGCTTTGGTTTTTTTATGTTTTTTATAGCTTTATTAAAAGAATAATTGATAAATATTATTATGGAATGCCGGTAAATACTTCTTACTGATTGATGAGTAAGCGTATGTATTGAGTTAAATGGATAGCAGTTTGCATTCGGTATTGAAAATAATAAGAAGTAAAAACAATGATAGAGTTTTTGCGCATTTTGGTTGCAGCAGAGATAATGCAGAGGCATTATCAGATTTTTTAAAAAACTTTTCTTAACAATTAAACTACCTTTGGAATAAAAGATTCAATCATTATGTGTGGGTCAAAAGAGACTCTTATTATGTTTTTCTTGAAAAATGCTTTATTCATTTACTAAATTTATGCAGCTCGAAAGTGGTGAAATCAATCCACAACTCTGTCGAATTTCTTGCTAAGGAATTGTATAACTATTTTTTGCACTCTGCACTAAATTCGATTTGACATTGATGTTGGCATGTTCTGAAGAACAACAATTGCAATTACGTCTTTCGAACCAAATCGATTAAGAAATTGTTTAGAATACTTACCGGTACAAAAAAAAAAAAGAAACAAACTTACAAGAATCTTCGAAAATATGAAAAACTATGAACTCTTTAAAAATTTACAATTTAAGAATATTGAAAAAGGAAATAAATTTGACTCCATAGGCTTAAAGTTTTAATGGAACTACATACAAAAGCCAGTGAAATAAAATTTCACATTTTTCTTGGTATAAGCACACAAAATATTTCATTTTTGGGTTTTGGGCAATAGTTTAAACGAAGGTAATGCTGGAAATTGTTTCATTTGTAAAATTGCTACTTCTGTGTTAATTATATTTTTTAAGCCAATAAGTAACGAATTTGTTGAAAGAATATTTTTGTGCATGAACGCTACGAAAGCCAAATTGGGGAATGAAGTACACTATGAATTGTTGGAATCACTAATAAGAATAAAATCTGCTATTATAAGTTTTGACAGTAAAACAGCAACATTTCTTGATTACTTCTTCATAAAAATATTTTATGTATGGAGTTTGAGAGCATTCTGCATGAAAAGCTGAACAAAGTACTAGGTTTTAAGCGCAAATGCAATCAAATAAAAAAAGCTGTCATTTTAGCTTACGATTAACTTTTAAATTTTGGATACACCATTTTTAATAAATATATACTTTATTTCTGTACAATATAGATCCATGCCGGCATCTTACAAAGCATTTTTAGATAGAACTCAGTTATTCGTTACTTCTTTTGAATAAACATTCAATTTTACGTAAACAAAATATATTCTTGTCGATATAAGATAAATCACTTTTGTCTCTATCAGAAGATAGTTAGACAAAAAGACTCCATATATTAATAAAAGAACACTCGTCCTTAAATTTTAAGAGTAACCTTTTCTAACTACTAGATGGTAGTAAGTTGATTGCTCAGAAATTTACAAATACAAAAATAGCAAATACAATAGCATTGCATAATAGGTCACGAATTAATTAACAGATAAACAATGTAAGAGATAAACAAAAACACTAATATAGTTTAGTTTTTCTTGTGCGTGTGAAAAATGTTAAAGCACATTAGTTTTTCATAAATTTAAACACAAAATATTTTAAAGATCAGAATTTTCTATTTTCTTTACATCGTATTTCGCATTCTAGTTTTTTTTATTAATACATATTTAAATATTAGCTTTCTAACTTTAAACCTCTCCATTATGCTAAAATTTACATTTTTCGTTTGGATAAGCAAAACTCCATGAAGTCACGATGAGGTGCCTTTTTCGATGCTTATAGGGATCGCTCAGTTCAAAAATTTTACAATTCCTGACATTTTGTATATGTTTTTATTAGTTAATATATGTGTTAGTTAATTAAAAGGTTTTTTTTTTGTTTAATAAAAATGCGGATATTAAATTGTTTTTGTTGGGGACAACATTCGAAATTTTCATTAAAAAAATGGGGATTTTTGGGGACATCATTCGTCAAATTGGGGATAAGAACCAGAATTTTTCTGGTAGCATTGGCCAGGATATTCTGCTTTCAGCATCTGACTTCTTGCCCTCTGCATTAACAGATAAGTAATTTTAATATAAATCAAATCACATCACAAAATTCCTCTTGCATTTGTTTATGTAAAACTGAAATCTAAAGAAAATACTGAGAGAAAAAGTTTACTTTAATGCATAATTTTCTCTAATTTAACGTTACACTATAGCATGCGCAGAAAAGTGCAAAAGTATAAGTGTGTTATCTTTTTTGAAAGATTTTTATTTAGTTATTTACACAGCAGTGGAAAAGTTAGTCATGCAAGAAAACTTGCAACATTAACGAAATTTCAAAGTAAAGCATGCAAATGGAATGTATATAAATGAAATACACATTTTATGCTGCAGTAACTATTTCTAACTCTGACAAGTACGGAGGAAAATTTGAAACATTTTGTTTTGCATTCTTTTTTTAACATTTGAATGCCACTAAAAGTTTTTCGTAGCAGACATTCTTTTACAAGCATTTAAATTAATAAGACAAAGAAAAATAAACTTTGTAAGCGCACCAACTAGAGTAGTTGTTGTTCGTATGTGTTAGATTCTTAAAATTTTTATTCTTTAAACACCAGGAAATTTAAATCTATGTGCAGACAAAATTAATCTCATATATATATATATATATATATATATATATATATATATATATATATATATATATATATATATATATATATATATATATATATATATATATATATATATATATATATATATTATTATTATTATTATTATTTTTTGTTTTTTTTGGTATTGATTTGTACCTTTTTTAGTATAATTACCCGATCAGATTTTTCATTTTCTACGATTCTTTTTAATCCCAATTGCTTTATATGTAGTGGTTTTATGATTCTGTATGTATGTATGTTCACAAATGTTCTCATTCTAATTGTAACACACAACTATCTTAAGCTATTGCTGCAGTGTTATAGAATGTCTCAGCCCAGAAGTTTATATGGCAGCTAAAACAAGCATCCGAGCAATGCCCATTTTCTTCGATTTTGGTTTGGCTCATAAAAACACTGTAACTTCATCGGAACACCATTACCTATAAAAAAGGACGTAATGTTTTCGTGTTAGTAGAGTAATTATTTACAGCAACTTCAGATTAAAATCAACCTTCGTGGACAAAATTCTCTCTTCTTTACGGATCAAACTAAGACTTTGAAAAATTGTAAATAAGATGTACGCCGACCAGCCGAAAAAAACCTTAAAATCTGAAAAATGACACAGAAAAATTTAGTTAGTAATATAATTAAACTATAGATTGTTTTTACTCTTTCTGAGGCAATTTTGTTTTCTAACAAAACTATTAAGACAAAAATGTTTCTATCGCTTGTTAGAGTTTCGAAGTCCAGTTTTCGGTAGATCAACTACTAGCGTTAATTCATTTCTAAATTGTCTTTTTTCACATACAACATCTTTTATTATTCTACTTGCAGTATGATTTAACAAAGATCTATATACAATTATTAAAACCCAAAACATTTTTTGACTAACAAAAAAGATTTTACTCGTATCGTATGCAAGATGATAAAGGGTGAAATTAACATAAAATTGGGCGTAAAACTGCACAATTGTTTTTCTACAGTATTAAATATGAAATCTCAAATTTCAAAGTGATTTAAATCATTTTTAGCATCGTGACTGCTTTTACTATCAAAAACCTTTTAATAATTTTTTTTACAAAAGAGTGAACAAAAATACTATTTTCATTGAATTTCGAAATTTTTATCATTAAAATTTAAAATACAATTTTTATAAGAATTCAAAAAAATTAAGTAAGAATACTATATTCGGCTATGCCAAGTCTTTTATACGAGTACCCTTGATAATGTATGTAAATCTAGTTTAGTGAAGTGGCTCCTCATTTTTTTATATTTTAACATAAAAATGTCATCGGCTTTTAATGGGTCAAGCATTTTTAAAATTTTTTTATTCCATAAAAGATCTCTTCAAAAGTTTTTAAATGATACCCATACTGACCATATTGAAAATCAAACCTTTTTATGAAAATTTCAGAGGCCCATAACTGCGAAAATATGGGAAAGCACCAGTTTTTTCACTTGATGGTTTTTTTTTCTTTTTTTTTAATTCTCTATCACTCTATATATTTGTTTTTTTTTAATTGATATGGAAAAATTAGAGCCCACTGTCTCGAGTACCATAGACCGATCTTGCTGATTTTCAATAGCAACTATGTCTGCCTTTGCGAAGTTGAGTTCAACACTAACACGAAAGGACAGACAGATATTGCTCAATCATCTTCACTATGCATTAGAACTTATAGTATATATTCTTTATGTAGTCGGAAATAGATATTGTAGAAATTACAAATGGAATGACAATCTTCGATGTACCCTTTTTCTACTTTTTGTGGTGCAAAAAGTCAATACAAGCTCTTTATTTGTTTAGTCATAAACATATACAAAAACAATAAAAAGTCATAACAAAATTGTAATTCACTCAACTTCCCTGATTTTATAAGTGTCGCAAAATGACAAATTTGAAGTTAGAGCCTTAAAAATTCACTATTCTATGTAGAATTTTGCAGTTTATTAAAATTTTTACATTTCCTGATTTAATTTTTGCTAAATGTCCGGCTAAATGGGCATAATACCCCTGTGTGTTACGTTCTTTCGAGCTTGAAAATACGTCGGATATACCTGTGAGTTAGTTTTTGTACTTCGAGGACTTTTATTTTCCGATAGTACAAATATCGTCAGTTCTTTATCCGTGTGACGATTGGTTCTGTATATTTGATAGCTTGAAAAAAAATTTTAAATTAGAAAATTGCTTGTTGAAAGTAAAAAAGAACACTTTATTAAACATTTTTAAAAACAAAACAACATGTGTTGTCCGACAAACGACATTGTTGGCCCGAACTCACAAAGAATGAGTGAGTATACACAATCCTCATAAGTTCTAAGTACTGTTTAAGGAGAAGACAAAATGGTCCCTGAATTTATTTGACGCCGGGCAGTTAAGCAGTTAAGTTTTGCTGTTGTATTCTGAGGCCAAGGCACACAGTGATGCGGGATGACAAAGTGAGATCCAACTAACGACTGTTTGTAAAGCGGCATATGGCCGAGCGATAAATATTCATCCATAAATTGTGTGTACCTATTTTTTTAGCTGTATATCACGATCTAAGCGCCTTTCGACTGATAAAAAACACTTTGAAGCCATTTCAATGAATTCCCAAGCAATTCAGGCGTCACGACGACATTTTCAGCGAAATCTTTTAAAAATGCTTCTTCTTCTTCTTTGGTGAAATTTGTAGGTGAGCTGACAAATTCTTCAACTTACCAAAAATTTCTCAGCATGTTATCAAGTGAATCTTTGGTGGCGCCAATAAATAAATTGCACGTAAGTTGAGCTGAAGTAGATTGCTATTTAAAACTTTCACCCACTATCCAACCAAAAACTGTGTTCTTTAAAGAAGGCTTGCCATCCCCTGAGGAAACTTGCCTTTCTATTAATAAATTCAAAGAGATTTCTGTGCTAATGAGCAAATCAATGCACTGAGGCTTATAAAACAGTGGGTCAGCAAGCTGCAAGGTTTTTATTATATCCCAATGAGAGGTATCAATGTACTCGCCAGGGAGTCGAGATGAGATTGATTTTGTGACCGCGGACTTAGACGACCACTTAAAAGTATTTAAACGCTATTTTACAGTCACATAAACAAAAGATTTAATTTTTTTCCGAACTTCACCAATGCTGGACACTTCCTGAGTATACGGGTGCACTATCAAATCGAGCCTGTTAGCAGTTTCTTCAGAAATGAAATTAATTTCTTAACACGACCCAAGCAAAGCTCTGAGCTATGTTGAAATATGCCAAAAGAACTTTTCATTTAAATAATTGCAGTTGGAATTAAAGCTATTTTAAATACTTTAGCTAAAAATGAAGCCGGGTTGCCATTTGTTAAATCAAATTAGTTACTTGTTGAAGAGACAGCATTTTGAGAACGATAACAAATATTTAGTAGAGTATGATGTGAAGATTTACATACTCTGCATCGAGATTTAGATGAACATTTTTAAACTAGATGCCCTTTATTGAGGCAACTGATGCAAAACCAACTACGTTTAACGAAATTAAGCCGCTTAAAAACGAAAAGGTTTGAAAACGATGAACAATTTGTTATGGTGTGGTCCGATGAATTACAATTACAACAATTTGAGCTATATTGAATGAAAACATGCGATGAACGACTATTGTTATACTTTGGCTTTACGCCTTTTGGTTTTTTAAAAACATCAACCTTCTTTGCATGGCTTTGCAAGAATTGGCTACGATTAAAAGCTCATAAAATGAATCCCATTAAAGCAAGGATCTAAAATCTTGTTTCTCATCATAGTTTAATCGGAATGTAATTTTGACAAAACAATATAAATACGAACACCATTTGGCACTTTTATTTCTGTGCCAATCGACAATAACAAACCACGAATGGCCGAAACAGTATCTATGATTTTTCTTAAAGATTCAGTATCCCTCTTTATCATATTAAGAACACTGGATAAAGAACTAATATGCTCTAGGAATATAAGCACTTTATTATCATGCCTTTATTTTACAAATGAATGCCTGAGTTGTGGAACTGCAGAAATGAATATTATAAAAATAAAACCATTCGCAATAAAAGTTACAATAATTTAAACATTTCCGTCTTTTATAAGCGTATAATTCTTTGGTTCATTTTCTTTTAAGGTTTTCAAAAGTTTGTTGTTAGAATATTTTTTCTTTTCTATTAACCACTACTTTGACCACTTTCACTTCTTTCTTAAGTTTTGTTTGCTTTATTTTTCTTCTTGGTGAAACACTTCATCGATTACAACAATATCGGAAAACATCTTTCCTGTAATGGCCTCTATATAAAATAAAGTTGTGCAGCGCGATTGCACGCAAGTTGTATAGTCTGAAGACAAAACACCCATCTTAATTACTAGCAAAGTTGTACAACAGGTCGCAACGTGTATGGCTTGCATAATAACAGTATCGTCAGTCTTACATTGATTTTTTCTTTCACTGTATACTCTACCCTTTAAAATAATTTCAGTTAGAACCTTTCTTTCCTTAATCGTCTTCTTCTTCTTATTTTCAGTGATATATGCGATGAACTCGTCAATATCAGTTTTTAATTAACTCTCATTAAAAGTAAAGCTTTATACTTAAACAAGGATATTCAGATTTTTTAAGTTCAAAATAGTATCCTTTGACCAATTTTATGTAGGTTGTAAGCCACCTTACGCATTGAGTTAGCTTAAATAAATAAAATTATTTAAAACAATTCTCGTTGAGTAGGGAATTCTGCCCTTTTATTCCAATAAATAAACAAGAAATACTTCAACCCTTAGAGTCACATACATATCTAGGTAAAGATCTTGACAAGAGCCTAATTTGGGGAGGCCATATAGAAGCGAAAAATGCACAAGTGAAATAAGAAACTAGAATTCAAACTTAAATAATAATATTTAAGCTACTAAAAATATTTAACGTATTAACTTAATAACTTCGTCTCCCTCCTTATTAGCTTCTATAAACTTTTTCTGTTGCTTGTTTAGTTTTATTTATAAACCACTTAACAGATTGTTTGTTTTGAGTTCCTAAAATATTTAAGAAACTAAGGCCTTATATGCAAAACCTTCCAAAACATTTTATTTTAAATAATTGTAACACACGCATAGCTTTGTCTGATTTAAATATTTTATTAACAATAACAATTTCAACAACTTTAATGGAAACAAAAACCTTGAATTTATAAAGCCAACTGGGTTCAGGTTAATAGACTAACAATGTAGGAACATAACTTACAATAATTGTTGGAAACGTGTCATTTAAATTGAATACAAACGACTAGAAAGAATGTGAGCCCATAGATGCACATGAATACGCAAACATGTGGTAAAACAGAATTATAATGTCAATATTTGCTTTCTAAATTAGTAGGGTGTGGTGTCTGTTGTCCTTGTTTTAACACAACTTCTTATTAACGGTATGAGATATGCATCAGACAGAAAGTAAAATGTCACAAAATGCTTTATAACCGAAATACAACACAGAAACAAACCAACATTAAGTTACTGGTTATTGTCTGGTTACAAAACTACATTGTACGTAATACGCCTACTGAATAATGTACTCGTAAACTACAATATGTTGAAACAAAGCTGAGTACAATTATCCTTATCATCATCTTCATTACCGTCTGTGGGAAACACTGTCAACGTATGTTTACAATACATATGTGGTAATATATGTACATATTTAGTGTTAATGTATGTACATACATATTTAAAATTGAATTTGCTTGTGCCTCTTTGAAGCTATGTGGCCGACTGTGTGGATGTTTTTGTTTCATACCCAGCAAGAAATGCTTGACAGATACTAATACTAACAAACTTACATATTTGCATCAATTTTTTATTGAACAGCGTTGCCGTTGTAGTGTTTTTAGTACTAAATTGGAAAGAAATTCTTTTTAATAGGCAAAAACTGATTTTTCGCTTGTGTTTATAGATAATAGTGCAGCAAACTATAAAATACAGCTTACAAAATGTTTTGTAATTAATATTGTGCCAAAATTCAAAAAAAAATTTTATTAAATTTGTTGTAAAAAGTTAGTCGGTTTTAAGGAATTTTTGTAGTTTTTGAAAGAATATATAAGGAAGAGAAATTTCTTGTCAGTTGCAACGTTGTTTGCCCCAAACAAACAGATTATATGCAAGAGTGAAACAACTAATATATGTTTTATTTCGTGACGTTAAGAAAATTGGGCATTAATCAAGTAATTATAAAAGTGGTATGGTGATTTATTAAAAGCAAAAATTAAAGAAACAATAAGTAAAAAACAAAGAATTTAAAATAAATACAGAAGTTCAATGTGAAATTAGAAAGGTACGTTGCATTTGGGATTGCAAGCAGTTGTAGTGCAGGGATTGCGTCCAATAAACCAGACACTGGAAACCCAAAACTTCACAGGCATGTTGCTGGTATTTAAAACCGCCAAAGCATTCAAAAAGTTAAATTCGAGTTGCAAGAACCTAAGAAGCCTTTAAATCCAAAAAATTTTTTAATGTGTAAAACCTTTTCTTATTTGCTTAATTTTATGTTTTCCTCTGATTTTCAGTCAACAACAGTATTTTGTAGAAATACTCAAGATGTGCGCCTCAACTGTCGTCTAAAAGTGATGCGAAATATAAAAGTTATTTAAGACGTTTAAAAAATAATAATGGTTTGAAAAATTTATCCATTTAAGGCATTCCTTCCCTTTCAAGATTAGATCCACGGTCAAACGGAAATCTAAACCCGGCTTAGAAAACTAAAGAAAAATATATGTGAGTATAAAATTATAATTTATTTTAAATTTTAAGAAGTTCTGCAATTCGTATTGCCTAAAAATTTTGGAATGCAAGTTGGTGATCAAAAAGGTTGAGAAATCCATCTGTCGGCTGACTCAAAACTTGATGAAGTCATCAGCATGCTCCTTTTGCAGAACCTTCTAGAGTTGGAGAGAAAGTTGGAGAGGTCGCCAGGTTTCACTGAAGAAATGGTAATGAACTTAAGTTCATGCTTAAAATATTTTTATAATCTTACATTTATATTTTTTTAGACATCACATTTACATATGCTTAAGGGGACATCGCAAGATGTCAGCACTGTGATGCGTTCAATTTTTACCGACCACCTACTAGAAAAATATAATTGGGATGGAAGGTGGGATAAGCAAGCCCTCTAAAAGCTCTCTTTAGTTAATAACTCCCTGCTAATTATGTACTACAGATTAGTCAATCAAAAAGTTATTTGTTTATTGTGTATTAAATTATTTATACATAAATGTATACCTTCTTTCACTTTAAGGTGTTTATTGCGTATTAAATTATTTATACATAAATGTATACCTTCTTTCACTTTAAGGTGTTTGCCAACAGCAAGAAGCGTTTGATTTTGAAAAAAGTATGAAGAAGTCAGTAGAGTAAAGCCACCATAGACTACCAAAGCAAAAAAATATTTAAAAAGAGATAAAAATTAAGTATTTTATTATAAATAAAATGTTTTTTTATACTGTAAAATATTTTTTAGATATTAAAAAAGGAACATATATACGAGTACTTTTGTATTAGAAAATATTAAATTTTATTTTATTTAAAAAAGATTGATTTTTTAATTGAGGGTTATCCATCAATTGAGACTGGTATATTCATCAAGTGTGATGAAAACTTCTGTCATCACGAAATAGTAAACTGCAGTAGTGTGAGCAGTGCAGATATGTGTGTTTCATAATGGAAAGAATTCATTAGTTAGAGGGAGATGCAAAATCACATCTACACAGATTTAAATCAAGTTTTTCATTTTTCATTTAAGAATGTGATAGAAACTTTGTTCTGCGCGATGATGGATATTTCCATCATCACCCAGCAAGAAATGAGTGTACGGCTTTTCGTTTTAAATTTAAATGAGTTTTCTGTTTGTTAATTAAATCTAAGTTTTTACTCAAACTTGATTTTCCAAAAAACAAGCAAAATTTTTAGTATATTTTTTGCAAAAAAAGACACTGGTAACGCTGTTTGCTACAGACATCACACGTATACAAATGTTTAAATCAAATTTCTCATTGTCCCTTTAAGAATGTGATAGAAACTTTGTTCCACGCAGTGATGGATATTTCCATCATCAGTGATTGTCATTTGATGGACCAAATGATGGTCTTTGTTCTTTTAGGGCAGTGATTGTCATTTGATGGATAAAATGATGGTCACTATTTTTGTAGGGTAGTAACTAAACGTTCAGTTATAGAACACTTTATGACTGTTGTTTATCTCTTACATGTTAAGCAAGCTAGCAAAGCCAACTCTCACTAAGCCAAATTAACAATGCACATTTGTTATAAGCTTAAAGTTGTTTGTTCCCAGAATTTTTTAATTTATTGTTTTTCAATGACAATTTTTTTGCGTATAAAAGAGATCTTAGTGTGCTGCTTTAATGTTTAAAGTTAAAAACAACTGTATATTTTTTTTAGAGCTGCTAGCGGTATATATTATAGGGAACTTATATTCATTGATTGTAGTGTTAGTAAAATTTGTCTGGATCTTCTTCCTCATCCTTAGACCGTTATCATATCGAAGATCTCAGAGAGAACTTTGACGGGAAAATGTGAGAGAAGACTAGTATTTCTAAAAAGTACGAATTAAGTAAATGTGTAAAGGTAATAGGTTCTGTTTCCTTTCTTGATGCAAAAAAATATCAGTATTTAAAGATGATTTAAATTATTTTTGTTTTAAAATGACATTAAAAATAGAATTAGACGTCAAAAATAGAAATCCTTAATAATTAATATTGGTGATTTCAATAATTTAGTCGGGATAATTAGCACGATATTTTTAGAGACTAATGAATTTATTACTTTCGTGGTTTAATTTTAATTATTAATTTGCAGGTACCCGCGTATAAATAATAAAAAAAACTAGCGTAGTGTTTCATAATATTTTTTTGTTATTCTATTTTATTTTGCCTCATAAATTATTTACTTATAAATTTTTAGTTAAAAAAAATTGAACTTTATTGTGTCACTTTCAAAACACAACTGAACTTATAACTATTTTACAAAATTAATTACAACTTGAATTCTATGTTAAAATATGCTTAGTAATTAATAATGACACGCTTTGTTACCGTATGCAATAATATTTGTTTTTGACCGTCTGGAAATGCGTCAGCAAGTTACAATCGACAGGTTTTTGACCCGAAGTTTAATGAACTGCAATTAGGTCGTTTTATTTTGGGAATTGAATGTTTTTTAAATCCGATCGTCCTCGTTCGGCTGGAAATAAGAAATGTATGTATTTCCTGCAATTTGCAGTTTAATAGACAAGTGTCATTGTCTAAATTTTCTAAATTTTTTCTATTGCATATGGTAAGGTTATTGTAGTCCTTGCATGCGTTCTTTATTCCAAATATTACATTATCACATATTAGGATTTTATTGTAAATAATCTTGCTTATATGTTTTTTATACTTAATAGGTTTAACTAATATTTCATTACAAGAATTTACATTTGTTGTTGGTATACTAATGATATAAACAATAGAATCATGGTTTGACGCAATCTTAACTTCAGCGAATTTAAATGCTTGTTCTAAATTTACAAACTGTATTAAGTCTGTATGTATTACATTTAACAATATTTATTTCTGTATAAGATAATATATGTGAATTAATTATTCCGATTTTGGCCCAATACATGGCATACTGAATATTGATAATCTCTTCTTTTATGATATCTAACTTGTATTTTAGGACCGTTATGGCCTGCTCCTTTATGGAGTTGGTGCTACTATTGTTTATGCTTCTTAATATTTCATTAATTATTTTAGTTATTTCTTTAAATTTTTCAATTGATAATCTGTTTATTACTACTTGCTTATTGTTATTCCTTAGCATTTTGTTTGTTTTTTTTTCTCTAAGATTTCGAAATCGTCGTGGTCAGAGCTCCCAGCTATCCATTTCCATGCGGACCCTAAAAAATTCGAGGATCTTTTGGATTTTGGTTTCAATCTATCTAGGTACTCCTGAAGCTCTTTCAACTCATGTCTAAGGAAGGGATAGAGGAAGTGAGATTGACTTACATTTTGGAAAAGTGTTTCTTTTAAGTTGTCGATTAATTCTTAGTATTCGTCCATATTAATAGTATGAATCAGTATGGAGGTTCCAGTCTGTATCTTCGCTTGTCCGGAGTTCATAATCACTAATTGTGAGTTCGTGTAATCCATTATTTTGATGTCCGCCAAAGTGGGGGTAAAGAGTAATCTGCAATTAGAATTAGTTTAATTCCTTATGTTATTTTTGTGAATTGTTTTTCCTGATTCAGTTATAAAGGTAGTGTTCTTATTTTCTCTAACTATTTCCTTTCTATATGTCTTGCTGAGTTTTTTCCCTAGTCTTTTGTTTTCTTTTACGTAAATAATTTGTCCAGGTTCGTAAGTTCTAGGTACGGTCTTTGCCTTGTTATGATAAGCTAAGTCTTCCAATTGTTTTTCTTTTAGTCTCTTGATGGTGTCTTGTTTAACTTTTTCTTTATCTACGTGATTAGTAGTAACTCTCCCTAAAAAGAATGTTTCTATGGGTTTCTTTTTTATGGTTGAGTGTACCGAATTATTGTATTCGTATATCGCTTTGTATAATAGTTCTGAGAAAGTCCACTGTCCATTTCCGGCTTTCAGACAACGCATAACTTCTGGAAGTGTTGAGTGATATCTTTCTATTTGCCCGTTAACGCTACTGCTATAAGGTGGAATCCTGAATACCTTTATGTTATATTGATTTTCTAACATGAAAACAATAGCCGTGGAATTGAATTATTTCTCATTGTCCATGACAATTATTTCCGGCATACCAAATGAAAGTATCGTCTCTCTTAGGGGTTCCTTAACATCTTCAACGGACCGAGATTTTAGAATTCTAGCTTGTGCGAAATTTGAAAATTTGTCTATAGTGGTTAGTATTGCCTTTTTCCCTGTCATTAAAATATCTATGTGGACGATTTGTCCGGGGAATTGCGGTATTGGCGTCTCTTGGATTGCGATTTTGTTGGGATGCCTTTCATATTTATTTTCTTTACACACTTTACAAGAGCTAATGAGTTTTTTTATTTTCGAATGCATTTGTGGGAAGTAATATGTTGCTAAAAGTTGTGTCTTATTCTCAATACTGTTCCTATGAGCTCGATGGTGTTCTTTAAGTATTTCAGTTTCCTGCTCTCGTTGCTTTTCAAGTCCTCGACTATTTTCCTACAATAATTTACTCTATATTGGGTGAAGTTATTTCTATAAATTTCTTGTAATATTCCTAATATTTTATCCGATGTATATATGCAATTAGTTACTGCGAGATTCAGATATTTTTTTAATATCTGAGTCAGGGACTCTGGTGTAATGTCAAGTTCGTTAATTCTATGTCTGAAAAAGGTAGGGACAACAATTTCAAAGTTATAAGACGATATGGAAATGCTTTCCATATCTTAAGTTTAAAATTCGAATTTTTGTTATTTGAAGCATATGTCAGAGGAAGATGGTCTGTAAGTATTTTTAACTTCGCGGAGCCGTGAAGGTAATTCCTTAGCGATTTTAACGCCCATACGATAGCAAGCAATTCTCTTTCATTGGTGGCGTAGTGCTCCCCTGCTTTGCTAAGGGTTCCTGATAAAAATACAATAGAACCATTTTCTTGGGATAGCACTACTCCCAGTGCGTAGTTAGAGGCGTCTGTCGTGAAGGTAAATTCTTTTTTAAAGTCGGGATACGCTAACATAACATCGTCAGAAATCAATATGGTCTTAAGTTTTATAATGCATCCATTGCTTCTTGATCTAAATTAATTGTTATCTTTTTTGACATATGTTTAGACGAACGTCCTGCCTCCCCTCTCAAAAGCATTGTCAGGGGCTTTGCAATTTTGGCATAATCCCTGATAAAGCGTCTATAATAGTTTGACAATCCCAAAAATGATCTTAGATCTTTCAGTGTTTTGGGTCTTGGGAAATTTGGGATTGCTTCAACCTTTTTGGGGTTGGTTTTTATTCCTTCATCTGAAATGATTAATCCCACAATTTCCACTTCTTTTTTTAAGAACTCACATTTATCTAACTGAACCTTCATGTTTGAAAATCTGAGAGTTCTGAAAATGGAATATATATTTTTCGAGATAATTATGATATCAATCCATTTTCTTAGTGTATCGTCCAGTGTCCGCTGAAATATGGAGGGTGCATTTCTTAAGCCAAACGGTAATCTGGTAAACTCGTATTTACCATTGTTGACTGAAAATGCTGCCTTTTGTCTATCAGCTTCCCTTAGGGGTATTTGGTGAAACCCGCTTTTAAGGTCTAGAACTGAGAAGAATTTGTTTTGTCCTAACTGTGGGAGAACGTCATTGATTTCCGGAATGGGATATTTGTGTTAAATATCTGTCCTGATTAGATGATGTTCACCGAATGCGAAATCTTTTGTTTTATTCGAATTTTTAGATTTTTATTGATTAGCATGTAATTATCTGCTAAGTAAATAATGGCTAATAGTTCTTTTAAAGTATCGTTTCCTAAGATGCCGTGGAAAGTATTTAATGTTCGTAATAGATAGAATTTTATATTGCCAGTGTCTTTGCCGAATAGGTTAATGAATGTGTGGTGGGTGATTTTATTATTTCCACCTACTGAGTTTGCAAAAAAGCAATTTTGGTTTGGCAAATGATTTCCTACTAAGCTAGGTAAAATGTAATTTTTGTTTGAACCAATGTCGATAAGAAGGTTTAAAATTTGTCCTGTATTCGTCCTGCACTCAAAATAAGGTATTCGTCCCTACAGGTCTAAAAAATGTATATCTACGAATTCTTGAGTTTCAATCTCTAAAGTCTCTGTTTGGTTTTAAAGGTTGTCGTCTAATGTTGGGAATTCCTCTTCTTTCTCGTAATTTTCTAATTCTTCATACTGGTTGTCGTTAAAATTTGCATCTCTTTTAGTTTGTAAGTGGAAGCTTCATTGCATCTTTTGTGGGTTTCGAAAATTTTCGGGCTGATCGGCTGGTCTTTTGCCGAAAAATTGATTATTCTGAGCTGGCCTATTCATATAATTTACAGCCTTTGACCTCATGGAAGTATCCACGTCCATCGGCTCAGGACGTGGTTGGGGCTTTGGGGCGTTTGGCCGTGGTGGACCAAAATTTGGGTTTGGGTACCTTTGTGCATGTGGTGTTTGATACTGATTGTTGTAGTATCTCATAGGAAGAGCTGGTCTGAATTGCTGAAAATTGTAAAATGGTTGTGGCATATGCGCCAGTTGAGGGCAAAAGTTTCTTTGCTGTTTATCCTGATATTGTATTCTTTTAGTTGGTTGTGGCATGGGCTTATGGTTGTTATTCCTATTTGGGTTTGTAAATTGAGTTCGCACAAATTGGTTTTCCATTTTCAAGCATAAGTGAAGTGCTTGTGGGATGTCTTTAGGTTCTTTCATACCGAGATGTAGTGACATATTGCCCTTTAAACCTCTAATGAAGACGTCTAATGCTTTATCCCTATATGCTTGTGCGAGATGGTCGAGAGCTTCTCTGCTTACGTCCATGCAGGATAGTTTATTCATAACAAGTGACAGATAGGAGTATACCTCTTGATAAAAGTCTTGGACCTTACTATTGCCTTGTACTAAAAGTACTCATTTGGTACTCTGAGGTGGTCAAATCCCTTTTGTCTGCATAATGTAATTCAAGGCATTTTGTTATGCACTCTAAATTCAAGCGATTATTGTAACCCTCTAGTGCCGCGTCTGCACAACCTACAATTTTGTTTCGAATCGTATTCAGTATTGCAAAATATTTTGGGGTTCCCTTCATAGAGTCATATAGTCTGAGTATTCTGTCTATGCTCTTTTTCCAAGAGCTAAATCCGAGGGGTTTCCGGAGAATTCTCTTATATTCCTAACAACGTCCGGGACTTTATCTAAATCGGCTAAATCGTTACTATATCTTTCTTCTATTACCTGATCTACACCTCCTATATCTGCATTGGGATCTAGTATCTGATTAATTACTATTTGGCATTGCTGTGCGCAAATTCTAGCTATCATTTCTTCCATGTTTCTATTATTCTCATTATTAGGAGTTGGATTTGGAACACTAATTTTCAGGACTGACCAAGTTATTAGGATTAGAAATAATTTGTTTTATTAATAAAAATTATTTTTGTGTTAAAATTTTTCTTATTTTTATCGCAATAGTGGTTTTAAAAAGATTATATTTGTGTTAAAATATTTCTTATTTCTATTGGAGGGTCCCGTAGGAGTCGCAATAGTGGTTCTAAAAGGTATTTTTTTTTTTGCGAGATATTAATATTTTAAAATTGATTCACATTTAGAGCAAACATTTTCTAAATTGGAAACTTATTTATTAACTTCAATAATTTTCACTTTCTCATAGGATTTAATTTTTTAATCGGTTAATATTTTAACAAAATTTTCTAAATGTTAATTCTTTAAATTTTAACTTCTAAGTTTATTTTAAATCGTTTTCTCTTTTCAAAAAGATTCACTTCTCCTTGCAATATTTTTCAAAATTTAATTCTCTAAAATTGACTTGTTAAATTTACTTTTGATTTATTTCACTTTTCATATGACTTGTAATGTTAATTGGATTCTATTATTTTTTCTACTTTAAAATATTCATTACGCTCTTCTTTAAAGTATTTTTGTATTGTTTTCACTTTTAAATTATAGCTAAAAAATAACTTAATTCTATTCTTACATAAAAATGGTGATCATTCTAATGGAGCTGGTAGTGGGGTATTGTTCCTTTTTCTTTTTAGTACTGGGGTACCCGCGTCTCACACTATGTTCTCTACACAAAGCGTCCTTATTTTGTTAATGATCTTCCTTGGATTGCAGCCTATGGGGTGCTTTTTATTGGGAGTCCTTAAATCTGCAGCCTATGGGGTGCTTCTTGATTTTATGGATCCCTTTTTTACGTTGGGCGCCAATTATTTATTTATAAATTTTTAGTTAAAAAAAAATAAAACTTTATTGTGTCACTTTCAAAATACAACTGAACTTATAAATATTTTACAAAATTAATTACAACTTGAATTCTATGTTAAAATATGCTTAGTAATTAATAATGACACGCTTTGTTACCGTATGCAATAATATTTGTTTTTAACCGTCTGGAAATGCGTCAGCAAGTTGCAATCGACAAGTTTTTAACCCGAAGTTTAATGAACTGCAATTAGGTCGTTTTATTTTGGCAATTGAATCTTTTTGTGTTTACACATATTTTAACTGCATAGAAGAGCCGAAAAGAATTCAGCCGTATACAGGGGATAAAAAAAATAAAATCAGCCTCAATAGCATTCATAAAATTATGATAAATTATAAATTAAACATGAGAGTGTGTATGAAAATATTTTCTGTTATTTAAATGGAAATTGTATAGTAAGATAAAGTATTAAGAATAAGCCATTGTTATTTAATACGAACAAAATATTAATGGGAGTAACCTACCTGAAAGTAACTTAATATTTGTGTATATATATTTTGTTTTGATTGAAGTAGTTTCACTAACAAAATTATTATTATTATTATCAAGGTGTTGGATGCAAAGAATGCTGAAGATGGATCTGGCGGTCCTGAAAATGCAGCATTACATTCTGCCAGCTTCTAATTTTTCTTAATAAAAGTTAAATTAAAAATGAACCAAAGCCGAAAAAGTTAAATTTTAAATAATTAAATTAAAACTAAGCAATTAAAAAACAAAATTTCTTACATACTAAAGTATTTTTCAAGAACTTCCAAAATCTAAAACTAAAAGTACGTATTTTTTAGTACATCATTCTAGAACAAAAAAAAAAAACAATTAAAAGAATTCAAAAAAAGAGGCGCTTAAAATTCTACTTAAAATAAAAGATATTTAAAATCTAAAAATAACAAAATAACAATAGAAATGATAATAATAAAATTCATATTTATAAAAGTTGGAAAAAATACGGATTAACAAATAACCATAAGAAAAACAATAAAAAGGAAACAAATTCATATTAACATAACAAAATTATTTAACAGTTATATAAAAAACAAAAATAAAAAGATACAAAATAAATTATTGTACATCGTTATATACAATGCTCCCTATATTTAGCGAACGCAACCTCCTGTAATAGAACAAGAGGTCTGCATCCTAATAGAGAAGGTCAGCTCCCCTAAGAGTCAACAGATCCACAGGCGAGAAATACTTCGACGCTCGAACGGTCTCTAAACTCCTCACTCTAGCAAAGCACTCCTTCAGCAGGGAGTTCTCTGAGAATTACGCGCATTCTAGGAACTTCACAGCTAATTCCACCATGTAGGCATCTATGCGCACAAAATCAATTGACCTACATGATGGCCAGCGAATCACTCAATTTGGTCTTAAATATGATCTCAAGCCAAGGCAAGCAACCAAAATTATTCCCTCCCAACGCCTAAGCCCCACCATCTGGTGAGAAGAAATTCCTAACTAAGATTGAAAGGCATAGTCAATGACAGGCGAATGACTTGGCGATAGACCAAAAGACGAACTTTCCTATGAAGACCTCACATACGCTTTAAAACACCCTGATATGAAGAGTAAATACGCTTGGCTCATTCAAGAATATCGTCAATGTGCCGATAGCGCACATGAAGATGAGACCGAGGTATTTAAGCCTATCTGCTGTCCCAATCAGTTCTCGTCTCGATAATCAAACAAGGTATGTAAGGTCTACAATTTGGGTAAATATATTTCCGCCTTCCCTTAAACATTTCGGCCACGGTATTCGCAATGTTTAAGGTAAGACCCCATTTTGTAAAATAGTCCATCAGTACCGTCAAGTATCGGTTCATTCGTTCATTAATATTCCTTGCTCTAGCACCTCCCGTGGTGGTTGCGGTATGTCGGAGACAAAGATATTGTATAGCACAGAGTCCAATAACGAGTCCTGTGGCACTCCCTCAAGCGTTCCACAGACCTTACATCAATGACACGGACCCTGAAAGGAATTGTCCACTAAACGGCAAATGCCGACATCAAATCCAATGCCTATCATTTTGAGTAAAAGACCAGAACGTGCAAGAAACTTTGGTGACCTATCCAGTGACTCGGCAGGTGTCAAAGCGGATAGGACACCCTCTTAAGTGTTGCAATTGTGGTGGTGAGGGATATTCGGCTAGCTCACGGGAGTGTCCACGATGGCTAAAACTGCTTCGCAGCAGCTACATAATTAAAAAAAAAATTATCTAGGATTTTCATCTTTATAATATAAGTATATCCACGTTCGCTTTTTTAAGGTTTTCTTTAAACTAAAATTGTGTATATATTAAAATGTCCTTTCATTGTAAAACTTTACTTTAGTAGAGTATTTATATAAATCATCTTAAAAATGTCAGCTTACAGTAGGTTAACAAGTTTGGCACCTCTCGAAAAATAAATTTTTTTATATGATATCAATGTTTACGTGCTACATACAAAAATCTAGTGAACAATTGCACTTTTGTTTGAAAAGTTTCAAATTAACTTAATTTATTTACGTCTATGTAACAATTCAGTGGATTTTGATAGATCCTCATCTTCAGTTTTTGGTGTTCAGTAATTAGTAGCTCATCATAATCAGTGGGATCCGTTGCAATTACACCATAGATAGCTTCTATGAAATCGGACAATGTGTAAAAAATACTGTGTAATTGGAAGCACTTGCGAATAGCTTCATTATAACACCTACAAAAACTCCTTTTTTATTGTAATTGCAGTTTGCTAACATTAAGTATTAAAAATTAAGAATAATATAATAATAATAATAATAAAATTAATAATAATAATAATAATAATAATAATAATAGTAATAATAATAATAATAATTACAAAAATTATAATAATAATTAAAATCTCAGCCTGTGCTTTCTATTCACTTCCATTCTTTCGTTTTATCAATTAGTTCCATATTTCGTTCTATTATATTAGCCTTTTTTATTTTTCTAAAAAACAAAACAGAGATAAATTGTAGCAGAAGGCTGCTGCTAAAGGGTTCTATAAATTTACAAAACTGTTGATTGCCTTAACTTATATCTTCGATTTTATACAACAAATACACGAAGTCGAAATATCAGTACATTATAACCCGAGAATGCCACTTAACAAATTTCGAAAAGAAATACATTTTTACAAAATTTTAAAATTAATTGATCTCCGAAATAACTATGTTTTAAACATTTGTTTCGTTATGAAATTCGTTTACTCTATCTGATTCTATTGAAATGCAAAATAAAAATTTGTTGTTTTGAAGAATTATTTGGTGGTGGTATCATCAAAATCCCATAAACTGATGCGTATAAAAAAACCGAAGACATAATAAAAGTGTTCTTACTTGTGCAAACCTCGTTCAAATACTTAAGTTATTGACAACCAATATATTCATACAAAAAAAAAAAAATTCCAAAAGAGAATAAGAAAAGTTTTTCTTTTTTCGAAATTAAATCTTGTAAGTGCAAAATAAAATAAACAAAATTAAAAGGAAAAAAAATAAAAAAGGACAGAAAATTTTATAAATCTTAACACAAAAAAAGTGGTAAAAGGAATTTATCTCTTTATTCATGCAGCGATTAGTCCTCAAGCTTTTACATGGCTTGATTCTTAACTCGAAAAAAACTTAAATAATCAGTGTTGTTTTTTGTTATATTTCCTTTTAGTCCTTGTTGTTTTTCAATATATTCAACACATGGCATGAAAGGGAATTTACACAGTTTAACACATTCATGCGTGCTAAAAATAAAATGCTTAAATGAAGCAAATAAATAAAAAGAGCTGAAAATATATTGACTTAGACATCTCGCACAACTGTTGATGTCTTTTTGTTTGCCACCGCATATAGTTTTTGAAATAAAATTTTCTTCTTTTGCTGTATTATTATAATTATTTATTTTTATAGCCTTTACCACAAAAAGTGGGAAAATGGTATAACTAAGCTTGTCATTCCGTTTGTAATTTCTACAATATCTATTTCCGACGGATCAGACATAGTGTCGAAAGATGTGCAATTGAAAATCAGCAAGATCGGTCCATGTCCTTCGACGCAGCGGTCAAAAAAACACGCCTACCTCTAATTTTTCTATATCATTTCGAACAATGAAATTAATCCAATCAAAAGAACATATATATGGGGCGAAAGAGAATAAAAAACATCAAGTTAAAAAATTGGCGCTCGCCCATATTTCCGGCTTGCGGGCCTCTGAACTTTTGAAATTTAAGGAAATAGTAAACCCTGCTTAAACGGTTAACCCATTAAGATGACATTTTTGTGTAGATAATTTTTTTTTGATTTTTCTAATTTTCTGTCACCTCTCTATATATTTTTTTAAATTAGAGTTACTTCACTAAACTAGATTTACATACATGGTAAAGGGTATACCAGAATCGGCATAGCCGAATGTAGCACTCTTTCTTTTTTTTTTTATTTTTCTATCTCTATAGTGTTGTGTTTGGATATGAAAGTAAAGCAATGACGCAACTATTATCAAAATATTGTTCAGAAAACACACTAAATAAACATAACACTCCCGCATAAATAAAATCTATATTTAAACACAAAAAACCCATCATATTTTTTTGCACATACGTTTTTATTGTATAAATTGAAGTGATGCTAACTAAACGAAAAATAAAGGTTTTCTTTTTATAACGCAAATAAGTTTTAATTAACAGTATGGTATTACGGTGGCTAAATCCTCAGAAGATACCTATTTTTACATTAATAGTGCTTCAAGCACAAATATAAAATAAATGGCCAGGCTTCTTCCAATGTAGTCCATGAACGTTAGAAAAAAATAGTGATACAATGCATTATCATAATGACATTTAAGCTAAGAAAGAACAGAAAGTCTTCGCTTTAACTTTGATTTCTATCCATATCTTCATGTTCTTAACCTTTGCATATATTTTTGAGTTAAAATCTTTTACAATATATAATTTTGTGTATGTTTGTATGTCGTAGAAAGAAGATGGTTGCAGAAATTAGATATTTTGTCAAGAATTTTAGTGTTGATAGCCAGAAAGCAAACGTTACCATAACAATGACCTGGTAACCATTCCTCTCTGTGAATATCTGATTTTTCAATTCTTTCTGATTGATATGATGCACATTGTTGCATTTTCAAGTATTGGACAAAAAAATCGTTCATTTTTTTTCATCGAATTTATATTAAAACTGATTAAAAAAAAATGCAAATACGTAGGTATATGTTATTACACAAATATAATTTGTTATTTCAATGTCTTTTTGATCTCAAATATTGTTTGTTTATGTATTAAGAAATTATCTTTTGGAAAAAATACGAATTGAATATAACAAACTAAGTTCTTGTGAGTATACCATGGTTACCTAAAATTCTTTAATAGGTTGCTTAAGCATTTGTCAGGCTTTTCGCTAAGTTTTTGATATTAACTATAGCTTACTTATGTACATTATAGTAAATATGTGTTTTATTTTTAAACAAAGTAAGTTTATATAGTAAAAATAAATAAATCTCTACTAACTGTTGACCACACTGGTGAAACCAAAAAGGAAATAAGTATTTAATAACCATACGATTTATTCACTTAAAATGAATTTGTGTTTGTTAATATAAAAGCAAAATTAGGACTGACAATAAGCCCGCAAATTATATTTTGCCATTGTGAATTTCTGAAGAATATCTTAGCTCATCCCTCTTCAGAATCCTTATAAATATTTCATGTTTTAGTAGATAGAAGTAACATATTAAATTGGAATCGTTTTATTTAGTATTAAACATCTTAAATACGACATTTTATAGTTTATGTATTTTGTGTAACCAATGGAAATACTTTTTAAAGATTAACAAGAATATCAAGTTATATCAGATTCACAAATTACTAATTTTTGTTGGTCCCTTAAATATGCGCATAAATAAAAGTAGAATTTAATATGGCGGTATTAAAGCAAAATTTAAGAAAATGTATGTACATTTTTACGACATTTAATGTAACTTGAAAGGATGTTAAAATATACTGTAAGTTAATGATGGACAATTCAGAGCCTCGCGGGAGTCAAGGAATTCTGTTTTTGTAAATTTCTTCGTGAGATTGCTAAAGCGCATTCTTAGTAAGCAAGAAATCAAATCATGTCTTAGCCAAAAGAAGTAGAGCCTAGATTCCCATTGAAATATAAAATAAGAATTGTCGTGCTAGGAATTTAAATCGAAGGGCACCTCTTCAAAATATTTCCTTTTATCAAATCACATTTAAAAATCTTCAAAATTAACTTAAAAACCAATCTTAATCGCTTCCAATTAAATAATCCCTAATTTACAGTACTGCTTTATCTGTAGGTTTTTCTGACAAGGGGATGCCCGAAATTGGAAGGGTGGACGGGGGTACCTAGTTTTCTCCAAAAGACATATTGGACCCAGTGCCAAACCATATATTTATTAAAATCGCAGTCCGAAAGGTCTACAGGAATTTTCCAAAAAAATTGCTCCACACTCTCCACTTGAGCAGAGGACGTTGTGAATAAAATTTAACTTTTAAGCATGGTTCAGTGTCGCATTTTCCCCCAAGAAGTCTACAAAAGACTTTTTCCTCCAATCTCACAGCGTCTATAAGAGTTTCCATACCGTACAGCACAAGCAGTGTTTGCGGTCTTAAAAAGATTCAGCGGTGTTGCTAGTAGTCGGTCTATCTCTCTACGTTACTCACCAATCCTTCAAGTTTATCCAAAATTATAAACCCAAAAGAGTTCAAGATCGGAATGTGTCGCCATCTCCTCCGGCATCAATAATAGTCCTGGTATTTATCGCAGCCTTGCTTTTAGTATATATCTAGATATTCTTACCAAATCTGCAGCTTCCCTTTGAAATTCCTTAATAAACCCTACGAACGAGTGCAGCATCGTCATCGTCCTTGGCTTGGACGTGTTAAAAGACCAAAATGCGGTTCGGGCTAAAAGATGTCCTAATATGAAGATAATTTGTCTTTTCAGTATCTTTCGGAGTAAGGAGGACGGTTTGATATAACTGAAGTCACTCTGTGAGGTACGTGAGTCCTTCTTTCCCAAAGGAATGAATGCAAAAAAATCTAGTCCACAGCATCGAAATGTAGGTTTATGCTCAAGATCATCCGATATAATTCCTTAAAAACGCAAAGAAGTAAAGAAGAGTGCACGTCATTTAGTTTAATATCCGGTAATGGTCCAATTGCTACATAATGTTTGAATTAAACTTGAAATAATGGCCGAGATCGAGAGTTTCCTATGTATTTCTGACCATGTCGTTGAACCTTTTCACCGAAGCCTCATACTCAGATCGCTTTATCGGAGCTCCAAATTTGTAGAATTTCCCTTCTCCTGCACACATTCAGCATCCAATGTCAAACGTGTAAGTTTAGGCGTCTACTGCGTCATCAATATCATGGCAAAACCCTTAATGTATTCTTTCCAAATTATTGTGTCTTCATTAAAAACAAGAAATAATAAAAAAAAATAAAATTGAATTAAAATTGTCCACTTGTGATTTATTCAAACGGTCTTAAAAATTAAGTTTCTATAATCTTATCCGTATCTTCTGCTAATTTTACTAAGCTATTGTTTAAGATCGATCAACCAACTAATGCTGTTAGAAAAAAATATGTAAAAAATGGTAATATATTTTAAATAAAAACCCGTTAAAAAAAACTCAGCTAAATTAAAGTTCTATCAAAAACCATTTTCTTGCTTCTCTGAATACACTCTCTGGAGACTTTCATAACAACAATTTGTCCTAATGGTATTATAGTTATTGTTGTTACTAAGCTATTGTGTTACTAAGCTATTTTAAGATCAATAAACTAATGCTGTTGTTGATAATATGTTAAAAATGATAATGTGTTTTGAATATAAACCGTTTAAAAAAACTATAAATTGAAGTTCTATCAAAAAACACTTTTTTCTACTTTTCTCAGTACACTTTCTGGTGACTTTTCTTAACAATTTGTCCTAATGGTATTATAGCCTAGATTAATGGCGAAAATCACTTAAAAGAAAAATAAAATAAAAAAATATTCTGTAAATATGTTTGTATAGAAAGGAAAAAAAGCTTTGATGACTTGTACTTTGTACATACATACAGTATTTTTGTTAATGAGGCGTACATTACGTACTTTTGTTTACTTTTATATCGACTCTACCGTGGCAAATTTTAATTGCAACAAAATTTAATCCAAATGGAATTAAATTTTTAATAAAAGACATATATAGATTAGAATTAAATACAGCAAACACAAGTCCTTAAAACAAGTAATATCAGTGTGTCTTCTTAAATAACAAAAATTGTAATACAACAAATACAAACTGACTATAACTACGAAGCAGTGAAAATTCAATATCCTTTACAGTTCTTGTTATAAAAATAGAAGCAGAAATAGAGATGGTCCACTATTCTTCTATCATTTATTTGTTATTACCTAAAATGTTGCAAGTATAATTAAGCAAAGTAACTTTTTCGTTTTGTGAGGCTTGAGCTTTTACTTAGAAATAAAATATAAAGTCAATAAAGAAAAGTCGCTTTTTTATTTTCCTTCAATAAAATTGGTATATTTAATCTATTTTTGTTTTGATTAATTAAAACCTGTTTTTCCATTATTTAAACTTATATATTCTAGTAAATATGCTTATTATTCTAAGAAAATATTTGTCTTCTTTAATGTAAACACCTTTCATATAACTTAAGATTAAATAAAATGAACGTCAATCAATCTCTTTTCTCAATAATTTTCATCCAAAATAACAATTAATTGATGCTCACCCGATGCAACAATATAAAAGTAATTTTTCCTGTTCTATAACTGAGAAATGTTGTTGTTGGACATCAAATACATAAATAAATAAATAAAGCGAAACAGTGATAAATAATTTCTTATTGTTTGTTTATTAATTTTGTTGTCTGTCCGGTAAATTATTCAAGCCAAAGCTCATGTAAACTTTAATCGAAATAAATCCATAATGAAAAGTTTCACTTTTATATTGAAAAAATATCAAAAAAAAGCTCCAAGTTAACCAATGGATGGAGCTTTGGTATCCTAGGTAGGGTGGGGGAGTGGAGAACACCAACATCTTCTTCTTCCCATAAAGTGATTTTTTGTAGAAGCAGTTTTTTGTTTGTTTTGTAATTTCTTTATGATGGTACTTGTGTAGGGCTGTAGTCGTGAGTAGGGATCTACGCTGTTGGTGTAATGGTGAGCTAGCTGGCCACAGGGCGATAACACTTCTGAGACGAACGACGAAGGAAAGTGTGTAATTTTTATGTTCTACCAAAATAGAATCGAAAAAAAGAAACGAGTTTACATCCCGAGTATCGTATAATTTATATTGTTTTTTTTTTATTGAATTCTTATGTGATCAAACTAATGTTTTAATAAAAGAACTTTTACAACTTAACTTTTATGAGAAGAGAAAGAAAGAATACGAGAAACGGTAAATAAAATAATTCTTCTAATATGACATTACAAAAAAAGAGCGGTAATTTATCGTTTCGGTAACGTGGCAACGGAACCTCTGGGTCGTGTAATTGGAGTAATAAGTGTTGATAGTGTGAAAGTTTTTCATGGATTGACCGTTATTCCTAATAATAAAAAAATGTAATGCTATACTCGTATATTACTTTAGAAAAAGTAATTTTACGTTTAACAATGGATGTTTTATGCATTTTATGATCTTCACGAAAACGATAAAGAACAGAATCAATTAGGAGCTAAAAATAAAACAGAGACAGAAATTTATGTAGACAAAGCACAGAAATATGAAACAACGGTTATAGGTATGATTAAAAGGCGGTTTACATGGTCACAGAAGTCTTACGACATGTCAAATTTTTGTGGAGAAAAGTACCAGTGGGGTCGTCTAAACCAAATATGTAATGAATCTGCACAAATTGAAAGAAATTACGGATGAAAATTTGACAGTCGTATGGCTCTCTATGTTTTCTGAAAATTTTCAAAAGACAATTACGAATCATTAGATCAGGGATGCATTTTTCTGCAAACCGCCCAAAAATCCGTGTATACCATTTTCTCTTATTTTTTTAAATACGGATGGTATTTCATTTTATTTTCTCTTGGATTTTACGTACGTAAAGTCGTACCGTCTAAACCGCCCTTAAATCGCATTCAACATCACAGATTGCAGAGTGTCCAGTTACAAAGAAAATTACGCCAGATACAAATATAACACCTTTCCGGAATTCATCTGTGCGTTTACCAATGAATGAATAACAGCCGGTAAGGGAATAAATTCAAGATTGATTAGAGGTGGTAGTAGTTATAAAATCAGTTCGGAATTTGTGAATAGAATAGTGCTAACAAAGAAAAAGAACGGTGCATACAGTAGTTGTAAAGATTACAGGAGACTAAACAATATAATTTTCATAAAGTATATATGAGAGAACTATTCACCCACACACACATGTACACACATTTTTTCGAAAAACACTCATGCAATTATAATTTTCACTTGTTAATGCGCTTGAATCTCTGCGAGTGTTTGCATAAGATTTGTTTTTAAATATCATCATTTAAGTAAATCTTTAATCCTTAAATCACATCATTAAAACAGTAATCATGTCGCAATATCGACCATTAGACGTAGTCACTGCTTGACCAGTTTACAGTTTAATAATGCTTTCATAAGCACTGACATGCTGAAAATACAATTGTAAAATCCTTAAGGTAATGAAAAGTCATCAAGGTGTTATTATGCCATATAGTTTAATTTAATTTTGCAACAATCATTTAAAAAAAATTTTTTTTGTTTAAAAAAGTTTTGGCTAGCACTAAGTCATTGCCAATTTTATTCTGTTGTATTTTAGAAACATTTGTATCACGATTTATGTTTGTAAAAAAACACGATCTACTAGAAATTGGTTGTCGGTCACAATGCACAGTTGGGCAGAAAAACAATCTCGGAAATAACTCAACCATTTTTAAACGGCTTTAGGTAAAATTTGTAGCAACTTTTTGATTTTCACCGTAGTTAGCGAATAAAATTTCTAATATTTTGGGGAAATTTTGATGATTATATCTTTTTTGGATATGAAGTTATACGATTTTTAACTTAAGCCTAAAAAGAGCCATCAATTTTTTTTTATATAGAAAAAAAAATTCTTAAGCAATATATAAAACATTTTTATATGTATTTATTTAAGCTATCTATATGTGGGTACGATTAAACTAAATTTTGTATAAAAGTAATCATTCTTATATTTGACATATTGTCCATAGAAATTTTAAGTTAAGCCTGTATGTTCTAAAATCCCAAATCTGTGATCGGAAAAAGAAGAATGCTTTGACTATGACCTACGACTAACTATATCTATAAACTCATATCTATGTGTATTTTTAGATTTTTACCTAGATGCTTTGCTTTTTAAGATTTACGTTCCAAAATTTTTGATGACCAAAGCACGCACATACAAATTTGCGTAAAAACATATAAAATAATTAAAAACACCATGCCGATCACATTAAAGTTTGAGACATTGTGTTTGTTTCTATGGACTGATACTACTACTAGCCTTAATGCTATCAAGGCTACATGCAACTCCATAGTTGATGTCTTTAAAAAAAATTTAAATTGTTTGACCAAAAAATGAAATCAGTTTGCGAAAACAAAAATAAGTTTAAAGTAAAGTATTTTACCTGGATGGATACTGTTAGAAAATTGTGTCACCAATTAAAATTGGCACATACTGATTTTCATAGTAGGACACATGTAAATCCAGCCGAATACCAAGTTATAGTTTGTAAATTTAGGCAATTTGAACAAATTTGTTAAATTTTTTAATACTTTTAAATTGTTTCGAATACATTTGATTTTACTAATATTTCCTGGAAAATGACATGTAACAAAAAAAAAAAAATAAAAAATTCAAATTAAGCACGTATTTATTTGCATAAACCGTGTTAATTTTTGCATTAATATACCGATGCATCTCTGTTATTTGTAAGAATAAGTTTTGAAACAGGTTGCATGGTGTGTGTTTGAGGCAGAGCTGTAAACGAATGATTCATTTTTGGTTTTTAACTCACCGTGAATTAAAATGTTTGAATGCATTCATCTGTTCCAAAAAATGAATTAAATTAAAATTTGAATGCATTCACAATGAATTTGAATTCTCGAATGCCATTCACTTGGCCACACAAAGTTAATGAATTTGAATTTGAATGAATTTATTATGAACAAAATTTGTGTGAATGCATTCCTTTCATCAGCCAAAAAATGAATTAGAATCTGAATGGATGTATTATGAATTTAAACGTCGTAAATGCATTTACTCGCCATCGTATTAAATGAATTAGAATTTGAATGCAATTATTGGAAGGAAAAATATATTGAAGGAATTCATTTTTTTTTTACAATAATTCTTTTAAGTTGAAAATTATACAGTGTGTGTTTTACTACATCGGCCATGACATAAGCTGCAGAAAAGTTAACAGGTATTATATCGGGCATGATAAACGCTGTAGAAAAGTTAAAGGGTGTTACAAAATTGACATGTTTTTTACGATTAGAGTGTTATCTTTTGAACTATAAAAGATAAAAACTTGAAATTTACGGAGTGTGTGTAATTACATCGGCCATGATAAACGCTATAGAAAAGTTTAAGGGTGTTGCAAAATTGACGTGATTTTTACGATTATAGTGTTATCTTTTGAACTATAAAAGATAAAAACTTGAAATTTACGCAGTGTGTGTAACTACATCGGCCATGATAAACGCTATAGAAAAGTTAAAGGGTGTTGCAAAATTGACGTGATTTTTACGATTATAGTGTTATCTTTTGAACTATAACAGATAAAAACTTGCAATTTACGCAGTGTATGTTACTGCATCGGCCATGACAAACGCTATAGAAAACTTAAAGGGTGTTGCAAAATTGACGTGATTTTTACGATTAAGTGTTATCTTTTAAACTATAAAAGATAAAAACTTGAAATTTACGCAGTGTGTGTAACTACATCGACCAAGATAAACGCTATAGAAAAGTTAAAGGGTGTTACATAATTGACGTGACTTTAACGATTATAGTGTTATCTTTTGAACTATAAAATATAAAAACTTGAAATTTACGGAGTGTGTGTAACTACATCGGCCATGATAAACGCTATAGAAAAGTTAAAGGGTGTTACATAATTGACGTGACTTTGACTATTATAGTGTTATCTTTTGAACTATAAAAGATAAAAATTTGAAATTTACGCAGTGTGTGTTTTTACATCGGCCATGATAAACGCTATAGAAAAGTTAAAGGGTGTTACATAATTGACGTGACTTTGACGATTATAGCGTTATCTTTTGAACTATAAAAGATAAAAACTTGAAATTTACGGAGTGTGTGTAACTACATCGGCCATGATAAACGCTATAGAAAAGTTAAAGGGTGTTGCAAAATCGGCGTGATTTTTACGATTATAGTGTTATCTTTTGAACTATAACAGATAAAAACTTGAAATTTACGGAGTGTGTGTTACTACATCGGCCATGATAAACGCTATAGAAAAGTTAATTCATTCAGATAATTCATTTATTGGCTGATGAGAAGAATGCATTCATAAAAAGTAATTTCATGATGAAATTCAAATTCTTATTCATTCATTTCGTGTGGGTAAGTGTATGGCGATCAAGAATTTTAATTCATTGTGAATGCATTCAAATTTTAATTCAATTCTTTTTTGTGTGGAATGAATGCATTAAAAAAATCACAATTCAATGCGGGAATGATTCGCAGGAATGATTCAAAAAAGAATCATTCGTTTACAGCTCTGGTTTGAGAAGGATTATTTTGTTGCTTTAATTATCATAATGAATGTACAAAATAGTTGCATAATTTAATTTCTAATTTTTTTTAAATTTTTTGCTTTTATGTTACTGCGACCAGCTAATGAGAGTATTTGCTTACCATTTTCTGCACAATGTCAAATAATAGTTATTTAACGGCATGTGCACAATTCTTTGAAGTTGTGAGCTTTTATTCGATTTTACTTTGCGAATTTATTTGTGGATTACATACAGCCTTTAAAATAACATTTAACATGTAAAATTCTCTTAATTTAAATAAATTTCTGTTTTTTCAAAATAATTTAAGTATATTAATAGTTCTTTCTAAAATTATTTATACTATTGTGTTTTGTTTAACTCTGTCTATTTTTTTTTTTTTTTTTTTGGTTAAGTTAAGATTATGGCAATACATTTTCGTCGGTAACCATTGAAAAACTGTATTTACTATTATTTAATGCATATCTTAATTGAATTAATTATTTTTATTAGATCTGGAAAAGAGTAGAATTTAAACAATAGAGGAACTAGAAACAAATTATTCCCAAGGTGCGTTCATGCTAGAAAGCAGGGACCGAATATAACTGTTATGTTTTTAAAAAGGTTAGAAAAAATACCCTTTATCTGCATTTTTAGCCATTATCATGAGTTTTATATTATATTGGTTACCGTAATTAATTAATTAAAAAAAATTTTGGTTAAAGATAACCATTTAATCCACCAAAAATTTTTTTGTTAAAAATAACCATATAAAAAATGTTTTTTTTTTTGTTTTGGTTATCGTATATGAAAAAATTCCAAAAATTTCAAATTTTTATTGTTGTCACGAGGTTCGTATATACACACATGTATACATACACTGTTTATTATTTAGGTATCAAATTCAAATAAACAATATATATAAAGTAGTAACCAAATAAACTTTCTTTAATAATAGTTCTTTTCAATCAAAATTGTTTTTGGAAGTTTCATATAGTCCTAACCAATACTTGGGTCAATCTATATTTCGATTCTAATTTCTATGGCTTATACGTTGCGTTTCTATGTGTTTTCTTTAGAATCTTAATACAGAGTAACCCCCCTGATATAATTATCGATGTTGTCTTTGTCTCCAACTGTTTCTGTAACCACAAGAAAAAGTAACTGTCATTACAAATTGTGGGAGTGCTTGAAGAGTTAGAGAAAAAAGCCAACGAATTGTTATCTATCGGTTACTACTCGGTAGAAGCTTTATTTTGAAGAATTAAGGTTTAATTATAGCGCTAATAGTAGGATATGTTGCAGATTGAATTCATTCCGTATACGCGCATACAAAAAAACAAACAAAAAAACACATCATCGATGAACACAATTTTGAGATAAATTGGTAAGGTGAGAATAATACTGATGATTGTTGTCAAGCGTCAATCTACTTATGATGATGCTTTACCAGAGTAAAGTGGTATGTCAGAAACTGAGCGCAGTCTAAAAGTTCGTTTGTTAAACAACGGCATTGGGAATTGGTATATTTAGCTATGTTATACCGTTCACATATGTACGTTAATTTATCTTACAGCAATTCTTAATTTTCTGGAGGAGAAAAGAGTTGAGAATCATTTTGTTTCTTGCTTTCTCATCCATAAATTTCCGAATGGCTGTAAGAAAAATTTAAGTGTGTGAACTCAGTATTTCGTTTAGTTTAACATTTGTTAAGGTTCATATAGATATTTTTACATTTACTTGCTTAAGAGACAGATTGAATGAAAAGTAGGTGTGTTGACTCATACAGAACACCGCCAACATTTTTTTAAATACCTGTGAGAAACATTCTTCTTACACAAAAAAAAGGCAAAATAAAATCAGTGAAAAAAAGTGGTCAATATACCTTAATGGATTTGCCACATGTATCACGTATGTTATTCTTACCTATATGGTTGCTGGTAACCGCAACAAACAACAACATTGGGAAACATACATTGCGAAAGCTAAAAACAAAATAATAATTAACCTAGAGACGCGTACAACAAATTGCTGTTTAAAACATATTTTTATATACAGGCTTTTAATTATAAGGTTTTTTCGATGCTTAGTATTGTGTCATCATACGAATATTAACTGGTAATTTGTAGCAATAGAAATCCTGCTTTCGACTTTATATATAAATGAGTTACGTAATCATAGAAGCAAAAATATATTCCGCAAAAAAGGTCTTTCAGATTTAAATTAATTGCACTTTAAACACTTACATTCTAAAGGAAATATTTTTAGCTTTAGGAATAAATTTAAATTAATTTGTGATTATAAAGTAAGAATATATGTAAAAACTAACGACATTATTTAATTTTGCTACGAGGCTAATTATTTTATAGCCATTGCGTAAGGATGAACGTCATCTAATAGTAGCTGCTATGTGGTTCATCGACTGTTAGACGTGGGAGTACAAGTTTTGATAAACCTCTAAGTTTGGAAGGGCCCCAGCAAGGATTAAAAAGGGAAATCAAAGGGATACTGTATTTAAAGGAGCTTGTCCACTGAAACGCCTACTTTATATAAAATTTGATGCACACTTTTTTAGTTTTATAGACATATTTGAGTAAGTTGAATCTTATGTCGTGTAGTACAGCAATGCTGAAAAATCGAGGCGTTAGCCCACAAAAACCAGAGAGGATAGCAGCTGCTGTTTGTGTCTAGCCGATTGATAAAGTTGAGTCACATACAAATAGTTATCAAGTATTGACGCCATATGAATCTAGCTTAGAAGTTAGTATATAAATTAAAAATAAAATAACTTATCTGTTGCTTATAAAAGTGTGTTTCTTGAAAGATACCTCCTAAACCATTAAAATTGCTTAAAGTTGTTTTTTCAAATTGATTAAAACATCAGTCGACTTACAGCGTTGTTTTAAAACTTCGCACGGATATAGTATATGATTTTAAGGTTTTAGTTTGAAAAATATAGGCTTAGGTCGCAATGGTTTAAAGTTACTTACCTCAAGAGAATTAAATGTAAAACAGTTGAAATTCCGGTTAAAGCCTTTGTCAAGCTCTAGAAAAATATACAAAAATCTTGTACAGTTTAGGAGATATGCGGTCTTTTTAATTCAAGATTTTATAAAAACTCTAAACCTACCAATATTTCTTAAACTTTTCAGATTTAAAACACATTTTCTAGTATCCAAAAAAATATTTTTTTAATACCTTGTGTATCTAAAAATTTTTACAAAAATAAATTTAACAAGTACGAGTAATATATTTGGCTATTTTGAATTTTATGTATATGTATAACTACATGTACATATAAATCGGCATAAGAAATTCTTTCTACCATTAAAGTTGACCAAAAAGGCGTCAAAAATTGTACAGCTTTTTGTTAATATCAAGCGTCTGTCTAAAACACTTTGGCAATATAAATTAAATTATATTAATTATAGGAGCACCCATTAATTTCAAATTTCAATTTTATACTAGCTGTTGTAGCGGACTTAACCCTCAGTTTTTTTGTGGTCTATAAAAGTTTAACAGTTTGGCCATATACATTAAATAACATAAACTATTATTAAAAACTTTAATTTATAATTTTAAATATTTATGCTTTTTTTATACCAAATAAATGCTTGTATATAAAGTTTTAAAAGATAGGTCCAATAGGTTAAATTGTTGTGTGTTTAAACTGCATACTTGTTGTTATAGCGGATTTGACAATATTTGTTCCTTGTAAATTTAAGTTGAGTGTCTATAACGGTTCAGAATTTGGTAATATGTATAAAATTGTAATAACTATTTAAGGACCATATAATTTACGAATTCTATTTTTTTGTTGAATCAAGCTTGGTATTTTGCCCGCTTCTACGAAGGACATAGATCGAATTTGCTGGTTTTTAGTAGCAAAACTGTTTAAACTATGTCTGATATATTGGCGTATTTAAAATACTTTTAGCTCATCTAGACCTTGGCAAAGTTAATTTCAACACGAACACGGACGGACAGAGAAAATTGCTCAATCTTTTTTTGCATAAGAATATATATATTTTTAGAGTGGGAAATTGATATTGTAGAAATTAATAACGATATACCCTTTTTTCCAACTGTGGTGCTGGGTATAAAAAATAAATTTATTGCATTTTATAATGAAAAATATGGCTGAATTCTTAAAAGTATGCTTATAAGTTATCAAAACACTATTACTACCTAATAATAAGTTGTCTCACTTTCGTCATACTTTTTATATCTTTTGCATCAACTTTCAGTGTGCCAAAAATGTGTGTCTTACTTCAAAGCGACTGGCGTTTAGGAAAATATACTATTCATTATTTATTCTACAACTTTTAGTTGTAAAAGCTGTACTTAAGTGGAAATCTAAACGCACACAGGGACAATTTACAAATGTTGTGCGACGAAATTTCTTACTTCATATAGATTCAATAAATTCAGTAAAACTAGGTACGATCCTTCTGGGGTCGCTGATTAAGAATTTGATGTTAGTTTTGAAAAGTTTTTAAATGACAGATCTAACATGGCAGACAATTTTGAAGCATTGATCGAATTTGTTTAAAACTTATTACAAAAAATTTTTTAGCGGAACCAACATGTCATAGAATTTTTAAAAAATTTATCGAATTCGCCTTAAAAATGTCTCTTTATTTTCAATTTTTATAAAGCGCAGATCCCAGTACATCCAAAGCAGTTACGGAATATTTCTTTCTAATATATTTTCGTGTACATAAGTATTTTTTGAGATGGTTTCACTGAATAAAAAATTTCGCTACTGCGGTTCTATAGTTACAAAAATTACAGAAAAGCCTTTTCTTATATTTTTCCGTAGCAGTTTAAGTATACTTACATCAGAATTTCGTGAGAAACTGTGGGATTTTTAGAATTGGGTGTTCTACCTAAGGAAAATAACCTGTATATATATTGAATGGGGTAACGGGAAGACCTTCGATTTACTTTTTTACACTTATTTGTATTTTCTTTTTCTGATAAGGAAAAGTCGTGAAACTGTTTGAAAATTTTTTATACCTCCAACTAAAGTCAATTTTTCAATATTTTTATAACAAAAACACCACCTATAATTGATATTTTAATAATAACTGCAGATTAAATTAGATATACACAAAAAACAGATCGGTAAAAAATCGTTTATAGTTATTAAAAGTTAACAAAAAAAGAAATAATGATATTTTTATCTAAAGTCGGTCGCAACAAGTATTAAGAAAATAAGTTCGATCGTTTTGTGTCCTTACTATAATCATTTCTGGTTATTGGGGGATGCAACAATATTAGTTCAGCTTTCATTTTCCAAAGAAACATAATCGATTTTTTGATTCTTACTACCAACATTTGAGTATCCGTATTAATGTGCTGAAATAATTTTGTTGCATCTTCCAATTAACAGAAATAACAGTAAAGACATAAAATGGTCGAGGTAATTAATTATCAATATAATTTTTTTTAATATAGAATAAAGAATAAAATTATGATATTAGTGGTTAAATTTAATTTTAAACGATTTTTTTTACCAGTCTGTTTCTGTGGAAAATTTAAACAACATGTAATTATTTTTGTACGTGAGATGTATGTTGCAAACAGCGATGCCAGTGACTTTTTTTCAAAAATATAATGAAAATTTTTGTTGATCTTTAGAACAGATTTAATTACAAAACTTTTTATAAGCTGCATTTGAACAAAAAGAATTTTGAATAAAAAGAAATAATTTCAATTTATTACCAAAATGTGTTAGTAGCAAATTGTGTATGTATAAGTTGCGCTCACTTTTTTTTGTTTTTCTTGCTGGGATGATTACTTCTGTAAGTAGCTCTTATTTATTTATTTTTATATTTAATAACATTTAAGAACTTATGTTAGCCTGTAAGTAGACTGTCGTCAAATAGGTTTGAAAATCTTTTCTGTTCTACATTCCACTCGTTTACTATTTGCTAGTGCATGAAAACGTGTACTTTCAGAACACCAAAGAGGTTTGAACAATAACAATAAAAAGTGCTTCTTGTTGGTGAGAAGAAATTTTTCGGGATTGTTTTATTTTGATTTCCATTAAAAAAATGTGTACAAGATACGATAAGTAAATTTATTTTACTGCTCCCTATAAATACAAACAAAATAACAGTTTATTTTACATATACAATAACTCCCTTAACAAAACAGGTTTAACAAAGCAACAAAGTGAAAAAATATGTGTGATGTCTTATGTCCATATTTTTTGTACATATAATTTTTTTTTAATATTTTGTTTTTAACCAGTACTTTTAATGCTTCACCGTTTCTATGTAAAGTGTAAAAAGCCTTTAAAAGTGTTTTCCGATAACAATTGAGTACTGTTGATAAACATATTTAAAAAAAAAATCAACATATTTTGTTATAAAACACGTATTTGTTGACAACGTATTTTTTTACCTCAATCTAAATGGTCGGATAAAACAAAAAATTTCATGAAAAAAGATGATGTAGCAACCAAAACACCATCAAACTAGTGAACCACATCCGATGAACAAACTAAAAAAAATTCAACGGATGATATAAAATAGATTTATGCGAATGACATAAAAGTTTTTTTTTGCAATTAAAAAGATAAATACATTATTCATGATTATTTTTCTACCCGATATTAATATCGCTCATACGTACCAGACAATTTATATATGATTTAAATAAGTTTACTTTCATTTAAAATGATCCTTATAACAGGAGTTAATTTCTTAACAGAAATTTTACAAAAATAAACACTTAGTTTCTGGTTCAAAACGCACAAAGTATTGTTGTACAGCCAAAATAAAGAGTCGTATGTCTGTAAAAATTTACACAAAATGTATAAGCAAACCTAAATAGCAAAGGAACCACGCTTAGAGACATACCTAAATCAGCGCATTAAGCGTAACGCGGTATAGCGCATAGCCTTAACGATGAAAAGTTGTACCTAAGGGTGCGGTCAGATTAGTTAAATATTTGACCAAAAAAGCGTAACCACTATTTTAACATATGTTTTTTGAATTCTTCCTGTCACTTGTCGTTACGAATGCCGATTTTAATTATAATAACAGTGATATCTCACCTTTTATATTGAAAAGGATTTTATATTTTTTAATAAGTATTTGGGGACGTATTTTTCACAATTAAGTGATTACGTCTTTTTGGTCAAATATTTGAATAATCTGACCGTACCTTAACTAAGAGCGTCAATTTTCGCGTCTTGATCAGTCATGTTTACTTATATTGTTTTATAAAACGCTGTGTAAGAACGGTAAAAAACAACTAAACAAACAAGCAAGCTGCCAAATTCACTTCCCAACGCGCTCTCAAAATCGGAGTTTCCAATTGCTAAGCGCTGACTCCTCGCAATATACTTGGTTTGCTTCATAGATTTTGTATACACATAAGAATTTTCGACAGGTGGATTGAACTTAGAGCCCTAACTTAGATTCAGCTTTTGAGGATCAAAAAATCAAATTTTTTGTTTTTTAAGGTATTTTCTGGTCTATCTATCAATTTTATCGCTCTCTTTTTTTATCGTCAAAATGTTTGTTTTTAACTGAAAAAAAAGGAGAACGCAGCATTTTCTGACCGAATATTAAAAATGTTTCCTTTATTGAATTGGCTTTGCTTACAAATGAGTGTTTTTTTCAAACAGTTCATCATTATAAGAATTAAAGGGTGTCCCCATACAGCATGCATGTTTTTACGTGTAGTATATACTCTAAAGGGCACCATAGTCCAAAAAGTGAATAGTAATACAAAATTAAATTTACAAATTAAAGTGTATACTCGTGACGTAAATTGACATATATGGACCTGTCAATCAAACCTTTAAGACAAACTAATTTGAAATTTACTAGAAACCTATATTGATTAGTCCACTCAAGGAACAAGTATACAATTTGATTTTTGAAATAACGGGATTGGTGGCCCTATCTCTTGAATTGTTATAAACGAACAGTTGAAAGTAAGACAGAGTGGTAATAACTTTGTGTGGTATATTAGAATTTTAAATTAAAGGGTGCTCTAATAGTTGATGTAATTTGATTTTTTTTGGCAGATCAGTTGAGCAGTTATAGACGAAATCCTTAGATGTTAAAGTTTTATTTTATGTTCTCAGCAATAAAAGAAGCATAATTTTAAATTTGTTTTTTTTTTTAGAAGTCGGTTTATTTAGAAAGGTTTATTGATATGTCCATTAGTTTTGTTAAACTTACACACCGCTGACGCTTTTATTTAAGTATGAGAAACTATATACTGGCATTTAATTAATTTTTGCTTGTAAAAAGTGTAGAGAAGTTGGAATATATAAAGGAAAAAATTTTAAAATATCCTTTCTTTTAAAAAGTTTCAAGCAAAAAAATGTGTGCTAAAAACAAAACTTTACTTTTGTAGTTGAGAATTGCAGCCACTACTAGGAAATTGACATATAATCGCCTTTTAATTATTTTAATAGCTGTGTTTATTTTTCAGTAAAAGTGTATTTCATTTATGTCATCCCTTTGGTTTGTAATTGTGAAACACAAAAAAAAAATCCGTCAATAATTTATAATTTTATATATTTCTAGTAGAAATGTAGTAAATTTGCGAGTAAAAGGTATTCGTTTGAATCCACTCCCTTCGGACCCAAAAGAAATTCTTATGAATTGCAATAAAACTGGTAGTTTGACTCTGCAAATAAAAAGAGTTTCTCCCTTCTGTAGAATTTTTAACAATGTTTGTCGAACGTTAAATAAATCACAGTAGAAATAAAAAATATTTGTTCTCTTCGTCATTATTGATTTAAATAAAAGAAAAAGTGTAAGAGACAATTAATAAATATTAATGTTTAGTCATAAAAATTGTAATTTTAGTGGTTGAATAAAGTAAATATTACTGCAGTGTCACCATTAAAATTTCGAAATTTAAAATTAAACTGATTTCTCCTTATAAGGGGTTTAAACTTAGAAATCTTTGATTTAAGCTTAGAAGTTGTTTTCTTCGTTTATTTTTCAGTTCTACACCAACCATAAGTGTGAAAAAAAAAATTATAATATTTAACATTTTTGTTTAAAGTAAATGAAAGTATAAAATTATAATGAAATTATAAATTTTAATTATGAAAGAGACGAACGAAACGACTTCGGCTAACAAAAAAAAATATTGATTAATTATGAGTTATTTTTCGTACTCTTATTTCCAAAATTGTTTGGTTTAATAAATGTTTCTTTATACTATATGCAACCTTAGGTTGGTAAATGTAATGAATGCTGATAACTGATGTAGCGCTTCAGTACATGCTGCATTTCATTCTGTTGACGTCTTATTTTTTCTATATATTTTAAAATTTAGCACAAACTCTAGTTAAAGTAATTTTCTTCCTTAAAAATTTAAAATTAAAATATTTTTATGTGAACCTAAGCAGGATTAAAAATTATTCATTTACGCATAACACTAAAGATAATACTAAACAATTAATTTAAAAAATAAATATATTTAATATTAAATGTCATGTATCTTACTAACATATTACATGTAAAAATCAGTATGTTTGTTGCTCGATCGCGGTTTATTAAGAAAACCGATTGTGTTTAATTCTGAAGACTATAAACTTGTTTAAGGAATGAAAATAAAATCCGTTTGTGTTTTTTTGTGAGCCGTATTATGTTATGATTCTAAAATAAAAATGTTTTCGTTATATATCTGATACAAAAAGCTGCTTTTTGATTGTTGGTATGCCATTTCTCCACCCCTATGATCATCACCATTACTTGAATCTGTTGTGTAGATAAGGATAAATCAGTTCTATAGTTATGAAGACGATTCAGTTTCTCCAACACCTGCATCTAATTAAATAGGTATTATGTTAATGTTTTTCCTATTTCACGCACTTCGAAATGCATATAATTAAATATTACAAAATTGAAAATCAGCTCATTTCTCGTATAAATTATAAAAAATTGTTCATGTATAATGTATGAAGTATAGTGAGAGGTTTGTTAAGAAGTTTTAAATGCTAGCTTAGCTGCAGCACTTTCCGCTAATTTCGAACTGTAATTCTTTCAACATGTTCTTTGTCTTGTGATCTACATAATTATTATTCAATCATTTGCAATTCTTTGGGAGTGGTCATAATTCTCTACTTAAGCACATTTCAATGTTTAACGAGTCAATGTAATCAAATCCTCTTTACGTTACAATGTGTAGGTTACTTCAAGTTACTAATTATTTTATTGGGCAAAGTGACAAATGTGTTGTAGATTCAATTTTATATTATTAGGTTATTGGATAATGTGACCAACAGTATATAAATGTGACCAACACACTACACATTCATTTTAAAAATCTTTAAGAAGCACTACTAAGTTATTTAAATAACTTCAAAATAAATGCTTGTTATTTGTTACTGGTAAATAAATATATAACAAACAAATAAAAATACAAAATTTTAATGTGCGTTATTGAGGTATTTTTTACCTAGGACTGATGTCAAGTGTGCTATATAAAACACAAAAAAGTTGCCCTTTGTGTCATAGGCATAATGCTTGGTTTGGTTGGCTGTTTGTTCAAAAATGGTTGATAGATGATAAGGGTCCGAGATGTTATAGGTTTACAAATTGACACAAATCTGTAAATTTTAAACCATAAATTCATCAACATTATAAATTAATTTGAATTTATTAAAAGCCCGATTTTGTGCACTTGATAAGTTCAAAACATTGAGTATTTATCAACTTTTGAACATTTATTAAGATTTGGTATTCTACTACAAAAAATAAAAGCTTTTTAGTTGATAATTTGTCAAAGTCTAATTTGGTATTGATAACTCTGTTTTATTGCGTGTGTGTATTCAAATTCGGTAAATAGTGCACGCTTTATGTAAATATCAACATAATGGATTCTTTTTTAAAATATATGTATAAATTTACTTATCCTTTTAGAAAAATGGAAGAAGAAATAATTATGTTAATGCTGATTAGTGAAGACGAAGAAAGTGCGGAAAAAAGAAAGCATAGGTGTGATTTTCAAAGATTACGTGACTCAAGCGATCCTTTTCAGGTGTCAGAGGCTGAATTTACAAAAATTTTTTGCCTGACTCGTGTTCTTGCTCGGCAATTAATTGCAGATTTGCAGCCTCATGACACCCAAAGAACATCATTGCCATTAACAATTCGAGTTTTGGCAACGCTTCACTTTTTCGGCCACGTTGGAAATAACTGCTAAATAGTCAGCCGTCAATATCTCGATCTTTGAGATATATATCACAACTCATCGTAAAGGTAAAAAGTACAGTGATTTCATATCCAAACTCAGCAGAAGAGGGAAATGCCACAAAAATTGGGTATAATAAAAATTCTAATAAATAATATGATGTAATATTGAAAAACGTTTTAAAGATTTTTCAAGCGGTTCGGCATCAAAAGTGTGATAGGCGCAATTGATTGCACGCATGTTGCAATCACTGCACCACCCTCAAACAACCCAGAGCTACCACTTAATTTGTACATGAATCACAAAGGTTTTTACAGCATTAATGTGGAAGCAGTAAGTTCCTTTTTTTACATTTCTATATTGTTCCTTTTTTTATATTGAAACAAATTTTGGTGTTAAGGTCTCTGATCATCGTCTGGTATTCATATTTTTGAATACAAAATTTCCGGGTGCGACGCATGATTCTGGTATTTGGGCCACATCTGATATACGTGAGCACCATATACGAAGACAGAATGACATATCAACAGTCCGACGGGAATCTTGGCTTTTAGGAGATCAAGGTTACCCTCTCGAGCCTTGGCTCTCACTCCAATTGCTGAACCAACTACTCAACAAGAAATCAAATTTAATAAAATGCACGCTGGCTCTAGAAATTGTATCATGCGAGCGTTTGGCGTACTTAAGATGCGATTTAGATGTTTACTTAAACATCGAATGCTACACTACTCCCATGAAACTGCATCATGTGCAATTTTACATAACATTATGATTAAATCGGGTAGTCCTGAGCTCATCACTGACGATGTGGCGTGAAGGTGAAGCTATACGAAGAAGATATATTTCTACTCTATAAAAAATGCAATGATTTAAAAAAAATTTTTAAAAAACAAAAAGTTCAATTATACATATTTGTTTTTATTAAATTAACAACCACAATTACAGTAAACCTTGTACATTAATTTTTTTTTTCTTCTGCAAGAACTGCCACGCTGCTTGTTAAATTTTGAAGTGCACTATTTCTCGTTGTTGTTGTTCGCGAATAATATTTTGCCGCTTTTCCTCCTCAACACGCTGCTTCTCACGTCTGTCCGTTTCCTCCATACTTTTGAGCAAAGTATTTAAAATATTATGCCGATCAAAACGGAAAGGTCGTACCCTTGGCGTTCCCTAATCTCTTTCTGCATCACTCTAAAACAAATAAAAGAAAATCGTAAGTATAATCTGTGTATAATATAAACTATTTACTTAAATATATCTTACTTGGTTCCCCGAAAAACTTTCTTCAGCCGCACAAAGATTTGACGATAAACCACACGTATTTTCTGCCGACTCAGTTTTAGTAAACACCGACTCAGCAGGACTTGATGGCGATAAGCCAGAACTATGCAATGCACGCTCGATGGTCACTTCTTGTAGCAAAACGGGCAGGCCAATGCTTCCTGTGCTCGTTGCACCTTCAGCTGTTGCCATACCGAAAGTGCTTAAGGCTTGTTCTTCAAACTCCGTCAGCGGCTTTGGCCATGGTCCTCCTCCAGTTACTCGCTGGCTCATTTTGATGCGCCGTGCTCGGGTACGCAATTGACTTTTCCAAACTCCCAAAGTCTGCAAAAACACATACATACATACGTACATAAGTCAAATGTATGGTAAGTCATTGCTTTTACCTCTAATGGGAAAAAAATAACTCAGTGAATATCACTTACTTCTTTCCATTTGGCGGTTGTCCCAGTCGGGCCTCGTATTGCATTTAGCCCATCGGTGAGTTCACTCCAAAGTTCATGCATTTGCCGCGGCGACTTTGGGCTGTTTTTCCCAACTTGCACTTGTGGTCGGTCACGGCAAAAATGTACGTAAAACTGTAGCTGTTCAGACGTGGCACGATCGTATTTCGGTTTCCTTCATTAGTTAATGAATTGTACAAATTTATGTATATTAATATACTTTAATTTATAAAAATACTTACTTAGCTGGTGTATCCATATTTTTGCTTTGTACCTATAATTTGAAAGTAATTATCAAAATCAACTGTCAATAGAAATTCACCACGCTGGTGAATTTCAAAAGCTTTTTATTTATCAATGTTGCTATAGAATACCAACCGAACTTTTGGTTGATAAGAATCTTGACAAAGTATCTTGATAAAAAATTTATCAAGAATTCACAGAATCGGGCTGTAAATGTTAAAAATTAAGAGTTAAAAATTAATGACACAATACTTGGCAGGTTGGATATTATTACTATCATGTGGATTTAATTTTTTCTTTTTGGCCTGTTTGTTATGAATAGGTTCTGGTGCATCCCTACTCACGAACTAATAGTAATTTGCATGCATTAAATTATTTCAACAGCCTTGTTATCTTTGTTCCATTACAGAAATATTCTGATGGAATCTCCCACCGTGTTCATCAAATACCACAGCACAACAAGGAGGGAAAAATCTGGATGAGAGTAGAGAAAATAAATTTTAGGGGAAACGTTGCGTCCAAGTTAATTTAAAGTATCCTCGCCAACTGATTATAGTTATCTTTTCTTTCGTTCCTCGAAAAACCTTTTATAACATCTTCGAACCAATTCCACGATTCTTTTTCTTTCCCCTTTAAAACTCTCTCAAAGGCAGAATGCCTCTCTCGAATTTGTAGCCCAACAAAAATACCTTTCTTAACTTTTGCCTCCGTTCTTCTTTGTTCATGCCTTTGACAAAGATTCTTTTTCTTTCCCCTTTAAAACTCTCTCAAAGGCAGGATCCACATGCTCTCGAATTTGTAGCCCAACAAAAATACCTTCCTTAACTTTTGCATCCGTTCTTCTTTGTTCATGCCTGTGACAAAGTTTTTCATCAAACCGAGTTTTAAATGTAGTGGTGCAAGAATTATATCTTTCGGTTTGACGAAAGCCAGGATTTCTTTCAGGCTAGCCTGTTTGAATGTAATGTGATTTCCTACCCTTCTGTCACACAAACATGAAAAGCTGCAGTATTCAGGCCAACTGCATTCAAAGTATAGCGAAGACCTTTACATCACCGTAGATTTTCCACTGTGTTCTCCATATTTGATTGAGTTGAAGAGGGCTTTCGTGTTTTTATAAATCTCTTTCATGTGAGCTGCATGTCCAACAGGAATAGAAGGTTTTCGTTGTGAAGGAATACAGCTTTCAAACTGAGCTTTGATCGAAGTGTAGGTTGGTGTACAGGAGGATTAGAAGTTAAATCGGTGTTGGAATTATCATTATTCAAAATCATAGCAGGCTTTAATCGATCTATTGATATCTTTTTATGCTTACCACTTAAATTAATAACGTATATTTTCACACTTTTGATATAACGTGATATGGTCCTTTAAAAGGTGGTTGAAGAGGCGGACGAACAGTAACATCGCGAACAAAAACAAAAGTTGCTTGTGGCAGTTCTTTCGGAATATATACCTGAGCTTGACCGTGCCTTGCTACCTTTTTAGCTTTCACAGTCTCCATGTTCTCTTTAAGTTGCTTTACCCATTCAGAACTAATGTTCTTCGCTTTGATATTACTGAAAAATTCACCTGGTAATGTCAATTCCATACCATAAACCGTTCCAGCTGGGGATACTTCTAAATCGTGGTTAATATAAGATCTCAAGCCTAACATAACAATTGGTAAAACATCCAACCAACGAGAGTTTGAATGACATATTATTGCTGTCTTAAGCGTTCGATGCCAACGTTTGCTTGAGGATGATAGGGTGTTGTACGAGGGCTACTATATATATTTCCGGCCTGGCAACACTGAGTGCTTCCAAGTGCAATCTGACATTTCCATTGGAAAGTTTGTCATTTTTAAGCATAATCGTACTCAAAACGTTTTGACGTACGACCATTATTTGTATTGTTTACAGTGATTTGAAAAAATTAATATAGAAAAAAATGGAATTAACTCGTTAACATTTTCGTGCCATCATTTTTCACAATTTTCGACGTGGATTTTCACGATAAGAGTAATCTTTGTATGGCGATGAAGCACCATCCTATAGCACGCAAGATCGACATGCGACATACCGAGACATAGACACATTCTTGGACATTTCTTTCACCAGCATACATTCGATACTGCATGAACACCTGGCCGTAAAAAAAGTTTGTCCTCGTTGGATCCCGCACAATTTGAAAGTCGCTCAAAGAAAGGCTCGTGTCGATTGGTGCAAAGAAATGTTGCAAAAATACGATTGCGGTGCTTCAAAAGACGTTTAAAAGATCGTCACAGGTGACGAATCATGTATCTATGCGTATGAGCCCGAAACGAAACAACAATCGACCGTGTGGGTCTTCAAAGACGAGCAAAATCCAACAAAAGTTGTTCGTGGAAGAAGCACTTCGAAGCAAATGGTCGCCTGTTTCTTCGGCAAAACTGGCCATGTGGCGACTGTTTCGCTTGAGCAACGTAGGTCGGGCACTTCTAAGTGGTACACTACAATTTGTTTGCCTGAAGTCATCGGAGAAATTAGAAAAACCAACAAGAGAAGACGAATCATTGTTCACCATGGCAATGCGAGCTCTCACACATCGGCTCAAACCAGAGCGTTTTTGACCGGCCAAAACGTCGAACTAATGCGTCACCCGCCGTACAGCCCTGACTTGGCACCTAATGACTTCTTCTTGTTTCCGCACATCAAGAAAAAAATGCGTGGTCAACGATTTTCGTCGCCAGAAGAAGCTGTTGAAGTGTTCAAAAACCATGTTTTAGAGGTGTCTCAATCGGAGTGGAAAAAGTGCTTCGACAACTGGTATGAGCGCATGCAAAAGTATATAAATCATGCTGGAGAATACTTTGAAAAATAGTAAAACCATTTTTGATTATAAATATTTGCATTTTCACTATTAGGCCCGAAATATATAGAGCAGCCCTCGTATGTGAAACGTTAACTCCAAGAAGTTAAGCAAATTCTCTAAACAGAGAAGATTCGAATTGCCGAACTTAGTGAGTAACCACTAGAGCTGGTAATCCAAATCTCGATATCCAACCGCTAATAAATGCTTTGGTGACAGATTCAAATATGATATTCTTCAATGGTATTGCTTCTGGCCAACGGGTAAATCTATCAATGCAGGTAAGTCAGTACCTATATTCATCTGACAAGGGAAAAGGTCCAATTACATATATGCTTACGACTTTAAGTCTTTGATCGGGGACAACAAATTCACCAATTATGCTTTTAGTGTGACGTTGAACTTTGCATTGTTGACATTTGATGCAGGATTTACACCAAGTTGAAATATCTTTGCGCATACTTTACAAAACGAATCTATTAGCAATTAACTTGATGGAAACGTTTTGTTATTAAAGGTCTTACCCTTGAGGTCGAAACATCGCAAAAAATTTGCATATTATTATTTGGCATTGCAAATAGTTTTAGCACTAATCCTGATGTTAAATAGTTTTGAAAATATTTAAGTTCAGCATCTTCTTTTTGATCCTGAGCAAGGAGAGCATGTCTAAAATTGTTGGCATTGAAATAACCTCCACACGTGATAAAGCATCCGCAGGTACATTGTCTTTTCCAGATACGTGACGAATATCTACTGTGTATTGGCCAATATAGTCGAGGTGTCGTAGTTGGCGTGGTGATGTTTTCTCTGGTCGTTGTTGGAAGGCAAAAATTAGTGGCTTGTGATCTGTATAGATGCAGAACTGACGACCTTCCAAAAAATGTTGAAAATATTTAAGACCGGAATAAGCAGCCTGCAATTCACGATCGTATGCACTATATCGCTTCTGTGTTCCAGACAACTTCTTCGAATAAAAACCTAGAGGTTGCCATGCTCCATCTCTACGTTGTTGTAGAACAGCACCCATTCCAATATCCGATGCGTCAACCCACAAAGAAATTTCTGCAAATTCGCTTGGATATGCAAGAAGAGCAGCATTTGCTAATTGATTCCTACACTCTTCAAAAGCAATTCGAAGCTCATTTGTCCACATAAAAAGTCTTTTATCATTTTTCTTTTGACCAGCTTTAAGGGAATTTAAGTTTGCTTGAGCCATTACTGCTTTTGGTATAAAGCTTCGACAAAAATTCAACGTTCCGAGAAATCTACTTAAATCGTTTATAGTTTTTGGTAAACTAAATTGTTGAATAGCAGCTACACGTTCTGGGTCAGGTCTAGGTCCTTCGTGAGTAATTAAATATTCCAAAAACTTAATAGAAGTTTTACCAAAAACACATTTGTCACAATTTATTGTAACTCCGTACTCCCGTAATGTTAAAAATATTTGCCGTAAATGATTCTTATGCTCCGCATCATTTTCAGATGCAGCAAGAATATCATCAATGTAAGCAAAACAGAAATTTAAGCCGTGAAGAACTTCATTAATGAAACGCTGAAATGTTTGCACTGCATTACATAGTCCAAATGTGATTCGGGTAAATTCAAATGACCCGAATGGAGTAATAATGGCAGTCTTTGCAATGTCATCCTCCGCAACTGGTATCTAAAAGTATGCTTTAACCAAATCGATTTTTGAAAAAATCTTTTTACTCGAAAGCATATATGCAAGATCGTGAATGTGTGAAACAGGGTAACGGTCGGGTACTGTTATTTTGTTAAGATTCCTATAATCTCCACATGGTCTCCACATATCAATACCCTTTGTTACCATGTGAAGCGGGCTCGCCCAACAGCTTTTTGATTGGCGACAAATACCGAGATTGAGCATATGCTCAAACTCTTGCTTAGCTATTTTTAATTTCTCAGGAGAAAGTCTTCGTGATTTTGCAAAAACTTTTAAGCCATTTGTTTCAATGCGATGTGACACTGAATGTTTTACTGGAGGTTGTTGATCAGATGGTATTATGACATCAGAAAACTCCTTAAAAATTGATTGCAATTTATCAGTATCTTCCGAAATGCACTTTAGAGTTAAACTTTCACTTGTTGAACAAGTTCCAAATGTTTTAAGGTTGGTTAATGAATCAACCAAGCAATTATTTTTAATGTCGACTACGAGTCCACAGTGCTTAAGAGAATCTGATCCTATTATTGGTCGTGAAACATCTGCAACAACGAAGGGGCAGAGAAATTTCCTTCGTAGACCGACTTGATTTTTGAATTGTTGGCAGTTTAAAGAACGAATTTATTTGGAGGTTTTGATTTTTCTTTTTCTGTGGCGGGAAATACAGATAAATCTGCGTCGGTGTCAATAAGATACCTGGACTTCAAATCAGCATCTTGAATGAACAGGCGACTTACTTCTTGGCTACCATCACTCGTCACCGTAGGTGAAGTGCCTAATTGTTTTCTGGTATCTTGAACGAACATGGTAAATGGAACTTGGTTGCTTTGGAACTAAACTTTTTGTGATACCAACAAAATGTTTGAGCAGATAGCGAACGAGTTCTTCTGCCTGAAAAATTTATATTGGTGCTTCTATTTCGACGATAAGTTTTAGTAGATAAAGCGGCTATTTTCGATATAACTTCGGCAATCCTGTCTTCGATAGCAGCGATTCGGTCCTCACTTCTCATAAAGATGGCAGTGACACTAGTTGATTCGTCAGAATGGTCATGTATCTTATCAGCTATAAGAGACAGTTTGTCTACTGTATCTTCACTAACAGATAATATGGCTTTTCTTGTATTCGGGAGTCGCTGAATCTAATGCACGCATTTTTCTTAACTGATGGCTGTTTATCAGCAAGAGTAACGTTTTCTAAAAGGCGACGAAGTCTTTTTTCTTCGGATTCTACAAACTGATTCAACAATGCAAGTTTCAAAGTTTCATATTTGTTTTCTGCCGGAGCGTCTTCGAAAATATGACCAACATAGGTCAGGATGCCGCTTTCAGTTGATAAAACTAGAGTATGATACTTTGTTGTATCAGATGTTATAACAAATTGGGATCCCAACTGGCGAAACCACAATTTTGGGTTTTGACGCCAAAATGGTGTAACACGTACAATTACTCGCGATATTTCAGATGAAATTAACGATGAAGCTGAACCGAATTCATTTGAAGTTGACATTGTGAATTTTATAATTTATAATTTTCGCGGGTCACCAATGTTGTAGTCTTCGTTACAAAACTAAAACTTATTTTTCAAAACCTTGACATAAAATAAAAATACAAAAAATAAATGTTTGATTGTTTTTAAATCTTATTTCTAAAGTAGAAATATACACAGTATCACCACAAGTCCATACCTGTGGGGTGGGGAGTGTATTAGTAAACCATCTGAATGTGGAATTGGTGGAATAGAAAAATTAATATTTGGGTATTGAACTGTCCTTTTTTTTCTTTGTTGACAGTCCCGACTTTATTAAAAAGGTCAAGCAGAAATAGCAGTCATTTATATGGTGTGTAGGCTCCCGCCTAACCATGAGCACAGCAAAAGGCATAGTTCGTTTTTTTATTTTTCAGTCATTCTTTTAAAGTAACTGAACAAGAGTTACAACATATGTATATGTACAGCCCAGGACTTATCTTGGTCATCAACGGTAAGTGAAAGTTTGCGTTTCTGTGCAGAAAATGTACTTCATTACAAATATAACAAAAGTTATTCACTGACTTCACACAGCTAAGTGGCATTTTGGTTTAGTGCACTTAAGTATCACTCGCAAACATTCAGTTCGATAAGAAAACAACACCACCATCTAACAAATATAAATTACGTACATAAACTCAAAATAAGTGTACAACGTTTGTTTTTTTTTCAGTTACCAGTTGTACAAACATCCAAAAACTAAATTTCTCAACAAAATAAAGGTGTAGTATATAAAATGTGCATTTTACTGTTTCTGGTAAACAAGATCAAGTTGGTAATTTCGAGGTGATTTTTAAACTCAAGGGATTAAAATACGTAATAATTAGGTTTTTTTAAGCTCGAAACATATTAATCGTTGGTCAGTGTAATAAAAGACAAAATTAAAGCTGATTTAAGCCATTAACAAATAATTGCTACGTACATGTTACAAAAACACTATGAACGCTTTGCGGAATATTGAGGCTGATATACCTTCCCAACTGGGCATGATTTTTTTTAAAGTTAAAAAGCTATCGAATTATTACCAATATAAAAGGACGTAAAACACTGCGATGCTTTCTAGCGATCACGTTTGAAAACAATAATATTCTGTTAAAAAATACAAATCAAAATTTAAAAACTTAAAACATGCAAAAAAACGTTATACAAATACACACGTAAATTAAGCACTAAATGTCTATTCTTTTATTAAATTATTCTTTTTATTGTGGAAACTTTGCAATAAAAAAATATAAAAAATAAACTTTAAAATACACAAGAAACGTTATACAAATACACACGTAAGTTAAGCACTAAATGTCTATTCTTTTATTAAATTATTCTTCTTATTTTTAAAACTTTACAATAAAAAAATAAACTTTAAGGATGATACTAGTAATGTTGCGCAGTGTTATAAACATTTAGTGCATAAAAAATAGTGAACAATAGGATGTATTTAACTTAACTATTTGTAATATTTTTATTAAAAATAATTAACGTGTCTGTACTCGTACAATGTTTTTTGTATATATTATTTTTTTTTTTTAATTTAAATTAATTGAATGTTTGTTAAGTATTGAAATTTTATAAGAATGTCTACGTTAAAATGTTTGAATTTTTCTTTTTTGTTTCTTGAATTTTTTGAGTTAGTTCAAGGCGAATTAATTTACAAGTAGACTTAATAGACCAGCTGGTTTTATTTTATGTTCAACGTTGTTGTCCCAACTTAAAAAAATGAAAAAATTTAAAATACTTTAAAATTAAATTTCAAGACCAAAAAATTAAATGTGAGGTATTGCTGCATATGAATGAGAAAGTAACCAACTGGGTTCAACTAAGTTTAAAGTACCAAATGGTATAAATTAAATTTAGCTTCCTTTTGCTTAGTCACCTATTGTTAGCATCAACGAGGTGCTTAACAACGGCGAAAATTAACGAACTCGCCATTGCGACCACCTAGTAAAAGATTCGCCTTGATTTAAATAATTTTGTTTCTTTTTTCCTGAATATTTCACCCAACGGAGTGGCCAACTATTAAAAAAAGTAGAAAATAATAAACAATATATTTATTTTCAAAACTGACCTACTGCTTCAAAAGTTAAAAAAGAAAATTAATTATAAAGTTAAAAAAATTAAGATATGATTTGCTTTTTTTATTATAGCAAAATACACTTAAACACCTTAACTGATCACCTATTATTTTAGCTACAGTATTAAACCATTTTTCGTTTTTCCTTTATTTTTTATTTTAAACAAAAGACATAAAAACGCTTAAATGAAATAAAAAACTTCTTTTTAAAGAACGTAAAACCAATAAAAGACAATTTATTACTACTTTTGCAACACAGTTTATGGAATTATTAAATTAACGATAAATAAAAGTAACTTCGTTAGCTTAATAGCGAAAGGACGTAACTCGCATTTTAATATTTTCCAGCAGAAAGAAAAAACTTTATAAAATTTATAACACTAACTATTGATTATGATATTATTAATTGGCAATAACTTGATTATATTAAAAAAGGCATATTTTGCATTTGTGGGAAGGTATATTTGAGAGTGGTCAATCACCTAAAATATGCAAATTTATAAATTTCGAAAAACTTGTTATACGTTATACATTATGCTAACAATGTATTGATGTTTTTTCTTTTCAAACCATTTAAATTTTGAATATTTTTTGCCTCGAAACCTATTTTAAACCTGCTGAAGCATGTACAAATATTTCTTCACTCCGCAGTTTTAGATAATACAAACATTATCGTGTTGTAGGAATTGCCTACGTATAATATTACTCAAGGTATATTGAAAATATTTATGTAAAAAAATGAACTCATTGCAACACTTGCAAATCTTACATTGTTCTGTCAAAGGAACCGATCACCAGCTAAAATAGTAATAAGGTTTACCTCAGTCAACACGTAGAAATCTGACGAAGATAGTGTGAGTATTTTTCAATATTACTGATTAATGAAATTACTGATTTATTGTATTAACATATATGAATTTTTAAGACTTGACAGTGGTGTAGATGCCTAATTGTTTGCGTAGACCATTTTAGTGTTTAAAATGTAAAACATAAAAAGTCTGACATTTTAAGTATATGTACTTAATTATAAATTTGTCTTTCATTGAGAATATTTTATAGCTTTTATATCATGCAGTGGCATTACTTCAAAGGTTTGTTGTTGAAATAATTAGACATTTGAAATTATTCAAAATGACGGTAGTCGTTTTTTGTTGTGCCGTAATATAGTAAAACTTCCTTTAAAATATGATGATCATTTTCAAACATTTAACTAAGAAATAGTGATACTAAAAAAGCCAAAATCAAGTAAGAGTTGTTAGAAATCCTGTGTAAATTAGTACTTAAATATTATTTAATATAAAGATGATTCTATTATCAAAATAAACAAAACATAGAGGAGAAGTATAATTTCAGAATGTTGTGTTTTGCTTAAATGTTTAAATCGTTAATAAATATATTTAATTTTAAATAAATATAGAAAATATAAATTTGTGAATTATTTCGATTTTTAACGCAATGTGTTTTTAAAGTAATTTTAGTCTACATTAATTATTTGGTTTTTAATTAATGTTTAAAAGATTTTTCAAGACATAATTTGTTACTTTTATTATTATTTTCTAACTACATTTCTTCGATATTAAACCACCTCGTATTGCCATGTCGTTTGTTTTATAATGTAACTCTACATTAGTTTAAACTTATTGTAGATAATTTTCATTAAAAGAAAAGTATTGAAAAGTAGTATTGAAGCCACACACGAAAGTGACATATTTATTCCATAAACTTTGAATCTTTATATGTTAAACTTTTTTATTTAGAAATTTGACAAAGTTTAAGTGAAATTTCATGTTTTGTAAAAATTATTTGTACGTTCTTTTTTGTTAAAAGTTCCTATCTATGATTAAATTTCATATATTTTATGAAAATTGACTGAAAGAAATTGGCTGTTCATGACCATAAACCCAAAAAGTGAACTTTAATACTCGATACACTACAGATTTAAAACTTAAAAATTGCCTTCTAATTTAATGGAAGATCTTCTTTTTGAGTAGTTTTGGACATTTCCAATGGCAGCTTCGATTACTTGAATGTGCAATTAAAATATATGGTCGTAGCAATTCAATGTTTTGTGTTCTATAGGAGTCAATTAAGATAAGACTGGTGGTGAAAAATTATTTAAACCGTTTCATATCGTGATTAGAAAAAAGTGTTTAAGAAATAAGAAGACAGTTTTGAAGTGAAATCTGAAATTAAGCTTTTTTTCCGTAACGTTTGCCATTTTTATGTTTTTTTTTTTCTTGATAATGCTTTAAAAATTTATAAATGTGGCATTAGTGCGCACACCAAAGTAAACAACAAGGCAAATCTGAGTAATGACACATAATAAAATTAAATTTAAAAACCGAAACTAACAAAATTTAAAACAATAAATATATTCACTTTATATACAAATAAAGCCAGTTTCGTATGTCTTAGCGACTGATGTTCTCTCCAATGAATGAGTCGAATTTGTTTCTCTAAATTGTGCATGAAAATTGCTGTGATAACCAAGGATTTTATGTATATAAGTTAACACATTTCATATTTAAAATGAATATACAAAGTTATTTCGCAACAAGTCTTTTTTGCTGAAGTTGCACACAAGCCACTGTAATTGGTGGGAACCACAGTGTTTGAAAAAGTGAAAATGCCTGAAAATCAAAAATTAAGGCTCCGTCTGTTTTAAAATAAATGAAAAAACGTAAACTTTGGGACAAGAGAGAACTGGAGACCAGTAGTGAGGAGGACCGGCAGTACTCAAGGAAAAGCATTATCCAAATCACCCAACAACCCAGAGCCCCAGCGCACTGTGGTCAATATTTTAAGATAGCGGCCAAAAATCCCTTTGGTTTTTGTTCTCCGATTTTAAAGTTGTTAGACAGGTATGAAAGTAGACGGTAGTAAACCTCGGGAGCCAAAAAATTAGAACTCTATTTCAACTATTTCACTGAGAACATGGTGGTCCAAAATGGGCTTTTTCAGAATTTAGTAAATTTATGATATTTTTAGTTAATTTTTAAAGTTTAAATGATCGTAACTTTTTTGTTTTTCAAGATTTTTGGACGAAATAAATTTTGTGGTGTAATTTATTTCCTATTACTGGTAAAAAAATTGAACCTCCACTGTTTTCAGAACAATTTAAAAATTTTTTTTAAAAAAGGTCAAATTTCCTACTTCATAGAGCACAACTCCTGTGAGTCACGCTGAGTCAAAACACAAATTTACTATTTTGTAGTCCTAACTCTCCCTACATTCCTTTATATACATGTCCATGCATCGGGGCTGCACTTTTTGAGCTACAGCAATTTTTCTGACCCAAGGTAAGATATTCGTTACAAATGCACGTCATATTTTTTGAGAAGTTATTTGTATGTGAAAGTGGCTATTATGCATATATTTTCATGAAATTTTGTACAAGAGTTATTGTTGACCCAAAAAATAATTCTGTAGAAATTAGGAGAAGTTGGCCTATATTTGGACCTAGTCCACATAGAAGGGTGTATCAAAATTTTGACAAAAATGACAATAGAACTCTCAAATTATGTGGTATCTGGCAATTCATTTGGAAAAGGTAAAAAATGATTTTATTGCCATTTAATATTACATAACTTAAATACCTGAAAATTGCAAATAAATTTAAAACCAATGGAAGTAACTGGTAAAACCAAGTACCTGTTATATTATTGCCAGTACCTGTTAACTCTCAAATTATGTGATATCTAGCAATTCATTTGGAAAAGGTAAAAAATGATTTTATTGCCATCTAATATTACACAACTTAAATACCTGAAAATTGCAAATAAATTTAAAATCAATGGAAGTAACTGGTAAAACCAAGTACCTGTTATATTATGTTTCAAAGAGGTAGAAAAGATCATGTTGAAACTTCGAGCAATAGTATATTAATCCATGCATTCATTTTTTTTTCTTCATTATTGTTTAAACAATGGCTAAATTCAGTTATAGCGTTCTATCTGATTTATATTTTGAACGGAAAGATGAAAACGACATTTACATATAATGAATAATCCATTCTTCAAAATATGCGACAAACAAGAAATTAAATTTTAAACCTTAAAAATAAAAAACTTTTTAAATACTTTAAGAAAACGGTACAATAAATGTTCCAGAAACAAGAAATTGTTTTACTCACGCAACCAAGAATGGCTATGAAATAAACTTATTTTTAAAAAGCCATCAGTAACTACCACGGAAACTGGAAAAGGTGGTCGACCAGCAAAGCCAATTGATAATTGTAGTGAAAGATCACGAAGACGCAAGCTTAAACATATCAATGAAGAAGTTTTTGTAGCATCATAAAGGATTCATTTCTGCATCAAATTCACCATCGAAAACTAAAAAGAGTAAAATTGCTATCATTGAAAAAATAGTGGAAGCAAGTCCCAGACGCACAAAAAGGATTTTAGAAAGTATGCCGACACCAACTGAAGAAAATAAATTTACTCCAGAAGAAGCATTTGCACTATTTTTGGATTTAAAAATGACTAAAGACCAATATAAGGGATTGCGGAAGCGAACCAATGAAAAAAATTGTGGAATTTTTCCATCATATCGATATATAGTTTCTGCCAAAAAAGATTACTTACCTTCACCATCTGCTATTAGTGTAACTTCAAGTTCAGCAGAAATAAAATTGCAGGATCTTCGTGAACACACTGCAGAACGATTATTAAGACATATGAAGCTGAATATTTAAAGAAGTTTAAAAATTGCAGCATGACTTTAATTTCTAAATGGGGATGTGATGGGTCCTCTGGCCAGAAACAATACAAACAATATAATGCGGAAAATTCATCAGATTCCAATTTATTCATGATTTCTTTCGTTCCATTACATTTAAAAAAACTTATATTGGTTCAGAGCCGTCAACTAGTAGAGCTGCAGATATAGATGTATGGAAGAATAAAATTCCCTCATCAACAAAATTTTGTAGACCAATAAAGTTTGCTTACAGTTTATGACATCTTCAGGTTACTTCAGTTATGACATCTTTAGGTCATAACTGAAGAAGTTGGCAAAATAACAGATGAAATTAAAGAACTTCAACCAGTGATGTTTAAATTTAATGACCAATGCATCAAAGTTAACTTTAAAATATCACTTACAATGATCGATGGAAAAGTTGCACAAGCTTTAACCGAAACAAAGTCTTCGTCAAGCCGCACTATATGCCAAAAAACATCAAGTCAATTGAGCCGAGCACAATACAAGAAAAATTTCCAGATATTGTACTAATGAAGATCTTATTAATATTTTGTTGTGCACATCAGATCCATATATGTCCAGTATTCGACAAAAATGAAATCAACCTCATTAGAGTTAGATGAAGAAGCTAAATGAAAATCAAAGCTATTTGGAAGAAATTTTTACTAATATTGTTTAATTAATACTAGTTTAAAGACTATAATTTGTTTCTAATTTTAGTATAAATTTTTATTAATACATTTAAATAAAATATATGAGCACTTTTAATCAATAATAAAACGTTACTTAAAATTTTATCGATGTTGTGTTCTGTATATAATATATCCAAATGGTATTGATATTGTTGGGAATTTCAGTGTTATTTTTCAGTTTAATCCTCACAAGAATTAGCTTTCTTCCAAAAAAACCAACCTTTGGCCCCTGTGAATATTGAGACTAAATGTTGGCATTTTCTGACCAAAATTAAATTTAGGAATAATAAATAAGTATTGGTTGTAAAATACGATTGAAGAAAAAAAGAAATTATAAAAAAAATACCTATTTAAAATGTCAAAATATTCAACTTTTACATGGAAACTCAACAAAAAATTAAAATGCATTTTTAACTCAACATTACTTACGTTTGAACACGCGAATTGAAGCTTAAAGTCCGTCCTATTGAACAAAACAAATTGCGTAAAAAATACCAATCCGGTCAAAAGTTATAGAGTTTTGACCGCTATCTCGCGAAATTGACCACTGTGCACTAGTGGAAATGTATAAATTTATTATAAGTTTATTGTAAGTAAAATTTTTCTAGTTTTAAGCGTAGTGAAAATAGTATTTTAAAAAGAAAATCGATGTTTAAATTAAAAGATATGAATTAATATTTGCTGGAAATATAAGAAAGATATAATTGAGAAATGAGAAGTAAAATAGTAATAAATAATACGATAGTTAATAATTTCTCAAAGGAAATTTTACAAAGTTTTAAAGGAAATAATAATTAGTAAGTGTTAAAATAGATTTTTTTTTACAAAAAATAATTATTAGAAGAAAGAAATAATCAAACAAAATTTAAAATTCAAGTAATTTTTTTAAGGATTGTGAATTAAAAATTGTAAGAAGAAAAAAATCTAAGTTAAATTCTGAAAATAAAGAAAAATATTAAAGATTAAACATTATCTTTTTTTTAGTATTTGTGAAAGGATGAAAAAAGAAGAAGTCGAGCATAAATAAATTTTATATTGCCTGATGAAAGCAAATACATAATTATATTGAAATTATAAAGGTTAAGTTAAATGTTAAAAGTAAATATATGAATACATACATATATTAAAAATAAAAATAATTAAATAGGAGTTTGACATTAAATGAAACACTAAAAGTAAATACATGAGCATTTTGAAAATATATATAATAAATGCGAAAGAATTATTTTAAGAATAGGATTTTGACAAAAAGTGTTTTATAAAGTCTTACTGAAAATAGAAGGTCTGTTTCTAGCAGACATACAGTAATAATTTTGCTTTTGAAAAAACAGAATTTTCCCAAGTTCAAAAAGGGCAAATAAGGTCAATAGTAAGTGAACTCCTTATCAAGATTCAATAAAAGAGGACAGAGATAAGAAAATCCAGAAATAGTTAAAACTTTTAGAGAATTCTGAGGGAAGGCTGTAAAATGCAGGTCTTGGAGAAAATCTGGTGATAGGGTTTTAGAACTTTACGACGGCATTAAAGGCACTAGCCGATATTATGCAATTTTACACACCATCCGGGAGAAGCGGACACAACCTGGATTCATAAAGGATGCCTTAAAATTGTGCAAAAATCAAGAAGTGCCTAATGATACTCTACTCTGAATGGAAAGACTTAGGGACATAAGAATATCAAATGACTACCATGTGTCAAGGAGGCAGAACAGTCACTGAATTCTACCAATTAATTTATCAAGACCTACCACTAATCCATGATCAGGTAACGTGTTTGGAGTTAGACGGAGCAAGTTTATGTACTATGACTAACTCGTACTAGAAAAAAACCCTGGATACTTTCATTAGAGGACTCAGAGGTGATTTACCGAGATTGTTGACCGTTAGAGAGCCCTCTTTTCTCCCTAAAGCTCTACACATGTGTCTTAGGCTAGAAAATTTTAATTTTCGACTCAATTATGCACAAGGTGCAAATAAAACAAATATTCTTAAAAAGCCTCTACGACAACGATATTATCCAGAGTTGGCTCACATGCTACCACATTTAAAAAAAATATCAAATGCAGCCTTTTAATCAAAACTTCAACAGATTCAACCAAAATTTTATCCCATCTAATCATCCAAAACCATTAAACCTAAATTTTGATGATTTTAATCAAATCCCTTATATACGAAAATATCCTAATGAGCTTAGGAATAATTACCCTAATTATTTTCCGAAACCTCCTCCCATGGAAGTAGACGATTGCAACTAGTTTAGACAAAATAATCAAATGCAAAACTTCAAACATCCATTCCCTAGCCATTTGTCTTATCCTCCGAAGAAGATTAACTTAATTTTTATTTGGCATTATAATATCCCAACGAAAATCCCAACATTGAGGCTGCTGTGGTCAAGGTGGTAAGCACGTTGACTACGAATCTGGTTGGCCAGGGTTCAACTCCTGCGACAACCAAAAAATAAAAATGTTTTTTCCGTTTAATGGTACAAATACATATTCAGAATTAACATTAAAACATGCAGCCTCCTTCGTCGGTACTTCTTCATAGCATATTCGCCGGCGAATTAAAATGACTAATAAATTGGCTATGCTTTCACCTCCTGTTCTTTTCTCTCCTCTATTCCTTTCGTAAAGAATGTAGCACGGTTACACACTAATTAAATAGGCATTGTTGCCTCTTAAAAAAGAAAAAAAGCATGTATGAATTTGTTGGTTACAAGGATCGAATTTTAATCAATTGCAAAATGTTCCATCTGAGAAGGACAATATTCCCCAGATGACCCTTTCCACTAAAAAACCTATTTCTGAGGTAAATGACAATAAAAAATTTTTAAGTTTAATGGCCTCTTCTGTTTCGTACAAAAAATATATTACAAGAAGAGGACATAAATTTACTTTTTACTAGACACCGGTTCGAACAAATCTACAAGCAACCGGAAAAATAAAATGTTACAGTCTACCCATACTTAGGTCCTTTCATGGTAAAATAGGTAACAATATACTTAAAATCTTAAGGCAACCATCCACAACACTAAAAACTTTACGACAATATTTCCCGATATAAAATTCCTTTAAAATAAAAACTTTCACAGCAAGTGACCAAAGTAGAGATACAGGTCCCTTATTTAACACAGTAAAAAAAGGTCCAAATTTATTCTAATCTCATCTGGATCGTCTGGTAGTCCTTATCTCACCTTTTACTACGCACTACCCGCATAGTGCAGTTTATTCAAACCTATAACCACATCAAATGGACAAAAAAGGGGCAGTTGAACAACAACTCAAAGAACCCCTTGCTAACGGAATAATTAGGAAGTCTCCCTGTAACTCTCAATAAAAAAATGGATAGCTCTGGAGAAAAGAAATACCGAATGGGTATAGACTATCGGAAACTTAACGCTGTAAAAATTCCTGATAGATACTCGATTCTAGAAATAAACGAGATACTTTCCAACCTCGGCGAAAATAAGTTATTTACAGCTATCGGCTTAAAGCGGATTTCATCAAATACTCCACCATGAGTCCGATAACGAAAAAACTGCTTTTTCTATAAATAATGGCAAATATTAATTTTTACGCATACCTTTCGGGTAAAAAATTAAACCCTCAAATTTTCAACGGGCCTTAGATGATATCCTTCGCAATCATATATGTAAAAAATATTATGTTTACATCGATGATGTAATAATTTTTGGCATAAATTAGGAAAAACGTCTACAAAAGTTAGAGGTAGTGTTCAAAACTCTAGAAAAAACCAATATGAAGGTACAAAAGATAAATATATACTTCTCAAAAATTAAATTTAATTTTAATTTTAAGAAAAAAGAGCCAAAACAGAACCTAAAAAGGTAGAAACTCTGGCTCCAAAGAATCTTAAAGAACTTCGTTCGTTCCTCGGAATGGCTCGTTATTTGACTTTAAATAAATTGCAAAACCACTTTTAATTATTTTACGAGATGAATGTTGTAATATTTCCAAATATCCATCGAAAAATAAATTAATATCCTTAACTCAAGAGGCACTGGATCCTTTTAATAAAATTAAAAATACTCTGGTATCACGAGCCGTGGTACTTTCACATCCAAACTTTGAAGAAGACTTTAAGCTTACAAGAAGACAACGAATGAGAAAGAAATGCTCGCGATTATATGGTCACATAGCAGCCTTAAAAATTAATTATATACGTAAAAAAAATTAAAAAAAATACAAATTCTAAGATGAAACGTTGGGAATCAGTTTACTCAAATGTAGTAGCAGATACACTGTAAAGAATTTCACATCAAGTAAATATAGTCACATCTATAGCCCATAGTACAGGAAGCACTTCACATGACTTAATTCCATGTGTAGAAGTGCCAATCAATAGTTCTAAAAGCCAAATATTTTTGAAATAAGCCGATACCTCAACATACCAATTTAAAATCATATTTCCTACGGTTCACAGATACATACGTAATTACCGAACCAACATACATCCTAATCAGACAAAATTGGGTAAAACCCAACCAATCTTCCCTGGTTATACAGTTCATATATATATTTTTCTAACAAGAGGAAAAGTAGTTGTAACAGCTCTTGATACATTCACTAAATATGCATAGAAAAAACTGAACACAACAACTTAGAAAAGGTAACGAGTAATATTTGTAAAAAGAAAAACACGATTAGGCAGAAAGCTTTCCAAACAAGTTTCAAGGGAAATCATAAAAGAAGGTAGGAATAGCGTAGTAATAACAGAGAAAAGACAGATAATGCACAAACGTAGAATACGTAACTAAAAGAGCACACACATTTTGATTTTAATTCTAGACTACTCGTATCGCTTAGTAACGCGGACGTACAAATTTGGGAGTATTGAAACGCCCAACTGGTCACGATAGAAAAAGGAATATCAAGAATACAAACAGGACGATTTGAAATTATTCATACATTGAAAAATATACTGATGTAATCGAAGACATCGAGAAAACATTATGATATTTACAGTTAAAAATAATCCTCAGAATTCGTTCATATCTTTGTTAATTATTCAAATTAAATCTCATTTAAATAATTTACTTATTAAAATGTAAAAAGATCATTGGATTTTATAGGTAGAGTATGGAAATGAATTAAATAATAATTAATTAATGTCAAAATCGAACAAATTAAATTAAATAAAAAAACATTTTTTTACAACGAAGAAAAATCGAGAAACAAGACTTTCCTAGCATTGCTTCAGCCGGCATCTATATTTGAAGCCGTAAAAGAAATATTATCCCTGCAAATGCTTCAAAAAGTGAATACAAATAATACAAAATACACTGATAATGTAAAGAAAGATAATAAAATAAAGTAAGGCATCAATTTCTCTCTTACCATATTAATCATCATTATTATAGTTATTATCAAACTTATATTCGTTTTAAAAAAATAAACAAATTAATACAGCTGACCCCCACAGCCATAGAAGGGTTAAGCCAAGTATTTAACAAATTAAAGCGGCCAATCGAGGAAGTTAAAAAATAAGGAAGAATTATAATAATTTAGAAATATGTTTAAGAAGTAACTTAGTCGATATGATGATACTTGCATAAGCAGTCTTTTAAAAAGTCGATCACCGAACTGCACCGGAGTACGCAGCTAACATATTCCAAGCCTTGAAAAATTAAAAAATAATATTATATTTCTTATCAAATACGAAGGAAAAATTAAATTCGATAATGGCCCTTCAATTCTTAATGGAACATTTTTGATATATTACAGCAATAATACGATCGAAATTAAAAAAAAAAAATACAACGAAGAAAAATCGAGAAACAAACCTCTTCTAGCATTGCTTCAGTCGCTATCTATATCCAAAATAAAGTACGGCATCAATTTCTCCCTTACCATTTTAATAACCATCATTATTATAATTATTATCAAAATATTAGTTAAAAACAAAAAATAAATCAATACAGCTGACCCCACTACCACAGAAGGGTTAAACCAGTTATTTAGAAAATCAAAACCGCCAAACGAGGACGTTTGAACTAACTTTTATGCATCCCGTGTGGTTGTTTGTTGTCTTGCTTGTCAGAAAGCTATTGCTGTCTACAGCTTACTATCCGGTTGATAAAAATATTTTTATATATATGAAAAGAATAATAGATATTTTGGCACAGCTATGGTAGTAATATTGCGCATAGTCAAAAAAACTGTGATTGTGGTGTTAAAAGACAAGAAAAATATTTTTCTTCTTCTATACTAAGTAGAATCAGCATTCGCAGAATATTATGTTTGAAACCATTCCTTATGGTCTTGGGCGTGATTCTAGGATCATATTCTGCATAAGGACATCCACTTATGTATGAACGAGAACGTGATGAAAGAAATTAGTGTGGTTGCTGTTATTTTAATTCAAAATGTATGTTTAAGTTTTATTTTAAAAATATTCTTTTCGAATACAAAAATTATAATAACCAAACTAATGAAAAACATTTTTGTTTTTAATAAAAAATATCTCCAAGAAAACTTAATAAATTTAAAATTAAACAAGTATTTAAATTACAAAGTACACATATTATAAAGTATCTACATTCCACTGTAAAATAATAATTTGCATTTGGTCCAGATGCTGATGTAGACTCGTTGTCAGTACTTCTAAATCGGAAAGCTTAATACCGGATAAATGTTATTGTTTGTGCTGCCCAATATTATTTCCTTCAATTCACACAAATTGAGGTTGCTGCAGATGCTGTGGAGGAAGACGTTCTTGTGGATAACGTTGGTTCAAAGAGTTGATTCAAAGCTGGCCTTAAATTTGGTTATATTAATGCACTTAATGGAACAACCAGAAAAATCGATCTTCTAAAATGTTACTGCTAGCCTTCTGAAGTATTAAAACGGTTAAAATCCAAACATTGCTTTAAATTCAAGATTTATATAATTTATAATTTATCTTGCTCCTGGCAGGATCGCCAATGTGGTTGCTGTTATTTTAATTCAAAATGTATGTTTAAGTTTTATTTTAAAAATATTCTTTTCGAATACAAAAATTATAATAACCAAACTAATGAAAAACATTTTTGTTTTTAATAAAACATATCTCCAAGAAAACTTAATAAATTTAAAATTAAACAAGTATTTAAATTACAAAGTACACATATTATAAAGTATCTACAATTAGAATAGTAGCTTTCGTTTACGTCTCGATGCAAGCAATGCACCAGTCGTAGAGACGTTTGCCAGACATTTATTACTCAGCAATTTTGCGACAATTCTTTATTTTGTTGCATCTTTCTTTTATGAGTTTACGCACAAACTTCGTTATAAACGCATTGCAATTTTTCAAATTTCATCATATAATAAACAATAAATTATCTTACTGTATTACAGAAATGGAAAAGAAAAAACTTGGACATCTAATTTCAAATTTAATTTTATATCCACATCTCCGACAATGCGGGCAAGGTATCAAAACAATATTAATTAATATATTATATTTAAGATGGCATTTACCTGGTTGTGTGTTTTCTTCAATATTGGGACATATTTTAGAAATAAATCATAAACTAAATTAAATTTCACATGCAAGTAATGGAGGAGCTTACAAAATTTAAATAAGACCTTAAATTTTTCTGAAAGGTAGGTTTCGAGGAATCCTCTGTAGTCAATTATATTTATTTCTTACTCAGAATTTTTAAAGAGAGTTTTTAAAATTGAATAAGAGATAAATTAAGGAAGGGTAAAAAAAAATTTTTTTAATGTTTTGTTTTTCTAAAATACAGACTAACTTTACTACATTAAATATGTGACCACAGATTTTGTTATTAAAGCTCTAGGACATATAGTTTAAAGGCTTTAAGGTTTAAAGTTTTCGTTAAACAAAATCGGTTTTTGGGATTAACAAAATTTCTTGTTTTTTTATTTTTTTCTTTTTCTGTCACATGAAATTACTTTGTTATATTTAATTGAAGATTACATATTTTCTTGTTAATTCTCCACGACTTATAGTTTACAAGATAACTAAGTTTTGAAGTTTTTATTAAAAAAAATCGTTTTTTGTGGTCAAAAATATTTTTTTTTATTTTTTTTTCTATTACACAAACTGATTTTATTACATTAAATATGTTATCACAGATTTGTTTATTTAAACTCTACGACTTATAGTTCACGAGAAAAAGCTTTCATAGCTGCAAAATTCTTTTTCTGTATACTTATTCAGTAAATTTATGTTATTTATGCGTTATTGCTTCAAGAGCAGTAATACATTTTAAGTTTTAAAATATATGTAATTATAAAAATTAATATAATTAGATGATTTTTCTTAAGTAATTATATTGATTCATTTATTGTTGTACTCGTATTGTTTCAAAACGAGTCTTTTAATATGGAGGGTAATATTCTGCTTTAATACCGTGGTTACGACAAAAAAATAAAAAAAAAATAATTGCAGTCAAGTTCAGGTTAAATATAAAGGGAATCAGTATTCAAGTCCGTATCAATGGAATGTTTAAATATCGATTGCTGTTACCATTGGCTGCATTAATTTCTTGAAATACAAAAACCATAAAACTCGCTCAAGCAATTAATCTAACAAATTTATGCTGATAGGTTAATAATAAGAAAATAAAAAGAAATCCTTATTAATTGCTCTTTATATCATTTGTTGGTTTGTTATACTTCTTAAATAAATATTAATTTAAAATTACAAACTTACAGAACAAGTATATGTAGAGCGGCTGTTGGCTTTGCTGTACCCATTTATGTTTTCATATTTGTAACAAGGTCAGTTTTCTCTACTTTTTTTTAGGTGGGACAAAGTTATAAAACTTTTTACGGCGCGCATAGGTTGTGTTTAATATACCAAATTTTTGTTTAATATAATGAAAATTATTGCTGCAAACCACCTATTTCAGCTGCTCAAAACCCCTTTAGCGAGATGCGTGGTGGGTATGGTTTTTTGTATATCTCTTAGTTTCGCTAACAAATGTTTTAAATTTGGGTATTTGTATTTTTTGTTGGCATTTATCTCAAACGATTTATAAAAAGAAGTGAAGAATATAGTTGGAAAGTGTTGATTTAATTGTTAATATAAAGAACTAGGAGGTTACTTTAATTTTAATACCGAATGCACTAAAAATTTATAAAAGCGTTTTGAAAAACAAGAAAGTGATATAATATTGTATTAAGAATGTTGTGTAATATTCTAAATACATTTCATTTTAACACTAAACGTACAATGATTTGGAAAAATTAAATTATATAAACTTTTGAATATTTTATGCTGATGCCTGATTTATTTTATGATTGATCGAATTCCAATAAATATTAATCAATGACTTAATAGTTATTAATGATATATAAAATACCAATTAATCGTTTTGTTCTCTTAATTTATTATTCGAACATATTTTAAACTAGCAATGCCCACGACTTCGTTCACGTGTCATTTATAATTTTCGTAATACATAAAGTTAGAAAAATGTGTTTTTTAATATTTATTGTAGAGATCTGTAAACAGTGTTATAAACGTTCAAACTAAAAATTAAATATTGGGTGCCTTTATGTATTTTATATCTACTAATATCTACACCAACAAAAAAAATTTCAAAAAATATTTCATGTACAGAAGTGACCCCGTTTCTGTTTAATTATATGTATAGATATATGGGCATGTCGAATGCGACATTCGTAATTACTTAAAGTAAAAACTATTTGTCAAAATATTACTTTATTTAAAAAAAAGACAAAACTTACAGCTTTTAATTGACACTATAGGTAGTTGTAAGGTTGTTTTGGGTAAGATAATTACAAGAAACCAAGGCATTCGCATGCGACAAAAACAGAAGTCGCCTTAAAGTTGAACCGTCAAAACACTGATTTCGGCAAAACTTAATGGAATATATTAATGCGACTAGTTTTAAAGTGTAGTGCATTGATGTACCTTAATTACATTTTTATTATATTCAAAAAAGTTACGTAGTTTAATAATTTTATTTAATTTTAATTACTTCGCACGTTATATGTGGGTATGCAACGTTTTGCTCTACTAAATTTTTTTTTAAATTCTTTAATTTTTATTTAGTTATATACTCAATATTTTTCTACATATATTTATTAATAAATATCTACGTAAAGAAGCAAGATAACGATGTTAAAAAATATACAAAAAATTTAACAATATCTTTGTTGTTTCGAATCACCATTAAAAAGAAAAATTGCATACTTTTTTATTTTGAAAACATTTATGTATTTAACAAACTAAAAAAACAGAAACTAGCTTAACTGAGAAAACTATACCAATGACACCTAAATCTTTTATTAATATATGCAGACCCAGCTGTTTTTACCTGTTGGCCATCCGAATATAACGAATGCAATTTGGATATTCCTTGTATGCTTTTCACTTACTGTAATTTTTCGTCCAACTTTTAATGTATAACTAATTATGCAGTTATATTTATGTTAAAGTGTTAAAGGTACATTTATTGCTACATTAAATATATTTATATTTTGAATTTACATATAAAAATTTATACATTTTACATTTACGATGTCGCAGGTGATAAATTTTAAGTAAGTACCAAGATTTATTCCTAATAAAAGTATCTATTTGTTTCTAATATTTGATGTATATTGTACAAATACCGCCGAGACCATACCATTCTTTTTCAATGTCGCACGTTTCATTAAAATATAACATAAAGCAAACAAACAATTTAAAGTATTTGGCAATCACGTCGTTCCTTACACATTTTTCATTAATATGTATGTATATAAACGAAAAAAAATATATGTATATATATATAAACAAAACTTATGCACTTGTTTGACCTTACATTTTAACATTTAATATAAATGATTATATAAAATTCTTTTACATTAGCTTAATTTAACAGATTTTGTATTAAAAAATATGTTAAAACAACATACTCTTATGGACTTTAATTTTTTTGGTTCCGGTTGATATTTATGAGAAATGCTTATATGTATTTAGAGTTATGATTCTTACTTAAGAGTAGAAGAAATGATTTTAAGCATAGTTGTAACTTAGGAATTTTAAACTGGCTGCAAAAGAGAATTATTATATAAAAAATAATTGTTATATACATCAAAACTAGTTGCCATATATTCGACTGGTCATCATTTTATTGTTTTTAAATCTCATTCTATTGATTTATGGCATTCTTGTACATATAAAAATGTTAATAAAAACTTTTTTAAGTTATTTGTCATACTCTGCCTTGTTATTTATAAATTTTTTATACGTGGGTATATTTTTGTATCATTTTTTCAAAAATGTTTAAAAATCTTATTTGATGTCCTCTTCGGGTTATATCTGATTTCGTTAGATTGTGATAGTAAAAGACGTTTGGTGGTTGTGTATGTAAATATTTCAGTGGCAATCAACACTGATAATAAATTACAATTTTTATAGAGAAATATATATTCAATTTGACAACATTGAAATTTTCATATCCTTTTTATTCTAATACCTTCTATTTAAAACGTTATATGTATATAATCTCATAACGCTAAATCTATTAGCTGTAAATAATCATAACTACTTCTCTCCAAATTAAGTTAATATAAGCTTAACCAATTATGTGTTTTATTGTTCGGCATCCTTCAGCTTACAAACAAATAATAACAATAGGAAGAATGTTGAAGAAGGTTGTAGCGAATCCGGCAAACATTTCGTTTAGCTGGTATCTAAGTTTTACTGCTCTTTTTACAATTAATCAAAATTGTTTAAGAATAAAGAAAAACTGAGAAATAATATTCAAATAAAATAAAAACCAAAACTGTAAAATATTTTCAATGGAAAGAAATGGATAATAGCAATGCATAACGCATTTAATCAATAATCGCAAGAAATCCACTAACAACATCAGTATCTACCGTAGAAATTGCAACTAATTCTGATAACTCTTTCATCTTTAAAAGAACATTTGAAACCATTTTCCTGATTGTGGAGTTATCACCTTTATAGCAACAATAAGGTATTATTTTTGAATTAATACAAAAGTAAAAATATAAATGCATCGTAAATTCTCATAAAAAAGTTATTATTTTTATTTCAGCCTTTTTTTTCAAATAAAAAATTATACTTTTTTATTTCAATTTGGTTTGATTGACAAGTATCAAAAACATAGCATTAACTAAAAATAAAGAAAATTTTTGCAATAACTGCGTAGATTTAACGAAAAAACAATGTAAATGCAGTTTTAATGGAATTTGCTTATTATGATGCATTCGGATTTTAAAATTGTCTTAAAATGTAACCATAAAAAGTGTTACACCTTTAATACAAATTTAAAAATTTTGAATTTTTACCCTCGTGTAAATCAAGTGCGATATGTACATTAGGTCTTGCTTTATAGTATCCAAAAGTGTCGCACATTCCGACGTAAATGGTCTTAATTCAAAATTAACTATTTCGATCGAATCGGCTTTACTTTCCCTAGATTCCGAACGATTTTCTATATTCACTTCCTTCACTTTTTGGCTTTAGTTTGACAACATTTGCCACACCAAAGTAGCAAATAAGATAATCTAAATAGGGATACAAAATAAACGTTTATTTAAAAACCGAAAATATAAAAAAAAAAACAATTCCAGTTTGGATTTTGATGATAATTTCATTCCCAAGAAATTTATCGTTTTTCGTTATTTTGAAGAACCAATATAGGGATTTTAAACAACTTTAAATCTGAATTGAGTTCTGTGACATGCCTGATTAATAAAAAAAAAAAAACATTTTCTTTTTAAGCAAATCACATAAATTTTCTGTGCCCGTGCAGTTGGTCAGCCTAAATCAAATGGTACAAAATCTCCAACAACAAAATGAAGAAAATCCCACAATTTACAAAATAAAAACAAGAAATTCCAAATTTAAAATTTTTTACTCTTTTGCCTACAAAGTCCACATATTGACTAGGGCTAACGAAATACCTTTGGCAACAATTCGGAGTATATATAGCTTTTTTACAGCAGTCTTCTTTTTCCTCACCCAGCTTTGGGATTTAGAACATATAGGCTAAAATCAAAATTTCAATGTAAAATAGGTCAACCTGAACGACCTCAATCTTCAACAAGAATGATCAGTTTTATACGAAATTAGGTGTAAACGTACACACATTAATTTAGCCTTAACAAAAATAAAAATAAAATATATTTTTTTTCTATAAAAAAAGATTGATGGCCCTTTTAAGGCTAAAATACACAAACATACAATAATTTTGGTTTTTTTAACTTGAAAGTCGTATAATTTCTAAGTCAAACAAGATATAATCTTCAATTTTTTTTTCAAAACGTTTTAAATTTTATCCGCTAACTACGATAAGACTTGTACCCAATATTTTGAAAAAACAGGACCAGGATATCAAAAACCAAAAATTTTAATTTTAAAATGCTTACAACTCGATAATTTTAAAACATAAAAATGCAGATTAAGGCACGATTTTAGGGGTATTGACTAGGCATTTAAATCCATATATAATCTTAAAAAATCAAAAACAAAAATTTAAGAAATGCAAAGCATTAAACAAATTTGCAGCTGCGAGGTACACAACTTTCTAACCATAAATACGCCATCTTTGGAAAATGGATGGTGCCTAGCCTAAAAACTGATGCCCCTCTTAATACTTCGCTGCTATTTTTGTTTGACTTTGGTTCAATCAGCGTTTACAAATGTTTCAGTTATATCCAAAATATTTTGATTCTGCCACACAGTGCATTCGAGGCTTATTTTTTTAATGTTAATGTTAGTGGCATGGTGCTTTAAAAATTTTGCTTCATTTAAAAACAGCAAGCTTATCCTTACCTTTGTCTTCAGTACGGCGCTGTTATATGTATAAGTAATTAGTTATTCTGCTTTTCGTCGGACTGTGTTATGTTATTAAATGGTTTAACTGCTTCTTTTACAAAAATGAGCCTTACAATGAGTTTTTCCTTTTCTCGGTTTCTGCCGTTTTCTGCATAATAGCAGTAACTATCTAAGGGTTCCTTAAGTTTCTCCATTTTTGTTAAGATCGTTAGTCGTAATGCCCACAGCACACCGCTTAATTCATTACTTTTAGGCCTTTAAGAACATGTATAATTTTTAAAAATCAGACAAAAATTGAAGAATGCCAAGCAATAGAAAAATTTGAGTGAAATTTTTGATTTATTTTAAGACAGACCACCATTTTTTATAAATGTACTGAAGTGATATTATTTTGACTGTGAAGTTTTTATGTAAGCGTATTATAAACTGTTGAAAAAACCAAATAATTTTCTTATGATAATAAGCCATTAACATCAAAGAATTTATTATTTCGTTTTGAGTTGAATCTGCCTAACAGTTAAACAGATGCAAACGAAGTAGTTTTAAATTTTTGCGTGGTGCTATTATATTGACTGCAACTGTATATGTATATATATCTGCTTAGCCAGCTGATGAAAATAAATTCGACAAATGTGACTGTTAGCAAATTTGACGTGTCAGTCTATGGAAGTTCAAAAACAACTATATTTTTGTGAATATCACGTCACTTTCGATACACCCTTTAATTTACAGTATTTTTGTAAATATAAATAATCTATATCTATATCTTAGTAGGCTGTGACAGACGACAGATATTGTGATGAATACAATAGCGTTACGTTTTTACATTAAAATGAATGGAGGTGGTGTAAACTTTTCGTCATTTATTAAGTACAACATAAGTATAGCTTTTATATAATCTAATCGTAACAAACCCATAGCCAGAGACTTAAGATGTTCGCTAAGACTATAGTCATAAGGGGCACCCTAGAAGAATTAACAATGATTACCTAAAATTAAAATGAAGGGTGTCCACAATGGACGTGAGATTGACGCATACAAAAATATGTTTTGAATTGTAAAAGATAAATCAAGAGATATCTTGATTATAATAATAATAATCTTGATTATTTTCAGATTACTTGTAATCATATTCAAATATTTATCCAAAATTTCTCACAAGAGAGTTACAAAATCATTGCGATTTTCAAAACGTAATATGCTATAAAAGAAGTCTAGAGCATTCATTTAATCAAGTTTCCTTTATATATACCCAAGATGCAGTTCTAAAAATATATAATTCTTTTAAATCTGTATGATTGAAAATGTTTTACAGTAAATATAAAGTTTTAAGAACTGTTAAAAGGTAACATTAACTGCGTCAATTGTAATTTTTTTTTTGCAAAAAAAGTCTCCCTTGTGTTTTTCTCTAATCATATTTTAAGAATAAGCCTCTCTTTAAAGCGATTAAACATTTTTTACCACACTTGAGTTTATAATTCTACTGAAGATGTTAATGAGATTTAATTAAACAAAATATTTTTAAATGCATTTAGAACAAAAGAATAAAAGCTTTTCAATTCTCAACGGAAGTTAGAGTGCTAGAAGAAAAAAATCTGATTTTTCTTTATGTCACAAGCAGTTATGCTTAAAATTTTTTTTCAGAGCTGCTGTAGCAAATAAACCAACAAAATTAATTAAAGTCACCCAGCAGAATTATAATTATTTAAACTAAATGCTTTATAAATTTAAATACGATGTGTTTGATTATATTCTCATTAAAAATTTATCTCCAAATTGCAACGTCTCACTTTTAACAATGAAAATTATTTTCACCTCTTTTAAGTTACAAATAAATGACTGGAAGAATTTTTTATTCATTAATAGCTTAAAAAAGCAATGGAATATAAGATTGTTAGAAAAAAAATTTTTATATTTGTTATTATAACGATCTTAGTAATCGACATTCTGTCTAATTTTCAAGTATTTTTCTACAACCGTTCAAAAGATATGATAATTTATATCAATTTACGTCACCTATGGGACAACCGTTTATTTTTAGATTTATTTTTGTATTACTTTTTGTATTAGAAGCTATGGTACGCAACTTTCAAATCTTAAAATAGCGCCCTCTACGGTTCATAAAACTTGTATGTTTTATGGGGACACTCTTTACTTGTTCAAAATAATGAACTATTTTTAAAACGGAACTAATCTGAAAGCACAACATTTCAAATAAAGAAAAAATCTTCAAAATCGGCGCACAGTGGCTGAAAATCGTTTTTCGTTGGCCAAAATTCTGTAACTTTTGAACTGATCAAAATATTGAAATAATTTTTTTTTTTAATGGATAGATATTTAGTTCAGCTTGATTCAGTTTCAATTACATTAAAATTGATTGAGGACTTTTTTAGGAATTCGAGGTCAAAGTTGAACATTTTAGTTTTTTTAACTTTCAGAGTGAAATATGGGTTTATTCTGTGTGTAACATAGTAAAATATCCCTCTAAGATCCAAAAAAGTATAGCTATGTCCGTCTGTCCATACGTCCGTCCGTCCGTCCTTTCGCCTGTCTGTATGAACACGATTCAGTCTAAACGAAAAGAGCTAGACCCTTGAAATTTCGTACATATATATCTTGAAGGATAGGGCAGGCTAAGTTCGTAAATGGGCCAAGTCGGACCAGGGGGAAAAAAATTCCCCTAAGAAGAACTAAACCAACCCCTGAAAAACTACACATTTTTACAAGTTTTTTTGTAAATTTGTTAAGCAAATGAAACATTTTTATGTCAAAGAAGGTTCAAGGTCTTTACCCTGGAGCCAGAAAATCATAAAAATTTATTTTTGGACCCCGCCCCCTTTCTGTGGGCGTTTATATAGCATATTATATGAAAAATAGTGTCAATAATTAACAACTTGTATTACCTAAGCCTAGATTGCATAAAAAATTAATTTTTAAGCTTTCATGACGAATGGAAAATGTACTCGGATCTTCTGCGCTAACTTCACCTCACCCCCCCCAAAAAAAATTTTTTTTTTGGTTAAGCAACAAGAAAATATAATTTGATCTTCTACGCTACCTTAACCTCACCACCCCCTTACCCCTCCATCATCCTATATAGTTGGAAGATATTTAAGATTCGACTCGGTCGAATATAACGTTTTAACTTATTTTTTACTAATACAATGTTTTCCGTACTTAAAGAATAATGAAAGGCAATTATAATTTTTATTCGTTTGACTTAAATATTAATTGCAAATATTCCATATTTTGTTCTGTGCTATTTCTGTTCTTTAACAGTTTTTTGGCTTCATCATCTAAATCCCGATGGTCCACTTTCCATTGGTTTCGAATACTGGATATGAACGGATCTGACGTTGCCAATAATATATTAAATAGATCTTCATTTGTTGAATTCCGTGAAATTTTCCTAGTGTTGTGCTCGCTATAAAATATGTAATCCTTGTTCCTTTTTTCCTGAGCCTCCTCTGATAGATCTCCAAGTGGCACCAAATGATATTTAATGACATCTTCACCATGAAGAACTGTTGCAGACATATTTCTCCATGGGTAGTTAGTTGTATATATTTTTGCAGTTTCCTTAGCATAATCTCCAAATTTTCTACAGTCAATTTCTTCATTGCACGCAAGTACTTCTAGTATTATTTTAAATCTGAAAATAAGGTTAAAATCCACTCCTGTTATTTCAGATGCTGTTTCTGGATCTGAAAAGAATCTTCTTGCGGTATTGCCATCATTTGTATTGCCTGACCCTTCTTTTGACTGATCTATAATCAGTCCACGTTTGCGATATTCATCTTGAACATGTTTCTTTTTTAAACTTCTTAACTCTTTGTTGGTCTTGTTGTTTCTTATTGATCCTGAAGACCCGAAATCCAAATCATAACTGATTTTTAGTATGTGTTCCATAAGTCGTATTCTTGCGTGTAGTGGTGATAATCCAAATTCATATGCATCGGTATTATCTAATGATTTTGCTGGGACTTGGTTTAATTGGGTTGATGTTGCTTGGCATATAATGCAGCTGGATGCAGCCTTCGTGTTAGTCAAAGCCTGACCCACTTTTCCATCTATCATTGTCAGGACTAACTGGTAGCTTACTTCAATTTGCTGCCCATCTAACTGTAATTGTAATGGCTGTAGTGTTGTAATTTGGGCCTTGATATCACTAATTTCTTTATTAATAACATCATTTGTTTCTTTTTTGAATTGAAATTTGATTGGCCTGCAGTATTTCGTTGAAGATGGTGTCTCATTTTTCCAAATATCCATTGTTTGCGTTGTACTAGTCGAAGGCTCTGAATCTTCCAAAATCTTTTTCAATCGCAATGGTACAAATTATACCATGAACATATCTGAGTCAGAAATATTATCACATACAGCTTGTTTATATTGTTTTTGTCCCGAAGAACCATCACATCCCCATTTACAAAAAAAATTAACTTTGTGTTTCCGTATTTCTTCAACTCATTTCCTGTTATTGATTGCAGCAAGCGTTCGGCTGTGTGATCAAGTAGAGATTGTAGTTGTACCTCTGCCGAAATTTGTGTGATTGTAATAGTGTCCTTTGATGGCAAACAGTCCATTTTAGCAGCGGTTATGTGATGATATGCTGGATATATACTTGAGCCTTTTTCAATCGCACGCTGTCTGAGTTTAATATATTGCTGTTTTGTTAATTTCAAATCCAGAAATAATGCTAATACCTCCTCATTTGTGTACTGTATTGCATCATTCGGAGTTAGTATACTTTTAAGAATCCGTTTTGTTCTCGGTGGACTAGCTTTAACAACTTTTTTTTTTTTTTTTTTTTTTAGCGTTTATTTGATTTGAATTATTTTATTTAAACTATAAATAAACAAATAGTAATTATAAATTTACAATTATACACAGTCCCATAGTTCGAGCTCTCAAGTATACTTAATATATTAACTTAATTTTTTTTTTTTAGAAATTTAGATATATATAGTAATTTAAGCTTATGTGCAATCTATATAATTTAATGCAACGAAAAAATTTTTATAAAAAACATTACTTTTATATTTAAATAATAAAATAAGTCAATGGATAAAAAGTCAAAAGGGGAGGTTCTCAGGTTAGCCACCAAAATTTCTTTTTATTTATATTTGGAAGTAGATTTTTATCATCCAAATATATACTTTTATCAAATCTAGCATTATCATTTGTGATTTCATTGCTATGGATTGCTTTTATATTGGCTCTTCTATATATGTGGTCAAATATAGGTATGCCTACTTCATTTTGAATAAATCCCTTACTATCTAGGTAGACAAATGCCTCAGGTGGTACAAATCCGCTTTGGAGAGTTTTGTATATATATTCTTCATTGGTGTAAAAAGGCGCCATAATTAAATTATTCGCAGTACATTCTGAGCTTTTGGCGATATGATTTCTAATTAGATGGATAATAAAATTGTCAATCCTACCTAGTTTAGTCGTATTATATAATTTTTTGTTCGATATGTATTTCGTATAACCACTGTTTGGTGATCTATAAAGCGATGTGCATGCTCTCAGACATTTTCTTTCGAAAACTCTAATTTTCTCCATATATGCTGGCGAAATGTTAAACCATATTTGACAACCATATGTTAGAATAGGTCGAATTAATGATTGGTACAAAATGACTTTAACTTGGGATTGAATGTGCTGAGAGTAAAATAATTTCTTATACATAAAAAAAGCATTTCTTGCTTTTGTTAATTGCATATTTATATGACTATTAAAGTACAAAAATTTATCCAAATTAATTCCTAAGTATTTAACCATTTGTTTATTGGGGATACATATATTTGAATTAGATTTTATGCCAAATTCCTTCCATTTTGTTTTAATGTTGTGGTTACACCTTCCGACTGGAGGTCGAAAAAGGATTGTTTCACATTTCTTAAAGTTAATTTTCATTTTCCAATCTAAAGCGTATTGTTCAATTATTTTAAAATTTTGTTGTAGTTTGGCATTAATTCTTTCTATTGTACTATCAGCTTGATAGATTATAATATCATCAGCAAATGCAATAATATTATCTAATTTTGTTAACAAATCATACAGAAACATATTGAAAAGTATTGGGGAGTTCACCGTGCCTTGTTGCAGGCCGTTCACTATTATGAATTTTTTCGAACTTACTTGATCTCTGTTATACACTGAGAATGTTTTGTTACTTAACATGTTATGTATGAGTATAATTTGATATATAGGCATTTCATATCTTAATAGTTTGTATATTAAAGCAGGTATCCATACGCTATGAAAAGCCTTTTCAAAATCAATTAAACAAGCACCAGTGTACAAGGATTTATTGAGATTCCAATGAATATTGGATATCAAAAGGTGTTTTGCATGAATTGTTGAGTGTTTAAACTTAAACCCGAATTGCCTCTCAATCGTTAATTGTTTTCTTTCGCAGAATTTTTCTATGTTATTGTTTACGCATATTTCAAAAACCTTACTTATATTTGGTAACAAACTAATAGCACGTAAGTTTTTGGGGTCAGTGGTATCTTTATCTTTTTTTGGCAAAATCACAACTTTCGCTTCTTTCCAAGCTCGTGGAAAGTAGGAGTTGTTAAGCATATTATTAAAAAGGGTGCAGTATTCTAGAACCATTACTTCAGGAATATTTTTTAAAATAATATTAGGAATATTATCTATTCCTGAGGATAGTTTTTTCTTTAAATTTCGGAACATGTATAATAATGATTCAAAAGTTACAAAATAATTTTCGTTTATAGAATCCTCAATCTTGTTGGCTTTGAGGTTGTCTGAAAACATTCTAAAGCATGTTTGATTAGTTTCAAACTCGTCCTTTGTTTCCAAAAAACTGTTGAAAAATGTATCAACATCAATATGCACGCTATTTTGGCGATCAATCTCTTTAAAAGAATGAATTGAGTCGAGATAAGCACCAATTGTGTTTAAAATTTGTTCTTCATCCCTAATTATAAATTTATTATTTTCGTTGTCCTTTTCTAGGTCATCAATTCTAATACCGGCATTTCTTAATAGAAATTCTTCATTTTGAGCTATTTTTATAGTATTAATTTGCAAAGGCTGTATCTTTCTAAATTGTTTTTTTGCTTCGGAAAATGCATTTGATAAGTCTTTACTATCAATATTTTCAAGTTTCTTTTGTATATGTTTGTTGATAGCAAGGTTAAAATTGTCGCTAATTAACTTTTTTATTAGTTTAATTTTGCATTTGAGTAAATTAAGTTCAGGCGGTGTTAATAAGCGCTCAAATCTATTATGTTTTTTAATAGCGGTTAAAATTTTACTTTTTTCTGCTTGTAATTTTCTTATAACTGGATTTGTAAATTTTCCTATTGAGTCCATATTCAGAATTTTTTGGAACTGCTTTTTCTATTGAATGATTAATAATTTTGTTTAGTTCGATTAAATAAAAATCTATTTCAGAATTGGTAAGATTTTTATTGTTGGGTATAGGTTCGTTATTAGAATGTTTGTCCATTACACAACTATTAAATTTCCTCCAGTTAGTTTTCTTGTAATTAAATCGATAATTAGGAGCATCTTTAAATAGAATGATTGGATTGTCGTGTTCCTGATTTAAGACTACAATTTGTATTGCGTTATGGTCGCTGTCGTAATCTAAGTTCTTAAGACAGTTTATTGTATCATTCTCTTTATGTATTATTAATCGGGAGTCAGCAATACATATGTCTAAATAAGAACCACAACGGGGGTATGAAGGAAAAGTTGAGGCATATAGGCTGCATCTATATTGAATTTCATTTGAAGATAGCCATTCTTTTAAAATGTTACCTTTTGTGTTGTTAGATGGATTCCCCCAATCTAAATGTTTACAATTTAGATCTCCCGCCAATACGTAATAATTGTTGGAATTTTGCAAGTTTAGCGATTGAAAAAGCTGTATTAACTCTATTTTTAGTTTATCATTATTATTACCCGACGGATAATAAGATGATATTATAAATAATGTTTTATTTGCAAAAAGTGGTATTTTCAAAATACACGTTTCTTATACTTTAAAGGAATTTATAATATTATTGGTATATATTTTATATTTGATATCTTGTTTTATTAATATACCCGTTCCACCTCCCCTATTATTGACTCGGTCTTTGCGTATAAATTGGTACCCATTGAAATTAATCTTATGTCGGTTGTTTAGTTTTGTCTCATTCAAAAGAACTACGTCCGGGTTATGTTTATTTATGAATCGACCCTAACATTTGATAACAGGTAAATTTAGAAAGAGATCATATGCTTCCTGTAGAGCCCATTGTGATAATTTTATTACTTATTTTTTGCTGATCAAAACAAAGCCATTAAGCCCTTTCGAAGGTATTATGTTTATTTTTTTTTAGTTATACGTAGCCTAAAGTAAAAAAAAATAAACTTTTAGGCAAAAAAATGAAAATTTAATACACCATTGTATATGAATTTTTTTCGAGTTATTCATTAAAATGAAAAAAGTGTTCTACAGGCGGCTCGTGGCGGGTGCAAAAGTGTATATAGCCTTAAAGAGGACACTTTCGCCTTTCTCGTAGTTGTATACGTTTCTTGTTCCCTTTTGTTCCCTAGAAGTTCTATTCCACTAAAGTTTAAATTTGGGGAAAATATAGTAGTTTCATAAATATTTCATAACGCCCCTAATAATAAACGCTAGAGCTGTGCCTACTTACAACAACTAAATACAATAATCCTATCAACATTATAAAAAAAACCGCAGACCATTATCGATGATAGCTTGCGAGTAGTAACCATTTAATTTTGGTAAAAAACCAAAGAAAAACACCTTTTTCTGAAATTAAAAAAAAAGTTGAGTTTGACAGCATGCCACGCCCACAATTATCAATGTTTTAACATAATTTTTGGGCTACCTTAATTTTTATATATTAACTACAAAATGACGTAAAAATTTTAAAAATCGGTGACAAAAAAAATTTACTTTTGGCCAACGAAAAAGGATTTTCAGCCACTGTGCGGCGCGGATTTGACTGAGTTATGCAGACAAAAACATTAAAATAGAGCAACATTCAGACGACGATAATTTCTGTCTTTTTTTTTAATTCGGTTAGAAAGCGAAGACAATAACATACAAAAAAAAGTTTTTAACCATTAAAAGAAAAAGATCTAAAAACAATTTCATGTTCTTACTCGTGTTTTTTCTTGAATCGATCAACAAAAATCTACAAGCATTCCCTCCGATAATTCTTTAATGTGTCGCTTATCTACTCTAATATGTCAAGGTGAAGCCATTCACGGTGTTAATATTATACTGTTAAATAAAACTAATGAAGAAATCTGATAACCTCTGGTATAAGCGTATTTATGGTAGTAATACCGAACGAAGACGACAGGCTTGAACCTGGTGAGCTATACGCTGGGGTTGAACATTCTGTTGGTGTCCACCTTCTTGTCAAAACCGAAACGGCGCCTAAATCTTTAAAAGGGCGCAGCTGGTAAGCGACTTCAATGATTTTTTCGTTGTACTAATGAAAAAAATAATAGAATCAGGTTGAGTTGGGTAACAAAGTTATCGACGAATTTGTAAGATGTGGCTCACAGCGGACTGATTAGGAAAAAGTTGAAGTGGTGAAGCCACTGATAAGATTAATAGGAGGCTAGGGAAAACTGCAGGGTTTCGTGAGCCATAGTACAGACACAGCAAAGCTAAGCTGTTCCTGCCTTAAGAAAGAAAAGTTCTGAGGATAGTTGTAGGCGTGTTTTAGTTGGGCGATATATATATATATATATATATATATATATATATATATATATATATATATATATATATATATATATATATATCAATATATATGTATATATATCAATATATATGTATATATATCAATATATATGTATATATATATATTAATTCTATCACTAAAATCATACAGTGTTTTAGTAATTTTTTATGAATATTGTACAAGACCTTATTAATTTTTGAAGCAAATTTAAGCAAACAAACCATTTTTGTTAAATTAATCGAAATTATAACTTATCCTGATTACTTTAACTTGAAAAGAAGGCTTATTTTTAATGATGGCGATTACTAATCTTAATTTATAAGCTATGAATATGTATGTATGGGGGTAGTTTACCAGAAAATCTAAAGAAATATACTTAGTTGCTTTTAAAGATCAAACATGAAAAAACCATCACTTAAAAAACTTACGGTACAATGATAAATAAATTTATCTTTGTAATTATTACCAAAATATTTGAAACATAGGAATGCTACATATATTTGAAGTCGTTCCTCGTAAGGAGACTTCTGTTACCACACACTTAGTCGTTGCCAAAGTTATAGATTATAAATACAATAATTAATGCAAAAATACTGATATAAATATGTATTTATTTTATTTTTTTATTTATTTATTTTAATTAAGATAAAAGTAATCTATTTGCAACTGTTCGTATTTTATTCTTTAGTTACAGCATTTTACTTTAAAATACGCTATTCAAACCATCCCAGGAAAACAATAAAATAAAAACAATACTATTACTTGTATAATTTTTACTTGATCTAAAGTAGAAAAAATGGATATTTTTTAATATTTTTATGCTTAGTTAAGCCGCTTGCTTAAACAGCAAAATGGTGAAAAAATAGACCAAACTGCCTGTCTGTAATCTTTTCGTTTTCAAAACTCTTTTTTCTTGCTAATACAATGACCATTTATTCCTCTTTTAAAATGATGGAGCATAAAGAACAAAATATATTTATATATTTTTTATGTCTGTGTTATATTCAAAAGAGATAAAAGAAATAAAAGATATCAGTTTTCTTTTTCTAGTTTTTGTTTAAAAAATTTTTTTAAAACGACACACTAATAGCTTTTACTATTCAAATAATTCTGCTACAGCTTCAAGTACTCAACAACACAGCCAAGTTGACAGAATCAAAAATAAGTTAACAGCGGCTAAAGAATCTTCATTCTGTAACGATAAGGATTATAAGAATTAGTAACGACTGAAAAATTGTTTTTAAAAAAATACAATTTTTTTAACTTAAGTTAGTTATTTCAAAAGAACATGAAAAGAAGTATTGAGTATTAAGAGCATAGCTTTATGATAATGTGTGTTAACAAAAATTTCATTGAGTTTTTCATATTGGAGCACGATAATAACTTAAGTCCTTCACACTAGAATAAGACTAATTCAAAATTGAATAAAATTTCCTTTCCGTATGATATCATCCTACGCTGTTAACGGATCTTATCTGAAATTGGGTAGTGGTTTTCTAAAAATATAAATTGTATCTAAAAGTAATTTTAATGACCAAACATTTCCAAGGCGATAAATAAGAAAACTGCTGAGGAAGATGGAAGTCACCCAGTTAACAATGCACTTTCTCGATTATTCCATTGAATTTTTTTTAACAATTCACTTACTACTATTAGCGAAATAAGCGCATATAATACAAACGTACCATTAGCATTAGCAACAACTCGGAGTTATATAAATCTTTAACATCAGTCTTCCTTTTCGATTCCAGCTTTGGGATTTTAGAACATATAGGCTAAAATCAAAATTTCCATGTAAAGTAGGCCAATTTAAAAGATATCCATCCATCTTCTACAAGAATGATCAGCTTTATATGAAATTATTTTAAACATAAACACATATAGTTAGCTTAAGCAAAACTAACAAATTTTTATATATACATACATACATATATTCCTCAAGAAAATTTTTTCTATCAGAAAAAAACAAGACGATATCCCCTTTTTAGGCTAGAGTTACACAAAACTGCAATAATTTTGGAATTTTTAGCTAAATAACGTATTAATTCTTAGTCAGAAAGCAATAAACTTCAAACTTTTCCAAATACTATAAATTTAATAAATACGATACAAAATTAAAAACTAGACCAGTGTATCGAGAAATAAAAAATCTAAACTTAAAAATGCTCGTCTTTATACTCCGCTGCTATTCATTCATTCATTCAATTTTGGTTCATTCGGCGTTTACAAATGGTTGAGTTATATCCAAAATATTTTGATTCCACCACACAGTGATTTGTTAATAATGAATAAGCGTACGAGGCTTATTTTGTTATTGTCAATGTCAGTGGCATGCTGCTTTAAAAATTTGGCTTCATTTAAAAATAGCAAACTTATCCTTACCCTTGTCTTTAGTACGGCGCTGTTATATGTATAAGTAATTATTTATTCTGCTTTTCGTCGGACTGTGTTATGTTATTGAATTGTTTAACTGCTTCTTTTACAAAAATGGGCCTTACAAGGAGTTTCTCGCTGGTTTCTGCCGTTTTCTGCATAATAGCAGTAATCATCTAAGGGTTCCTTAAGTTTCTCCATTTTCGTTAAGATCGTTAGTCGTAATGTCCATGGCACACCGCTTAATTCATTACTTTTATTTCGTGCAAGTGGCGGATCTAGTTTAATCACCTATCTTTTTAGTTGTTCTACTTTAATAGTAGATTAGCATTGTTATCACAGATATACAGATATATAGTGCATTGCATGAATTTTTTTTGTTGAAAAATGTTTAAAAAACAGTATATACATATATAACATTTTTATCCCTAAGATTTTCTTTTGTTTTTGCGTTTAAATTACCTGCCTCGAAAAAGAAATTGTTTTGAAGATGAAAGGATGATGGTTCATGCTTTTTAAAAAATAAAATTACACACTCAAATATCAACATAACGACATGTCATCAAAGCAAAAGAGTTGCTGCATAAATTATTTCCTGGTCGTTCAACATCTCATTTGGGTGATAAAGATTGTGTGATTAATTAGACTGATCTTCTTTTATTTGATATTTATTATACACAAAACACTAGTAAAATAGCAATTTAAAAAACACGTGGCAAGTAAATAGATATTCTCTGCTTTGGAGTTTAAAACCGAAACATTTTTCTTAGTTTTCGGTTTTTAACACCATAAAGCAAAAAACAAAAAGCAACATTGGAAAATATTAAAGAAATTAGAGGTTAATCTGGTGGATATCTCCTCCGTAGGTGTATCGATATTGCTGCCTTTCAATAGCATTACATTTAAAAGATCCGTCTACTTAAAATTTTTGTGTCTAGGATATATACACTAATACACGAATTGTTAATTTTCATTTAAATTTTGTTCATATTTTTAAATGTTACGTAATTAATCTTGAGGCTGATGTAGTTAAAGTGGTAAACACGTTGACTACAAAACTGGTTAACCAGGGTTCAACTCCTGCGGCAACCAAAAAATAAAGAATGTTTTTTTCTGTTTAATGGTATAAATACAAATTCATAATTAACATTAAACATGCAGCCTCCTTCGTCGGTACTTCTTCATAGCATATTCGCCGGCGAAGTAAAATAACTAATAATATGGCTTTATCTATCTTTCTCTTTTCACCACCTGTCTTATCTCTCATCTATCCCTTGCTTAAAGAACGTAGCACGGTTACGAAAATAACTAAATAGGCAATATTGCCTGAAGTGCTACTTCTCTTAACCAAAAAAAAAAAAAAAAAAAAAAAAAAACTGTCTTAACTTAAAGTTAAAACTGATAGTTTTATTTGAAGTTTTCTCAATTTTAATATAAAACACTAAATTTTATTTTTAGTTTACTTGACTTTGTAATACCATAAAAGTAGTGTAATTAGAAACTCTATGCCCTAAAATAATTCTTGGACGTTAAAGTAATTTAAGTAAATTCAAAGTAAAGTTTAACTTTGTTAAATTGTAACTTATCCTCACACCCACGCCATTTTGTTTTACCTTAAATATCATAGAAAATATTTGCATGGTTTTTAAATACCGTAAATAACATTTTCTACTAACGACACTAAAATTTATTCATTAATTAATATAAAAATTTTGACTCATCTACGACAATCATATGTTTTACCGCAAAGAAACAACAAACCACCTGTTAAATATTTCCCCTGAAGAACATAATTTAGAGACAATTACAATAACAACAAAAACAGCAACGGCAATAGCAAAGTCATAAAATAATAGGGTTTTATAAGGACAAGTTAGAATGCCACCAAATAAAACCATCTCAACAGCCACAAGACCAAAATACCTGTACATTTGTTGAAAGTTTTTTATTTCTTTAATTTGCCGTTGGCTGCCTTTTTAGCAGTTTTTAATAATTTAGCTTTTTCATGCAACAACACTAACACTCCGTGGTTTTATAAAGTTGTGTTTGTTCTAGTTAAACGCAAACGATTTCTTATTTTAGTATCAAGGTTTTCAGCTAAACAACTACTTATATGCTCAGTGAATGCAAGTGACTATAGCCAAAACATTTTGTATAAATAAATATATTTATGTAAAAATAGAATTAGAAAGACTCATTCACTTTTACTTATTCAAAAATTTAAACGAATTCGTTCGTTGATTGTATTCTTCTTTATTTTTGGTCTAAGAAGTGTTTCTTTTGTGCGAAAGTAAAGGAGCCCAACTCTTTCACTATTAGTTAGGATAAAAGACTTTATGTAAACTCAAAAACCAATCTCCAATTATATTTATGAACAGGTCGATTATATATCAGCACATAGCTTGTCCTTTTGAATTGTCTTTTCCACAAAGCATTGCCTAGTCTCCTATAGATTTACAAAAACTTTGTCGCCTGAGGAGTTGGTTTTCGTTGCTCTGTTCTTGTTGCGTTAAGTTAATTCCTGGTCTTGAGCTATAATTATTTTCTTTTTAAAGATAATCTTAGCTTTTTAGAAATGCAGTGAATGACCACAACGTGTCTGAATCCACTTACCGAATGTATTATTCGATTATACTTAGCAACATCATATAGAATTAATTTCTTTGCACCGACACACCTTGCAATTTCGACTAAGGTGTTATAAAAACGTTCCAATTGACCGTTACTAGTCCTATTTGCCGGTGGAACTGTAAAACAAGTTTGCGCGGATTGTCTCGGAGTTAAAGGCTGTCTCTTTATCGCACACCACAGTTTTAGTTTTTGGGAAAAGATCAGTATTGTTAATAATAGGATTTTTATATCTACAATTGATCGAAATTCGATTGGTAAAACCAGAGCGAATTTACTGAACTTGTTACTACAAGTAATAAAACATGATTTATCAATGAAAAAATATATATATGTAAAGTTTTGCCTGAATATTCTTGGATAGGTGTTTTTTACAGATAGGGATGAAACGATACGTGTAAATACAAGTACATATTCGATACTTTCTTCTCGATACCAAGTACTTTTAGCATCGATACTTTACCACCGAGAACCAAGTAGGTATCGGTAAAAAAGTACTGGTATCGGTCAAAAATACTGGTTGTATATTCACTTAAAGTTTATGTTAAACATGACGCCATCACAGTGTTTTACCGTATTTAGACTAGGCAATTTTTCATGAAACTTGCATGAAATTTTTGCTTGTTGGTGAAGCAAGAGGAGTAAGCAATATGGTACTACTGCGATTTGGAGGGTATATTATTTTTGCTTATGTTTATTTTTAAATAACGCATATCGCTGCAACTTAAATAAGAAATTGAGAAAAAAATGCCTCAAAAAATTACATAGTGTAAATCTGGACTATGAAATGTGCATAAAGTAGTTATCTGTGGTAATGCAGTTAAACTAATGCAGCGTAAACAAAGGAAAAGCCTTGTTTAAGCAATATATATAATAAGCAATATATATAATAAGCAATATATATATAATATATCTTGGCTTTTGGTAATAAACTATTTGATAATTCGTAAAATTTGGTATTTTTAATACTTTTATAAAAAACATTTATTTTATAAAATGGTAAACTAAAATTAATTAATACATTAAAAAAACATATATATTTATACGAGGGCTGCTATTTCTGGCCTGGCAACACTGAGTGCTGCCAAGTGCAATCTGACATTTCCATTGGAAAGTTTGTCATTTTTAAGCATAATCGTACTCAAAACGTTTTGACGAACGACCATTATTTGTGTTGGTTACAGTGACTTGAAAAAATTAATATAGAAAAAAATGGAATTAACTCGTGAACAATTTCGTGCCATAATTTTTCACAACTTTCGACGTATATTATCGCAACAAGAGTGCATAAATGAACTTAAATCTTTGTATGGCGATGAAGCACCATCCTATAGCACTGTGAAAAATTGGTATAATGAATTTAATCGTGGCCGAAGCTCGCTCAAAGACGAAATCCGTGAAGGTCGTCCAAAAACGGCTGTTGTGCCAGAGAACATTAATACCGTGCGTGAACTCATAATGCAAGATCGACATGCGACATACCGAGAGATAGAGACATCCTTGGACATTTCTTCCACCAGCATACATTCGATACTGCACGAACACCTGGCCGTAAAAAAGGCTTGTTCTCGTTGGATCCCGCACAATTTGAAAGTCGCTCAAAAAAAGGCTCGTGTCGATTGGTGCAAAGAAATGACCGTGTAAGTCTTCAAAGACGAGCAAAATCCAACGAAATTTGTTCGTGGAAGAAGCACTTCGAAGCAAATGGTCGCCTGTTTCTTCGGAAAAACTGGTCATGTGGCGACTGTTCCGCTTGAGCAACGTAGGGCGGTCACTTCTGAGTGGTACACTACAATTTGTTTGCCTGAAGTCATCGGAGAAATTCGAAAAACCAACAAGAGAAGACGAATCATTGTTCACCATGACAATGCGAGCTCTCACACATCGGCTCAAACCAAAGCGTTTTTGACCGGCCAAAACGTCGAATTAATGGGTCATCCGCCGTACAGCCATGACTTCTTCTTGTTTCCGTACATCAAGAAAAAATGCGTGGTCAACGATTTTTGTCGCCAGAAGAAGCTGTTGAAGTGTTCAAAAATCATGTTTTAGAGGTGTCTCAATCGGAGTGGAAAAAGTGCTTCGACAACTGGTTTGAGCGCATTCAAAAGTGTATAAATCATGAGGAGAATACTTTGAAAAACAATAAAACCATTTTTGATTATAAATATTCGCATTTTCTCTATTAGGCCAGAAATATATAGAGCAGCCCTCGTATAATAAAATTAAAACGGGGTTTTTTTAACAAAACAGTCAGTGTAACTTTATAAATTCGTATTTATAATACACTTTAACTCTGCGTAAAACTTTGAAGTGTATCTGGTAGTTTACGATCAATGGAAAATTAAATTTATTCTACTCAATGTCATTTTTAACCGCACAATAAAGTTTATGAAAATCAATTTGTTTTGGGTACTACAATTACGCACTTTTTGTCTTTAAACGTAAAGTGTTTTATTTCTAAACTGATTTTTAGTTGATTTCTAAAAGGGAAACGAAAATCACATTCGCATTAATAACTTAGAAAATATATAAACTTGAGGAGATTCTAAAATTCAATGTTATAGAAATTGACGCTTAAAGAAAACAACGAAATATTTCCTTGAATTTAAGTCAAGTGTTTGCTTTAATTGTGTTTTAAGTGGACAGTCTGCCTTTCACCATCCTTCTTTCTCTTCCTCGACTGATAAAAAACATTTTATATTACATTTTAATATTTTAACTGATTTATAAATTTGTCCTTTTTACTAAAAAAAAAAGTTAGAAATTTTCGAAAAAATAATAAAATTTAACTTGTAAATTGATTAAGCATACCATCGTAAAGTTTTTCTAATGAAAAGTAGAATACTTCGTTATCCTTAATATTTCTAATTTGTAAATATATAAAACTTAAATAAGTTTTCAATTAAGAGAAATTAAAATGCCTTCCATTAAATAGAACAGATAATGCTTCAAAGAGGACCTTACAAAACTGTTATAAGCCTCTCCCGCAGTCGATAAGACAGTGAAAAAATGTTTAAATATAAAATGAGGCATCAAATAAAATGTAAAACAGTCCTAAAGACAACGAGTTATAATATGAACTAACGTGGACAAAAGATAACTTGCTTTTCACTCTTTTGCTCAAAAGACTGTTTTTAGAACAAACTTTGTACTTTGTTTTGTCAAAATCCAAAAATAAATTAAATTTAAATTTCACGAATTATTTTAAAACAGAGCACAAAGTTGTATAATAAAATATGTATGTGTGCTATTAAATATTTGAATGTAACAATAGATCAAGGAAAATTACCTTTTGTACATCCAAAAATAATAAAATTGTTACACACCATTACATATATATATATATAAAAAAAGAAAGAAGAAAAACATAAAAAATAAAATTTTGCACATAAGATAAAAAGAAAAATACCATTATAATGTTAATCATCAAGATGTTACTTTCAATGTTTCTATGTTTACTATAAGTTTCAAATGTGAATGTTATGTGCTTTTACCGGATGTAAATTGTTTCACCCTCAATAACATAAAAACAAAAGGAGTTTGATCAAAAACCAAGAAAATCAATAAACTAACCAACAACTACAAATGATCTTGATAGTTTAACACACTGAACCAAAAAAATAAATCCATTTTAAGTAAAACTAATACATGTTATTCATTCTTAACTCTACTTAAGTGATTTTTCATTGAGAAAAACATATTTGTAAACAAATTCTGAACAAAACTGTTTAGAAAAATTAGGTAAAATTACCGTTAAAGTGGAAAAAAAAATGTTAACAAGTACATATTTCTGAGCATTCAATATATTGTGTTTTTTATGTTGCAAGGAAAAAATAAATAAATAAAAGAAAAAATAACCATAAGGTGATTTACTGCTAAATATTAATTTTTTATTTTTAATTGAAACAGGCAGTGCAAAGTTTTTTTTGGCATAAGTTCATTTTTTTTTTTGTTTTGTTAAGTATTTCATAATTTTATAATTTTGTTAATTTTTAATTTTTAAAAACTCTAGTAAGATATAAAATATTTAACCTTAACAAATTGAGAAATACTGTTCTGTTTGCGCGCTGTTAAAGTCAGCTGATTATATACCATACGTTTTCTGTGAAATTGTCCTGAAAAAATTTAAATTTTGAGATTTTGTTCTGGCGAAAATTTACACAAAAATGAAAATGATTAATTTGGAAAACGATTGTGCAGATATGTAAAACTATAGTTTACCAATGTCTGTGTCGTCGTTATGTGTTTTTGTCCAATTGTACCGTGTTTATGTTTATGTGTATATTTAGAATGAGCTTAACAGCTGTAGTTGTGTTTCGTGGATTAGTACTTTTACAGGGCAAGGCGTTGCAAAAATTTGTGATTGAGAAGTTATTAACCAAAGTGTATAGATAATAAAAACTTAATCCTTTTTGTCCGAATCCACACGTTCTTGTTGACATTTGGAGAAACAACAATCGCTCAGGAGACGCCATACAACAGCACATATTGGAAAGCATGGCACAAAAACATTTAAATAACAAGAACATTAAGGCAGTAAATGACAAAGTGAAAGCCTTCGTGAATTGTATAAATAAACACTTGCCGAAGTGTAATCCAACTCTTGAAATATTTAAGGGAAAGCACTCAAAATATCTTCCCAAAAGCATATTCATATAAATTACTAGTTATTATGCGCTAGCCAATAAATTGGGTCGCCGAAAATGTGATTCCGAGAGCGCTAGTCCTCGTCTGAAAGGAAAATTAACCGCGGAACTTTCAGGGAAGAATAACAACTTATCTCCCTTACTCATACATGCTGCCTTGGCTGTTGTTTTGAATGCAGGTGGGAGTGTTAAGAGTATTATAGAAATAAACAAGCAGCTGATAAAAAAATGTCAACTGACAGTGCGCTTGCATTTTTATTGGAAAATGAATTCACAAAAAATCAGTATGTAAATATACAACGAAATGCTAAAATTTGATGTGATATGTACCCGGCATATCCGGCCGTATTTAAATCTAAATTAAAACTCAGGCCAATAGGAATTGAATATTTCGAAAATAAGGCACATGTATCATTAAAAAATCTTTTGGATTATAAATCTTCCCGCATTCTAGAAATGCAGGAAAATTTGAATGCTCGGATTCGCAACATGCGAATATATTTGTATAAATTTAAAGACAAATTTCTATATGTCGAATATACTGGACGCTTTACACTTATAGATGGGAAAGGCTTAAACATATTGTCAGGAATTAACTGTTGTCAGTTTTGCCCTATCTGAAGAGCGAAGCTAAAACAATTGCTCAAAATTAAAAATATAACCTTGAAAATTTTCATGGCAAAGGCACACGCTTTTCAATATGGAATAAGTCCATTACAGGCTTGGATCCGCTTGGTTGAGTTTGTTTCAAAAGTCTCATATAGAATTCAGCTTGAGAAGTGGCATGTCAAGGATTGCGACAAGCTTAAACTAAGAGCACGGAAAAGACTGCTGCAATTAAAAATGATGAACGAAATGGGCCTAAATGTGGACTAAATGTGGCAGTGGAAACTCCAATGTTGGCAACACAGCGAGAAGAGCATTTTCCAATGCAGCTTTACTGCCATCAATTGTTGATTTTGATTATGATTTTCTACAAAGTTTTCATACCATTTTAACAACAATTAACTGCGAGTACGATATAAACTCGGAAAAGTTTAAAGCCTTCTGTGCTAAAGTTTTTGTGGCATACAATGAAAAGTATCCTTGGTACCTTATATCCCCCACTGTTTACAAAGTCTAAGTACATGGGCACCAAAAAATAGATACTTGTTTAATTCCTGTTAGCTGCCTTGGGGAGCATGCATCTGAATCTCGAAATAAAATATAAAAAAGCGATAGAAGAGGCCAGGCAAGACAATGCAGTCGATTAGACATTTTAAATAGTTCCATCGAAAAACGGTTCACTTCACTTCTTTAGAAGCATTTTTCATCTCTAATAAAAAAGGTGTTTTGTCTACAAATTATAAAACTTGCGTACAATGGCGCAACACAACTTCATTTTATATATAACCCATTACAGTAAAGATGTTTTCCGATATTGTTGCGTATATTGTAATTGATGAAGTGTTTGACCAAGAAGAAAAAGAATAAAACAAAAGCTAAGAAAGAAGCGAAAGTGGTCAAAGTAGTGGTTAATAGAAAAGAAAAAATATTCTAACACCAAACTTTTGAAAACCTTAAAAGAAAATGAGCCAAAAGATTCCAAGAATTATATGCGTATAAAAGATGGACATGTTTAATTTATTGTAACTTTTATTGCGAATGGTTTTATTTTTATAATATTTATTTTTGAAGTTCCACAATACAGGCATTCATTTGTAAAATTCTACAAATGCACGCATTTCGTCTGAATTCTCCATCCTTATTCATATAATAATTTTCTTTAAATGTATAGAATACTTTTGCGCTGTGTTTTGCTTTGTTGCCACAACGAAAATGAAAAGTAAAATAGGATAATGTTGTTCGACATGCTCACTAACGTTGCGACTAAGTTGTACAACGTGCCAAAAAATCAAAACTTTTTGATCTTTCGTACAACTAACACCCAACTTCAGACAACTACATCACAAACATTGCAATCTGTTATACAACCTTTTCAAAATGTACAACAAGTCGCAACGTGTATGGCTTGCATAAAAATTTGATTATATATGTGTTTATTTTTCTTTCAACAGTATGACATCCCATTATTGAAAAAAAATTGATTTTTACAAGTTTACTTAGCAAAAAAGTGCTTGTATTTAAACATTTTTTTATTAACATCTGCAAAAATTTTATATATTCAGTATTTTTTTAAACTGATTTGAAACAAATTAACTAAAAAATATTGCCTAGTTTTATATTTTTGTATCAATATTTATAATAATTCTTGCAAAAACAAACCAACTTCAAAACAGATTTTAGCTGTCTGTCTATAACGCTTCAATAGTTTTGCCACATATATTAAATAACATCAAATATCGGAACACCCTTTATTTTCCAAACTTAAATTTTATACTTGCGGTTGTAGCAGACTAAGCAATAAAGATTCCGTGAAAAATCCATCAACTGTCTACAACTGTTCAACAGTTTGGTCATATACATAAAAACACCAACTATTGAAACAGTCTATAATTTTTATTTTAAATATGTATACTTCTTAATAGCAGAAAAAGTAGTAGACATTCTGTACAATTTATTTCTATATAACGGTTCAAGCGACAGGTCCATATAGGTCAATTTAATTCAAATATGGGAACACCCTTTAATTTATAAATTCAACAACAATGATTTTATTTTTTTTTTATTTTAATTAATTTAATATATGTATCTGTGGTTTAACTTTAAATTAGATTTAGTTTATGATAAAAGTACTTTTCAAGTGCTATTACAAGGTGACGTGAATTTGACTTCGATGTTAATCCTAGCAAAACAGAGGTTATGTTCTTCACACGGAAACACAAAGTTCCAGTTTTTACTGCACCTAAGCTGAACGGCACTCTGCTCAGTGTAAGTTAAAGTGTGAAATACCTTGGGGTAATATAGGACCCCAAACTTCAATGGAAGTAGAACACTGCCGAAAAAGTTCGGAAGGCGACCTGCGCGCTCTTTTTCTGCCAGAGAGCATTAGGACCTGGATGGGGACTTCAGCCTCAAATCACCTCCTGACTCTATGAGGCAGTTATCGAGCCAAACATTCTCTATGGAACTGTTTTTGGTGGCCCGCTTTCGAGAAATCGGTAAACCAAATGGCTCTTGATAAAGTCAGGAAAATATCCATTTTTATTACTGGCGCCCTCCGAACTACCTGGATAAAGGCTCTGTGTGCCCTTCTCCACTAGTTACCTACCAAACTCCTGGTGTTGCAACAGGCCAAGTGATGTGCTGCCAGACTTAACGCCCTCTCATGCTGGGTTAGGCCGGATATTGGTCACTCCAAAATTATTGTTCGGGATGTGTCCATACCATCAATGGTGGACTACATCTTTTCTAAGCCTGGTCTGGACTACGGGTTTAAGATCCACGTTCCCAGTCGGGAGGAATGGGTCTGTATCGAAGTGGTTGTGAGCAATACTGTTGATATCTACACGGATGGCTCCAAACTGGACAGCAGGGTCGGTTGTGGAATCTTCTACAATAAGCTTGGTCTGAGACACTTCTTTAAACTCCCTGACTATTGCAGCGTCTTCCAAGCCGAGGTAATGGCTATTCTGAAAACATTCGAAATAGTGCTTGGGTGCCAACACTTTAGCCTTGCCATTCGGATATTTTTGGACACTCAGGCGGCAATCAGGGCGCTTGCTGGTGCATTTTGTACATCTAAGCTGGTCCTGAGATGTCGCTCCTCACTAAACACACTATCGGAGCGATCACAGATTGACCTTATTTGGGTCCCTGATCACAGGGTTATCCTGGGAAACTGTGAGCCCGATGATCTCGCCAAACGGGGCACATTGCTTCCTAGCGTCTCCTCATAACCCGACGTTGGTACTTCTCTGACAACGGTTAAACTGGCCTTAAAGAATCACTACCCTCCTCAATTTGGCTCGCAAATTATGGGTGGAGGAAAGTTCCTGCTTTAGCTCCAGTATTATGGTCTCGGTACTTACTGGTCACTATCTAATAAGCAGGATGCTGAAAGACTGGGAGGCTCAGAGGATGAGGAAGAGACTATTTTGCACCTCATGTGGCATTGCCCATCCCTAGCTCGAAGAAGATTTAGAATTCTGGGCAATTCTTTCTAAAAGACTCTTACGGAGCTATCATCCCACTCTATAGGGGACATAGCTAAGTTCATCAGGGAATATTCATGGCTCTCAACTGAGTAGGTGGAGTCTCGCCGCCTTCCTTGTTGTATCACAACGGGCCGTACAGTTATGCTCAAATGAGCTTCGTCATGAGAGGCTGCCAGTCCTAACTAACTAACTACTATTACAATAAGTTAAACCTTAGGTTCATAAACTAACACAAAAACTTGGAAAAAAAATGCTTCCTAATTGAGCATAAGGAAAATCTGCTGCTAACAGAGTATGGGATAATCTGTCTAAGCGTATGAACGAACTAGTACTAACAGTTAATAATGTAAGGATTTAAAACAGGGTAATTAGCAATTTAAATTTTTTGTAAGAAAAGTGTATATGTTTATAATTTTGTGCCTGAATTTCATCAAAAATTTCAAGTAAAGAAAAAATTTCTTTTTTGATTTTGAAAAATCAGACTTTGTGAAAGGTACATATGCCCAGTGAAGAACTATTAGTTGGAGCATCCATTCTTGAATTAAATGTTACATGCAAAAAATCAGTTTTGGGCTTTGGAAACAATAAAATTTAAAATACAGACAACCCTGAATACTCTACCTCTAGCGTTAGAATTTTTGATTTGAAAACTATTGTGAATCAATCAAACGATGCCATTTATTTTATATGATTAACGTGTCCCGTAATTTGTTTTCGTACAATCATGGATGTAACGATTCTACCGCAGGTTCTTTGTAAATTTCAGCTGTCTGTCTATAACGGTTCAAAAGTTTGGTGCTTGTTAATATGGCGGACTTAGCAATAAAGGTTTCTTGTAAATTTCAACTATCTGGCTATAACAGCTCAAAAGTTTGGCCACTACATCAAATTACATTAACACCCTTTAATTTTTAAAATTTTGAATGTTTATACTTGTCATCATCCAGTCCAATTTTCAAGCGATTGTCTATAACGGTTCAAAAGATAGACGTAAATAAGTCAATTTACGTCACCTATGGGGACACCTTTTAATTTTTAGATTTATTTTTATATTTAATTTAACAACCACTATAGTTAAACGCATTTTTTTAATTTTAAAAAAGTTCGCTTTACGGTTCATGATACACTTAAAAAACACGTATGTTGTATTGGAACACACTTCAGTTTTTAGGATTATGCTTTGTTTTTAAAACGGAACCAATCTGTAAGCATAATCTATCAAATTATAAAAAAAATTTTAAATCGGTTTAGATATGACTGAGTTCTGCAGGCACAGTGATCTTCATAAATCAATTAAAATTTTACTTTTTCGGCTTTGGTTCATATTTGATTTAACTAATTAATATTGATTAGTTATTTAAATAGATGATATTTACAGTAAACGCAAATCAAGGTGTTGGATGCAAAGAATGCTGAAGATGGATTTAGCGGTCCTGAAAATGCAACATTACATTCTGCCAGCGTCTAATTTTTCTTATTTTCTTTCGAAAACGTCCGCGTACATTTGAAAAATAATTTTTCTTAATAAAAGTTAAAGTTCATGCGTATGCTGATGATATCCAACTTTACACATGTTGCCGCATTGGTCTTGTTGACGATATGTGTCATAAACTTAATGAGGACCTAAATGATGTTTGCATGTGGGCTAAAAAGAACAACCTTACGCTTAACCCAACCAAATCGGTTCTATTACCCATTAGCAGGAACAAGCTCCATTTCAACCAGCTTCCAACTGTTAAGTTAGATGATACTCCACTTGTTTATGTGGAAAAAGTTAAATATCTAGGATTTATCCTCAACTCGTCGTTAACATGCTATGATCACATTAATAATACAGTGCGTAGAGTGTATCTAACACTACGTAATTTAAGAATAACCTCAAATTACACACCAATAGATGTCAAGAAACGTCTTGTATTACAACTTATTGTACCTATTATCACTAGCTCTGCTGAGGTATATAGCAAATTAGACTCGTATTCGCTTCATAAGTTAGAAGTATCATTCAACAATGCTACGTGATATGTATATGGTATTCACAGATTTAGTAGTATCTCGTCCTGGAGAAGTATGATTCTCGGTTGTGATCTATTGGACTATCTAAAAATGCGCAATTTGATTTTTCTGCACAAACTAATAAGTGTCCAATCACCTGCCTAATTGTTTAACAAAATCTCGTTTGGAAGGTCAGCCAGGGGTTTGTTGTTAATACCACCAAGATACAACCATCTAAACGCAAGTAGATTCTTCTTCATCAATGCCATAAAGCTCTGGAACTCATTACCCGCAAACACAAAGCTTATTGCTGACAGACAGAGTTTTAAGAAATCCCTCAGGTAATTTTTTATACGTGATATATAGACTAACTCATTCTCCCTCTTTCTATCTTATTCTTCATCGACTAAATTTTCTAATAAAGTTATTCTATTCCATTACTTTTTTTATATTCTAGCTAAATATTTTACTTTTTATTTTTTATTATTATTCCATTCCTTATTATTTATTTATTTATTTTATTTTTTTTTTTTTGCTTTTAATTTTTTTTTTTAATTTTTAAAGTTTTTGCTAGTTTTTAATACAAAATGCTATATTGTGATTTTTATTTGTTTTATTAGTTCTTAAACTCAATTTTTGTAAACGTATGGTGCCCATTATGTAATACCACTGTACTGTAAAAGAATTTCATTCTTAAAGTTATTATAGCTAAATAAATAAATTAAGTATGAACCAAGGCCGAAAAAGTAAAATTTTAATTGATTTATTAAAAATTTATATCAACATTATTAATACATCGTTCTGCATTTTTGTTGTTTAATATTTGAAAGAAATTCGAGTTTCGAAAAACGACTTAAGAATATTTTGATCCAAAATTAACAAAATAAAAATAAGAAAAGTTTAAAAATTTTTGAGGTTTACGTTTTGTTTTAATATCTAATAAAACTTGTTTCTTACTAAAATATTAATAACATTATTCCTTTTGAATATATTACCTTAAATTATCCTGTCCACACTACGCGTTCCTAATTTATTTTAATATTCGTTTGGTACTACTGTTATGCTTTTAAGAGCAAGAAAAAAACTGCAATTTTGTCTACTAAGAAATTGAAATTCTAGAATATTAGCAAAGGATACAATAAGATAACATTTTTTATAACAACTTTTTTCTTTATCAATTTAATACATATATATTTTTGTGTCAGTTGTTTGTTATTTTTTATGTTTTCTCTGGATTTTGACATACTCTTATTAGATTTTTGATCAAAATTAGCAATGAAATCGATTCGTTTGTAATTAGGTAAGTTAATTAATATAAAATTTCTTAGAACTGAGGTAAATAACGACCAAAATTTTGTTTGTTAAATAAAGTGACTTTATTATGTGATTGCTTTTAAAAATACGAATGCCAGCGTAAACCAAGAATAATGGCTGCAATTTCAACATGGAATAATTTACAAAAGGACCATCTTTAAATGTTTTGTTTATGTTACATTATATTTTAAAAGCAAGAAATAAAAACTACGTTTTTTTAGGTTAGAATTCCTAATGTTAGTAAAACCTTTGTTTCTGTAAGCTACAATTTTACTGGTATCTTTATGTTTTTCGTATTCCCGTTTTTGAGCTATCTTTTTATATGTAAATGATTTATTCTTTTGCAATTTTAGCTTTAACTCGTTATTAGTTGTGATACATTGTAAATTGTAAATTATAGATACCAACAGAATTAAACGGATACTAAAAAAGAAATAAAATTATTTTTAAAAAAGTTCAAATTAAACAAATAAATTATATTTTTATAATAAAACTAATTCGTATTTTAATCGGTTAAGTTGCTTTCCGACGACATGCTTTTTTGTATACATCTTGCAGTTTGAAATAGCAACATTAAGGCAGAATTAGTTTTTACTTTCCGTTCCGAATTAGCTCATCAGTTTCTTTTAAATGGAAAATATTTGTGGTTTGTCATTACTATGACGTTCTGTTCCGTTTCGTTCAAATCAATAGAAAATAGAATTTAACGTTAAGTTACTTGAAAGTTGTTTGGTAATGTGAATTCAAAATTGTAAACAAACATATTTTCGTTATTGTAACTGTTGTGTTGTGTATTGTATTTTCTTTATTATAAACAGCTAATATGTAGTTACAGTAAAACTAATCTTAATAATTTAAAAAGAAGAACGGCACGGTGCAGAACAGCAACAGAAAGTAAAGACGAATAATGAGGCCTTAAATACATGTCGTGTGAACAAGATAAAACATTTCTTGTGTAAAAACTTTGTGTGAGCACTACTTTAATACTACAGACGTCTTCAGCAGCATCTGCAATTTCTGTAGCATTAAAAAAAATGTTCTTCCATATCCCTTTCTCTATACTATATACTGTTGCGATGAAAAGATTACATAAATAAAAAAAATTTATATAAAAAAATAAAATTATAACCAAACTTTTTTTACATAATGTAATATATTCAAACATTGTTTATTATTTTTATTCAAACCAGATTAACTACAAACAAATAATGTTAGCTCTTCAGATGTTTTGTTCTGGGACTTGACAGAATGCTTTTCTATCGGTTTGTCCAAAATAGTTGCTTACTTAAACTTACTTATCTTCTTACTTTCGTGACGTAAGGTTGATATCGTGGAGTTAACTTACTATTTTAAAACTAAATACTTAAATAATAATTTTAAAAATTCTCCCTATAAACTTAAAAGAAAATTCGAATATTAAAACTTAGCTAAACACTTACTGTTAAATAAATCTAAAAGAATACATTATACTCCTAAATACTTATCCTTTTATTTATGGATAAATATTATTGTAGAATAAATATTAATAATTGATTAGAAAATTACCAAACTCATTATTTTTAAAGGCCATCCTAAAACAGGTGAGCATAAAGTTTCTCAGAAGGTTTCTAAAAGAATATAACCACCAAAACATCTTACTATTAATGCACCTTATTATAATTGTTCTTAACGACTAACAAAAAGTTTTCCTATTTGGCTTTTCTATAAAGAGATGTACTTAAATATAATCAACTCGATTATATTTACGGGTTATTGATTTGTTTGTAAGCTATCAGTTCATTTGAAAACGCATAGAATTGAAATAGTTATTTATTTTTGAAATTAAATGTTGAAATGGAAAAAAAAAATAATAATGATAAAAAACTAAGAAATATTGATTTTTTGTTAATATAAATAATAATAAATCAAGCAGTATGTTACTTATGTTAATTATGTCAAGTATTTGTCAAAAAAAAGCGTAACCACTATTTTTACAAATATTTATTCTATCTTTCCTGATACGTATCATTACGAATGACGATTTATAATATAATAAATGTGGTATTTTACCTCTTGTATTGAGTAGGATCTTATATTTCTTAATAAGTTTTTGAGAAATACAAACATTTTTTCTACAATTTATTGGACCGTACCTCAAGTGTTTTATTTCTGAAATGTTTTTACCTACCAGAACATATTGTGATTCATTTACATTGAGATTTTCAACTATATTATTGTTTAAAAATATTATTTTTTTATTGTTTATATTTGAACATTAAATTATAACATGCTTATATTTTAGGTCCAATTTTGTTCATACTTCATCATGTTAATAATATCTAAACAACAGTATGATTCAATGACAATATTATTATTAAATATAATACTGCTATGTTGTGCTAATTTTTTGTTTTATGATGATAATCTAGCACAATAAGAAACATACTTAAAATACAAAACAGAAAATTATCGTATGCCACAACCACTATATATATGCAGGTTAAAGTAACTTCTTTGCGTATGTAAATACATTTAATTTTATACTGTTATTATACCCTGCGGTGAAGACCGTCGCCCTGGCTGTTTATTGGGTACGTTTGCAAGCACTTTCGATGTGAGAACATTATTCATGTCGCGTGTTGATTAGTACTGGAGCGGCTTGAAAATGATGTTCTCACATCGAAATGGCTCACTAAACATACCAAATAAATAGCTAGTGATGACGGTCTTCTCCAATAGGTATAACGACAGTATAATATTTACTTGCAGAAAAAATCCAATTAATTTAATACTATTTAGAATTGTATTTGAAAAACAAAATAAATTAAAAAATTATTATCTTTTTTCCAAGCTGACTGGTAAGTGGACTACAAATTTCTAATTTTGGAGCTCGTTTATAGCCTTTGTTTAAATGTCATAATTTACCTACAGTATCATATAATCGTACCAAAAAAATTTTCTTGCGCTTCATATATTTCTTATGCAGTTTGTTTTCATTAATGAATTATTTATGAGAACATCATAAAGTTAATATTTTTAAAGAAATCAAATACAATAAAATATTTGATTCTGATTTTTTTTTATTTATTTTGTTATTATTCTGTTTTTTATTACGAAGTCTTTTATATATAATTTAATACTCTATGAAAACCGGACGTTACAATTTTAACTAAATCTAAAGAAATCAAAGCATAAAAAGAGCAAAGTTAAGTAGACAAACATCGCTTAATCAACTCCCCTATATGTAAGCAGGAATGATACAATTACACGATTACGGCATCCTGAAAACAAAAATTGAATTTTCTGCCCATATTGGTTAAATGTCGTCGCGAAACAGTCTGACATACAATATTAATGTAAACATAACAGTGGAGCGATTTCTTATTTTTTCCCTTGAATAATTTTAAACTAAATTTTTATTTGTTATATTGCTTATTTTTATTTGTTAAAGTCAAAAATTCAACAAATGTATAAAATTAAATAACACTTAAAACACATATTTATATCATTTAAAATTATTAAATTGTTATTTTACTAAATTTTCTTTTTCGACTATCTATATTTTGATTAATTTCCGCATTAAGATATCTTATTCTAAAGTACATTCTGCATCTAAAAAAAAGTCATTTCTCTTCTTCATTTACTTTTACGTCCTTTGCTTCCTCTAAATGTTTTTGTAGTTATTTATTTGTAGCAAGTAATTTGTCAACATTTAGTATCATAAAAACTTCATCACAAGACTTTAAACTATCCATTAGTGAGCTTGATGGCTTACTTAACCCACCTTCACTTAAGTGATTAACCCATGAGTATGATGAGTCCTCTAGAGGTTTAATGGCAATACTAGGATCCTTATTTTTTAATTTATGACAGATATAACCAGCCAAATTCTCTAAACCACCACAATTTAGTTTTTTCAGCTCATTTTCGTAATTTTCTTTTTGCAATTCGTCTTCTATGCTGGGATTAATGTTAATAAGTATTTTACCTGCAAAAATTAGAACAAAAATTAAGCTCTGTTATATAGAACTTTTAATTTAAACTTACCTGTTAAGAATGAGGCACATCTTCTAAATCAGGATTAGTATCTACTTCTACAGTTGCATTAAAGCTCAAGATCCCTTAGTTGTACCACAGAAGATAACATCGAAGTCTATATTTAAATTCTTAAGGATCGGGATGGTCGTGAAGGCCCCCCTTAGATCTAATTATTCCAAAAAAAATTTCTAAGACATCCTTATTTAGGTGATACGTTAAAATACACTCAATATTATAACGATTATTCAGTTCATGTACATCAGTTTTAAAGCATTATTTGATTGAATAATGCCTGCTAAGTATATATATTAAATTCTAATCAAAAATTTTTTAAAGTTTAAATTAAATTGTATACATTTTTAAAATGGTAAAAGTGTATTCCTTCCAATCACACGCATACCTGACATCATTTTCGACATATTATTTAATATTTCATTTTGTATTTCTGGTGACAGACCGTATGCGAGTAATCGTTCCCTTGTATCTGGTCTTGGCACTCTTGAATTCATGATATCAAACCAGTCATTTGTCTATTAAAGGAATGAAATAATAATTATTTTGTTATTAATGTTAAAAACGAAAAAACCTTACTAGTTTAAAAAATTGGCTACATTCACTCCACTTATCATTACTCAAATATCCTAAACTGGCTGCTCGAGTAGAAGATTGAGCAACTGTATGTGAAAAAAGTTTGGTAGCCAGTTAACCTTCTGCCTTTCAGGTCTAGCAACATTTAAATTATTTGTTGATATTTCATGAGGTATCTTTAAGTCATTGCTTTAAAGTGATAAATGTTTTAAAATTATGTATAACTTTTTTTACTTCTTTATTGTTAATGATGAACCCACTATCAACAAAATGGTTTCTAACCAGTTTGATCATGTGTGGGATATCACTGAACACGAATATTTTTGTTTCGTCGAACATAAACCTGTAAGTTTAAAAGAATAATAGTTACTATATAATACAGGCTTACTTATATAAAACACACCAAGCCTTGTTAAAATTAACTTCAAGTTCGTTATATAGTTTTCTGTTTCCACCACCTAAATCACAAACTATTGCCACAATCATGAAACCACATTGTTTCATTGTCTTCATTATATCAAATAATTTTTTTATCATTTGACAATCATAACCATAAAATATTGATTGCTTCTATTTTGCCACTAAACCTAGTAATGGAATAGAAAAACTTTTGTAAAAGTACTTTTAATTGTGGATGTATATAAATCACCTCTCAACATAGCCACCGGGACATAATTAACTGCTCCTAACAAAGAGTCTGTTGGTTTGTCATAGCAGTACTTTTTTTACCTTCATTTCATCAAAACTTAAAACACATAGATTTTGCGTTTCTGCCATTTCATTAGCTGCAGACAATAATTTTACAACAGGCTTTAAAATACCTGTCGATACATGCAATTTTTGTGCCCATCTTTGCAATGTTCTTACCGAAGGAAGCGGAAAATGTTGTCTTTTTAACAATCTGTAAGCTTTAGCACTTATGGAGTACAGAGTGATTGAGTCAGCAATATCTCCTTCTGTAAAGTTTTACTTTTGTCACCGTTTTTAATTTTTTCTTATTTGTCCTTCAGTGAACAGACGTATTGGTGCCTTCTCCAGATTTGCATTTGAAAAACTCAACCTCTGAGCTTTTGAGACAAATGTTTAGTAGTAGTCTCAAATTGGCTTTTTTGCATTTTCAGCATCCCATTCTTCTGAACTTTTTAAAAATTTATTTTTAATTTTAGAGTTTCTCTATTACTAAATCCTATGCGTAATTTATAAATAAAAAACTTTACAAATTAAAATACTTCTTACTAACCCCTTTCATACTTTAAATCTCTTTCAAAATCGTCCTGTTGGAAATGTTAATGTCCGGCCGATTGCAAAATTTTGTTCAAAACTTTTTTTTTCATTGTTTTTTGGGAAAGTGTAAAAGGATACAGCTAAATTAAGATTTATTAAAAAAACGCACAACAATAGTTTTTACACAATTTCTCACTTGATTTTTTTCCACCGTTTTGCATGCATTTGCCCACTGCGCATTTCATGCTTACAATTTGCTTCAAATTTTCAAATCACTTTTTTTGCACTTAAAGTTTTTAAATACACTTCACACTCGGTCTGGTGCTGAATTTTGGTGATGATGATGAGACTATTGTTAATGAGACTATTGCGTATAGTATATATGAAGGCAAATTGCCGGTAGTTTTTATGATAATGATTCCGTTATGGTAATGATGATGTTGTTACTGATGTATTAATGAAAAATTGTATTGTGAGGGTTAGTTTTTTAAAATGCGTTTTAAGGATAATGAGGCTATTACTGACCCTAATTGATGATGTTAGTGCTATCTGTCCGATGGTATCTCTGGCTATGTTTTTACAATTAAAAATTTTAGGTAGGTGTTGACACTATGTTCTGATGAGGCTTGTAATTGAGTTTTCCCTTTTTTTCATTTATAAATTTGTCCAAAGAAAATAGGAAAATTAGTCGCCGGCAGAATGTAATGCCGCATTTACAGGACCACCAAATCCATCATTAGCATTCTTCGCGTCTATCGAACTAAATTTGTGTATATTGTAAACATCATCTATTTAAGCAACTACTTTCTTAAATAAGAATACGAGGACTATTCTTATCAATAATAATTTGGTAAGACGACGACGACACACATGCCAAAGTATTTCTTCACTGTTTTCTTTGTAACTTGTCTTATACATTTTGTTTTTGCAATTTTGAATCAATCATCGATTGATCAAGAATGCAAATTTTGCCTTTGTCTGTCGTTCTCACCTTTTTTACACATAACACTAAAGATGCTGTTCCAGTATCATATTAGCTGTTGTGGAGTTAGGTATGAATGTACATGCGCGGTGCCTTGTGTTTTTGTTAATTTTTAAGTTTTTTCCCATTCAGGATTTGAACCGTTGGTATTAAATGAATTAAAATTTATTGTTTTCTGGCTTAAGTTCATTTATAATTTAATTCCAAAAAAGCTTTAGAAATAAAAATTTTTTACAAATGTGTGCCGACGTTTTCCAAATAAAACAAAAAAATTAGACGCTGGCAGAATTTAATGCCGCATTTTCAGGACCGCCAAGTATATTATCAGCATTCATCGCAACTATCTACCTTAAGTTGTGTATATTGTTAACATCATCTATTTAACCAACTAATTTTGTAAATAAGAATACGAGGAATATTCATATCAATATTAATTTGGTTAGACGAAGTCGACACACAAACAAAAGTATTTCTTCACTTTTCTCTTTCTAACTTGTTTTTTACATTTTGTTTTTGAAATTTTGTATCAATCATCGATTGATCACAAACGCAAATTTTGCTTTTGTCTGTCGTTCTCACCTTTTTTACCCACAAATCGAAAGATGCTGTTCCAGTATCATATTAACTGTTGTGGAGTTAGGTATGAATGTACATGCGCGGTGCCTTGCGTTTTTGTTAATTTTTAAGTTTTTTTCCATTCAGGATTTGAATCGTGGATATCAAATGAAATAAAATTTATTGTTTTTTGGCTAAGGTTCATTTATAATTTAATTTCAAAAAATCTTTAGGAAAAAAAAATTATTTACAAATGTATGCGGATGTTTTCCAAAGAAAACAAAATTAGACGCTAGCAGAGTGTAATGCCGCGTTTTCAAGACCGCCAAATCCATCATCAGCAATCATCGTAACTATCTACTTTAAGTTGTGTATATTGTAAACATTTTGTATATAAGAGAAAAAAGGGAAATCAACGCGTGAAATCCTGAAATAAATACTCATAGCACAATCCATTATGTCACTAAAACTTTTCAAAAAAGTGGATCCTGTGGAAGACCTAGTAGATCCGGTCATCCAAATTGAACAAAAAATCTGTAACAATGTTTAAAAAAATGTTTGCTTTAAAAATAGCTAATGAATATAAAATTGGCGAAATAGTTTATGTAACACCACAGATTATCAGATACTTTCTCCACTCGCCAGATCTTATACAGATGTAGGCCAAAATATTTGCGCTAAATTTTCTACGTAGTGAACGAACACAGCCCCAAATTTTAATCTTCTTCCACACTTTCGTTTACAGCATCGATATTCTCCTGAGTACGCACATTCCTTTGATGTGTTCATGTTATTGCGTTCTCTAGAAATGTTGGTACGAAATGGCGGAAATGGTTTGTCGGATGGCTTGCTGAGACGGACGATTATGTGCATTATAAAAATATTGAAATTGTCTATAAATTGCTCGAATTTGATTTGATAGCGTTGTTCGAGCGTGAGTTTATTCATAATCATTTACATGAGTTTACTGAAAATAAAAATAAAAAATTTTTCATAAAAATTTAATTTTAAGTGTTATTTTTTATAATTTAAAGTTCTATCGGATCTAAAAAACACCCTTTTGTATACCTAGGGCACTTACTGGATTTTATTTAGATATGTTGAACGATATAATCTCTGGACATGCACCAAACTAGTGGCATATGTACCAAATCACCTACCAACACACCTCATCACCGATATAGTACAAATAGATTCAGGAGACAGACAAATTCATTAAAATTCTAAAATCAATTTTTTTCATGTTTACTATACTTTATACCTTTACCTACGTACGGTAAAGTAAACAAAATTTTTTTTAGGAACTTTACGCTACAAAATCTATCTACCATGTATTAGAATTCGTAAATTTTATTTAATTTAACAGACACTTTTTTTTTTTTACTAAATAGTTGTTATATTTATTTTTGGTATGATGACTTGAAGAACTTGGTATCAAAATTAAACATGTTTTTTCAAGCTCAACAAAGGCAGGAAGATTTATAAAAATTCATAAATTTCCCTAAACTTAATTTTTTAATTTAGAAAAATTGAACAGATGTATAAAACAGAAACATTTTTAAAATTTTACTTTAATTTTTTTCGCCATAATATATCGTCAACAATTGGTTTGTTTTTCTAAATTTTAAAGACACAAATTAATTTTCTGCAGCACTTTAACTACAAGCTATTAGAATGAGGAAAACTTTTGAAATCAATGGCAGAAAAAGCAATTACCTAAGACCGTAAGTGAAGTTGCAAAATAATAATTTTTTTTTTCAAATTTTATGAAAGCTTTTTATCTGCAAAATATCTTTCATTTAAACCAACTAAAATTTAAGAAAAGTTAATGTTTATTTCATTCAATTAACAAAATTTTAATCGCATTTACATATGTGGAATTAACTAAAATGTTCGTTATAAAAAACTACTGTTCTTCAATTCAACTTCCCATCTTACTACACTTAGTAAATTTTTGGTTCGTAGCAGCAGAATTAAATGAAAATTTCTTCATTATTCTGGGTTTCCGACATAAGCGTTGATTGCGTAGCTATAAACCTATGTGTACAGTTTTGCTTTCTCCTGTAGAACTAAAATCTTAGTTAATGTTGGTTAAGAGAGTACGAATCATTTGAATTTGCTACATAACTTGAGTTAATGCTTTAAGCAGGCCTCAAAGCCTAAAGTATTTAATAAATTTGCTTTACAAATTCTGCACAAGATAGCACTTAGCGCCTATGTACAGTAAATGTTATTATGTTAAGCTCATAAAAATTGCTTTCTGTCGGATATAAAACAATCAAAATAAACTTTGAAGACAACAATGCTTTGAAAATTTCTAATGTACATGTTTTCAGTTACAAAAATTAAATATGAATGAAACGATTATGTCGTCTCATCACTCCACTCTTTCAAAAAATGAAACAGTTAGTGGAAGAAATATTAGTGTCACATTATTAAATGTATTGTTTTAAGAAACTTTTAATTTATATTGAACAAAAGAGGTGGGAGCTGAAGTGCTTTTTCGTACTGTCAGCAAATTTTTTTTTTAATATTTTTTGTGAGTAACAAAAAATGGAATCTATTCCTTAGTCAAGTAGATTATATGTACATATGTGTGTTTTTTCCGTAAATATAAGTTTGTATGTACAATCGTACGTGCCTTGTATATGAACTTTTTTAAAACTTTTTTCTCTTCTTAAAAATAAATATCTAAATAAAACAATAAAATGCTGGCAAAAATGTTATTCTTGTCTTACAACAACAAGTAAACATTGGCTTGCTGTTGTTTTATAATATGTAAGTTATGTTATTGCATGTTATACATATGTATTCCTTTTTAGTGTATCTTTATTCCTGTTTCTCATTTTATTATTTGACAAAACAAAATAATAAGTAAAACATTTCTGTGTTCATGCACATTTTAGCAGCCAAGTTAGCGAAAACATTTAACTGTATGTAAAGTTGTAATCTGAGGAAGGAGAGCTTGCTGGAAATATGACATGTTTACAAATAAGTAGTATAAAACAGAAACCATATGTTAGACACATGATTTTTAAAGTTTAGTTTTTTTTTTATAATGTGAAATTTATGTGATAAACATGATCATTGCTCATGTTATTCAGAAAAGACGAGTTGTTGTTTCACCCTCAATAATTTACATTGGTAAATGCAATAACTTTTTGTGGGATAAAATAACGATTTAAGTTTAATTTATGTGTTATTAAATCCGCACTTAACACAACAACGGTTTCGCTTAGCAAAGATGTCCTGCATAGCCGGCCTTCTGCGGTGAACAAAGGTTTTCTCCTCTATGGTATAATTATCATCGGCTTCGCTTACCAAAGATTTCATTTTAATTAAAAATAAATTTGTTTAAACCGGTTAACCAATTATAGGATTCTGAGGTAACAAATATTAAGAAAAATACATACCAATTGAAAACTTTCTATCGTTTAAGACGTTCAAAAAATATTGATTTTCGTAATTTTGGTACTTTAGCTCGTACCATGTTTCATCGGGTTTCATGTGACCTTCTTGGCTAAGAATAGATCCTTAATACAATAAATAAAAAATAAAAATTTTGAGTGGCTTTACTCCAAAAACCGCAGAAAAAATTTGGAGATAGAAAAGTAATTCAGGATATAAATCTTAAAGATCTTTGAAACAACGCCACATATTAAGTTCATGTATTAGCCCAGTAAACAAATTTTGTTATATCCATCTTTGTATCTTTACAATCGTAAATAATAGCACAAAGTAAAACTTTATTTCTGTCCTTAAAATTTTTTTGTTTTTATATCACTTTTTAATCCACTTTGTTAACAAATTTTGGGTTTTATGAATATAAAAAAACGAAGCGAAAAACTTTGTTTTTGTTGCAGTTTTATCAAAAGAATGAAATGATATCTTGCAATAATATTCATTTGAGCGATATGGCTGACTTTGTTCGTAGTCACTAGAGTAATTTCGTAAATATTACTGAGGTAATACATCGTTACTTAATGCCTTTGTTTACGTCAGAAATTATATACACACATATTTGTATTTCATTATGAAATTGGATTGGATTATTTTTTGTACTTATTAAACCTATAATTAATTGATCATTAGTGTTTAATTCTGTTCAAACGTACAACTTGTTGAAGACTCTCTTTCATGCTCACAGATCATCTCATGTAATTTCTCGGTTAATTGTATTATTATTATTTCTTAGTTTGTTAGTTGATTGTGAGACGTTGTCAGAAAGGTAATACACACCCCTTAATAAAAGACTTTATTTTCTATTCCCTAACATTAATCTATTTTGTTTTATTTTCCTCGGTTAATATTCACTCCGTGATTTATTCATTTTTGATCCAATCGAACCGGGTTGCCGAATATAAACGGGAGGAAAATAAAATATTTCATTTCAGAGAAGCAACTGCCTCTGGTGCACTTTTTATTGAAGTTACTCAAAAAAAGAAGATATAGTTAAAATCCTTGGAGTATATTCAACATAATTTTTATCTTTACAAAACAAAGCAAGTTATTTAATATATATACACAAGGTATGTGCGAATGATTTTTAAAAGTAAAAACAACAACAACGTTAAATCTTTGCAAAAGAATAAAGGTTAAATTATATACTTTAGCAAACCGTTAATTTTTATTTGCTTTACGAAATTTCCCTCATTTAGAGCAATGAATTCCACAATGAAACAAAATCGCAACCAAATTTAACATACCTTGTTGTTTCGAAACAAATTGAAAATATACATATAAATTGTTAACCGAGGTTACGAGTAAATACACTGCGTCTCGCAGCAAGTTGTATTTGGAAATTAATTGGTCGTATTCAATATACGCTTTTGTATTTTAACAAGTTGATATTTTATATTGCCATAATTGCTTAATTCAAATTTAACTAAATACTTAACATATTTTATAAAAACATTTTTTGGGAAGCAAACATTTTGTTGTCTCGGCAACATTTAACTTTGCATCATGATGTATCTATTATTGAGAGTATTACTGAAAGATATTTAATTAGCTGTAATGAGTGCAACATTTTTTATCCGTATTCTTGTAACAATTTGGTACTATTAAGTTACATTGTGTGCGGGACTCTGTTAAGTTAACTACATTTTAGTGTTATTTACTTTGGTACTTGGTGAAATATTGATCTTCGATCCTTTTACTTAGTTAAGTTATATAGCTTAGACTTTTACTTTAAAAAAGTCCTCTTACGTTGAATAAAACATTAATTACAAGTTTAATTCATTGATACTACTTGTGGGCCTATAAGCTTAATACTTACATGGTGTACTTCGACTAAAGCCATTGATATTGACTTTCAAATAAACAAACTGAACACAAACTTATTTTATGCCTCAATTGTGGATTAAGTGATAGTGAAATTTATAAAAAATATTGCGCGTGGATATGCCGAGTGTTTATTTTAAATTAATTTGATTTTATTTGCTGACCTTTTTATTTCATCATGTTCGATGAGTTGGCTAATTTTATATGCCCGTCTGACCGAGTGGTTGAATTTAGCGAGTACTTATGTTCGCTTGCTCAAGGAGAAAACACATTTCGTACTTAAAAATACACAATTGAAAACGCTTTTCGAGCTTACGCACACTTCTAAAGAATCAGGCTCTAATATTAAAGCACTTCAGAGAACCATCAACAATTGTGTTGCATTGCTTCAAATAGATACCACCAACTGGGATGTCATATTTATTTATATTTGCTCCACATGTCTTCCGGATATTGTACTTAATTTGTGGGAGCAATCACTAAGGGGTAGCACAACTTTACCTACTTGGAAGGATATGGATGAATTTCTGTCTAATCGTTTTAACACTGTGGAGTCCGTAAATGATATTCGGTCCTCCTGTCCCTCTCATGGCCTTTCTAAAAGGATTCCCTTATTTAAAACAGATGGATTTCGTGGAACTCGAAAGGTGAACTCCTTTCACACAAACATTGCTTCAAGTAAAACCGGAAAGTGCTCCCTATGCTAGAATTTTCATCCGCTTCGTCTTTGCCCCACCTTTTTGCATAAGTCTGTTCATGAACGATTCACATTAATTAAAGATCAGAAGCGATGCACTAATTGTTTGACCAGCTTACATGATTTAGAAAGATGACGAAGTCAATATGTTTGCCAACAGAAACATAATTCCTTTCTAAATCGCACATCTGATGTTACCTAACCCGAAATTTCTTTAACTGTCTTGACAGACAATCGCACTTCAAATGACCCTTTAAGTTCTACCTACCTTGAAAAACCCACTTCTTCAGCTAAAGCTGCACGCACACGGCAATCATATTCAACTCATCTACAGTCCGCTAACTCTCAATTAATTATTCTCGGGATAGCGTTAGTTAATATTTGTTAATATTTGATCTCAAATGTACTGTTCGAACTCTTATCGACCCCGCATCGGAAGCCTCTTTTATATCGAGATCTTTACAAAAAAAAAATTGGCGTTATCTTTTCGGAAAATCGCAAACAAATATTTTAGAACTTTGTGGGTCTGTGTCAACAGTCTCTTCACAAATAAGTCAAATTCAGATTAAATCACTCCGGAGCCTTTATTTAATGATCTTGTTGATGTCTTCGTTGTGGAAAACCTAACAGGAAAGTTACTTTACCATTCCCTTTCATCTCATCATAAATCGGATTTCTGTGATTTACCAATGGCAGATTTTAACAATCGTTCGTGTTCTCATATTGACCTCCTTCTTGGTGCCGATATTTACCCGAGGATTATTCGTAGCGTGGTCCGTTGGAATAAAGACCAAACCCTGATAGCACAACAAAGCGTCTTTGGATGGATTATCACTGGTGGCACAACCCGCCATTCACCATCTTCTTAACTGGCCACGTTTTTCAGTAAACTTGACGTTAGTTATTTGTTAGGTACATTTTGGGAACTCGCGGATGTCCCTTACGTAAGAAAAATCTCGGACGCAGATAAATATTGTGAGGAGTTATTCAAAAGAACCACATATCGTAATAACGAAGGTCGATTTTTTGTTTCTCTTCCTTTCGTTCAAAATTTTCCCAACGAAAAGGTTCTTGACCAATCTTGCAATATTGCCATGTCACAAATAAGATTCAATAGTAAGCTATCCCAGTCACCAGTGTTGAGCTATGATAAGAAATTTCCTAAGTTTTAACCGTATGCAGGCAGATGTACCCATCTGTATTTAGAGATGTTGCTTAAATGTTCGAGTTATGATGAAAACTCCTTACTAGTACGCTTAATGGAATTGGAAATTTGGGTTCCCAAATTAAAAAATTTAGTAAAAACCATTATTCATAATTGTAAAACTGTAACATGTAGGAATGTAGAAACCCACTGCCGTTGAATAAAAAAATAAAAAAAACTAAGGTAGTTTATTTATTAGCCGATTTTAAAGTTATTGTGTCTATACTTGATGTAAGTTATATCTTGCTATTACCTTTCAAATCTGTAAAATTAATTCAACTTTTTGAAAGTCGATTTCGTGGCTGAAATAAACTGAGCGCTTTTCATAAAAATTTTTCAGGCCAGTTGATTGTATGTAATACAGAAAGCGCACATATGCTCATTGACTGTAACTGACTAGTGGTGCCATAAAAACAAAAACTAAAAAGTAAAAGATGTAAATTAAGGGTCTAGTTCTGTTAAACTCAACGCAACGCTAAAATTATGTTAAAAACAAAAGCAAATTTTCAAAATATTTTGAATTTTATTTTCAAAAGAAAATTCGACAATATTTTACGTTTTAGAAAACAAGGGCTTATAACTCGCCAATACAATACAACATAAAGTTTCTATGTTAAATCAATAGTCATGTTAATAATGGTTATAGAAAGAAATCGAAATTATTTGATATTTACCATAACGAAATTGAATTATTTTTATACATTTTTCGCTTTTGTCTGTAATTACGTATTTGAAAGGTTTAAAATTATAATAAGATGACAAGTATAATCTCGCACAACCAGTTCATAAGCTACAGGAGTTGCAGATTTAAAAACAAACAATTTCATACATATTTTTATGTTACGGGCAGCGTTTTACTAATTTTATTGTTAAAAAAATCCCAGCTAAATCGCTCTTATAATACCAAATTAAGCAAATAACTAGCAGTTGTTAAACGCGAAACAAAATTTAAGTCATTTGTATAAAGCAAAAAATAAAAATATACAATAAACTTTGCTTGTCCGTTAAAAAAAGGAAGCGTAGTATTAATTATTTTCTCTGCTGGAATTTAGTTATGAACAATTTTATACGATACAAATTATTATTTACACTTTTTACCCCTAAATAATTTCACAAACAACTGTCGTTACCCTTAATAACCTCAATGTTTGCAAGCGATAGGTAAGGTTTGGTTTTAATATTGTGGTCATTAAAAATCGTTTTTCTTTTTGTCGTTTTCCTTTTTTATGCGTGTACAAATTATTAATAAAAACTGTTTTCCCTTATAGGTTTTTTAACTACAATCTGTAAAAATGCGTAGTCAAATATAGGCTAATAATTTATGAATATTACAAAATTGTTTATCGTCAGGAAATAAATGTTTAAATAAATTGAGCACGATTTACGTAAATAATGCCAATCATTTATAATTTGAAATTATATAGAGAACACCAAAATATCTTTAAAACAAAGCAATTTTGTGACATTGGATTATATATATTAGCTATTTCCGGTCAGCTTCGCTACGCTAGCAGGAATAATAGTAACACATTTACTCTGGATATATGATAACAATTTTCCACTTTGTATGGATGGTTCTACTCCCACTGTTCCCATATAGGTGTCAGTTCAAAAAAACGCGCTGGTGAAGTGAAGCCTATCATGGAAAACAAAAGCAAATGTTTTAAAAATTTCTAGATTTGCTTGTGTTTTTAATACACAATATACAGTTTTTGAGAGACTAGACTCCTCATGTAATATTCTCGCATTTATTTAATTTTTGTAATGCAAAGAAAACAAAAACAATGATCACCTCTTTGTTTTTGTTTCCCATTAAATTTTCACTTCAACAGCGCGTTTTTGAGAATCGACAGCATAGTCTGTGTTTCGGTAAACTATAAATACTAAAATCTGAGTTACTTATGCAAAATATCACAACTCAACTTATTTTAGTCCTCTTTTGATTCGATAAAATTTTTTTACTATTTATGGAAGCTACTACGCCCATTATTGCAATCCAGCAAGTATCTAACCACTATATTAATTTTAATCGGAGATTTGAACAAAATTTCAAGGCGCTACAGTTACAGTTACCAAGTAACACGATGGTGTTGTTTTTTTTATATTATTATTTTGTTAGTTAGTTACATAGTTAGTTACGAGTAGTTACATAGTTTTTCATTTAAGCTGATATTTGATATATATATATATATATATATATATATATATATATATATATATATATATATATATATATATATATATATATATATATATATATATATATATAATAAATCTGTTTTTAAGTTTGTTTGTGCGTGCGTCAGTCACGAATAAACTGATTTTATTGAAATTTAAAACACGGGTAGACATTTGTCCTTATGAAAAATAAGGCTTTTATATTTTTAAATAGCGGACCAGGAGGAAAAAAGGGTGCTTGGATTTTTATACATCTGAATCAATTTTAACCAAATCTTGGCTTATTGATTTTAATGAAATCGCAAACCTAGATAGGTCCTCGTCTAAATATGTAGCCAAAGCAAGAATAAAAGAAGAATATATCATTGTTAAATAAAAAAACCTTAAACTAACAAAAAAATTTAAATCTGTTTATATAAAATATGCGTATATCTAGAAATGAAAGGAATAACGGCAAGTAAAACATAGAAATAAAAATATTTTTATAATTTTTTTTACAGTAGATGTTTTAATATAAATTAAAAAGGAAGGAAAAAACTAACTACTATTAAATTAATATGTGCCGCGATAGCCCTCGGGCCTTTTGGAAATTCAAAGAAAACAAAAAAAATTAGACACCAGCAAAATGGACCGCCACATCCTTCGTCAGCATTCATTGCATCTATCTTCTTTAGGTTATGTACATTGTAAACATCATCTATTTTACCAAATAATTTTGTAAATAAGAACACGAGGAATATTCATATCAATATTTATTAGGTTAGACGTCACACAAACGGAAGTTATTCTTTACTGTTCTCTTTGTAACTTATCTTGTACATTTGATTTTGCTTTTGTATCAACCATCGGTTGATCACGAATGCAATTTTTTTTGTCATTCTTAAACTTAAGCCAAAAATAAATTTTAATTAATGTCCACAGTTTAACGCCTAGTTTTGTAAAAACTGTAATAAACTGAAAACCTTTAAAAAAAAACTTAACTAAGGGCATCTCGAGGGCATCAGAATGTTTTGGCCACATTTTATGCGTCCCATCTTGAGTTAAAATAAAACGCTTTGATCAATTATCACGCATCACCCACTGGGCTGTTGCTTTTCTTTGTTCATTACAATTAGTGCCGTTTTCAAAACTTACCCACAAAGATCACTTAAGATAAAATTTTTACGCTTTCGCAGCCTTTGTATAAAGTAAATTTTTTATTGAAAGCTTGTTGAAATGCCACGGTAAAAATCGATTGCTTTTTGCAAATTAACACTGAACGAACTGCCAACTGAAAGAAATAAGGAAAAGTCATACATGTTATTTAACAATCGAAACCTAGCACAAATTTAGTCTTATAATAATAAAGAAATCAGTTCACGTTCAGCGTATAATTACGCTTTATTTTGAAATTTAGAATAATGAAAAATAATTTTTAACTCATTTATGTAAAACATTCAATGAATTATAAAGATTTATGCATTAAGCAAAAATATTAGCGATTTTAATCACATTTTTAATTCAATAGTTTTGCATTAAAGTTAGGTAAATTCAACACATGGAAACTAAAAATAGCAACTGATATAAAGGATGAATTATCAGCTTATTTCTAAACAGAAAAACTTTTTAAAAGCGAATTATTAAGTGATGGTTCTCTTCCATATTTGACCTTCCGGAGCAATTATCTTGGGCCAAAAAAGAAATTAGATGTGAACAAAGGATTTTTTCACTACTGAGTGATGCAATTATTTTAGGCCATTCGCTTTTCAAGCACACACTTCTTTATATAAGCGCTACAGAACTTTCTAGGTGGTTAAATTTTAAAGCCGTTCTCGCATCATTTCCTTTTAGTATGTGCCCTAAAATAAAGTTGGTAATAGCTAACCTTAAACAACAAAGTCAACTAACATGCACACACAGATTTCTTAGAGGAAGTCAGTCAATTGCTTAAAGGAAAAGTACTGAAGATATTTTGTATTGTAATGAACAATTTTTTAATGGCAAGAATATATTCTAGACCCATTTACCTTTGCAGTGGTTGATGTGCATCAAAGGCCACTATTAACCCAAAATATTTTAACAAAAGCAGCGAAGCCGAAGTGCTGATTAAATTGAAAAACTTTAATGAATGTGTTAAAAGAATTTAGCTTTCCAAGTTAAAAAGTTAGATTTTCTGGAAAGGCATTAGACAGATTTTATCGAAACATTTCTCCGATGGCATGCTTTAAATCAATAAAATGACCTATACAGAAAAATTAAGCTTTGAAAAAAATTATATTCTTCACCGAACTCATCATTAAATATGGTCACCGTAAATAAAAAAAAAACTTTTTTTTGTGATCAAAATGTATTAAGTCAGGGTTGTTGTATCCGATTGCTATGAGAAAAAGTATCAAAATCGACGCAGAATTTATTCTGGTGTCAAAGAAGCACATTGTTATCGTTTTTTATATGCAAATAAGAATTTTATCAGAATTAGGTGTCTTTATCGAAAAAAAAGTGTACTTCATCACAAAAATCATGACTAGAGAAGAAATGGGCTAGTGGAACATTGGCAGAAACGGCCACAAGTTTATAGGTATTGGATGAAAATTAAATGGCCATTAGTTTTTTTTTGTAACATAATTTGTTTATTAGTAGCACTAACAAATTAAAATGTTCATTTGTATGATATGGATACTTTGCAGAAATGGATAGCAACTGGTAAGTGTAATCAGGAGATAAAATGTGTATTATTATCTGTCTAATTACGGGCACTTATATTTAAAAAGGAAATAAAGAAAAAAGAAAACCAAACTAAAACTTTTAAAAGCCCTTCTAAGGGCTACAAAGTAACTTTAAAAGGAGACAAATTTAAAATTTAAAATAAAATGAACACTTTTGTTCTTAATTCGTTTCACCTTTTTATTAATTCCACATAAGAACTGTTTGGATAAAAACGAATTTTCTCTGTAATACGATTCGCTGGCCACTCCACCGCAAAGGGTTGATGCAGAGCGCGCTACGCGTATGAAATAAGGTTTTCAGGATCAAGTTTTCTAATTTCATAAGAGCACATTCCGTTGTAGCAATTATAAAAACGTGAAACACCGTACATAGCGTCGATGCTGCAGTAAATCAATAGTGCTGGATACTCTTCTGTCACCGATGAGCTTTTTCGCCTTCTCCTACATGCGGTCGTGTAACTCCAAAATATCTTTGAAGCACCGGCCCATACATGCAAGTTGTATTCCATTTTCGGTTTGATAAAGGTGAAATCGATAGCAACAGATCTAATGGAGTGAAATATTTTTTAACCGTTCCAGAAATCACTTAATTTTCTTTTGCTACATGAAAAATATACTTGCTCCACCGGACATCGCTTTAAATCTTCATACTAAGAACATCGATAGTTTCTGATCGCTAATATATATATATACATCACCCATAATTACAGATGAGGCAGCACATTTAGCCATATGTCTGTGCGACAGCGCATGGCACTGAGTTTTGCGAGCTTTAAATTCAAATTGAGATTGCCAAAATATTGTGATTAAGGGTATAGCCCATTTGCTTTTGCATAGCCCCAATTTTCCTAAGGCCTGGCGTATTGCGAAATGAATATAAATGACTTATGCTACTGACACGTTTGTTTAACAAAATAAAAATCAAAAAGGTTTTTCTAAACTAAAAGTTACATGTAAAAATAGATTAGTTGCTTCTTAATTAAAACGCTTAATTCATAAATACTTTAAAAAAACAATAGTAACCAAAATTTGTGACCCCGACATGATTCAGCCATCGTTTTTACCGAAAATCCACGTTAGTACATTATTAGCCATTTTTTATTAAAAACTATAACCATACTGCACTGTGAATCCAAAGATGTCTAGCGAAGACAGGTCTTTGCAAGCCCCGAAGGATAGTAGAATCTCGCAGACTTCCGCGAACATTTCACTAGTGTATGCCAGGTTACCAATACAACAGATGTCAAGTCGTAACATAGAGGCATGTCTTACAACTATGGATTTTTGGTTGACTGCATCTGGCATAAATGCAGATAGGCAAAAAACGGCAGCAAAAAAAAGGCAAAAAACATGCTAGCAGCGTTAGTTCCAAATGTAATTTCTTAATTGTCCGACATAATTTCCACCTTGCCACAGACCGACAGATACGAGTAAGTTAAGGCAAGAATAATAGAGCATTTTGCTGATAGCGAACAGCGTCGTCTAAATAGGCTTTAGTCCGAACTCCCCTTGGGTGACAAAAAACCATTTGAACTCTATTTCGAGATGAAACGTGTCGCCGGAAGCACAGTAGGAGATGCAGCTTTAAGAAGCCAATGGCCAAAACGTTTGCCCGAGCTGGCGCAACCAGTAGTAGCAGCCTCGACAGGACCATCTTCCGAGTTTACCAAAATTGCTAACTCTGTCGTTGAAATAAACGAGCTACTTGCAGCTCGAAAAATTTTCAATGCGTTCACGATCGCGCACTTACGCCACGCAAAGTAACTGTTTAAAAAGCCAACCGACATTAAGCGTGGACGCAACTTGTATTGAGTGTTGGTACCATAAAAAATTCGGCCGAAACGCATTAGCCTTGACGTCCGTCCTACACCAGGCTTACTTTATGCTGAAAATGGCGACCCTATTAACGTAATAGGCAAAAAACGCGTAAAACTTGATTTTGGACTCCATAAAGATTTTTTTTGGTCTTTCGTGATTGCGGACGTAACTACACCAATTATCGGTTCCAATTTTATTAAATATTATGATTTACTTATCGATTTGCGTTGCAATCGTCTTATTGACAACGCCTCAAAATACGTAGCAAGACTTGTACCGTCAAGGCATAGTGCAGAAGCTATCATTGAAACGTTAAACGCGAGCGAACCTTTTGCAGACCTTATACTAAAATTTTCCAACATAACAAAAATTTCACCATGTGGTTCGAAGACTAAATATACTATCTCATTTAGGATGGAGACTAAAGGGCAACCGGTTTTTTACCGCCCAAGCCGACTTGCGCCTAAAAATCTGGCAATTGCTGCAAGCGAATTCGACTTTTTAATCAAAACTGGAATTTGCCAACCGTCGAAAAGCAATTTGTCCAGCCTACTTCATATCGTAAAAAAGAGACTTAAATGCACAGACGCTGCCCAAAAGGTATCCATTGCCGTATTTGAAAGACTTTACGTCAAATTTGCAAGGTAAGAAATTATTTTCTAAGATCGACCTACAAAAAGCATTTCACAAGGTACCTATATACCCAAAGCAAGAGCTAAAAACAGCCATAAGCGCACCGTTCGGCCTTTACAAATTTAAGTTTATGAGGTTTGGCCTGTGCAATGCTGAACAAAACTTTCAAAGACTTATCGACGAAGTTCCACGAGGATTAGATTTTCTTTTTTCTTACATCGACGACATCGATATAATCTGGCAATTAACTGAAAGAAATGCGAATTAAAAAAAAAACGCATTGAGAATATCATAAAATATTTATAATTAAAGAAATCAAGTACGATTAAAGTAAACTAATATAAAAAGGATTCCGAATAAAAAAATGCACATTGTTTATTTTTTAAATATTGTTTACAATTTTTATTTTTTCAATTAATCTTTCAAATACATAAAGAAAAATGGAAGAAGAAATAAAAATAGTTACTCAATGATTGCTGTGTTTTTGTATAAAAAACCTGTAAAATTTTTATTGTCTTTTTGCTTTGTTGAATCAATGTAGTGCTCCTTTAATCAACTTGACATTAGATATAAAACTTTCTATTTTTGAACAAAAAAATGGTATAATCCACTGTTGAGTTATATAATTAATAAATACGTAAATTAAAAACAAAAGTAACTAAATATCTATAGCCACCCCCTTATATTCGCTGTAATGGTGAAGAGATTAACACCATTTTTCCGAAAGAAAGGCCAGTAAGTAACCCGTAGAGCGCTTCTACAGTAGCCATACTGCCGGTAACAAAATAAGCTGTTGGGCTTCTGATATTTCGGAAGATATAAATTAAGCATACTTTCTATTTATTAGAAAGTGCAGGACAAATTGCGATTGGACGGTAATTTAAAAGGTGGCCAGACCTTCCATTTTTGGGATTAGTGTTCAATTAGCAACCTTTCAATATGATGGAAACTCACCAACATAGTAAAAAAGCTGAAAAGTTGTGCAAATGGACGCGCTAGCTTCGAGGAGCACTGCATCAAGACGGTTAAGATGCGCTAAGACTTTTTAACTGCACGTGCTCAAAAGAATATATCTGGCATAGTTACTGAAACTCTTTTTAGTGTGGGCATTTAAAAAGTAAGAGTTTTTTATTTTAGCCAAGAGTTTAGTCTTATCAACCGGGTCGATAATAATTTTATCATCCCTTAAAAGAGATGGAATTAAGGACAAGCGTTATCATTTAATGTTTTACCGAATGACTAAAAGCTCTTGCTACCTTGAAGAGCAACACCTTAGTACTTTGGCACATGAAGATCTCATCTTTTTGCGTATTTTCCTTCTAATGTAATTGTATTATTATTATTATTATTATTATTATTATTATTATTATTATTATTATTATTGTTATTATTATTATTATTATTATTATTATTATTATTATTATTATTATTATTTTTATTATTATTAATATTATTGTTATTATTATTATTATTATTTATTTCTTTTTTTATTATTATGTTTTAGAAATTAATCAATAAATTTGTTAGATCCGATACATTAAAAAATCCTAAATCAAAAGGAATGAAATTTTAAATTTACATGTCTAGAAATATGGAACTGCATCTGTTTGCGTGCGCATGTGTATGCAATTTACGTTTTATCTTAAGCAACTGTTGCTGAATGAAAACAAGATTTAAGAGTACATTTGATTGACTATATTCACTTGCGCACACGTTGTTCTGCACAAGTCTTAACATTTTAAAAGCATATGTGCATATGACATCATCATGTGAGCCAAGTAAAAATAATTGTTTTTTTAATAACAAAATCCGCGAAAGTGTCTCAGTCCAATACGTTAAACGAATTTTTTTCCTTTTATACCCTTCAATACAGGTAGAAATATGGTATATCTAACTTTGACAATCCGTTTGTAATTTCTACGCATATTTTCTTATTTTTAATTCTCTGTCACTTCAATATTGGTTTTTTGTTTTAAATTACTTCACTAAACTAGATTTACATGTATGGTGAAGGGTATATAAGATTCGGCTTAGCCGATTATAGTTTTTTATACATAATTGTTTTTACTATATATTATATACTTATTTTACTAATATATACCTGTTTTTTTATTTAGTTTAAGTTCTGTAATAATATAGGCCTTTATTTGGCCAAAATAGAATATTACAATTGAAGGTATTATCTAATATAAAAATAGCCTAACTTAAACATAACATTTATTCATCAAAATTTAAGTATATTTATATATATATATATATATATATATATATATATATATATATATATATATATATATATATTAATTTTTTTTAATTATGACTAGCAGTCAGGGGATGACCCCTACTTATGTAATGCATTGTGCCAGAATTAGGAAATTAGGTTGTGAGAAGGGGAATTGAGGTAATAGTGCTTGTGGACATTTGATTTGAATCTTTGCACGCTGAAAGTGGAACGAAAGACCTCTGCAGGGAGTTTATTCCACATACGAACTGTTCGGCAAAAACAAACGAGCTGGATACTCTACTGACACCGATGAGATTCTTCGCTCTCTCCTGTACGCGGTCGAGTAACTCCAAAATAGACTTTGAAACACCTTCCCATACATGAGAGTAGTATTCAACTTTCGGTCTGATAAAGGTGATATAGATAGTAAAGATATCAGATGGAGTGAAGTATTTCTTATGCTGTCTCAGAAAACCTAGGCACTTGAATGCATCTTTTGCGACATGAAAAACATGCTTGTTCCAACGAACATCGCATTGAATTTTCATGCCAATATATAATATCACCCTAACCATATATATCACCCGTAATTACAGATGAGGTAGCATGTTCAGCAGTACGCCTGTGCGAAAGCACACAGCACTGGGTTTTATGAGCGTTAAACTGAACCCTGTTCGCCAGGCCCCATTCGGAAATTACCAAAAGGTCGCGATTAAGGACATCGTACATGTGCTTTCTCACAGCCTCAATTTCCCAAAGACTTGGTCTACTGCGAAACGAAAATGAATGGCATATGCTACTGTCATCTGCAAAAGAATAGATAGGGTTGGAAGTCTGACGTAGAAAGTCATTGAGAAAAATAAGAAATAGGGTAGGGCAAAGGACGACACCTTGCGGAATCCCTAAATTTACCTTGAACTAGCAACTCGTATAGTGCGATCCCTGAGAAAGCTCGATTTAAGTGGAGTGAAGCTATTACCAACACTAAGAGCAATAAGTTTTGATAAGAGTGCACCATGCCACTCTCTGTCAAACGCCTTGGAGATAAGCCACCATCTTACTTTCGCCGAAATGGTGAATGAAGTGACACCATTTTTCAATTTAGGACTATAAAAATTACAATACGACGTAATAGATCGGAAAGCAAAATTTAAGAATTTCTAAAACACGTAAGCAGCTTTTTGCAACAGAATAGCACATTAGCTGGTAACACACAAAAAATAAACAATATTTTCGTTTGATAAAACCATGTTTTTAGAAAGAAAATTAATGCCAATAGCAATTGTAATTGACCCAATAACATGTTTATTAATACTGAAAATTTCAAAATATCACTTAATAAAAAGTAGTTGATCAAAAAATTATTAAATATTCGCACAAATACAATAAACCCAGCTACAAACTCAAAATCCTCGCAGACTTTTTTAAATATAACGTTTTTTTTTATCTTTTTATTAATTTTTTACTTTGCTGAGTAGTTTGCGTTGACAACAACTGGAATCCTAACCGTAGAAATCTAAATAAAATAAAAACCTATGACTTTTATATTTTTACTTTTTACAGAAACCAAAAAAATACAACTGTGTTTGTTGCAGAATGTTAAATCAAAGAAAATGTGTATAAGGTACGTATGTATTATACATTTAACTAGATGTATGTATTATACATTTATACATTTAAATACTAGAGTCGAAATCAACTGCCGATATTCCTAGCGAATGGCCTGAATATACAAAATCAGCTCGTGAGAAATTCCTATAAAAAGAATTCGATATTTTCTACTGCCGTAATTATCTTTCAGATTGATATTGATTTTAAAATTAAATTTAAAGATGCTAAAGATTATTTATCTAAATGGAATTATGTTGAAGATAAATTAATGTATTTGCTGTCAACAAAAATTTGTGACGCTTTTAGCTGCTCAAAACTTTGTCGTCATGTTATCAAGGTAAAAACTCTAAATATGTTTTAACTTTACTTAATTTGTATGTATATTTATAATAACATTAAATATATTTCTTAGAATCAAAATCATTTGGAATACTATTGAATCTCCATAATTTATTTCCGCCACAACAAAAGGTTGTAATAGACGAAAGTGAATCCAAAATAAGAAAAACATTTTCGATTTCGGATTCCCCAGATTCCTCTGCCGTGATTGCCACTACCTAGCAAGAACTAGATACAAAGTTAAATCTTCTAAAAGTGCAGAAATGCAATATACAACCAAGGCTTTTAATTATAGGCAGTGTTTTAGATGTTAAAGAAATTTTTGTTTATTTTTACATTTTTCTATTAAAATAAAACAGACAAAAAATTTACAAAAATTTTTACAATTATGAGCGAAATTTTAAATTTAAACCTAACCAATATTACAAGAGTTGGTAATATTTAAAGTACAAAATTATAAATATTTAATTTGTATTTTCCAAAGAATAACAAATAATTTTTTTCAATTATTTCTCAATTATAACTAACATTAATCTTTGTAAAAGATACAATACCATTTTTTTAAAGAATATACAAAACAACATCCTATTTATTTTCTTCAATGTAAAATATAGAAATTAACAAAAACATTTGTACAAGTTACATATGTATTTATATTATAGTTTTTTAATAATTGTAATGAATAATTATATGTAAACATTAGTACCCAGTTTATTTGTAAATAAATAAAAAATTAATAACAAATAATGGGCTTTTCATTTAAGGTAAAAAAATTTTTAAGATATTTTAAGTATTCAATTCAGATCAAAACTTAATAAACTTTTCCAATAAACCTTTTTCAAAATTTAGTGATAATTCAATAAAATTCTTCACTGATTTATTTTTCAATTTAAAAAAATTTTTAAAAAGTGCGTATTGATTTAAACAAAATTTAATTGAAAATTTGAAGATATTTAACTACAAAGCCCGTTGTTCAAAATTTTTATCAAATTTCTTTAAATTTTTAATAAGATACATTAGAAGTTAAGTTTATTGAAAGTATGGAAAACGTTAATAACTTTTGTTATTTTTCCAAAAACTGTTTTTTTAGGTGAAAAAATTGCACATTTTTTACGATCTGCGTTTGTAAAAAATGTTATTACAGGAAATTTGAAAAAAGAAAATTAATTGGATTCTGGGATTTTTGTAACTAAATACGAAAATCATTTTTTTTTTTTGTGTATTTGATTCCATAAACGGGCTGTTTGAACAATAAATGATTCTTCAAGGCAGGAGGTATATATTCTAGGTATGAACATTTGTACATTTCTTGATGAATGAATAAATTGAATGCCTTGAATTAAAAACGTTGGAGTTGAGTTTTTCATAATTTTTTACTTTTATGTAGTATTGTTAGCATTTAGCAGTTTTTTTGAAAACACAATTTGTTTAAATTAGTTTTAATGTCGTTTAATTTGGTTTAATTGTTAGTTATTCATTTTATTTTATTTATTATTTAACAATACTTTTATGGTTTTATTTTGTACAGATAAAATAATATTAAGTATTTTATAATTTATACATATTAAGTTTAAAGGTTTTATTACACTAAGGATTATTTTAAGGATTATTATAAGGATACGATTATGTTTAAAATCACTGATAATTATTGTCCTTTATATTTTATTTTAACTCTTAAACTCTTTTTTACTTTTCACGTCTTTTCTGTTCAGTGTTTCTCGTAATAATGCCCTCTTTTTTATTGTCTTTAAGAAAACCTCTTTTTCGAACTACATATTTTCCAAAGCCTACTCATGTAATTTTTTTAAGTATATTAGTCAGTGCAATATTTGTTTGCTTGTAAGAGTGTCATTGCCTACTTTGTTCTTTAATAGACTTCTGTCAGTGTATATGTTATTCTTTAATGTTTGTTAGTGTATACGTGTGTATTTCGTTGCTTACTATGTTTGTCGACAATTTTATATTTCATACTTAGTGAACCATTTTTCATCCTACATTCGGCCCTCCTGACGACGGCTTCGTCCCGAAGCTGGACTCCACGGCTTCATGTAATCTACCACAGTAATGCATTTCTTCGTACCTTCGCCTTCACCGACTTTCTGAACCTCATATCGGTCGTGGTTTAACTTTGCTATCACCTTGTAAGGTCCTAGAAATTTTGGACGTAACTTCATGCCCACACCATATTGCGTGCGCTTTATAGCTACTAGGTCCCCTATATTGTATTTTTGACCCTGTATTCTCTTACTGTCAAATGTTTTCTTGTTTTCGGCCTGTATCTTAGCTATGTTTTTCCGAGCCTCGTCTCGGATTAGGTCTCTCTCGTTTTGTAACTCGACAATTGAAAATTCTTCCATAATTTTACTAAGTTCCGGATTTTCCTTTGTTCGCATATTAATCCCTGTCATCAATTCAAAGGGTGTGCGTTGAGTACTTCTTGATGGACTATTGTTAAGCATTTGCTGGACTTGGTCCACATACTTATACCAATGTTCTGGTTTTCCGGCACACATTTTAGCTAACATGGGCACAATTATACGATTAATTCGCTCAACTTGACCATTGCCCCTTGGAACTCCTGTGGCAATTAGTAAATGTTGTATTCCTTCATTTGAACAATACTCTTTAAATTCGTTAGCCGTAAACGCGGTTCCCCTATCAGATATTAGCCGTTGTGGATTGCCAAACACAGCTGACTGTCGTTTAAGTCTCTCCACCACTTCTTTGCTGCCTGTACTTTTGGTTGGATATAGCCAAACAAATTTCGTGAACGCATCAACGACCACAAAGATGTGGTTGTACATTTTGGAAGTAGCTACCATCGGCCCTACATGATCAACGTGGTATGTAATGAAGGGTTTATCTGATTTATCGATCGAAGAAAGCATGCCCTCTTTTCTTCCTGATTTGGCCTCCATTATAATACATTCCACACAGCTTTTAACTATAGCCTCTGTTTTAGCTTCTAGCTTTGGTATATAAAACTGTCTTTCTACCAGCTCTTTTGTTTTCCGCGATGCAAAGTGTCCCTGCCGGTGTGCCATCTCAATTATTTCTCTCTCCATTGCAGTGGGTATAACTATCAATTCCCTGGCTGGATCTTTGTGTAAGATACCATACTTCATATAGTAATCTTCATATGTATTATTCTCCAGTGCTTTGCAGACAGCCTTTATCCAATCGTCAGTTTGTTGTGCTTCTCTAACACGATGCTGTAGCGGATCTTGCAATATGAGGCACGAAACGCGACTCAGTGCATCTACATGCTTCATTTTGCTTCCCGATCGATGTTCGATTGTATATTCAAACTCTTGTAAAAACAGAGCCCATCTGTAAACTCTAACTGGTACATCTTCCTTACGCATTGTCATAGCGAATGCATTACAGTCTGTTATTATCTTGAATTTAAGTCCCAAAACATATATTCTCCACTTTTTCAACGCTTCAACTATCGCTAGCACTTCCAATACATAGGAATGGTATTTTTCCTCGGCGGGAGTTGTTTTCCCGCTCATATATTCAACTGGATGAAATGATAAATCTTCCGAATCTTTTTGCATTAGTACTGCGCCGTAACCAAATTTGCTTGCGTCAGTATGAATTTCTGTTTCTGCTCTCGGATTATACAACCTTAGCACTGAATCACTTGTTAAAGCCGTTTTCAACTGTTGAATAGCTAGCAACTCTTGATCACCCATTTTAAATTTTATGCCTTTTCTTAAAAGATCCGATAAAGGCTTGGCAATTCTGGAATAATCCCGAATAAAACGACGGAAGAAAGAAGTGAGTCCTAAAAATCGTTGTACAGCTTTAATGTTGGTCGGAACTGGAAACCTTGCAATGGCTGAAATTTTCTCTTCCGATGGCGATATAGACGAGTTTTTTACAACGTACCCCAAAAATTTGATTTCCCGGCGCAAAAATTGACATTTGCTCCACTTAAATCGAATCCCATTTCTTGCTGCTACGTTCAACACTCGACGCAGGTTGCAGATACCTTCGCTCTCATCACGTGACAATATCACTATATCATCCATGTAAACTACCATCGTACCATCCGTGATCAAATCATGAAATATGGCCGAAATATAGCGACAAAACACTGCTGGCGAATTGCTAATACCAAATGGAACAAACTTAAACTCATACTGTCCTTTTTGTGTCACGAAAGCGGTATATTTTTGAGACTCCTTTGCGACTGGTACGTGAAGGAACCCGTTCTTCAAATCTAGTGTCGTAAAAACTCTGCCCTCTTGTAGTCTTTGAATAACGTCATCGACCAAGTTCATAGGAAAATTGTCACGAATTATTTTTTTATTTAAACGTCGGTAATCGCAGCACAATCTCTTTGAACCATCCTTCTTTGAAACTAACACAACTGGAGAGGAATATTCTGAAAAACTGGGCTTAATAACATTCTCCTCCAGCCACTCTTTTATCTGGTTTTCTATGATTTTCTGATCAACGTATGATGTTCTTCTAGGTCGACTTGCTACTGGTATGTCATCGGATAAAATTATTTTCATTTCCACTGGAAATGTTGTTGGTTTCTGTGGTCGATAATTGTCTATTATTGATTGAATCTCAATGCCATTATCTTTGTTCAAATGTTCTAAGTCTAAGCAAACTTCTTTGTCATCAATCAACGCTGTTTGAACAATGTCTTCGAATTCCTCCCGCAGCTCAGCGATTGAGTTATCGCTCAATGTCGGCTTAGGATTCTGGCCGATGACAATTGATTTATCCGGTATCTTGTTTTTCCTCCAATAAGGTGTGGCTCCATCAAATCTTTTCACGTGAGAAACTTTATTTTTGAACCTAGCACCACTGGTATCAATTTCCAAATTCAAGTGCTCCAGGACGTCATTGCCAATAATTGCCGAATACATAATCCCATTGTCCCTGACAACGTGGAATTTTATGTCCACCTCATTTGAATCAATCAGAGTTTTGCATTTAAAACAACCTAGAGTCCTAATACTCTTCCCACCTAAACCAACTAATGTTTTTATTACTGGTTCTAACGGTACGTTCGACAGGCTCGACAGTGTATCCTCTCTTAGGATACTTACATCACTACCAGTGTCAATTAGCGCCCAGATTTTTGTGTTGAAAATAAATATTTCTTTTAATATTTTCCTCGAGAAAGAATTATTATCATCCGTAAGGGTATGGACATTTGTTCGTACATTTTTCACTCTGTTTTCTCTTTTAATAATACCGCACTCATTGGATTTGTGCCCTGCACCACCACATTTGAAACATTTAATTGTTAATGCCCTGCAATCTTTTGCCATGTGGCCTTCTATTCCACATTTAAAACATTTTTTATTGTCAGAACGTAACTCAGGTCTATATTTCTGAAACTTTAATCTTGAGCTTTGAAAGTTTGATGAATTTTCTGCGCAATTAATTTTTTCATATATCTCCAACTTATCTTTTAGTTCACTAATAGTTTTAGCTTGATATAATATAGCTTTATTCACGACGCTACCAGGTATTCCCTCAATAAAATATTCAATAATACTTGTATCATCTAATCTGAGAGGATTTGCTATTTCCATAATGGAATACAAATATTGCCTATACGTTTCATCAGTTTGTTTCTTACGAGTCTTCAGTTTTCTATGGATTGATATAGCTGACTGCTCCACTGCGAATTCCCTTTGGAGAATTGTCTTGAGAGTATCCCAATCTTTCACACCAGATTGACTTCTGATGAAAGTTTTTGCTGCTCCTGTTAACAGCTGCTTCGCATAAATATACTTTTGTAGCTGGTCCCATTTACACACATACGCACAATCTTCAAACTCCTGTATCCATGTCTTTATGTCATAGGAGTTTTCCCCTGTAAATTTTGAAACAGAATCTTCAACATCCCTTAAAGTGAAATGCGAGTGTACTGCGGATGCTGCACCCATAACCGAAGCTGCATCGCCAAACTCCGAGCCGTCACCGGAACCGAAATGTCGAATCAGTCTTTCCTGTAAGTCAGTCTTTGTACCAGTTGAATCAAGTTCTAGTTCACCTGCTTTCCTTCTTAATTCTTCTACTGTAAGTATTAGTATATCTTTTAACTCCATTTTCAAATTACCAGTGATTACAAACTTTAAAATTAGTTACAAAATTAGAATTATATATGTATTTAGATTTTCTCAAATTTCAAATATTCTTTCTCAACTCAAAGTTCTTATAAATATAATACGTATTTTTCGATTTTAACAAAAATGTTATTAGATTTTCGCTCTTGAAAATATTCTATTATTCACAAAATTGTCTACTCTATTTTATTTAGTCAACAATATCATTTAATTCTAACTCACTCTATTAACAAAGTTTTTTAACAAAACATCTCTTTCTCTTTTAAGGATTTATTTTTAAGAATAATCTCTTTGCTACTTCTACAAATAATTCGTTACTCTATTTATAAGTATTTACTTATCTTATCTCTCTTCTTCATTAATTCCAATTTCTCAGCTCTACAGGTACTTAGTCTCAAATACACACATCACTATCCTGCCTTCTCTCGTTTTATGTGAATTTTCACTGCTCACACATAAGCTTAGCTATCTCGGCTTCCCTCCACATGTGTAATTTCCCACAGCATTCACTCAAAGCTTAGCTATCTCGGCTTCCTTCTTTACATGCTTTTGCAATTTTACACGTACAACAGCAGTTTTTACTTAAAGTTCATTTTTGCTTGATGGCAAAATTGAAGTAGGTTTTCTCAAATACTAATTTTTATCCACACTGTCTCTTTTTAATGTTAATGTCTGATTCTTTTGGTTATTAATTCTTTTTTATATTTTTATTAATTCTTTTTTATATTTTTCAATTTTAGATTTTCTTCAAAATATTTAATTTATTTTTATTGGCGTTTCAATAGTTTTTTTTTTAACTACATACGTACACATTTAGGTAGGTATTTTTTGTATATAAGTTTATACGTTGACTTAGTTGTCAGATTTTGTTCTTATTTTTTTATTTATATATATACTCGTTGCGAATGCACACATAAGCATGTATATCAATTTTTTAGTTCGAAAAATTAATGTCTTTGTAAAATTTTAATTATTTTTTCACCATTTATGTACATAGTTTAAATATTTTTTTTTAATTGTATTCACAACTCTTCTTGAAAAGCATTTTAAAACATGGTTGGTGACATGTTTGGTTGAGCCCCCATTTGTAGTATTGTTAGCATTTAGCAGTTTTTTTGAAAACACAATTTGTTTAAATTAGTTTTAATGTCGTTTAATTTGGTTTAATTGTTAGTTATTCATTTTATTTTATTTATTATTTAACAATACTTTTATGGTTTTATTTTGTACAGATAAAATAATATTAAGTATTTTATAATTTATACATATTAAGTTTAAAGGTTTTATTACACTAAGGATTATTTTAAGGATTATTATAAGGATACGATTATGTTTAAAATCACTGATAATTATTGTCCTTTATATTTTATTTTAACTCTTAAACTCTTTTTTACTTTTCACGTCTTTTCTGTTCAGTGTTTCTCGTAATAATGCCCTCTTTTTTATTGTCTTTAAGAAAACCTCTTTTTCGAACTACATATTTTCCAAAGCCTACTCATGTAATTTTTTTAAGTATATTAGTCAGTGCAATATTTGTTTGCTTGTAAGAGTGTCATTGCCTACTTTGTTCTTTAATAGACTTCTGTCAGTGGATATGTTATTCTTTAATGTTTGTTAGTGTATACGTGTGTATTTCGTTGCTTACTATGTTTGTCGACAATTTTATATTTCATACTTAGTGAACCATTTCTCATCCTACATTTATATTGAAATCTCCAACGACTATTTTGGGATCATACTTTTCAAAAATGTTGCCTGCTGTGTTCAAAAATATATAAATTGCCTCGCGGTAAATTAACAACTCCAAATAAAATTCTGATGCTGTTGACGTTAAGTTCAATGAAAAGAAGTTCACATTCACCATAATGCGATCCTACTGCGAATTGTTTGTATCGAATTTTACGTGACACGTAAATGCCTACTGAAATGTTTCCTTTTTGACATTTAATTAATATAGAAAATGGCAGTTAAAAATAAAAAATTGCCTTAAGTGTACATAATCTATTGAACTGTTATTACCTTTCTATGAGTATCAATAAAATATTGTAAACTGTATATCTGAAATAAGAAAATTTATTTAATTTATCTGTGTCTGCGTTAAAATTAATTCTCTAAATTTTTGTTATATTAATTATTTGAAACATTTCTAATATATAACTTCGTTTTTTTTTATGTTTGCTACTGAAACATTTTCAAAATTGGGTGGTGATTTAATCTAGCACAATGACTAATAGGAATAATTTTCAGGACCTTTGATCTGTTTTACCTGCTCCTATGAAATAGTAGAAACAATTTATAGCTGTCATAGAAATGACGATGAGTTTAATATCTGGGTAGCGAATAATGCCAAAAGATCCTCATTTTTATAACTTACACGTTTTTTTATTCAGTTGTTACCAAATTCACAAAAAATTTCACTGGCTTGCAAAAGTATTAAAATGTTTTTTTTTTAATATAAAAAAGACACTGTATTTGGTCGCAGTCCTTATTTAGTTGGATGTGGTGCTCATTATGAGACTCTATTGTAAAATATTATATGATACTCTTTTATTATAAATAACTATTATATGTAACTTTAACTTCAAACTCCATCCGCTGTATTACACTACATTTTTTCTATACAGCCTATATCACTTGACATTTAATTTAAAAATTACAATCTTAGTATATACAAAATAGACTTAAAAGATAAGGCAAACTTGATTAATTCGCCGATATAAGTCGACCTCAAACATATAAATAAAAGCTGCAATGCTATTTGTTTTCTTTTTTTTTTTTAATTGCGAATTTTTCATAAAGAAAACCATAAAAAATAGCCAAAAATATCGCTAGGTATATCGCCGCTCAATATTCTAAGAGTTTTGTCGCCAAGTTTTATTGCCAGGAATGGCCATAACGGATAGCACTGCGTAATTGACATATTCAGCGGCATTTTTTAAGTTGGATTCAAAAGTTGTTGAAACAAATAAAACACATATAAATACATTCCTCTGAGATATGAGCAATACAACAAAAAAAACTTCAAAAATTGTTTTAATACTATTTCTAATAGAACCACATTTTAAATAAAAACAACTTTAATAGATTTATTTCAATTAAACAATTTATTTAGACAATTATTTACTTATTCGCGTTCAATACATAAAAACAGAAGATGGTAAATTTACCTATTTTAAAAACGGTTAGAATCATTAAATTATGCTTTCGAGAATAAAAAATAATATTTTAAAAACTAAGTAATTTATGTCCAAAAAATTTATCTGTTATTTTAAGCAGAAGATATTCCTTTCTGACTGAGAAAGCTTATTGAAATTCTGTAAGAAAATTGATTTATTTTTAGAAATACAAAAATTAGAGTGTTTATTAACTGACTGACTGTTCTACACGATTTTAATAATTAAGTATGCGTTAAGAGCTGAAAATTATTGATTTTTCGGAAGAAAATGGTACCGCGTTTTTGACTCATTTTCAAGCAATTTTCAGTCATTGCAAGCCGTATGTGATTTTTCTTTAAATCATATTATACTCACGCTTTAATTGTGTTTTCTCAAAATCAAAAATGGCAAATTATATATTTTGAATTTTTGGAATTTTGCACCTACTTTTAACTGTTGTTATTAGGAAACACTTTTGGTGTTTGGCTTCGTGCTGGTCGCACAGCAGCTGGAATAATTTGTGTCTCTGAACTCCTTTTCAAAAACTTACTATTACCGTTGGTCCTAGGACCTGACTATTTATCACTTAGAAAACTTTCTTGGCAATCCATTTTTTTAATTTTAGCACATAGTGGTTTTACGGCTTTTTCTTACCAATCTTTTTATTTGTTGAGCTGACAAAATTCTTTTTACTTAACTTTTTATTAAAAGTAATAAATCAAATTCAGTTTTATATATTATATATTTTTAATCCACAAGTTTACTGACATATAAAAAGCAAAAAATAATTTTTTCTGTGTTATGCTGCGATAAATATGCTTAGAACCATCATATTTCGATCATTTTCATGATCAACAAATAATTGCACTCAATCTGAACTCTGTTTAAATCAAGTCGCTTTTTTTGCATTTATCGAAATTATATTAAATTCTCTTTTTAAATGCACAACTCATTACTTAGTTTAAAGTTATCTTGGGTAGTCTTAAAAGACTCACATTGGAAATTTTAGTTAAAACAATACACCAAATGCTGACGTTATTAAAATTTTAATTAAAAAGCACGAAAATAACTTTATTTTACGGTTATAATAACCATGTAATTTAGTGCATTTTTTAATGCACACAGACTTCTAAATTGAATGGACCGTGAGTTTATTTTAACAAACGAAAAAACTAATTTTAAAACTAATTCTTATGACGATTGTGGCTATTTATTTATGAGGCAATGTAGGTGTTTTCTTGTATATGTTTTGTTCTATTTTTAATGGTTTTGTTTTGTAATCATAAAAAATTTTTACTTTGCAAACAGACACAATAGATCATTTCATTTCCCTTTGTTAGTAAAAATTATTATTATGACTTAAATTAAGCATCTTCGCAACAATGTTATACAAACCGGTCTTTTTTGGTTTCAGTTCGACTCTGTTATTGTATTCAGACGTGCAAATTAAAATCTAATTATTTAATTTTATTAAAAAATTTATATCATGTTAACTTTATCAGTCAACATCTCAAACCAAACCTAATTTATTTTTGCAAAGTATTATTTTATTCTATCTTACCAACAGTGTTTTATTTTAATTTCAACAGAAGTCCATATTTAGCAGACAAAGCGTTAGCATATTTCGTGGGAAAAATTTATTATAATTTCATATTATTTCATATTATTTTATATTATTTTATATATTTTTTTTTTAATGTTAAAACTTCTTGTCTTAACTTGTACATATTTAAAAACTATTATAATTATTATAATTATAAACCACCAGACAATATATCGAAATAGTAAATAATAAAAAAACTGACTTCAAAATAGATTTCAGCTATCCGTCTATAACTGTTCAAAAGTTTGGCCACGCATTTCAAATTACAATAGCTATTGGTACATCCTTTAATTACTAAACCCAAATTTTATACTTCTTGTTATAGCTAACTAAGCAATACAGAAGTTTGGCTACATACATCATCTTACATTTACTATTGGGAAACCCATTTATTTGCTGTTGTAGCGGACTCAGCAATACAAGTTCATTGTAAATATCAACCGTTTTCTACAACTTTCCAACAGTTTAGCAGTAGAAAACAAATTGCATCAGCTGTAGGAGCACTCTTCAATTTTAACGTTCAAATTTTATACTTGCTGTTGTAGCGGACATAGCAATACAGGTTCGTTTTAAATTTCAGCTGTCCATCTATAACGAATAAAAAGTATGGCTTTTATTTTTTTATTAAAATTTTATACTTTTTGTCATAGCAGATTAAGCAATACAGGGTCGTTGAAAATTTCACCGGCGGTTCAAAATTATGACCATACATATCAAAATAAATAAATATATATATACTTGTTTTTATAACGATCATAGTAATCAAAATTCTGTCCAATTTTCAGGTATGTGACTATAACGGCCTAAGTACTTCAGTTTACATAACCTATGGGATATAAGATTTATTTTTGTATCACTTTGTGCTATTAGGAGCTATGGTAATACGCAGTTTTCTTTAATTTTTAAACGGCCGACACTGCAACATTCAGATGAATTGATAATCTCCTTTTTTTAAATTCTTTTAAAAACAAAAAAAGACTTTCGAATGTATTGATTCGGAAAGTGGGTTACTAATGTTTATTTCTAACACGATCTCCCTCTTAATCTGAAGTTTCAATTCATTACGAAAACGCAATTGCTCGCTAATATATTCCATTGTAGTATAAATTGCTTCCGGCCACGTTGAGAAAACTTGCAAAAACTGTTCTGAAACGAACTCATACAAACGATTAATTCAAGAAGGTATATGCACCTTAAATAACTTAAAAATTATTATTTTACTCAAATCTACTTTAATTTAAATACCCAAGTATTTATTTTCGTACTAAAAAGTTCATATACTCCTGCTCGGCTAGCTTATCTGTTTTCTTACAATTCAATACACTTATCTGCCTTTCAAACACGTAAGTATTACACCAATATAAAAATTCTATGTTAACAATAAAAAAAAAAAAAAACGAAACATTTATTTCCTATTTTTAGGAACCAAATTATATCATTAAGGGTGTTCTTGCCAGCTTGATACTAGAAAAATCTCTTTGTACTGTAAAATTAGAAATATTGGGCGCCTTTAAAATATATTTAAAATTTTTTGCAAAAAAATTTCAGTTAAGTGTTTAATTTAGATTTTTCCTTCAGTTATTACTTTTAATTATTAATAAAACACAGTGAAGAGTATTTAATTTTGAATGTGTTTTTACTCAATTTAATTTTTATTGTTATTTGGCATACATATACTTATATATTTCCATTATATCACTTGGAATAATTTATTACAATTATTTTTCATTTTTTGCTATACTTTATTATAAAATTTTTCTATTTTCTATTTTTCATTTTTGTTGGTTTTGTTCATTTATTATAAATGTTTTTTTTTTCATATTTTTAATTTTTATTTTACTAAATATTTGCAAAAATTTTACAAATATAAGTTTAACATGCAACTTGATATCGGTTTAGTATACACACTGTTGAAATATTACACAAATGTAACTCTTGTTTGCATCTAGTGGATTTTTTTCAAAGTAAAAATAATTTCTATTGGCTGGATACACAGATTTGCTATAATGGCATTGAAATGAAAAAGTTATATATTTTTTAATAACTAAAAACTAGTAAAAAACTTTCGACAAATTCAAATTTTGTTTTTCCCCTTTTAAATAGAAAGTAAGCAAAATATGCAAATTGTAAGTTTTTTTAGTTTATTATTCAATAAAATTTTATAGAGAACAGTATCATTGAAAAAAGTTTTTTTTTTAATTTAGAATTTTCAGAAGTTCAGCTGAAATATATAATTTCGATAACGTATTGTAATTGTGTTAAAACTTATTTCACGTTTAGAAAAAAAAAACTACATCATTTTGTCAGATAGAGGTTCATATTTTAATTCAAAAGTCATAAAATCACATATGTCCTTTCTTATTTTCTTTGGATAACGTCTGCAAACATTTGAAAATAATTTTTATACCCTTCACAACAAAAAAGTAGAAAAAGAGCATAACTAATTTTGTCATTCCATTTGTAAATCCTACAATATCCATTTCTGACCCATTAAAGTATTTATATTCTGACTTCTTGTGCGTAGCGAAGTCGATTAAACGATGTTCGTGTGTCCGTCCGTGTTAAGTGTTGAAATTAAGTTTGCCGAGGATCTAGATCAGCTAGAAAAAATTTAAATACGCCAATCAATCAGACATAGTGTAGGAAAAAGTGTAAGATCGGTCCACGTGCTTCGACGCAGCGGCAAAACCTACCTCTAATTTTTCCATATCATAAACTGAAAAAATTGCCGCTCGAGTTACGGGCGTTTGAACTTTCAAATTTTTTAAAATATTAATGTGCCTACCATTTAAAATCTTTTGAAGAGATCTTTAAGGAAATACTAAATATCTTTAAAAATGCGTAACCCATTAAGATTCGATGGTACTTTATGTAAAATTATTTAAAGTAATTAATTTTTTTTCATATTTTTTAAGTCTGTGTCACTATAATATTTGTCTTTCTTTTTTATATATATGGTGAAGGGTATATAAGATTCGGCATAGCTGAATATAACACTCTCACTTGTTCTATCTAAAAATGTTTAGAAATTAAATTTGAAAATAACCATTAAGTCGAAAAATAAAATTTTTATTCATTTAAAATATTTACGGTTTAAAGTCTGGTTGGGAAAAGAAATTTTTTTTTTTTAATTTAAAAAGAAAGAGAGAGATTTATCTTACTTTAGTGGATGGTCTTCTTTTAAAAAGGCGTCCAAAAAGTTGCGTGTGCCGACGATTTGGCACTTATGGAAGTACGTCTCCGTTTAGCAGGAAAAATTGCTTGGGTTACCTTATGCGTTGGATTTAGGGTTTGGGATTTCTCGGACAGACAGACAAAAATTTTTAAATTAGGAGTTTTGTATTCTATATCGAATACTGTATACAGTACCAAAATTTTTAAAAAATATTTCATGTACAGATGTAGTAGAATTCACCCGAAACAGGGTATTTGAAAATTTTAAAAGTTTCTACCAAAATATTTAAAAAACAATCAGTGTATTTTTTTAAAGCGCTAATGATTTTAAGCTTCCCGTTTCCCGGGAATTTAGCCAATATTTTTCCGGGAAATTGTGGATAGCTTTTCCTGTTTCCCAAGCCCTAGTTAGATTGCTTGTTATTAAGTCGCATGCATGGTAGAGTTCTTATTTCACTTGACAGTCAGCCGATTAAGAAACGCATGAGGCAAGCGGAATGTGTCCTTAAACTTAAAGAATGTGCTTTTTTTAACGAGATAATCGATATGATAAGAGGATATATAGACAGGTTGTAAAAAAAAGATCTGCTGCGGATTTTTGTGACCTTTAACTTAGAGAGTAGCACAGGAAAATGGACTGATGCGAGTGAAAGCCTCATAGTAAGTAAACTTACTCAACCTTAAAATGTGGAGGGAGGCTACTGCTTGTATACAGGTTCAAAAGGTGCATAAAGGTAAGCAAGAGGAACAGTAAGGTGTTTAGATATAATAAATGTACCTTAAGCTGGATAACTTTGTTATTGGCAAGTCTGGCCAGATGAAGATAAAAAAAGATGAGACTTGTAGGCTTTGCTTGCAACAGGCTGAGACAGTAGCGCACAAAGTGCGTTAGTGTTCGGCACTGGGTACACCAGACAGAAACTTTTTAAATATGGATGCCATAGGAGATTTTAGCCCCGAGATGGATATGGCTCGAAAGGGGACATATAAGGAAGTGGTCTGCTTCGATGTCCTCAATACCCTAATAAAAGTTAATAATTGGAGTTCGATCGTGATTGTCAATGCGAACAGAAGTATATCGGGGATTGTCGATTTATTCTGTATTAGCTGTGAAGCAAGCAAACTCGTTACTGAGTTATTGTAAAATGAAACATTGCATAATATTCTTTTTCCTTATTTATAAAAAAAAAAATAAAAAGAGTAGATAAATTAAAAAAAAACTTATGAGCGATCATAATACTCTAAACGCTAAGCGAAACAGCAATGCAGGGGAAAATATAACGCTGATAAAGTAAATGCAAAAAATAACAATGTGAACAGAAACATAGCGGTTTATCCTTGAAATATTAAAAATATTGAGCCTAATGAACTTATTAAATTTATTAGGAATGGTCTTAAAATAACCGGATTTAAAATAAAAGAAATAAAAAAATGAAAAACTTCTTTATTTGTGTACACTATGACTGACTACTTCAGAGTTAAAGCCTATATAGAAGAAAGTAATACTAAGTGCAGAAACAGATAATGACATTCTCGATAAACTGAATAAATTTAAAGATGAATATCTAAAGTTTGTAAAAGTTAATCAGATCACAACATAAAAAGCAGAGAAAAAAGGTTATAAGCTTTCAATTTTTTTGGTACAAATAATAATTGCCGTAAAGGCTCTCAGACACTTCCGTTCAAATTTGTTCCTTGTATATTAACCATATATATAAACCATATTTGACCATTGTACGTTTGAATACGGCGTATTAAACTTTGATATATAATTATTTTTACTTCTGTTTTTAAATATTTGGAGTAAAACAGTTTCTTATATATAAATAGGGCCTATCTAGCTTTGAGTAGTTGGATATTTATGTGTTCGTTGAAGTGTAAGAACTTATCTAGGTTTACTCCTAAATATTTAGGATATAATAAAAAAAATTGGAAATCATTTGGCATTAAATCAAGTCAGAATATAAATATCCCGAAAAAAGAGACTGTTAAATATTTAGGAGTAAGCCTAGATAAGTTTTTATACTTCAACGAACTAATAAATATCCAACCAGTCAAAGCTAGATAGGTCCTATTTATATATAAGAAACTGTTTTACTCCAAATATTCAAAAACACAAGCAAAAATAATTATATATCAAAGTTTATTACACCGCATTCAAACGTATAATGGTCAAATATGGTTAATATATATGGTTAATATATATGGTTAATATACAGGGAACAAATTTGATAGGAAGTGTCTGAGAGCCTTTACCGCAATTTATAGGTCTCTAAGCAGTAACTACACCAAATATATCAAATAAAAAACTATATAATTATGCAAAAATTTGTAGAGTAGATATTCTTATCACTAACTTGATAAGAAATCATATAGAAAAAAGTATGGCATGCTATAAAAATAAATTGATTATGGCGCCATGTTATATAAACGAAGAACACTAAACTCACTAAGAGTGGATTTGTACTACTAGAGGCATTTGTTTACCCCGAGAGTAGTGGATTTTTTTAAAATGAAACCGGCATCCCTATATCTTACCACATATATGTAAGAGCCAAAAATAAAACTGTATATTGACAACTGATTTTGTTGTCATACGAATTTCGTCGGTTGTGAGTATTATTTAAAATTCGGTTGAAATGACTGATTATATATGGTACTCGTAACAATTTTAAAAAACGATTCGATAAAAAGGAACGTCAATAAAAATTGTTAGTGTGAATTAAATAAAATGAAGTATCAATTACTTTCATACAAGGCTTAACTAAGAAATAATTTTAACAAACTAGAACATAATAAATTAAATGGGATGATGACCTTAGCACAACTTCATCCTGTTTCCTTCTGACTTCTTGCTATTTCCAAATTTTATCCATCTTTCTCTCTATCCAAAAATATTATACGTTTTGCCAATATGCTAAATAGAATGCTTATTAATTATTTCTATTTAGAAATGACTTTTTTAATCATGTTAAACCTACTGTTCAAGAATATTGATTAATTTTTACCACCTAAATAGGTAAATGTAATAATGTGTATGTATGTATATGTTTTTTTTATTAATTTATTTTTCGTTAATGTCAAAACAGCTTTTGTTTTCAAAAGCAACGTAATCTATTTTTTATATCTAATTCAGGGAACAAAATCAGTGTTGTCAGTTATGGCGATTTCTTGCCAAACATGGCGATAAAAATTAATTTTTGCGGTAAAAATTTTAAAATACCGAGAGGCGAGATATTTTTTATGATTTTCTTTTTCTATTTCCTTGTATGTATATACCAATACATATTAGCTTTTGAATTGAATATCAAATGGTAAGAGCGCTTAAAGGAAAAGGCATGTTTATTTTTGAATTTTATTCTTTTTAATTTCAAAATATTATCACTCCGTATCGCAATTTAAATATTAAAGAATTGGAGACCCTAATTACGTACTGGGTATTTGTGAAACACAGTGGGGACAACATCGTTTATAAATTGGACTTGTCGCCTATCGTTCTTAATAATTTGATTGTTTCTACTAATAGTCCTTGTGTCGACAGAACTTTTTCTGAAAAAAATTCTATGAAAACTAAATTGAAAATTAAATGCAATTTGATTTTTTTTGATTTTTTACTTATAGTAATATCATGCATGCATGTAAATAACATATATATGTATGTTGCAACGCATTCATTTCTTATTTAAAATATTGAGTAGATTTTATGACAAAAGAAATATACAGCAGTAAGGAAACAAAAGAAAATAATAAAAATGTACAAAATGTGTATGAAAGTTTTGATTCCATAAATAAATACGTAAAAAAATTAGTATTTTATTTTTGACATTTATTAAAATATATTAATATACCACTATAATCTCGAAGTTTAGGCTTTAATTATAAAAATAACTTAAATTCTACACATTGATTAATCTTACTTTTAATTTTTTTTTATCTTTTAAACTTTTTATAAAACCAATGTACAGTTTACAAATGAATACCGTTTTTAAGTGAAAAATTTTTTATTTCGTTATAAGTAAGGCAATTTTATATTTTATGATAAAGAAAGTAAATTAACAATAAAGTTTTTTATAATTTATATTATATATTTTTATATATTGGCGATATTTGACGATATACGACAAACCATTTCGCGTGAAAGCTCGAAAAAAAACTAGTAAGGCTGGAAAAAAATTTAATCAAAGTTATTAAGAATATATTTCAATAAGCTTCATATAACTAGGAATAAAAACTATAATGTAATATGCCCATTGTTTTATGTAACATATTTTATGTACCTTCATACGAAAAGCAGCGTAAAAGGAAAAAAATCAAAAAACAACATACTACAAAAAACTTCGTTCAGTATAGTCAGTATTAGTACAATACATAGGAACGATGGTTGGCCATGGTAAAAATTAACAGATCAGGACATTTATAATCCTTTTTAGTGTTATCGCTTATATTCGCTATATTTTTTATAAGATATTTTATCGCTATAAATTACTATTGCAATTGAAGTGTTTCATTGTCATAGTACTCCATGAAATATATCAGAGTTCCGTTTCTAAAGAAAAAAAGAAAATTAGACACTAGCAGAATGTAATGCACCGTTACAACCGTTATCTGTATTTTTAGGATCTATTTACCTTAAATATCATTTGCTTAAGTCAATTAATATTACTTATTTACACAAAGACCACAAATAACCCAACGCATTTCTTCACCCTTACTATAATAATCGCCATATATAGTTATTCTTCCTTTCTGCCAACCACCGTGTGGGCCACGAATACAATTTTAATTTTATTTTATCATACTATTTTCCTCAAAACATTGTAGATGGTGTTTTACTATCATGTTGATCAAGGAATATTGAACCAGGTGGCAGTTCTACAGCTAACAATTATTTGCTCTACTTATTACTTATGGACATAAATTTCAAAAGAATTTGTTTGGTTTACAAACAACTTATACTTAAAGTATTTTGTGTTCTCGTGGAAAAGTTCTATAAAAGTGAAGTTAATCAAAAAAGTGCTTTTTCTCAAACAAATAATTAAAAACGCTTTATTAAGTGCAATGATATTTAACATCCAATAGCCTTAATAGTATAAATTGCTACGCTTATACGCTTATTTTGCCGCACAAAAGATAAATTAATTTTTTATTTGCGAAAAGCGAATAGGTTTAAAATGCTGCCATTTTTAATTCTGATTAAGTGTTTTTACTTATAAGGCATTATAAATTTTAAAAAGTAAAAGCTTGAGGAGAAAAATTATTTAAAAACAAAAAATTTGGCATAAATAACTTTTGAATATAGAAAATTGAGCGGTAAATGTTTTGCGGTTATAATTGTAAAATGCTTCTGTAGAAATTTTACCAGTTAAATATTAAATTATTATCCCATATCACTTATGTATATATTAAATATATTTAATTATTAAAAATGTTTTTTTTTTCAAATAGGGTGGGTCTTTGTTAACAAAAATAGTTTTGTAAATAAACCAATACATTTTAAAAATGCTCTGGGTTTTGAGAGAGAGTGGAGTGAATTTTGCCAAAAAGGGTTTTCGAAAAAAACAAGTGAAATGCAAATGGATATACCATGTAAAATTTTATAAATTTATTTTGTAAAATTATATCTTAGTATAAGCGTTACTACTGAATATTTTTATTAAATATATTCATTATATAGATTACAAGCATTGCCCACGACTCCTTATTAAAATTCAAATTTAGAAAATTATGTTTTTAAATATTTATTGTGAGTATCTGTAAACAGTGTTAAATATTTTCGACCTATAAAAAAATATGCTGACAACTGTTTTAATATAAGTTGACTTCACATTTGTATCTCTATTTCCTCTACGAAAAAATGTATATCTACCAAAAAAAAAGGATTTTTTATTTCATCCAGATAGACGGACAGACAAAAATTACAGTTTTGTATTCCATTTTGATTACTATCTACATCAACACCAAAATTTTCAGAAATATTTCATGTGCTCGCTGTGGAAGCAGGACGTTCCAATAATACGGTAACATAGAAGATTTCTTCTGGTACAAAACAACTGACTGCACATATAGATTTTTTTCGAATAACGATTTCAAGCAACTATTGAAAATATATTTATTTAATTTTAAATATTGGAAGCAAAAGCTTTAATTCTCACGTTATCTAACTAATTACATAACATTTTTTTCCGTTAATGAAAAATAATAAATTGACTGATTTAACTTTAAAAAAATTTTATTTATTAAGAGTTGTTAGTTCTTCGTGAATATAAGCAAACGATATTAAGCGAAAATATAATCTATAAAAGTAGAAATTTCTTTTAATTAAAGTAAAAAAAGTTGAATAAAGTCCGATTTAAAATTTGAAGCACAATTTTAACCCTTCATTATGTTGTTTCATGAGCTGCAGTCGTATTATGGTTTTCAGGTAAAGAGGCCTTATCTTTTTATTGCAAGCAACTATCTTCTTCCATTTTCAGCTGTTCTAATGTTAGGGACTTTTGTTTGAATCGATTTCGTTTTCTTTAGTGTTTCCATCAAATATTTAGTAATTCAAAACCCAATTTCTCCCGACATTGTGTTTTATCGGGCCTATTTTTTCTGCTTCTTAAGCAATTAAAGGAATAACAGAAGTTGAAATGTTGTATACTATTGTTTTCAATTTAAAATACTTTTCGCTTATATTTTCAATACATTCGGCTATATGTCCACCAGTCGCAGCAATGCTCTACCTTGAATAATGTCTAAGGATCTTAAAGTAGTTTTTGACAACTGCACCGCACCCAAAAACTCTTGACGCTATACTCACTATTGAACTTTAAAATTTTTTCAACTTCTTGCGACTGTTGAAGTACATGCCATTAGTTACAGTGTGGAATAAACTGAGTTTGTTTACATGCGCCATCTTCAGTTTCCACACATACGTCGACTGGATGAGCTGTACGTTTTTTAAAGAAAAAATTAGAAGCCGGTCATAAGTATAGCAAGCTTCGATGGTCACTCCCATTTTTTCTCTAAGATCCTATGTAGGCTCTATACAGTTATCCTTGCTTAGTCATAAGAAAATTCATACTACACAAACCAATATCAGGACACTTATCATCAGAGTGTACTACGTTCGTATAAAAAAATAAAAAAAAGATTTAAAAGATAAATATTGTACAAATCGAACCGGCCTTGACTTTGGATGGCGCTTTAAAAATACGAATATATATAAGAACCCAAATATACTATTCTTTGGATAAAGATCAAAATGAAATAATCTTTGCAAAAAATCACTGACTTTAAAACAGTTTTAAGCTATCTCTGTATAAATTACATTAACTAAGAAGACACCCTTTAATTTCCGTATCCATTTTGTCATACTTTTTGTTATAGTGGGTAGCGGACTAAGTAATACAGTTTTTTTTGTTTTTGTAAATCTAAGCCGTCTATCTACAAGTATGTAAAGGTATGGCCATATACATCAGATAAAATGAGCTGTGAGAGCACCCTTTAGTTTGAAATTTTGAGTGTTAATCAACATTCTGTCAATGGTTCCAAAGATGCACCCATAATGGTCAATTATGTCATCTATGTGGACACCCTTTAATTTTTTAATTTATGTTTGAATAACTTTTTGCTATTGGAAGCTGCAGTGATACGCAATTTTTTTTTTAATTTGAAAAACATATATGTTGAACGGCGACACACTTTACTTTTTAAAATTATGAACAGGAGCGATCTCTAAACATATTCGTTCAAATAAAACAAAAATTTTTTAAATCGGTTTAGAAATAAATGACTAAAAACAAGCAACATTCAGACAATTAATAACCTTCTTCTTTTTTTTTTGTTGGTTAAAAAAATTACATTTTTTATATTTTGCGCACGTGTTTCCAAAAAATGCAATACAGTATTTAAAAGTTTTCGATTTAAAGCTGTATTATTAATTTTAAATTTTCCATTCTGATATTTCAAAAATTTGTTTTTACACGTGCCATAACCATATAAAACAGTTGTTCACGCCAACCTTATGAAAGTCTTAATTTATATTTTTCGTTGCACTCTTTTTTTAAATAATGGGAATACAAATAAGAGCTTATGCATATTCACTAGCAGTAAATATGATTACGGTTATGCCCATGGTTACGACTATGGTGTTATATTGTAGCACGTCTAATTTTAATGACATTCCGGGTAATTTTGAATTTCAATAATTAGTTTTACATATTGGCGTCTGCTGTGTGTTGTATATAAATCCCTTTAATTCCTGCCGCATAATTTATTCAAATTAAGAAAGCCAATTTAGCATAAAATTGTATTTTATTAAACCAGGTAACATTTTAAAATTTCCCTTGGACTAACAGCTAAGTACTTAATTATAGTGTCTAGCCCTTTTTATTATTTGTGACTGTTTTTATTCTGCTGCATTCTACTGATTTCATTTGTAGGCAAAAAGTTTTCACTTGTTGCGGCAGCTCTTACCACCTCTTTGTTTTTTTTCACTTTTTTCTATAAAAAGTGTTCTTTTGTGTGATATTTGATTTATTAGCATAATTAGTAATGTTAAAGTATTAATCTTGAACTAACTCAAGTATGTATACAATTTTAATGATTTAATTAATAAAATAATTGTATCATTTGTGCTGCCTGCAAGTCTAATTTGTGTGATACATATATCTCTTTGAAAAAATTAGTTTCGGTTTGTTGAAACTAATCATGCATCAATTGCTTTTCAACCAAGCTTAATAAAACTTAACATAGATAACACTTCATCTTAAGGATACGATAGCCCAAATCTTCATTTTATTAAAATTAAATATGTGGTAGTTACAAGATTTTTGGGATAGAGGATTTTTGTCCTGTTATTGCTGAGTGACTAGGGCACGTAAATCTGTCTTGCTGCAAGCGCCTTATATCTCTATCTGTCAGAGATACGCCAAGTGGTCTGCGTCTAGCGCTTATTTACCTTTATATTTATTCAGCCAAGGTGTGCCAGTATTGTTTTTAGAAAATAAACGCAGTGGTTACGAGCAAGGTTTCCAAAAACTTCTGTTCTTCTCAAACTTCTTTCTTTATTTATACAAAAAAATCTGAAATTTAAAATTAATACTTAAAAGTAAATATTACTAACTAAGCATTTGTTTTATTTGTCAATAATTGCATTTAACTGCTGTGTAATTTAACACCTATGTTGACAAAAATACAATGATCGATATGAAAAGAGCGTTTCTGTGTATTATCGCAATGAAAGCATAAATTAAGTTTTAAAGAACGTTTAAAGGTATGATGTTTACAACATTTTAATTAACAGTATATTTTAATACGTAATATATATATTCCACTGTAACCTGTCCTGAAATATTACTTTTAAAGAGGAAAGGACACTTCACAGAGTGCACCAAATGCAGAGAAATAAATCTCTTAATAATGAATAATAAAGTGGTAGCTAATATAATCCACGCTAGAATTTCATTGCTACTTGTAAAAAGTTTTCGTAAAATGAACACAGGTCTCACACCGTATAAATAAACCACGGATTATGGTGGATCAATCTGTAGAATGGCGATCTTCACCGTATTTCATGTTTATCGATTTCGCCAATGCATTCGATTCTGTTCAGCGGGCAACTTGGAACGCATTGCAACACAATAGAATTCTATACGAGAACGAAGCAACCGAGTCTTGCATAAACTAATGTTAAGCAAGCTGGTTTAAATTTTCTTGCAATCAACCCGCATTAAAAGACCATAGGGCACTAAGGGCCGATTAAAAGATTTTAACTATGCTCATATATCTGTTGGCACACAATTTTACCTAAATACAGCTAAATAGAAAGAAATGCATCAGATAGCACAAGATTTTGGCCCTTATAATAACATCAATAAAATTAAGTATTTACTTATGAATACCACCACTCTCGAATCTTGTCCTTAAACCTTAAACATTATGGAATGAAGTTTACGTCTCATCCGTACCAATGCTTAAATTTAATTGGTTTTACAAATGCGCAAGCAACTAGTAAATTTACTCGATCTCTTAGCAGTGTTTAAAAATTTTAAATTCTTAAGAAATGGCTCTTGCTGCAAGTTTAGATGGTGATACTGCAAGTGGGGACGAATTTTCATCTATTGATGTTAATCACAAGTCAATAGCTCTTAAATAAAAAGAAAAAGAACAGAGTCTCTGTGGCTCATAAAATAGTGAGTGTGAACTACTAATCTTCTTCCTTTACATCGTAGTTCCCAATTAACAAGTTGAAGCTTAGTATGAAAGAGTTTTCCGCTGCGAAAAAAAGAAATTAACTTATAACAAAAATGATATAATTTTTTAAGTTCAGTTTTGAAAATAAAACTGTGATTACAATAAGTTTTCTGTCACAATCATTGCACAAAATATAATTTTTATAATCGATTGACTTGGTTATATTAAGGTCGCATGAATATTAAACAAGAAAAAGGTGTCGATAAATAAACATTTTTATATAAAATTTATCTTCCTAACAATGTAGAAAATTGTAAAAACAAAACTAGAACATAAGTAATTATTACGAGGACAATTAAACGAGAATTAAAAAAAATTGCAACCCTAAGAAAGTGATATTCCAAAAGGATAACTCGTGTTTGTGTTGTCTGTAGGCGACTTTTTTTGTTTGCTAAATAAAAGAATAATTTGTATCCCTGCGTCGAATCGTATAATGAATGATGCACCTGTTCTTATGTAGACTTGCTGACTGGCTTTGACTAAAATTAAACAAATTTCATTTACTACATAAAAACATATTTAAGAATTTAACCTATAATACAATTTAAAGTCTCTAGAAGCAACACTGAGAGTATTTGAAAATTAAGGTGTATTTAAATTTTTCTTTTATTTGGCTATTAAAAGCTTAAAGAAAACAATGAAAAATAAAACGATGCTGCTGCTTCTTTTTATTTCTACGGATGCTTAAAAGAAATAAATAAGCAAAAATAATTAGAGAAGTAGAAATCTTGAAATCTGAGACACAAGTTTACAAGAACACTAAAGAAACTGAACAACACCACGCCTGCCTTTAATTTTTCCACATTATTTTGAGCAATGAAGGACTTCAATAAGAAAAATATATACATATATATGGGGCGATAGAGAATTAAAAAATAAGAAAAAACATCAAGTGTAGAAATTGGCGCTCGCTCAATTTCTTCGAGTAATGGGCCTCTGAACTTTTCCTAGAAAAGTATGATTGTGAACCATATTTTTTAAGATATCAATGTGGGTATCATTTAAAAGCTTTTGAAGAGATCTTTCGGAACATACTAATATTTTAACAAAATGCTTACGCCATTTAGAGCCTATGGCATTTTAATGAAAAATTATATATTGTACTTAATTTTTTTTCTTATTTTTTAATTCGTTGCACCCCAATATTTTTTTTTTTTTTTTTTTTTTTTTTTTTTTTGTTGGAGTTACTTCAATAAGTTAGATTTATAGACATGGGAAAGGGTATATAAGATTCGGCATGATCGAATATAGCACTTTTACATGTTCTTACTTAAGTTTTTAAGTTAAAAATACCACTATGACAAAAAGTTTGCTGATTTCACTAATTGTGCACAATTAAAGTAATTTATCATAAAAAAGATTCCAGTTAACAAGTTTTCATAAAACACGATGCAATCCTTTAGTTTGATGACTTGTTAAAGCTAAATTTAGAAACAGATCATATTCTCAATGGACCTTTTTCGATCCTCTTCGTTCTCTCCTCTTCTCTTGATAGCCACCGTATCTTTACTCAGATAGCAGATTATGAGCACAACCTCCTCTTTGTCTGCGTTAGCATGTAATTATGCACGACTGAATCTCTATTTTTATGTATTTTATACGTTCTTGGGGCAGCTTATCCCGTTCATGATTATTTATCAAGGGTTTTGCTAATTCGTTCAACGAGCTCTTGTACTCAGATTTAAGAAACAAACAATAGCAGTGATGCCTAAAAGACTCTCACATATGCGTTTTCTTTTTCAGGGTTCTTGTCCTTCTGTAGCAGGAACTAGTCTTAGGCTTTTGGGTTAACGCACTTAAACCTCATAACATTTCTTTTTACTACCGGAGTCGTCTCCTCGATTAATAGACAAACAATCCAATTTTTTATTTTTCTAATAGACTTTTTTCCCTTTGCATCTCTTCTTCTGCCTTTGCTGCTTACTTTTAGTCATGACTCCGACTCAATTTTTAAGGGACGGATTGAAATTAACATCAGAATCAGAAATATCTACGTAGATAGACCCATCGAGTTTTATCTTTACTTTATTGTTTGGACAAAAATCTTTAGTTTACCTAAAATATTTGTGTGAAGTTTTCCCAAGAGATAAGTAAGCGGTAGCATCGAGACGTGCTTTTAGCCTCAATCATTATCCATATTGTAATAATTTAATCAGGTTAAAATTAGCACGATATTTTATAAAAATTAATAGATTTAAGCCTACTATTTCCCAACATTCGTTTGTATTCCTGCAGGTGGTTGTTTATGTTGAAAAATTGGTGAGCTTTACCTTGGTACTAATACGTCACATTAAAAAAAAAGAAAAAGTATAGATAGGAAAATATTTCTTACGCCGCTTTCTATTTAAACTACCCAATGGGGAATATGCAGTTGGTGCACGTGGTTATTCATACATAGTGAAGGGTATATAAGATTCGGCATACCCAGATGTGGCACTCTTGGTTGTTTTATTTCATTTAATTTATTAATTTTATAGATCAACGAAATAAGAGTATGTCTTATATTACAGTAGTTTGGAAATGGGAAACGGTTAAAAAAATACGACAGACAATTAAGCAGCAAGGGACTTAAGTCTTGATAACAAAAAGAAACGACAATTATAATGACAGGAATAGATCTTGATAATAATGTATGTATGTATAAGAATAGTATAGGAGTAAGGTTCGTACAAGCTCCATAGACGAATCAAATTAATAAAAAAGTGTTGCACAGATATCGCTTTCTTGTACTTCACGTTACTTATTTTGTTGCCTCTGTTCGATATAAAATACCTTAATCTGTGGTATAGTATTCAGTTGATATTGTGCAACCAGATAAGAGAACGGCATTTTAAAAAATTACAAATATTAGCATTATAAATTGGTACTGCAAACTGCGAAATGCTCCAATTCGCTTAAATGCACAAGACATATGCATTAGAACGGCGCCTACTGACAGAGTTACATGAAGGTTAAAAATATACCCAGAAAAATTTTCAATCGTCGAATCTTCGCCCGGCAAGTTGTCTTCAATTGCGGCGATTTATCGCGTGGGAGTCAAAAATTATCTTCAGGCGATTCGCTAAAACGCTTTCTTGTATGCCTGTTGCGATTCGACGGCGTTTCGCAAATAGAGATCCGCCGGCGATTCACAATTAACGACTCGCAGGCGAATCACAAGTAGCGAATCGCCAGTGATTCGCAAATACAGATTTAAAATGTTTGCTAGGTTTGTAATGGTATATATATATATATATATATACTTTTTCTTCTATTTTGATATTAATTTTTGTGTTTGTTTAAATATTTTAAAATAATTTATTTTTTATTTGATTTAACCTAGTCCTAGACAAAATGTTGCTGTAAACCACGATTTATTTGAGATTCCTCAGGGCGTTTGCTTTGTTTTTGTGCCCTTCCAAAAAAATTGCAACGCCAATACGTTTGATTGTATTTCTATATATATATATATATATATATATATATATATATATATATATATATATATATATATAAATTGTTTTCAAATTTAAGTGTTAAAAAAAAATGATTTACTTGTGTTCGCTCGCGTATTCATCGCCTAGTTGTAACGCTTAGGCGATGGTTAGCGATTCGTATTCCCTAAAAAGAATTGCTTAATCATCGCCAAATAAACCATCGCCAAAAATCTTAAAAATGTTTACAGGGTACATTAGTGTATGCCAGTAGCATACGGACATGAGTTGGTGTATATACATACTTCAACATGTAAAGATTCCTTAATATCTTCAAATCTGACTATTCAAGTTGTCTGTAAATACAAGACGAAATTTTTTTTTTGTTTTTTTTGTTTCTACTTAGTGATTTGTAGATGACCTGATGATATGCATAGAATTGCATATCATCAGCATGCATTAATAAAATACAACAGATATTATTATTGTGGCAAACGCTCTGACCTTTATCACTAGTATCAAATATTATTAGCTTAAGTGCAGTGAACAAAAAATCGCACACTTTTTTGATATAAGACAAAGGATTGAAACGCAATATCTTTGAAGTAATCAAGTCACATAAGAAATGCTATCATTTGGCATGTTATATTCTCAATGACATTGATCAAAGAAAGAATTTGTACACAGACAATGATTTATCTCCCAGTAAAGTAATTTCTCAAAGACTTTTGCCAGATATAGCAGTATATCAATGGATCGATAGGTTCTATTAAGTTTTAGAACAAGTATCACTTTGGCATGATTTATCTCTAGTGTGTGAAAGAGTAAGTTTGATGAAACCCGGATGCAGTCAATCAAAACTTACTGCATGTAATTTGATGTAAATAGTTACTTTTCGTTTTTCTAGTCGGTTTAAACTAGAATTGTAGGTTTTTATATATGAGGCTTGGATGCATTTTCATACATAAATATAATTTGTTTACGTCAACGTAATGTGTATCGTCATTAATACAATTAACTATACCTATATTACGAATTTATATTTATCTACTTCGAGGGTCAATAGATATTTCGAAGGTTTTAATTAGAACAAATAACTACATATTCTTATTTTCATCTTAGCAGTAATATTTGCAGATCTTAAATTTCCATATAGTTTTGGTATTCTTAAACGCTTTTACTTTTCATATGCACGATTTTTTTCTTTAACTAGAATTTTTACCTCAAAACTAAACCACACAATTATTTTGCATAAGGAAATTTAATTTATTAGCGTAATTCGACATCAAGTGATATTTTTGAAATCTCTATGTATCAGAATCTGCTGTTCTGTGTTATTTACAACAAATGATGCTTAGAGAACATAGGTGCTGACAACTGATCCAATAATGGAGGTAGGAGTTGTGGGTAATGAAGACTTGGCATATATTTGTTGGCATACTTAACTCTTATTAAGCTTAGATCTGCAAGTAGAATTCTGTCTTTATTTGCGTCCATATTAATGCTTTTGTACTGCCTATGTATTGTCCCAACCAACAGATATTTACTGTGATTACTTACTTCAACAAATATGTACTCATTGTTGTCCCAAACAGGACTTTTATTTTTCCTTATAGATAATATTTGATTTTATATATGTGGCAATACTATCACCATTAGTTAATTACTCAGAATAAATAAAGTCAGTAGCCATTTAAATGTACATATAACTCTCAACATATATTTCAGCTTTTGAATTCAAGTTTAAGCTCATCTATTTTTTTGTTTGAACTTCGTGCTTTAAAGTGACAGATTTCAAGACAAAAATATTTTTTGACAGTAGTCTAACCGTAACACATAGATTTTCATAAGAGCCGATCCTCATATTATCAGAATTTTAAATCGTGGTAAAAGACATATATATGTTTAAACAATGCAAAAAAATTATTATTTTAAAATCATATTACTTATGTAGCAAGATGAACCAAGTGGAAACATTTAGAGCTTACCAGATTGCTGGTTGTGCGGGTATGCTGGCGTTAAGAACCTGTTAGGGCTTGCAATCTAGGAGTACTTCTTGCCAACAAGTCTAGTTATTTCAGTAGCTAGATAAAAATTATACCAGCTGACGAAACCAAAAATAAAATAAGTTAATGAGGACCGATGAAAGTCTGCCAATTCCCTACCTGGGCACACAAAAAATATTCCTCTGGCTGATGTCACAAATAAATTATTTTTAATATATATTTAAAATTTTAGACCTTTTTATTATTAAAAATTATTAGTAAATTTTCGGCTTAAGGTCTGACAGACAATTAATATATATTTAAGGCATTTAAGAAAAATCGATTTAGTCCATAAAACGTAAAATAATACTTTTTCGATTTTCAACTCAGCTTTTGAATTCCGCGTTAAAAGAACTTATGTTTTTATTTTTAATATAATATATTATATGTATGTTAAGTTGACATCTCATTTTAAATAGACAAATGGTTTTAAGTGTTCTCATGCTTTAAGGCAACTTCACATATAATTGAGAAAAATTTTTGCTCTCTTATTTTATCTTACTTTGCCCCAAAAGAACGGAAACGAACTTAATATTTATAAGTTTATATTAACTGTCAAAATTTTTAAAATTCTCTATCACACCCCAAAAGTTTCTTATGTTTTGCAATTACCTGAATTTATCATTAATCATTATTTCATTAGGATATTGTGAAAATATAATTGATGCTTGAATTAAAATTATTTATTCTTTATGTTTTACAAGAATGCCACGGTATCATTAGATTTTTCTTTAAAGAACTGGAATAACGCTATCGCTATATTTGAAAAATTTAAACCGTTCTTGCACGAACCTAAAAAATAAGAGAATGTTTTTTAATCTTAATATCCTGAAAAGGGGCCCTTTGAATTCCTTGTTGTTTTCTTTTATTTTCCATACCATGTGTAAAAAAATAATAGATTTAACTCCAGAGATGAAGATTTGTGACAGAAATTTGCAAGTTGTTTGTGAAATAACAAAACTGTAAGTGATTTTACGTCATTTTGACGTTTTTATTCTATAAAATTTACACTTTGACGATTGATGATTTTTATTTTTTAGACGTATACAACTTGACTATTTTTTGGCATCACTCACATTTACTATATATAGACAAAGACTACGAAACTTATGTTAGTATTTAGAAATTGTGATATAAATAATTACACTATGTAGAGGAAGAAAGAATTAGATATGTATATAAAACATTTTAGAAACAAAAGCAAATTGTCTAATTTACTACTATTCATATTATTTTTCAAGATGAGATGATTATGCTCAAATCTGCGATTTATCTAATATTTTATTAAGCGTCCTTAAACAGTAAACATAAGAGCTACAAACGCTTTAAAAAACTTAAACAATAAAAAGAATTTTATAAAGAAATTAAAATACGTTTAATACAATATTTACCCGTAGGCTAACTAATTGGTAAATATTTTCATCTTTATTTATGCACATATGTATGTATTTATACATATTTAAATGTTTGTATGTGCCTTCATAGAACAAACTTGCAATTAAAGTAATGTGCAACTGGAATAGTTAACCGGCTTTTTAAAATTTATGAACTTTTGGTAATGACATAATGGTTTTACCAAATTTTTTAGCTATCATGAATTTTTAGCCAAGTGAATTTAAAAAAGTATAAAATTCGAAATTCCTTGGAGAGGAAAACAATCGAAGTCATAATAAGTAAAACTATTTGAATAATAATTGCTCAGAATATTTTAATGTAAATAATAACAAAAGTATTACTAAAAGATATCAAGCGGATAAATTATAAATATACATAATATCAAATAAAATAATATTTTCACGAGTAAAAGGTACACTATACAATTACAATATAATAAATGTGATATCTTACCTTTTATATTGAAAAGGATTTTATATTTCCTAATAAGTATTTGAAAGGAACAAAAATTGTTTTTCATAATTTAGTTCTTACGCCTTTTTAGACAATCATTTGACTAATCTGACTGTACCTTTACACTAATATATGGTCCATACATACCATACGTTAGTTTTGTAAAAAATCTGCATGATTTTATTGACAAATGTATAATTTATTAAATTTTTAATGTATTTTATACGTTTTATTGTTTAGTAAAGGTGTTTGATTTGTTTTTTCTGTAATTAAAGACGTCTTTTGTATAAAAAGATCATATACATTCATAACTTGTAGAATTTAATGTATGACGAGTTTTTGAACATTTTTTTTACCATGACTTTTTTGACGATTTTGTTTTCGTAATTTTGACGATTTAAAAAAAAAAAGCCAAATCCCCCTGCTTTTAATCTCTTTGGAATCGTAAATGGCGCCGCACCGGTCGAAGCACCAAGTTTTATTAAAATCAAAAACTTCAAAATTTTTTTGATTGTTTTAGGTTACAAAAATAAATAAATAATAAAACTAGCTTGAAGCAAAATAAATAAAATTTTGGGTTCAAACACTAAAATATTATACATCTAGCAGTAGTGATCAGTTAACATTTTTAAATAATATTTTCTATTTTCATAAAATAAATACTTTTTTATCAGTTAATCAACCTAAAAGATACATAGTTATTACGAGTATATCTACATAATGTATAACACATATATTTAAATTATGTACAAATAAAAAGAAAGCCTACATACACAATTAGAAATGTTGTCACTGAGTCAATATAAATAAACTAGCCACACTCAGTCCTAAAAATTTAAATTATACGTGTTGGTATTTATGGATGAGTAAATACGAATTAATGTTGATGAGCAAACACATGCATACAAATTTAATATCATGTTTGATTTGTTTAAATATTTACACTATGTGATATATAATAGTATTAATATACTCGTAAGCTATAAAGACTTTATACAAGCCTTTCTTATATGAGTTCAAATTAAACATTTACTCTTTTTTTGTATATTTAAGTAAGAGAATCTTACCAGGTCTTGAAAATCCCTTCTAAGAGTGGCAAGAAATCATTTTTCAAATCGAATCGAATTGAACTAAGCTTTTTAAATAGGAAGTATGCCTTTTTAAGAAGCCAATAGACAATTTTACGAATTAAACATGGGTTTGAAAACCTAAAAACCTTAACAAAATTATTAACTCTTTTGAAAAACAAATTGCGCATTCTTACATGGCCGTGGTTTCCTAATTTAAAACCCTGCTTATAAAAAGTATAAAAAACACATAGTTTTTAGTGCTCCAGAGTTATTCTAGTTTAAAAGTTTATTTAAAATAGAAAAATTTAAAAACTTCTGATTCGAAAGCTTCTTCTTTCCTATTTTCGAATAACTGTTTTCTCTCGTTGCATCTCATCAAATTCCCTGTTTTCATCGATGTCATTGTAGAGTCCTGTAGACAGTGTTAAAAATATTAAATTTACAAAAGTAAAATGTGTAGACAACTGTCTTGGTACCATTATACAGTAAAATTGGGTGTTTTTACGTTTGTATCCATATTTTTTCTAAGATATTAATTATCTTTATGAAAAAAGGCAGGTATTCTTTATTAAAACGAGATTCTAAGGGACCTTCTCGCAAAATTTTATTGAAATCAGTTTTTATGTTATGGGAACACAGAGAGACAGAAAAAATTTTTAAAAATATGTTTTTTCTATTTTATATCGATTAATATTTACACCAACAACAAATTTTTCACAAAAAAATTTCATGTAGAGAAATCATCCTGTTCTATATGCATAATTTTTTTTATCTGATTTAAGATAAATGAATTTAAAATGTGCTATTAATGTTTGGAAAAGGAAGATTTCATCCAAAAAACAATGCAGAAAGCATTAATTAATTTAGTTTAATATCAAAATTTTTAGGAATCTTTGACGAGACTAGTGTTAACCTGCGAAAATATATACCACTTCGGTTGCTATTATTGTTATTAAGTAATTGTTATTAATTGCGATACTCTATATCAAATCATTGTATTTTTGTTTTTAATTTACAGTCATACGAAACTATTATTTATCCTTTTTCCGAACTTATTTTTTTTTTTTGTTTTTTGTGTTCAGGATAACCATCAAACATCATCCAACCTACATAATTATGTAGGTTTAATGTTTCTATGTAATTCTGTATTAAAAGTAAAAGCGAGAGAAATAAAAAAATTTCAATAGTAAATGTTGATATTATAAAAAGGCAACATTTATTAATTATAACTGTTTTTCAAAATTAAATTTTTCCAGAGGAATTTACTCTATAACGATGTGTTGACTTCTGCAGCAAAAGTTTATGTACATACTAGAAGAATGTAACAAAGCTGCTAGTATGTTCGAAGTGCCCTTTTCAATGAATTCATTAATATTTGTTTTCTCGTTAAATGTCTAAAAATTGGTAAATAAGACAGACAAATACGCACGGTTTCAAATTATTTATTTTAGGGAACGACTAGCTTATGTATTTTAGTTTTACAAGATTTCATAGTTTGCAATTTTTTTATTATTAATATCTCTTTTTTCATTTCGAAATCAAAATTAAATATATACGTGCCTTCTAACTAAAATTAGCTTTTTCTATAATTTGCGTCTTATCTGTATTTTTGATTGAATTTAATATTTGCGGTTCTATCTCATAAGTTTCATAGTGAGATAAGACAAAATGTTTCATAACAAATGAAAAAGTGTTTATGAAAAGTGTTTACACATCTAGATATTAGTCTAAAGAAAACGCTTAGTTAAACATAAACTAGATACAAAGCACTTATTTACTTATAATACTCGTAGTTAGATTGTTTTGTGGTTTATATTATTTCAATGAAATAACAAGAGAACGTGAAATGTTATGTATATAAAGTTGTTACGTAAATCATTTGCTGTTTAAAAGAGTTAAGAAATTTTTACAGTTGGAAAAATCACTCTGGTTATATGTTAGAGATGTATATAAACATTAGTAGTCTAATTAAGTATATATGCCTGATTGACAACCTTTAAATTTGTTATCTTAGCACGTTATTGAGGAACACAGAAAAAGTTTAACGCAAAGCAATAGTTTATATCGTTTGTTATCATTATTATTATAATTATGATTATTATTATTGTTATTATTATAATATTATTATTATTATTATTATTATTATTATTATTATTATTATTATTATTATTATTATTATTATTATAATTATTATTATTATGATTATTATTATGATTATTATTATTATTATTATTATTATTGTTATTTATGGATTAACCGGCTGACAAAAGGGAAGCGCAAGAACGAATCAACACAAATTAACCAAATGCGCCCAAAAACAGGACCAGCAAAACCAATATTCACCCTTTGCCATTGTTTTATTTTACAAAAATTAATGACTTTTTGTATTACTGCATCATGCGCGGTGTATGCACTAATATTTTTCCATTAATAGGTGTATTAACTTCTTCAACGTTGAAACAAGATTCTTCTTATTAAATTCAGCACTTTGACCAGGGGGAAGGCGTGTAAATGCATCTGCTTGCCGTGTTGTTTCGTGTTTTTATACCTGAATTCAGTGTAGTGGACCAACGCAAAATACGATTTGCTGCCATTGCAGGAAATGTTTATTAGGGCTGAATATGCTAACTAACGACTTATGATCTGTTTATAATGTAAACCGGCGACCAAATATGTACTAATCAAACTTCTTCACAAGGAATATAATTGCCAAAGCCTCTTCCTCAATTTGACTGTAATTTGTTTGGTGTTTGTCGAGCGTTTTTAAAGCAAACGCAATAGGCCTCTCACTACCATCTGGATGTAAATTAGAAAGTACTGCGCCTACACCGCAAGAAGACGCATCAGCTGCTAGCACCAGTGACAAATCATCTTTGTAGTGTGCTAGCTGTGTAGCGTTAAATATGTGTAGCTTTAAGGCTTCAAAGGACTTTTGCTGCTGGGTTCCCCGAACAAAACGAACATTTTTGTGACATAGATGATTAATCGGCGCTGAAAGAGTCGAAAAATTTGGTATAAAATTATGGCAATAATTTACTTTGCCCATAAATGCTTCTGCTTGTTTTAAATTTGCTGGTGGCTTAATCTTTCTTACAGCTTCTACACCAGACTCAGCAGACAGAATTCCCTTGCTTCTGATTAAACGGCCTAAATATTCAACTTTCTCCTTTCGAAAAAAAAAAACACTTTTGTAGCTTGCATTTAATGCCATTTTCTTGTAACACTCTTTAACCGCTTAAGATGCTCATCTATTGTGGGTGCTGTAACGATAATATCATCTATGTAATTACCACATCCTTCTATGCCTTGAATCAGCTGCTTAATATATATTTTTGGAAAATAGCAGGTGCACTGGCAATTTCGTATTAAAGGCGTTGGTATTGAAATAACCCTAAGGGCGTGTTCACTACCATCAGGTTTTTTAAGTCTGCATCTAACTCCATTTGTAAGTATGCATCTCGCAAATCAATTTTGGAAAACATTTTGCCGATACGCAATCAATAAAAAAGGCACTCGCGTGTTGGCAGATGGAACTGTTCAATATCAGTTTAAGAATTGATAGCTACTTTAAAATCCCCGCATATTCTCAAAGAACCATTAGGTTTTGACACTAATTGGTTGGCGACGCTCAGCCGCTAAATTATGTTGGCTTCCATATACTAGCATGGACCAAACGATCAACTTCTGCTTTAAGTTTTGACATTTGCGCAAAGGGTATAGAGCAGCTTTTGAAAAACTTTGGCCTGGAGCTTTTCTTAAGATAGAGTTTCGCTTCAAAATTTTTGACTGTTCCAAGCGCAGGTTGAAAAATTACTTTATATTTGTTGCGCAACTTCGCTGTTTAATAAACATTTCTGCTGAATTTCAAATTTAAATAATTTAAACAAATCTGCACCAAGTAAATTGTTTGTAGTTTGCATATTAGCAAGAACTAGATTTACTCGTTGTTAAATATTGCTATATCTTGCTTTTACATAAATTTCTCCCAGGGTATTGCATTAATACCAAAAGCAAATATTTTTTTTACATTCATTTAACGATCTTGAAATAAACATATCGTTTTTTATTCTTCAATATTTCGCCACATCGTTGAGTGGCAACTCCTTGAAATAAATTTATTCATAAATAACAGCAAACAAAAACATATATAAATTCTCCTCAGGAATAACTAACAACGTCTCGATAAATTTATCTCAAAAAGTGCCGATCAATAATAAACAATAAACAGCTAATAGCATAACGATAACTCCTAACGAAATTATCTCAGATGTAATGAGTGATACAGAATTATCGGAAATTAATAGTAAGTGTTCTCATTACTGTAACAAAACAAACAAAATTATTAAAATATTAACAATTAAAACTTGAAAAAGGATCAAGCGCTCATTGAAGCTTGCTAATAACAACAACACACGCACCAAAAATACCTAAACACTCTTCATATATTTTAAAAAGCATTAGCTAAATTATATAAAAACTACAAACTTCAATTTAACAATTTTGTAAATTTAAGTACTTTTTAATGACTTTAAACATTATCCAGTGGAATATGAATGGGTTTACTAATAATTACAATGTACTTCTGCTTCTCATAAAACAATGTCCTCCACAAATTATATCCCTTCAAAAAACGCTTATATACGATACTTTAACTATTCCTACACCAATTAATACAAAACGATTGCTCTAAACACATCGAACACCCGATATGGTGGTGTTGCTTTACTTATTTATAACTCGCTGCAATATGAGAAATTGATGTGAGAAGTGATTTAGATACTTTATGTGCTGAAATACATTCTAAAATGAAATTCCAAATTTTTTTTTTTATTTTTTTAATGATTAAATACAATACACTTGTGTTTCATTCAAAATATCTATCAATTATCATTTTTATTCTTCTTAAAAAACAAGCAAAGCTTACAATCTATATAAGATTAACAATCAAGAATAGCGATGCCGTACAGCTGACAAATCTACGTGTGAAAGTTACAATAGTTCTTCCTTGCTTATAGGACAGGATCTACCACGTAATCTTCGAGATAGGCCGGTTCACGACGTCTGCGAGTAGTCCTACGTACGGTTGTTAGTGCTGGAACAACGTCTGCTGGTTGTATCGCTACATGTTGATCTGTAGACTCCCCTAAGTTATACGGAATCACTACTAAACCTTGAAGGTCTAATGTCGGAGCAATTCCCTGTTGATCCGCATCTTTATGCTTTGGCTCAGTAATTTCTCCTTTTTGAATACTCCTTGCCCTCAGCTGATTTATATGGCGCTTAAACAAATACCTATCATCCAACCTGATTAGGTAGTGCAAATGTCCATACTTTTTCATAATAGTTCCGAGTTTCCATATGTGTTTGTTGTTCGAATAATATCGGGCATATACTCGATCACCCCCGCTTAATTGCCGTGACTTACATTGACCTGTTGAATTATAACCCGGGGCTTTGGGTGGTTTTAGTGCATTTAATCCAATTTTAAACTGTCTATTAAGGTACTGTTCTGATGGAGTCTAGCCATTTTTAAGTGGTGTTGCGCGATACCGGAATAATATTTCCCTTACCTTCTCACGAATGGTACGAGGGTCGTCTGTCATGGCCTTTAATCTATGTTTTAACGTCTGCACATTACGCTCGGCAAGGCCGTTTGTAGCCGGATGTCCAGGTGCTATAAATTTTTGAAAAATGCCAGCATTTGTGCAAAAAGATCTAAATTCCTCACTGGAAAAATTGCTGCATTATCCGAAATGATTGCATCTGTCTCGAAAACAGATCTAGCAGTAATTATATCGTAGAGTTTGACGTTGGAGCTGCCCGCATTACACCGATCTCGGCCCACTTTGATTTCGCGTCAATGACAATAAGGTAATAGTGATTCTGAAAAACACCAGCATAATCTATGTGTATACGCTGCCAATTACCTTCCGGTTCCTCCCAAGAATGTAAGCTCGCCTTAGGGGGACTTGATTTTATGCTAGCACGTTGCACACAATTACGCACCAAGCGTTCGATATCTGCATCAATACGTTTCCAATACACGTATCTTCGAGCTAACTGTTTCATCTCTGTGACCCCTAAATGTGTTTGATGAAGTTCGCTTAATACTGCCTGTTGTAGAGTGTGCGGTATTACAACACGCTGACCCCTAAATATAATACCATTATTGATGGTGAACATTGTGTCTTCCACGGGATTGGTTTGAAGATTTCAAAAAGCGTTGAAAGTTCTTTATGGTTTTTCATTGCAGCTTGAAGAGATTTGAAATTTAATGTCGAACTGGCGATTTGTTGAATTGTGGCTTCACATGGTTGATTCACTTCCTCGTTGATGTATTTGTCTGTTGAATGTTGAAAATTGATTGGAGCTTCGGAGAAACAGTCCGCACTTGCATTGTCAATCTCCTTCTTATAGACAACTTTGTAGTTGAATCCCGGTAGGAAAGCTGCATATCGTTGCAAAAGCGAAAATGTCATTCGGGGTAATTTTGAATTTTGGTGAAAAATTCATGCCAAATAAATATTGATAAAAATGATCAACTGCAAATACGATTGACAGGGCTTCCCGATCGATTTGTGCATAACTTTTTTCAGATTCTGTGACAGACCTTGAGGCGAATGATATAGGGCGTTCTTCTCATTCTATGACATGAGACAGTACTCCGGCTATTCCTGTGGGACTGGCGTCACATGCTAACAATAGTGGATACTTAGGATTGAAGGGGACTAGAACACGATCGCTGGCTATTTCGGTCTTTATTTCTTCGAAAGCTTTATCACACTGGGATGTCCACTTGAATTTTGATGTCTTCTTTATAAGGTTTCTTAGAGGGGTTGTAATTGTCGAACAATTTGGAATAAAACGCGAATAATACGTCACCATTCCTAAGAATCGTCTTACGTCATCAACTGATTTTGGCTAAGGCATCTAGGTTATAGCTGAAATTTTACCTTTTGATTTTAAAATTTTTTATGTGTAATAGTATGGCCCAAAAACTCGATTCTTGCAAGAATTGGCATTTGCCCTTATTCAAATGCGAATCATGTTGTTGTAGTTTTTTCAAACAGTGAAACAAATTTTGCTTACATTCGATCATTGTTGATCCATGTACGATAATATCGTCAAAGTATGCCTCAGTCTTAGGAATGTCTTGTAAAATTTGCCTCATTATGCGGTTGAATTCAGATGGCGCTGTCTTAATAACAAAAGACAGTCTGTTCATACTATACGTACCACGATGTGTTGAAATTGTTTGGATGTGGCTTGAATGTTTATCAACTGTTACATGTAAGTATGCTTTGTATAAGTCTAGTCTACAGAAAAATTTTGAATTACGTAAAGAGTTTGAAATATCTTCTATTTTCCGTATCGGGCTGTGCGCGTCCATCAGACGTTCGTTCACTCCCACCTTATAATCTACACAAAGACGTATGTCACCATCCAAATTTGGAATTACTACTATCAAGGGGGACCCCCAATCACTAGTTTCAGTTTTCGCTATTACACCTGTATTTTCCAATTGATCCAGTTCACAGTTGACTTTTTCGATTAGTGAATAAGGCATTTCACGTTCCCTATTAAATATAGCGTAACACCCTCACGTAGTTTTAATGATACCGTATTTTGCATCACGCACCCAATTCTGGGCTGAAAAATCTCATCAAATTCATTAATTAAAAAATTAATTTCGCTATCGTAACGGTTGTCGACTTGGCGTATGGCATTAATTTCATTCAAATTAATCTTAAACTTCCGTATCCAATTACGACCAAGTAGAGGTGCATACCCTTCTGGTACAATAAAAATTTCATCCGTTTTCGTTTTATTACCATATTCCCCCTTGACTTGAATTTTACCATCTGGTACAAAAACGTCTTTCATATACGACCGAAATGAAATGTTTGTTGGTAACAGTGGAACATTGAGTTTGAGTTCCGAGAATGTATCTCTCGGTAAAAACGTGTAGCCTGATCCCTTGTCAAGTTCAAAATTTACCGGTTTTCCCTGAATTTTAACATCTATACAAAATTTTTCTAAATTACCTGTATTATTCTGGTATATATCCACAACGTTAAACACTCCGTATTGATGTGTGTTTTCAATTCGACTTACATCCTGCTGTATTTATTTTGCAAGATTTGGTTTTGACTCTTTCATTCGGGCCTTTATACACACCTTTGCAACATGACCGGGTTTTTGCATACATAACATTTGAGTTTACTTTTATAGCTTGTGCAGTCTCTTGCATAATGGTTACTTTTCCCACACCTTAAACATAACCCTTCTAAGCCCAATCGATTCCGTGTTTGTCCCTTGATTTATCGTTAACTGATCCTTTATCATTATTACCGTGTTTTTTTTTTCTATTAAAAATTTTGTTTATTCCCGTCATTGACTGGGCCGCATTATTTGCAAGTTCCTTCGAGTCCATCTTAGCTGCTTCTATGGCGATGGCTTTTGCTACGATGTCGGAAAACTCTGCAACGTTAGATTGCAGTAACTGCTCGCGAACACTGTTTTCTCTTATGACCCGTATAAATTGTGCCCGTAGAAAAATGTCAGCAACTGATCTTTCACACTTACAGAAAAATTCGCAGTCGCTTATGTTCGATCTTAAATCTGCAACACAATCGGCAATCGATTGGTTATCCGTTTGTTAACATGACAAGAACTTGTGTTGTGTTACCAACACATTACGTTTTGGTGATAAATGGGTCCGTAAAAGATCCACCAGTTCGTCGTACTTAAGTGTATTTAAGTTTTTGGGGCAGCCAAAGCCGTGATCGTGTTAAACATTTTCGGCCCAATTGAATTTAGCAATAGCTTCGAACAATATTCCTTATCCGTGAAAACGTTCTTCATGCGTGCATAATTTTCAAATCTTTGTCTGTACATAACAAACGATTCCTTTGAGGTGTCCAGCATTTCAAAGTTAGGTACCAAGGCAAGATTAAAACTTACATTTATATGACCTTGTTGAACTGCCGGCGTTGACGTGATGCCGCTAACTTTTTCTAGAATTTTCTTTTGCAACTGAGTGGCTTTCATTTTGAAAAAATATTAAAAACAAAACTTTAATATTTGACGTATTTGATTAATTTACCGCATTTCAAAAACTTGATACATTTGTTGGTATTGAAAAGGTGAAGACTTCGATGCACTTATTGCGTCTCCTCGTCGCCAAATTATTGTATATTTTATTCTTCTTAAAAACGAGTAAAGCTTACTATTGTAACTTTCACACGTAGATTTGTCAGCTGTACGGCATCACTATTCTTGATTGTTAATCTTAGATAGATTGTAAACTTTACTTGATTTTTAAGAAGAATAAAAATGCTGATTGATAGAAATTTTGAATTTAACACACGTGTATTGTATTTTATCATTAAAAATATACAATACTTCTACCAAAAATAACTTTACGTATGAAAACCTTAGTAACGATTTTTTCAATATTAATGAGCCACTGTTAATTACAGGAGATTCTAATAGTTAGCATAGAACTTGGGGCTCTTCAGCGATCAACAGAAGGGCTAAGATTCATTATCGATAACCAGTTATGATCTCTCTTTTTGTTCACCAACACTTTGTATAAATACTTTATAGAAAATAGAAAATAACCCACATGGAAGTGAACACTTCACAATAATTATTTCTCTTATTCTTCAACCAGTTTCAAATCCAGGTTTTTACCCCAAATACAAAATACTAAAGCGAACTGGCAGTTATACCAGTCGCAATGTTCACTCTTCGAAAAAACGATCAATAAGCACCAATATTTATGAAGAATCTGCCAATATCTGTAGAATAAAACATCAAGCTGCAAATGAAGCCATACCTTAAACACAACCTTCACCCCCTAAATCGGTGCCTTGTGGAATCAACATTTAGAGAGTTTCAAAAAAAGTAGAAATAAATCATTGAACACGTTTAAACGTAATATGAGAACCAGTAAATTAATAGCCTATACAAAGCAAAAAGCTATATTAAACCGGGAAGTTAAGATCACGAATAAGCACGCCTTGTACAACTTTAAGTCAACAATTATTCCAAGTTCAAATATAGAAAATATTTGGGCAAAAATTAGATTCCTTACTGGTTACATATCCTCTATAACTATACATGGAATCAATTCTTCGGATAAACTTATACCGAATACCCATGAAATTGCATCCGAATTTCGTAAATTTGGGTCACAAAACTACTTAGGCATAAATTTTCCATGATTTTATAACAATTAAGTCCAATGCGAACCCCATTGCTTGTAACAGACTTGAGAGCTTTCGTTCTAAAACCAGATTTTTGTTTTTTAGAACTTTAATCAGCAACAAAAATGCTTAAAAGGATCTGTTTTTCCTATGCTAAAACAGCTTCCAATGTCATTGAAACTGCGTCTGCTGCAACTATTTAATAACATTTTAAATTCCCGTATTTCATAACAGTTTAAAGTAAGCATAACTATTCCTTTTAATAAAAAAGGATATGACAAAACAACTATCTGCTCATACCGCCCCATATCTCTTAACCCTTGCCTATCTAAATTATTGGACAAAATGGTCTCTAACCGACTGTGGTGGTTCACAACAACCCATAAACTATTGGACAACAATGTTAAACTTGTTTTACTGGATTTTCAAAAATTATTCGATCAAATTAGGGTGCACGCCAACATAGATCAAACCAAAGAATGGAAAGTTGGCCCCAAAGTGGTAAATTATGTTATCAATTTTATGAAAAATCGCCAATTTAAAATGAAAGTTGGATCGCATTTCGCAAATACAGCTCCTCCCCATCCCACAAGAATCAACCCTACTCTGCAATTTCATTTCCATTTACCGAAATACTGACTTAATCCCATGCGCCGATGATTTTAACATTATCGCAGAAGCTTGCAAATACAGAAATCCAGTTTTAAATCTTTATAATCTGTTTGAAGATATACTAAATTTGGGAAACTACTCTGGAGCTTCACTATCGCCAACAAAATGTAAAAGCATCCATATTTGTCCGAAAAACTTCTGTCGCTGTCTTATTTTATCTAATCAAATACAACGTATAGATATTTTAGCTCAATCTCTACTACAATATCTTAAGGTCATCAAATTGCTCTCCAGTTTTAAACTCAATTGCAATATTTCCGTTCTATTAAGAATCCTTTAAGCGCTTATTACGTCAAAAGTGAATTATGGTTTACTAATATATGGTTTTACAGCAGAAACGTTGCTGAGTAAACTAAAAAAATCATTAAGTCCGCCTTAAGATATGCCTTAGATGCATTCCGAACGACTCGCGTACACAATCTCTATGCTGAATCCGATATTCTGCCACGAAAGTGCCAGAAAGACCTACTTACTACAAAATTACTTTGCAAAAAAAAGCTCTCCTTTACGAAATTTTGTCAATAATAAAGACATAAGCAAATGTGCCAGATTACTCTCTAGGGTTGCCAGAATTAAAATTTTGTGTGCAACCTTAGTTTATCATCTACTTATTCTTCAATAAGATAGAAAATTTATACCCCCTGGTTGCTTATTCAAAAATGCGATGATTTATTAATGCATCAATTAGCAAAAAAACGATCACAACTCTCGTCATTTCAATTGCATCTTTAAGGACTTAAAACAAAATTACAAAATCTATAATTTCATTTTTACGGATGGCTCCAGGAACAGTGATAATGTAGGATTTAGTGTTGCAACAAAATCAGTTATTAATTAGGTAAGAAAAGAAAAGTAAATTTGTTGTTTTAAGTAATTCCTTATCGTCTGTTAAATCTATTTTAAACATTTCCTACAATAACGTTTATCAATCTAGGATTCGCAACACAGTTATAAAAAGACATACAGATATCTTATTATTATAGATTACCAGTCATCGCGGTATTGACGGAAATGAGTCTGCTGATCTAATAGCTAAATATGCAGTACATTCTTCACTTATAACGGTAGGAAATTCTAACTTCTAAGACTTATCTAAATTTATAAGAGAGTAATATAAAATTAAAAGTACTACATATCTTAAAACATCCCATTGGTATAAATCAATAAGCATCAATAATTCAGGAATAACCATTGAGCTTTTCGAAAAACTTAAGCTATAATAGACAAGACCAGGTAAAAATTATGAGACTAAGGCATGGTTATACAAAAGTTACACATGAACACATTTTTAATCTTCAAAATTCCCTCCCCTGCAACTACCTCATCCCATACTCTACCGATCCAAAACACTTTCAAATTGTTCGTCCATTTTATCAAGTTTAGTATTAAGTTAATAGGATTTGTAATGTCAGTAAATATTATATTTAATTAGTTTATAATTTAAGTTTTAAGCTAATTCTAAATGAAGAAATAAAGAAATAAATACTCTATTCGAAAGATGATTTTTAAAATTTTATTATAAATATCTTCTGGCATATGACGCCATGGCTGACCAAGACGTAGTTTAATCTGAAGGTCCGATTTTTTATGAATTTTTTCAACATTAGTGGCCGTTATCCTACAAGTGATCATTAAATCCACGCCGTTCAGTTAATTGTTGTACAAGTTTGATTTTGAAAGCGCGAAAACTGCAAAATCTCTCATAAAGTGAATTGACACATATCCAATCTCTGTGCTCGATGGCATGGTATGACATCTCTGTGGATGTGTGTTATCATTTAGAGTATACGTAGTGGGAAAACATAGTTCATCGAATTAATAGCTCTAATATATAATTGATCGTTAAACGAACGTATTGCGCGTTAGAAGCATTGTTTAGGCGTGAATCTAGTCATGCTTTAGTGCTAAACCATACTAAAAATCACTTGACAGCTACAAATGTGTAGCCAACTTCAAAACAGCAATTTGTTTATTTTCCTTTTGTAGAAATCGCTTGATTTTTAAATCAAGTATTTCAGTATGATGAAGTTGCTAACACTTTTTTAAAACGAACCTTTAACGTTTACGGGAAAGAAATGAAATTTTTTTAGGGCATTTCGGCTCTCTAAAATAAAGGTTTGTAAAACAAGTTTTATATTTTGAATAACTTCTGGCTGAATTTATTGCAAATACTTGCGGAACATTAATGTGGACCCATTATGTTCTTAAACTTTGTTTACGAAATAACTAAAAGAAAAATTTTTTTAAATCTTTTTAAGTTAAGTTAAATTGAATTAAATTTTTTGCTCGCCGAATACTAAAAAAGTATTAAATTTAAGCCCGGGGCACTAACAACTAAGTTAAAATATATGTTTTATTATGAGTATTGTCACAATCAGTACGTCTCCGTTAACCTAAAGTACAAAAGTTGGGGAACTTTTAACTTTTGACACCTATGTTGAATATTTGGCTGCCATCATTGCTTTTTTTGTTTTGTTTTCGCTTTTGCTGTGTTTTAATGATTTTTTAACCAGCAACAAAGTACTCATTGTGTCAACCTTATCTGCATGATAGATTTAAGGTGTCCTGTCTTAAATTTTTTTATGTACATACGTGTTAATAATTTCCGCTGGACTGATCATAAATTTACTTATTTAATATTTAAAAACCATTATACTCCTAGTAGTGTTTCACAATTTAATCCTTAAATGCAGTTTTTTTAGGCAGATACATATGTATTTTAGAAGCACTTTTTGCATATTTATTATTTTAAGCTCTTGGAAAAGTGATAGAGAAAAGGAATATAATTCAAATTTTAAACCGCTTGTTTGAAAATCTTTTTAACTCGTTTTGTTTTTCGTTACTTATATTAACAGAGTATATCTAACTTTTCTATTTTTGCAGTATTTCTTTTTAACAACATAAAACATAAGTTGATACTAACAACACCTGGTGAAACATGAGTGATAGACGTGACCTAATACAACAAGTGCTTTAAGTTTAAACAAATTTTTTTTACGGTTTAACCGAATGGTAAGTGCTTTATTATCGCACACAATTTGTTTTTACCACCACAACAACAAAAAAGGGTTTGTGGAACATTCTGTGTTAAAAGCTAGTAAAAGACCAAATTCATCGTGTAAATGTTTTAATAATATATTTATTGTTGTGTGACTTCATACACAAAATTCATTTTATAATTAACAAGTAGAGTACTATATTTGGCTATGCCGAATCTTAGATACCCTTCATCATCTATGTAAATCTAGTTTAGTGAAGTACTGCAATCAAAAGAGCACATATTGTATTTCCTTAAGGATCTCTTCAAACGCTTTAAAAATTTACCCTTGTTAATATTTTTTAAAATTTCAGAGGCCAATTTTTTCACTTGATGTTTTTATTTAATTTTTTAATTCTTTATCGCCCCATATATTGGTTTTTTAAACATGGAAAGATCTTGCTGACTTTCAATTGCACCTCTTTCGACTCTATGTCTGATCGACTGGCACATTTAAATTTGTTCTAGCTGATCTAGTGCCTCGGAAAATTTTATTTCAACACTATCACGGACGGAGAGACGAACATCTCTCAATTGACTTCGCTATGCATTAGAAGTCAGAATATATATTTTACGGGATCGAAAATAGATATTTTAAAAATTACAAACGGAATGACAAAATTAGTTTAACCCTTTTTTAATTTTTTGTTATGAAGGGTATAAAAAGAGAAATTAAATTATTTTTTTAACAACAATATGCATGTTTTTTCTTTTTTTTTTTCGAGTAAATCAAATCGATTTATTTACAATTTTTAGTTAAAATTAATGATGTCCATCTTTGTATTACAAAGTCCCTAAGTAACCAACAGAAAATGGACTGACATATGCGAAATCAAGATTACCGTCTTTTTTTAATTTTTTCATGTTGTGTAAATATGAGGAAACTTGCTAGTTTTTGTGCTTTTTCCGTTGCGTTGGTCAGAAGGCGCAACTAGTTTTTAACAACGGAACAGACAAACGAGTCAAACGGAATTGTGATTAATCCTAGACGGATGACTAAAGAATCCTACTAGAATCCAAAGACGTTTCACTGGTGGTCCATTGTTATAATAGCACGCCTTATTGACTGTAGTAAATGTATTAAGAGTTGGCTTTTTAGTAATTGGAAGGAAAAGTTAGAATAAATATAATAAATAAAAAAAAATAAAATCCAGTATGTCCTTAAAGTAGCACTAAGCAACTAATGTTCGCTTTATTCCTTCTTCTGGACCGCTTGTTACAAATAAAAAAATGAACTACTTAAATTTTAATATAATTACATTTAATAAAAGTTTACAAATACTTGGTAATAAGAGGGTAAAACAACGCTTTTCTATATTTCAAAATCAGAATAACAATACTACGCATACAGAAATATTTGCAGTGTAAAAGAAGAAATTTAATTGATTGTACGAAAAGTGCCAGTCATTGATATGCTATTTTACATTTCAGTTTTAGAATACCCAGGTATTTAAACAGTACTAACTAGAACATAAGTCCTATATATGTATGTTTGTTTATGAATCATTTAAGAGTCTAAGCACAATGTAACGGTAATTTATTGTGGCGCGGTTTTTCCTAAGAATTTTGAAGAATTTTCTTCTTTAGGAATGATAGCTTTAACAAATAATAAAAATTCTTTACATATATTTTCTCCAAGATATTCTACTCAATAAAAAGAAAATCTAGTATTGTCAAATAACTCCAATCAAAAAAAAAAAAAAAAAAAAAAAAATAAATAAATAAATATTGACAGAGATTAAAAAATCAGTTTTATTTTTTACGGCTCTGTAGTATTTCCTGAAAGATCACTTTAAAAGCTTTTTAATGATCCCATATTGATATCTTAAAAAATATTGTACCCAATCGTACTTTTCTATGAAAAGTTCAGAGGCTCATAACTCGGAAAATATGGGCGAGCGCCAATTTTCTTACTTAATATTTTTTTCTTAAATACATTTGTTTTTTGATTCAAGTTACATTGTTGCTAATCTTCCTTTCTATATATAAGAAAATGAAATGGTCCACGTATGTAATGTAATGGCATGAGAACGGCTGGAGTAATTTTGCTGATTTTTTTATTTGATTCTTAGTTTTCAGGACATGGTTTGTGTAAAAAAAGATTAAAAATTTTTCGGAAAATCTAGAAAATTAATTTATTCATTTTGTGCTCGCTTTTGTTGTTGTAAATACAAATAAGTTATTCACGACTCGACATGTTTGTTCTACCTGGGGTCTAATCACCGCATTCGACATCGAGTGAGCTATCGTATCGAATAACATTTCGATACTTTTCGAGTGAGCAAATCATGTCATGCGATATGTGTCGAATCGTAATATTTATCAAAATTTAATAGATTTACAAACATATGTTTTTGAAATGTAAACAAACACAAACCAAATTAAACAGCAACTACGATGGCTGCTATATATATTTTTGGCCTGGTAACACTGAGTGCTGCCAAGTGCAATCTGACATTTCCATTGGAAAGTTTGCCATTTTTAAGCATAATCGTACTCAAAACGTTTTGACGTGCGACCATTATTTGTGTTGTTCACAGTGACTTGAAAAAATTAATACAGAAAAAAGTGGAAAAGTGAACATTTTCGTGCAATAATTTTTCACAACTTTCGACGTGGATTATCACACAAGAGTGCATTGATGAACTTAAATCCTTGTATGACGATGAAGCACCATCCTATAGCACTATGAAAAATTGGTGTAATGAATTTAATCGTGGCCGAAGCTCGCTCAAAGACGAATTCCGTGAAGGTCGTCCAAAAACGGCTGTTGTGCCAGAAAACGAAATACGATTACGGTGCTTCAAAAGACGTTTATAAGATCGTCACAGGTGACGAATCATGGATCTATGCGTATGAGCCCGAAACGGAACAACAATCGACCGTGTGGGTCTTCAAAGACGACCAAAATCCATCGAAAGTTGTTCGTGGAAGAAGCACTTCGAAGCAAATGGTCGCCTGTATCTTCGGCAAAACTGGTCATGTGGCGACTGTTCCGCTTGAGCAACGTAGGACGGTCACTTCTGAGTGGTACACTACAATTTGTTTGCCTGAAGTCATCGGAGAAATTCGAAAAACCAACAAGAGAAAACGAATCATTGTTCACCATGACAATGACTTGGCACCTAATGACTTCTTCTTGTTTCCGCACATCAAGAAAAAAATGCGTGGTCAACGATTTTCGTCGCCAGAAGGAGCTGTTGAAGTGTTCAAAAACCATTTTTTAGAGGTGTCTCAATCGGAGTGGAAAAAGTTCTTCGACAACTGGCTTGAGCGCATGCAAAAGTGTATAAATCATGCTGGAGAATACTTTGAAAAACAATAAAACCATTTTTGATTATAAATATTCGCATTATCACTATTAGGCCAGAAATATATAGAGTAGCCCTCGTATTAGAGAAAAATTGTTATTCCCTTATTGGTTAAATTAATAAAATTGTGTTAAAATAGATGAATCCCTCACTATTTTTTGTTTATCTTCATCAGGCGAAGCAGCGATTTGTGTAATATGCATAAAAAAAGAAAAAATGGATAAAAGTGATCGTTTGTCTTTGGCGGCAGGTGCGTAAGATAACTTTCGAATTTCTTACTTTTTTCATGCAATATGTTCCTTTTTTAGATTTTCAACAAGATTTCGACTGACAAAGAAAGCATTCAGTTTTGTTCTTTAAAATCTGAATTATATTAGATGTATGTCTACAGCAGTGCCACCAAAACTTCAATTAGCAGCTACACTTTTACTTTTGGCAAGAGGAAGTTATCAACATAGTGTAGGAAATGATAACCTGTTAGGGTTAGGACAGAGCGCAGTCTCAAAAATAGTTTGCCACGTTGTACAAGAAATGGAAAATAAGCTTTGCCCCAAATTCATTAACTTTTGATGCATACATGGACTATTTTTTTTAACAAATAGAATATTCCTGGAGGTTTGTATAAAACGTTTTAACTTTTTTAAGTGATTGGATGTGTAGACGGCACTCACATAGATCTGCAAAGGCCAACTAAGAATAAGCATATGTTCTTCAATAGGAAAGGCTACCACAGTCTTAATGCTATGGTTGTATTATTGTAAAATTTATCGCTAAGAAATAAGCTTCCAGGTTTTGTTTTTAGATTTGTGACTACGAATATAAAATATTGAGTATTGATTCAAAATATGGTGGGGCCGCTCATGACTCTTTTGTATGGAGACATTCTAAGAAAAAGTTTAGCCTAGAAGAGCTTTATAATGAAACCAAATTAAGAAATGCTTGGCTTTTACATAATGGGAAAAAATTATTATGTATGTATGAAATTTATGTAATTATAATCAAATGTTTATCTTTAAGAAAAATTGGAAAAAATAGGGATCACATTAAACTCCCTTTATGGAGAAACACATAAAACTATTTTGTTTTAAGGGACATTTTTTTACAAAGTGTATTTGTACTTTTTATTGTATTAAATAAGGAAAACAAAAATCTTACTACAAATAATTAGGATACACACATACATATGTTTGTATGTACATATTGCTTTGTTTATAACAATAAAATTCTTTTTTGGTTTTAAATAAAATCTTATAAATATATGCATATTGCTTTGTTCCTAACAATTATAACATATGCTTTTACATACATATATCTATACTTATATTTACTAAAATCTTCGCTTTAGCATTTCTAATTCCGTAGTCTGTATTTCGAGATCAATTTTTTAACAGGCGAGTTTTCGCATGGTCTTCCTCTTTCCGTTTAATAAATTTCTCCTAAGTTCATTAGACTTTTCGATTAATGTTAGCAAGCGATCAAATTTGAAGCTCAACATGTTTTGAGACTGCTCAAATTTTTCTAATTAATTCTAAAAAGGCTTAGTTTGCTATCACTTTTAGGACTTTCTTTATTTGTTACTGCTTGTTTTTTCATAACCTATACCTCTGCAGTACAAGGCTCTAAGACCTCTTTGAGAACACCTAAAGTTTTGGTAGAAGAAAGACCCTCAACGCTAACACCTATACCTGCAAAATTTGTTCCTAAGCCGGTGACAAGGCCAGTTCCACGTAAGGATCTCCTCCAGTTTTTTTCTTTGAAGACATATTGAATTAATTGACCAGTAAAAACCTAGAAAATAAATTGGACAGCTGCTCCCAAAGCTTATTTGCAACTGTCCTTCCTTGGGCACAATTAGACAATATATTTTTGGCCAACTGTGGGTGTAGGCTCATTAATTCCGCCATCAACCCTTTTTGCGTTGCATTTATTTTATTAACATATGTCCTATAAAATTAAAAATTGTTACCTTTGTTTCGCTATGACATACATATGCATATGTATTAAACTTAAATTTTTTCCTTTTTTAAAAAGTATTTCAAAAAACTAAAATATGTTTGACGTATCGAATGACAGCTCGAAAGATGTTATTTGTTTGATTACTCGATATCGAATGATATCATTCCAAATTACAATACCTTTCACTAAATTGACAAGCCGTTGTTAGAATATAAACAAACCAAGGTACATTTATTTGAAGTTGTTCATATTTTACTAGTAAAATAAATGTACCTTGAAACAAACAAATAAAAAAAATAGCAAGCGAAGCTGAAGGTAAGCTAATAAAAAATTTAAATCAAACTAAAGCTATTTTAGTTTTTTTATAATTTAATAAATGCCCTTTGATTAGTGTTCTGGTTTAATATTTCAAACTGATGTAGTCGTTGTTTTCCTAAATTTTGCATAATTATTAAATTCTTTTGTGTTTATGGATTCAAAACCTGATCGCGCTAACTGCAATAGTTCAATATTTTTATTCTAAACAACAAAATTTTTTTATAGAGTGATTTTTATCCATTTTTTAACCTAACAAACAAAAAAATTTCGCGATTACAATAAAAATGTTTTTTTTTCTCTTCGCTGTCAAATGCTTATAGAACAAGCTGAATTGAGCATGTGTGAACACCAAATTAAATTACGCAATTAAAATTGAATTGATTCAATTAAGAAAACATGTCTGAACAGGATATTATACATTTTTAGCATATACTAAAAAACGCGTAGATCAAATTGTTGACAGTAATACTTTTCTTTTGCAATAATATGCATGTTGACATCTTGACACCATAAGAGTGGTGTCACTAAACCTAATAAAGAAATTTAAGTCAGGCAAGTTTTTGCATGTTTTTCTTAAAAGAAATATACTGAAGAAAAAGAAGATAACTATCAAAGCCTTCTTTTGCAAAAATATAACTGTTATTTGAAAAAGATTATTTAAGAAATAACCAAAATGAACCCAAGATATTGAAAAAGTGGTTGGAACAATAAATCCTCTGTTTGCGTTGATGAATCAACAGATAAAGCTTTTATGCGTAGCAGTGAGAATACGCATAATTTCAAAATTAAAGATATTTTTTTTAGACTACTTAATGTAAATAACTTTGATTCCTTTACAAAGCTTTAGCAGATTACTTAACAAAAAATAAAATGGAATTTAAAAAAAATGTGATTGGTTTCGCAGCTGATGGAGCCAGCAACATGACTGAAAAGAACCATTCCGTAGCAAGGTATTTTAAAGAAGAACTACCTAACGCTTGTTTGAAATTACCTTCAAGCGTTGAAACACTTGCTCGAAATATTTATAATTATAGTAGCAATAGCCTTAAAAGTAGTAAACAAATATTCTTTTCTTATTTATTAAGCACTAGGTCAGCTTTAAAAAAAATTAATAAAAAAAAAGAAAACAATGAGAAAAGAATATTAATTATAAAGTTCAAAAAAACATTTAAATTTAGTAGTAAACAAATTTTTGATAAACAATCATTATTAGATATTAACCCTAAGAAATGCTTCACCCATCCCAAGCTAGATGGATTTCTCTAGAAGCCGTAGTTGTAAGTATTTTAGACTTGTCTAAGGCTCTGAAAATATATTTTTCTTTTGCGGCTAATATGGACCATGTTGATACTGCAAAAGATATATCTAAAAATTTAACCACATTATCGCACTTTTTTTTTTGTTGTTTCAAATACTTATGTATGTACTTAATTTGATCAATACCACAAACAAAATTTTTCAAAGTGAATGAGTTCAAATTCACCACATGTACACTGATATGTCAAAACTTTTTAAAACTCTTTTACGTAACTTTTAAAAAGATAATTTCATAAAATAGATCCCTAAATGATATTGATTTTCATAATCGTACAATTTTTTTTACAAACGGAAGAAGTTTACGTTGCTGTGTATGAAAAAGAAAAATTAACTCAATATTTACTAAAAGTTGTGCATTTTTTCACATCGAATTGTGCTATCAAACAAGATAACGGTTTGATTTCAAGGACACAATTATTAAAATTTTTAATTAAGTTGAACCCTCAGTTATTTTAAATAAAAACTCCGAAATTTTTCCTTTATTAAAAAGTTTTCCAAATTTAGTCCCTAAAAACAAATATCAAGATAGTGAAAATGAAACAAGCGAGCTAAGATTTTTTGATTTTAAAGACAGCGCTTTAAACATAAATATATTTTGGAAAAAGGTTACATCAATTAATTTACTCAACAATAAACCAGTTTTTCGAAATTTGTGCGAGTTTGTAAATAACTTAATGACTGTGCCAAACTCATTGGCTAATGTTGAGGAACTACCAAGCAAAAAATTTAAGAAAAAGTAATCGAGTGTGGAATTAAGCATTTTAAGTGTAATGACTGGATTACCAACCCAATGATTTTGATGAGGCACGAAACTTTTATAAATAATTACTGAGAATTGACTACACTGATTATTGCAGAAAGTAATAATAATCATAATAATAAATAATAATCATTTTTTTAAGGTATTCTTTTTTAACTGAAAGAGCTTGATCAATTACTACTTCCTTTATTTGCGAACTAATGTAATGTGTTTTGTAAGCGAGTGACAATATTTGGCAATCACAAAAGTAAGTCATTATATGGCAAGTGCTTTTTAAGGTAATGTCAAATTTTTTGCTGGGTACTTAGCAAAATTAATCTTAACAAAACCAAGATTAGGAATTTTCCGGAAAAAGAAACTTTTGAAGGCATTTTGTATATGCGACAGTTTTGAAGCACATGTAGTCAAGCAGCCTGCTAACTACTACATTCTATAGCAGCGGGAACAAAATTTCACCCTATAGTATGCCTCTTATCACCAATTTTGTGATGTTAGCATTCCTACATGTTAAGTAACATACCAGAAGGAATGTAACAAATTAAATAATTGACTGGTCAGCTCCCAGCTCAATAAGTAAGTAGTAATCGGGTTGATGTTATTAAATGAAATACATAAAATGAAACAGATAATAAAAGCACGTTAAAAACAACTTGTATTTATGTCTTTAAGGTCTTAAAAGTGCCCGTAATATTTAAGTGAGGTTTTGAATTTCAATGAAGTCCAGTTTTAGTAAAGGATTATTGGGTGCAACATATTCAGCATAAAAGCCCGAACCATTTGCCAATTCCGAAAACTGCGTGATTTTTTACTTACATAAAAAGCATTACATTAGAATAGTTTTCTGGCTATGTTCCGTCTACTTCTATGAATCTTTCAAATGCCTTTATAATTCCAGTTGGAAAAAAAACGAAACATATTTTCTTCCTACTAAAATCTGCAACCAAGTTGATAATTAAAGATAAACTATATTTAAGGTAGTGGAAGAATCCACGCTAATTTATATTAAGTGGATGAGATAGGGAAAATACAGAGGAGGTGATTTGTATTATTGTTTTTGAAGAAATTTTATCTTATTTGAAAAATATGTATCTTATATACTCTTCACCTTCCATAACAAAATGCACATGTAGCGTGTAAGCAATTTTTATATGACAAAACACCCAATTTTCGGTGCAACTTTTTCTTTCTTTACTTATACACTTATTTAATGATCAAAAATGCAAAATTACTTCAATCGATGAAAGCAGAATAGAGTTGACAAATTTATTAGCACTCACAACTGTTGTTGTAAACAATGACTTAATATGTAGGTTATGTCACCTAATTTGCATGTACCTTTAAACACAAAATTTTAAGTCATACGAGTATGTAAAAAATACTATTCTGATAAAAATATGGAATAAGATGCGGATTCTCAAATTGACAAGTCAAGTTTAGAAGCCATAAAGTCTAAAGACACTTTAAAAGAGAGAGCCAACTTTATACCTTTGAAAGTTTTATAAGTTGTTTTACAAAACCCACTGTTTAGAAATTAAAATAGAGGCAAAACCGCTGGATTTCCGTGAATAGAACTAAATTGTCGTTACTATTCAGAACTAATAAAAAAAAGCAACTTCCTAACACACTGTAAAAATCAATGGTGCACTATTCATGTTCGCTTCATAGATTCTTTTAGTAAATGAAATTTTTTTTAATAGATTGTTGAAACTCCACATCAGATGCTGCTAAAGTATAGAATTTGATAGCTTTGACAGTGTACTTGAATAAAACTTTTAAACTAACAAAAAAAAAAAAAAAAAACTAGGTACACGTTATTTGTAATATCATTTATGTTTTGATCTCCAAATAAAGTAAAACAGTATTTTTATAAAAACATTGATATGAAGGTGCAACAAAATTTTTTTAGTTTTTTTTTAGTGTGATAATATTTAATTTCCTGACACAATTTTTTCCCTTTGGGATACGTTTAACAGTTTGTTGTTATACCCTTCACCACAAAAGTGGAAAAAGAGTACGTTTAAGCTTATCATTAAGTCTGTTATTTATACAATATCCCTTTCTGACCCCATAAAGTGTATATATTCTGAGTCGGATAAGTAATATCTGTCTGTCTGTCCGTGTTCGTGTTAAAATCAACTTTGCCAAGACACTAGATGAACTAGAGAAAATTTAAATACGCCAGTCGTTCTAAAATGATTTCGAAAATTTTGTTATAATAATCAGCAGATCAGTCTTTAGAGGCAGCGGGAAAAATACCACGTCTACCTCTAACTCTTCTACATTTGGAAATAACTAGTTTAGTGAAGTAACTCCAAGAAAATAAGCAAAATCAAATATATGGGTCATTTGAGAATAATGAAAAAAAAATTAAATTAAAAACTTAATACATAATTATTTTATATTTTTTTCGGCTTGAGGTCAGTTGTTTTCTTCTAGTCAATTAAAAATTGCATAAAAACAATTTTTTTAATTCTATTTTAATCTATTTTATTGATTTTTCTCAATATTTCGACCAACCATCTTCAGGGGATTTAAAATACACCTAGAATCACAATTAACATTGAAACATGAACATAACAAAATTTTTAATAAACACAAAATAAAATAATTACAATTACGAGTATCGTTTAAAAATCTGGAAATAAAATTATGAGGTTATGAGCTTTTTATTTTTCGCGCTTTTCACTATTCTCATAACTAAAGCTTATTTATGTATGTTCCTATGAATCGTGTGTCTATATATCTGTGCACATTTCTCTATATCGCTCTTGGAATTAAAGGCAGAATTAGTCTTTACTTTCCGTTCCGTGACGAATCAGCTGATCAATTTCTGTTAAACGGAAAATATGTATTTGTGGTTTGTTATTACTTTGAAGTTCTGTTTTGTTACGTTCGAATCAGTAGAAAATAGAATTCAACATTAAATTACTTAAAAGTTGTTTGGTAGTGTGAGTGCAAAATTGTAAACAAACCATTTTTGTCATTGTTATTGTACTTGCTTTTGTTGTGTCGTGTCTTGTGTTTTCTTTGTTTATTATAAACAGCTGATTTGTTGTTACAGAAAAACTAATTACAATAATTTAAAAAGCAGAACGGCACGGCACAGAACAGCAACAGAAAATAAAGACTTATGAGGCCTTAAGTCTCTTGTCGATTGGTACATCAATGTAACATCTTAAGCGTAAATCTCTTTATAATTGTCCTCTCTTGATAATATTTTAATGTTTTCAAAATTCGGTTTATACATAAACTTATAATTTTTATAACCTGTTGCAGCACAATGTGCTGTTTGTTTTTCTCTAGATTTTATATATGATTTGTGTGAAGCCATTCTTGTCTTAAGTTTTGTTTTTGTTGTCTCATCATATACTTTTTGGTATTTATTGGACATGACCCCATTACAGCTTATATAATATACTATATAAGGCTCATTTATCTCTCATTATCTAATTTTTATTTTGTCTATTTAAAAAATCTATTTAATGTATTTGTTGTTTTATAGACTAAATGGTTTTTCTCCTTATTGTAAATGTCGGATTGCTTGAATCTTTCGGAAAAACCAGGAACATGTTCTACTAGGGAAATTATTTTTCTTTAATATGTTTTTAATTTTGTCTATAGTTTTAATTTAAATACAGATTTTTAAACGATAATTGTTATTATTTTATGTTGCTTTTATTTAAAATTTCTTGTGTTCATGTTTCGTTGTTAATTGTGATTGTAAATGTATTTTAGATCCCCTGAATTTAATCAACGACGTTGGTCGAAATATTAGGAAAAATCAATAAAATAATAAACTAAAAAAAATTAATAAATTAAAAAAAATCTTTTTATATACTATTTTATTAACTAGAATAGAACAACTGAATTCAAGCCGAAAAAAAGAATAAAATAATACAGTATTAATAAAATAGGTCAACAAAAGCACATAATATATAATTAAAAACTAAAATTAAAGTAAGAGAAAAACATCGAGTGAAGAAATTTACGCTCGCCGAGTTATCATGAACTTTTCATAGAGGAGTACGATAGTGCACAATATTCATCATATTATTTAAAAGCTCTTTAAAATGTTTAACCCGTTAAGAGACATATTACTTAATTTTAGTTTCCTTTTTTTAATTCTCTCTCTGCCAAATATTTGTTTGTTTTTTTATTTTTATCTTAGTAACTTAGTTACACTAAAAAATTTTACATACGTGGTGGAGTGTATATAAAATTCGGCATAGCCCAAAATAGCACTCTTACTTGTATTTTATTTTATTGTACTCCTGTTTCTCTTTTATCTTATTCTATTTTATATGCAAAGTTTGTGTTACACTCATCATTGTGTCTTAGCATTCAATGAGTGGCAGAGTAAATGCTATATTGATTTATTGCATGACTTGTCAAGACAACAACTGAAAGGAATAGAACAAGACTATTAACAATATCAGAAAGCCGCAAAGTATTTCGTTTTATTTTACTTAGCTTTTGCATGGCAAGTTTTCGTTTAAAGCTAATTTGTTTAGAATAGTTAAAACATAAACATTTCTAAAATGTTGAACAATTCTAAATATACTGGTAAAGAAATGATAGACAGCAAGATGTGATGACAATACAGGAGTAACGCAAAGGAAACAACTGTTAGATTACTTTATATATTAGGAGTATACCATAAATTTACTAGCAAAAATTAGCAACGGAAAAGTCATATATAGATTTCCAAAATTATTATTTTAAATGCAGAAAAGTAAATAAACGCACTACTAACAAAAAGAATTTTTTTAGTTATTAAGTAGTATCTTAAAATGCTTTAATTTACACTGTTATTTATATCTAGTTAATTTAAAAGTCTTTTAGTATTTATTTCTAGTTATTATTTTTTACACGTTCTAAAATATATTTTTTAAATCTGTTTGGGTTATATTCCGCTTTTACATTGGTCGGCAAAAGGTTATGTTATTGTAATTCTTTGCAGAACAGCAAGCGTTGCGTTACAGTAGTTGTTGGTGGCCTTTGGAATCTAAAATTATCCATATTTCTTAATCCGTAGGGTTTAGCATCTCTAACGTACATATATTGTTTGTTCATTTAATGCTTTGGTGCTGTTCCGTCTTTTATCTTTTAAATAAATTTTAGAGTATTTAATTCAGGAAAATTTTTGTGACTTTGGATATGATATGTGAGACCTAAAAACTGTACGGTATGACCATTAAATAGTACAATTTTTAAAGTAAATGTACCATAGTGAAAAAATTTATAAAACAATAAACCACTATTAGCCAGTAAACTTATTTATACACAGGAAAAAATAAAAGCCAAAAATTTAAATATTATACAATTCTTTCTGTTATAAGATAAACTTCAAAAGCGTTATGATGTTTAACGCATTCTATTTATTTACTGTTAGTTCTAATAAACATTCGTATTTTGATTTAAATGCAAAAATTTTTATAATAAAAATAATCTAAACCTAATTCTTCTACATATAAATGTTACTATTCTTCCTAAGTTTGCATCGCGGTAATAAACATTGCACAATGGGGCAGAATCATAATATTTCCAAAATTTGTCATGAGGAAAGCAGAGGAGTATTCCAGCTTAAGTTTTAAAGCATGGTACCATTCACTTTCCCCAGAAGATTTTTCTAACGCTTGGAATTTGTTAAATTTTTGTCTGGTTTTTAGAAATTACGCATGGTCCTTAAGAGCTCATCAGTACCTACAAAATGGTACTTTAATCTGCATGTTTATGTTTTAAAATCATTGAGTTATATGCATTTTAAAATTAAAATTTTTCTTTTTTCGATACCCTGGCCTAGTTTTTCAAAATACTAGGTACATTTCTCCAAATATATTTAAGGTTTTTTCCAGATTTAGCGAGCAAAATTTAAAATATTCTGGAATTTTCTTCTGTTTTGCCCATAAAGTACACAAATGGATTAGGGCTCATGAATTTTAAAATTTCGATGTAAAATAGGTCAAATGGAAGGAACTTTATCTTTTACAACACTGATCAATTTAATACAAAATTCGGTTTAAACGAACACGCAGATAGTTAGCTTAAACGAAAATATAAAAAAATTTATATATTCATTAAGAAAATTTTTCAATTGGTGGTTGTTTTGAAAAAATACGCAATATGCATTAATTTTGGATTTTTTAAATTGAAAATCGTATAGTTTTTAAGCCAGAAAAGATAAAGTCATAAAATTTGTTTCCGGAATATTTTAAATTTAACTCTCTACTCAAAAATTTAAAAGTATTAATTGAACTAGTTCCTTAAGTTAAAAAAATACCTTAAAACACAGTCACCTACCTGTTTTGAAAATCTTTACTGGGTAGTAACAAGTTTTAGTTACTGAAGAGACCTATTGTGTGCAAATTTGAATGCACAAATAACAATTGATATGAAGTGTAAAAATGTCTTTCTTAAACCTCTTTATCTTTAAAGTATTTACCAGTTTTCGTCTTACAAAAAGGTAATTTACATTGCTTCAATTTTAGTAATTTGTTTGTTTTTGTGTAAAAAAAAAATTTGCTTATATTTGACAGATGAATTGATACATTTTTATTCATGACTTCAGAGTCTTCTGTTGACATTTGTCACTTTCTTTAGAAGTAAGAAGACTTTACATATTTATTGGAGCAGGTTTTACAAACCGAAAATTTTTAATCACATTCGAAACTTAATGCTGAACAGATGTCCTTTTGACTTTTTATTATTATGTAACAATAAAGTAAATTTTTGAGGTTTTGCTCTTCTGCAGCTCGCAAAGAAACTTTATAGATACCTTACACTTTCTTGTCTTTAATAATTTTAGCAAATATTGTAGTCAATAAAGGCAAAAAACGAGCGAAAACCTTATATACAGTGACTTAATAAGTTTATTTATTCCTGTGTTTTAATAAGTTCTTCAACGTTTAATATATGTGCAGGTTGTTCATAACTTGTTAAAATTTTACTTAAAATAAATTAAAACCTATCCAGGCATTACGATCGGGTCAACATTCGCAAAGAAATAACAGTAAATTATATTTAAATTATAATTACGTAGTGTTGATAAAGCGTTTTATTGTTATGTAAAACGAGTATTAGCCATTTCATGCGACTGCTGTGCTGTATTAGCATATTCAAGCATAATACAAATTATCGTTTTGTAAACACTTTCCATTTAATAGGATCATAGTATTAATCAAAAGCTTATGGTTTTATTTATAAATGTAGTTGCTTTTCTCGTTTGAGAGCAGGAAAGAATTCTTTATGCGGATTTATATATAAATTATTGAGTGGTTATACATCTTGTTGAAGAGGATATAAGATACCAAACTATAAGTGTTCTAATTTTAATTAAATTGAACAAACATGTTTATTTTATGTAGAAATTTGAGCAAAGTTTCTTAAGGTATTAAGTTATCAGTAGCGAGAGGGTTTTCGACTTTATTCTCCCCTGATAACGAGGAGTCTAAAAAGCGCGCAAAAACGTAAGAAGATGCATCGCCTCGGTTTTGTTTGTTCAAATTTAAAACATCACATTGCACAGTGGGGCAGAATCAAAATATTTTGGAAATAATTCAGCCATTTGAAAACGGCTAGGCCGATTGATTCAAAATTTGGCACGAGCATAGTAGAGGAGTACTTGAGCTTAAGTTTTGAAGGTGGTTACCCTCCACTTTCCAGGGATGGCGCTATGTGGTCTCAAAGTTGGACACCTCGCTCCTGAAAATTTTTCTAACGCTTGGCATTTCTTCAATTTTTGTCTGATTTTTAAATATTTTACATGGTCTTAAAGCTCTCGTAAATACCTACAAAACGGTGCTTGAAACTGCATGTTTATGTTTAAAAATGATCGAGTTATAAGCATTTTAAAATTAAAATTTTGATTTTTTCCATACCCTGGTCCAGTTTTTTCGATATTAATCTAGAAATAATATGGTATTATCTGCAATTTAAATAATTTAGATGAATGTTCTTAATAAAATTAAATATTGAATTCTTTGTTACCGTAAAGCTGTAGAACTGTTATAGTTAGACCTTTAAAAGCTAACAACAGTAACATCCATATTAATGTTAATGGTTTATCGAAATATAGACTTAATTGGAGTAGAAAGCGGTACCACTCATAGAAAGTGGATAATTATTATTCTGTACTTAGAGAGCTACAAAAGCTAGAATATAATTTGGATAAATAATTATAAATTAAATTAGAAGCGAGGGCATGGTATCTTCAATACAAAGCAAAATGTTATTATCATTACCTAAAGAATTATAATAGACAGATTGTTGAAATTATTGTGAAAAATCAATAAAAAAGCTAACTGGATCAAAAAAGTGGATATGGTGTGATTATTCCTATTGGGATAGTGAGGATCACCGGGCATAGCTAGTCTCTTAAAAATTAATATGCTGGGACAGAATTTACAAAAATTTAATTTGATAAGGTTTGAAAACTCCAGTTTGTCAGAACATGGATGTATATAAATATATATAACCAAATATATCTTAGAAAGAGCTGTATTTAATAAAATTATATAGGTATTTATTTTACGCGTATTTTTTTGTTTAGGATGACACACACATACTTATATATATATATATATACATATATATATATATATATATATATATATATATATATATATATATATATATATATATATATATATATAATTTGTATATACTTTTTTTCGTAAGACCAAAAATTATTTCGGGTATTTGCTGTTTGTCTCAGGTAACGGTTACGCCAAAAACTAGAGATCAAAATCATCTTTATGTATATAAATTCATGCGTTCTCTCACCTTATTTATATCACTCATATAAGGGTTAAAATTTAAATTTGCCTCACATAAGGAAAAGAAAAACATTAATAAATCAAAAGCACTGTATAAATAAAGAGCATTATCAAGTTTATTATTATTTTTATTAAAGCAGGATTAAGGGTCATTTATCAAATTGTCCAAAATACAACATAAATTTTACTTTGACATTAGCAAAATACTATTTTTAAGCTCAAATTCAGTGGACTTTCATGCGTTGATTTATTGCAATTGCGTTTTGGAAGGGGATGAAAGATAAAATACACAATTTTTTCACCCTTAAATAACTGCGCAATAAATATAATAAACAGAAATATTGTCAAAATAATAACAAGGAAATGGTATATTGAGAAACAAAACAAAGAAATAATATAATATAATGGATATAAATAATTCCAAGGATTTGCTTGACAATTTACATTTTAATTTAAAAGGAAGTAGATGTCTTTGAAATTGATCGAATATAATCACAGGTCATTAAGCGCTGTTATGTTTTTTAATTCTCTTTCGCAATTCTTTGTTAAGCAATGAATGAATTAAATTATATTTTTAGTGATCATTACGGAAAATATTGAAATATTTTACAAAGAAAAAAATACGTTTTAGTTAAAGGCGCTTATGTTTTTTAACTTTGTCGTTGTAAAGATATATTAATATTTTGTTGATTTAAAGAATTATTACAAAACGTAATTTAGTGCATGCGAAATAAGCTTAAGGTTATTATTGAATTGACACCCCCTCTGATATGTAAACTTTTTTACTTTCATAGTTCAAATTATATAAAATATATATAATTATTATTATAAAATATATATTTGTGTGCACAGGCATACATACTTAAGTTCTAATTGAGTGTAAAAAAAAAACTTCCAAAAAATACTCTATATTTTTAAGCATTTACTTTCTGACAGCAGGTACTTATTGTTACGTTTCACATAAATAAATGAATAAATTGAATGAAATTGAATTTTTTATGAAATCACAACATATTGATATCTTTCTTATTTCCGAAACGCACTTAACAAAAAAGTCTTATGTAAAAATAAAAGGCTACGATTTTATCTTCACCAACCACCCTGATGGTAAAGCCCATGCTGGAGCTGGCTTATTTATAAAATCTGCAGTTCGATACGAACTTGCAGATGAATGTCGTAAAAATTATATTCAAGCTGCTGGTATAAAACTAATCTGCAATAATAGGCCTATCAATATTTACTCAATATATTTCCCCCCTAAACACAGCGTAAAATGTGAAGAGTATGAAAGTTTCTTCAAAGCACTAGGTCCTCGTTTCATTGTTGCTGGGGACTATAACGCGAAGCACCCTTGGTGGGATTCCAGGCTTACTAACCCTAAGGGAGAGAATTTATATAAGTGTATATCGCAAAATAACTTTAGTACCTTATCAGCCGGCAGTCCCACATACTGGCCTACAGACCCTGCTAAAATACCGGACCTTCTTGATTTCGTTGTATATGGTGGCATCTCCAGGTACTCACTTGACATCACAAATGATGATAGCTTAAATTCTGATCATTCTCCCCTTCTTGTCAACTACAACGTCAATGTAGAGATAAAACCTAAAAATGTCAAATTAATTAAACGAAACACGAATCTGAAAGTCTTCAGAGAACGGATAGAAGGCAGTCTGAACCTCAATATGGTAATTAAATCAGGGAATGACTTGGATGACGCTGTTGAAATATTGACTTCATCGATCCATGAGTCGGCTGTTTTATCAACCCCAGACACAGGGCCTTCTAGAAACTTAGGTCTTAAAGTTCAAGCTTCAGCAACAGCCAGAGAAATGATCAGACAATCTAGGCGGCTAAGAAAAGTATGGCACCGTACAAGAAATCCAACTGACAAAACCAACTGGAATCTTGCTATTAAATTATGCTCAGAATTCTTGGCAAAAGAGAGGAACGAAAATACTGCTCAGTATCTCAGGAAATTAAAGCCACAAAACAAAAACAAGGAGCATGATCTTTACAATGCCACTAAGTACCTCAAACGCCCAGCAAAAACAAACGTTCCTATTAAAACTGATAATGGTTTATGGTGCCGAACTGATATACAAAAATCTACTGCCTTTGCAGAGCACCTAGAGAAAACCTTTAAGCCTCAATACATTAATGATAACGACAGCGATATTCTGCATTTCTTAGATGTTGCGTGTCAAATGGATCTGCCAATAAAACATGTCACTCCGAATGAGACAAAAGCGGAAATAACTTCCTTAAATAACAACAAGTCACCAGGATATGATAAAATAGATGCGAAAGTTATAAAATCATTACCACATAAAGGAATTGTCTTTTTAACACTTATATTTAATTCTATTTTACGACTCCAACACTTCCCCTCCCAATGGAAGTGTGCAGAGATAATTATGGTTTTAAAACCAAGTAAACCAAAAAATGTAGTATCTTCCTATAGGCCAATTAGTCTACTGCCCATTTTCTCAAAAATTTTTGAAAGGCTTCTCCTAAAGCGCTTAATACCTATTTTAGAAAAAAACAGTATCATTCCTGATCACCAATTTGGCTTTCGCCATAAACATGGAACGCCTGAACAATGCCACCGAATATGTAAAGCTATAATTGACTCCTTCGAAAATGAAAAATATTGCTCTGCTGTATTCTTAGATATACAACAGGCGTTTGATAAAGTTTGGCATACTGGATTGCTATATAAACTAAAAAATATTCTACCAGCACCATTTTATATGTTTTTCCTGTCATACTTAAGTAATAGATATTTTTATGTAAAAATCAACAGTGATGTTTCGAACATTTATCAAATAGAAGCCGGTATACCTCAAGGCAGCGTTCTAGGACCAGTGCTGTACACTATATTCACATACGATATGCCAACTACAGAAGACCTAACTGTAGCAACATACGCAGATGACACCGCGTTTATATCCTCACATCAATCACCAACTGAAGCTTCAAGATTATTGCAATTACAGCTCGACCATCTACAACACTGGCTTACTAAATGGAATATTATAGTTAACACCCAAAAATCTAATCACATTACTTTTACGTTAAGAAGGGAAAACTGCCCACCTGTAAGCCTCTACGGCACCCCAATACCCAGCAAAGAAAATGTCAAATATCTTGGGCTCCATTTGGACCGACGACTTACATGGAAAGTACACATAAATGCCAAAAGAAAACAACTCGATATGAAATTTAAGCAAATGCACTGGCTTCTGGGGCCCAAATCACAACTATCACTCGAAAATAAGGTACTTCTTCTAAAAACAATATTAAAGCCAATTTGGACCTATGGCATAGAATTATGGGGAACAGCCAGCACATCAAATATAGAAATTTTGCAAAGATTTCAATCTAAGGCCTTAAGATCAATTACAAACGCTCCTTTTTACGTTACCAATACAGCATTACATAATGACCTCCAAATACCTTTTGTAAAAACTGAAATACAAAAATTTAGCTGCAACTATTTAAAAAGACTCAGCAATCACTCTAACACACTGGCAATCACACTATTAGACGAGACTGACGAAGTACGAAGACTTAAAAGAAAACACATATTAGATCTCCCATTTGTATAAAATGTGATATTATAATCTAATTTATAACTATATCTTGTAAAAATTATATATAATTATTATAACTAGTACATGCATATCTTATATTGTTGTTTCCGATGGGAATCAATAAATTATGTTAATATTTATATTTTATTCAAATTTGCTTATTATTGTAAAATAGATCGCAAATAAAGAAATGGAAAAAAAAAAAAAAAAAAAAAAAAAACATATTCGAACTTTTCGATATGTGTGATTTAAAACTTTTCATACCAAATATTTTGTGTTTATGACCACAGATTTATATATAAATTACTTTGTATCATTTTTTAAATACAGAATCGGAATGTAGAATGATTCAAAACGCAATGTGGCTTATGTAAGTTTTTATCTGAATATTATTCTTTATATATTAAAAGGGAGCAACAGCAACTTTACTGCTTTTCTTATTTTTTTTTTTTTAATATGCATTTTAGTTGACGTTAATTTACACAATAAGGTCCATTATAAAAATAAATGAATGGAAAGACCTGATATCATGTGAAGCAAGGAAAAGTGGTATATTTACGAACAAACATTGGGTGAAATCAAAAATGAAATAAATATGTAAAAATAAGATTAGAATGAAGTTACTTTTTTCGAAAGCGGCTCGGCGGAATTGTAACACAGTTGGAAAATTTTATTAACCAAAGCGTCTACTTTAATAGTACATGATCGTTTTGGGCGAAAGTATGACAGTTTCCATAGGAATCATTAGCAACGCTTTTTTGTGCCAACTCAGGATGAAGCTACTTTTCTCGAAAACGGCTCGGCGGAATTGTTGCAAATTTTGTTCGCCTAGGTGTCTTGTTTAATAGTGTATGGCAATTTAGGGCGAGAGTATAATAGTTTCCATGGGAAAGATCGTAATTTTTTTTGTGATCAAAGAAAACGCATTTTTATAATTAATGAACAAACGTTTTGTTTATTTTATTATAATTTACATAGATTTTCCTTCTTCTAGATCCCAAAATTTATGCTAATTAAATTTTAAATTGAAAATGACCAATCCTGGAAAATTTTTATTTCCCACTTTTTTTCCCGGTTTTTTAATCCCCAAAATCGTCGCTATTTCTTCAACGCAACCTTGGCGTTCGTTAAAACAATAAGTAACTTTTTACAAACCGATTATCTCATAACAAACTGTGGAATTTCATGGAAAATCGTTGTTCTGGTATAGGCAGCTACACCTTTCCGACAAACTAACAAACGCAATTATATACAAAAACTTAAAAACTTCCGCTCGTAGAACTCTACGCTCCCTCTTTTGTGCAAATGCGTCAGGCAATTTTATGTAGCTAATACGCAAACTGAAAAGAACAAATTTTGTGACTTTAAAACCTCTTTCAAAAATTAGAATACAAATTGTTATAAACAACAAAACAGTTCACAAAAATATAACTGTTTTATGGTTGTATTTTCACCAAGAAAAAAATAGAAAAACTAAAAATTATTTTTTTAATGTAAAGTATAGTCCTTTAGGCTTTATTATTGAAAACAAGCAAAACAATGAGCGTTTTCCATTTCTCACTCCTTTTTCACCTTTCTCATGAAATTTAAATTCTGAGTAAGCAAAAATTGCTGCACCTTGAGATGACGACTGTACCTCTTAGAAACATACAATGTTGATTTCGAAATACCCTCGACAGCAAAAAAGCTCCTCCCTATGTTAAAATAGCTTATTTTTCATTTTTGTGTCATTATGTCAAAAAAATGTTAAATATTTTTATCGATTTATAATCAAAAAGCATACGTGAGCCAAAACGATTATATAACATTACGAGTAAATATAACAATGGTCTCCTTGAAAAAAATCTAAAAATAGTAGACTTTAAAGTAATTTACTTAACTTAGGATCTAAAATATATAACTGAACAGCAAATCTATTTAAAACAATATCCCTGATCAACTAAGTTTTAGTTTATACACACTATTTATCTTACACAATTTTAGTATTAATTTACTTTAATTGTGCCTGATTCCTTTAAATTAAATATTTCGTGATATATTTTACTGTTCTGAGAAGTTTTTTTGTGCTTTTATTTGTTGTTTCAAATTTAGTTAGTTAGAAAATTACCATTCAAAACAATTGAAAATTATATTTAATTTAACTGAAACGTTTGTGGACCGTTTTTTAATAAAAATGTAGTTGTTAAGAGTGTCTTATTAAGGTGGAAGTTCTGAGAGCTTAGCCAAATTTTGTAATTTAATATATAAAAAAAGCTAACTTTAAAAAATAAAGCTTGAACCCAAGAAATTTAATTGTAATTTTAATATCTAAACCGTAAACAAGTGAAACTATGCGAAAGAGACATTTTCTGACATGAATAAATCTCTAATCCATACAGAAAAATTGGCGTTAGTAATGATTTGGCTATGAGTTTCCTTAATTTAAAATAATAATAAAAACCAACACTTACTCGCCTAAGCGAAGGAAAGATTTTGAGTACAATATCTATTACGCAAGTAAATACACACATATAGATTTCTTGCAAAAAAAGCGACTTCTAAACAAATTTCATCTTACTGCCTATACGGTTCAAAAGTATGGCCATATCCATATCCAAATGTGATACTTTTTGTAGCAAACTAAGCACTACAGTTCAAATGTTTGGCGATATGCATAACTGAACATTATCTATCGTAACACCCTTTAATTTACAATCTAAAATATTTGATATTCTGAATATAGCAGACAAAATAGTAGACATCTTGTCCAATTTTCAAGAATTTCTATAAACCGATTTAACAGTTAGAGCCACACATGTCAAATAACATAATTTTTGGGAACACCCTGTGTTTCCTAATTTTAAATTATATGCTTATTGTATAGCGGAATTAGCAATACAGGTTCTCTGTAAATTTCAGCTGTCTGTTCAAAATGTGTTGAAAATAGGGCTACACATAAAATTACACTTACTATTGGGACACCCTTTAAATTCGAAATCGTCATTTTATATATGTTGTTAGAAGGGACTTAACAACTCCGTTTATTTGTTAATTTTAAATATCTTTACACAACTGTATTACAGTTAGGCTATATAGTCAAACAGTTAGGCTGCTGCAGTCAAAGTGGTAAACACGTTGACTGCAAACCTGGTTGTTCAGGGTTCAAATCCTGCGGCAATCAAAATACAAAAAATGTTTTTTTCTGTTTAATGGTATAAATACATATTCTGAATGAACAAAAAAAAAACGTGCAGTCTCCTTCGTCGGTACTTTCTTATAGCAGATTCGCCCGCGAAATAAAATAACTATCTATCTTTCTCCTTTCACCACCTGCCTTATCTCTCATATATCCCTTTCCTAAAGAATGTAGCACGGTTACGAAAAATAACTAAATAGGTTTTAATGCCTGACTGAAGTGCTACTTCTCTTAAAAAAAAAAAAAAAATTAAATCAATTATTGGGGCACCCCTTTATTTCCTAATTAAAATTCAATACTTGCGTTGTAGCGGACTTATAAATATATGTTTTTTGTAACGAGTTGTTATTAGAAGACAGAAATATTGTGTCTAGTTGTGATTGGTCGTATGTTGTAGGTTATGTTTATGTCTCTCCATGCGTACGATGTATAGTTACGGATAAAAAACAGCAGGAAGAGAAGTGATAATTAGAATTGCAACTATAACATTTAACATACGCAGTTGTTGTAATTGCAGCAATAGCAGTTTTATATAAACCTATTTAAATGTGGACAGAAAACATTCGAGCATTTAATAAATATACCCGCCATATTACTTCTCGCTCAATTTTTTATATTCAAAAATTAATTACGAAAAATTTTTGGTTTTTAAACAATAATTTTTTGCCTTAAAATGAACTTTTTAAAATATTTATAATACCTAATTGGCAAACACAACTTAAACAGAAAAAAATCTGGCAACATTTTACACCTTATTTGCCATAGCCTGAGAATTCATTAAGTCCCAGTTTATATTAATCAATTATTGTCGCTGCAATTTTTATCTTTTATTCCTTAAAATTGCATTCGCGTTTGCATTGTAAAATTTTTATTGCAGCATTTTTAATAGATGTATGCATAAGTGTATATATTTGTTAACTTCATATTTAAAAACGAAAGAAGGAACAAAACGAATTGCAAGAGTACGCGCATATGTGTACCCATTTTAATTCCTCTCGCCCTTCTCACCCTAAAATAGGAATTTCAGCGACAAAAATCATCCAATGTAAACTGGGACAATTTTTTGCCGAAACGCTAAACGTCAAACTCCATGTCAAGGCAAATTAATGTACATAGCCCATCTGATTTTTGTTTATGTTTAACGTTGTTGTCAAAATTTTAAAAGAATATTCAAAATAAAAAATTTTTAAATAATTTGAAAAAGAAATAAATGGTAAATTTTATAAAATAAAATTTTAAAACAAAAAATGATATAATCGATATTGCTGCATATAGTTTTGTAAATCTCTTTAAAGGTGCTTCTATATGAATCTCTCAATAACAAGAGAGATTACCATTATATTTATAATTTAATAAGGTAGAAGTAGGAATTTTTTGTTATTTTTAATGTTAAGAGAATTAAGTGATATCTAGAAATAAAAGTATTAGAGTAAAGGTACAGTCAGCTTTGTCAAATATTTGCTAAAAAGTTGTTTGCTCGTATTTGCGCGAAAATGTGTCAAAACAAAACTAATTTTTTTTTATGTTTACACTAAACGCATTTATGTGCTTTATTTTGCTTCTACAAACACACGTAAAATAGCTGCAAATAATCACCCTTATTCTGTTTGGCGTCGTCAACATCGTCGTCAATTTTAAGACAACACCAATTTAACACAACATGAATACTAATTTGGTATTCCCTAACAGATTAATGACGACGTTGACTGTTTATCGACAATAAAAATAAGTAAAACACACATATCTAATATTTGTGACAGATGATTCTATTTGTGTTTTATTATGCAACTTGCCGTTAGTAAAGGTATGATTACTCTGCTTGATAAAGAGCTTTGCATTATTAAAACTTTAAATTTTTAATGTTATTATTTAATGGATAAAAAGAAATAAGTGAAGTTTTTAATATGCAAATCCATTTATCAGTCCGCCAAGTTGTAATAATGGCGCTAAGGGTAATTTTTTTAATTGTGTACTGTTACTTAAAATCAGTAGAAACTGTGCCCCTGGGAAATTCTGTAGCAAGGAATAGACTTTTTCTAACTCTTCCACTAATTTTTTAAATTGAAAGGGGTTAATAATTTTAGTTTTTCGCGTTTCCTTTGTGTTATTTTATATATTTCTGATATTGCTTTTTTCAATATCGCCGTACGCTTTCTATTTTTTAACTTTTCTTCAGCATACGACACAACAGAATACCAAAAATGACGACGCCAAACTCAGAGCTGTAAACGAATGATTCTTTTTTGAATCATTCCTGCGAATCATACCCGCATTGAATTGTAATTTTTTTAATGCATTCATTCCACACAAAAAAGAATTAAATTAAAATTTGAATGCATTCACAATGAATTAAAATTCTTGATCGCCATTCACTTGCCCACACGAAATGAATGAATAAGAATTTGAATTTCATTATGAAATTACTTTTTATGAATGCATTCCATTCATCAGCCAAAAAAATGAATTAGAATCTGAATGGATGTATTATGATTTGAAACGTCGTGAATGCATTTACTCGCCATCGAATTAAATGAATTAGAATTTGAATGCAGTTATTGGAAGGAAAAACATATTGAAGCAATTCATTTTTTTTACAATAATTCTTTTAAGTTGAAAATTATACAGTGTGTGTTTTACTACGTCGGCCATGACATAAGCTGCAGAAAAGTTAACGGGTATTATATCGGGCATGATAAACGCTGTAGAAACGTTAAAAGGTGTTACAAAATTGACATGTTTTTTACGATTAGAGTGTTATCTTTTGAACTACAAAAGATAAAAACTTTAAATTTACGTAGTGCATGTTACTACATCGGCCATGACAAACGCTATAGAAAAGTAAAAGGGTGTTGAAAAATTGACGTTATTTTTACGATTATAGTGTTATCTTTTGAACTATAACAGATAAACACTTTAAATTTACGTAGTGTATGTTACTACATCGGCCATGACAAACGCTATAGAAAAGTAAAAGGGTGTTGCAAAATTGACGTGATTTTTACGATTATAGTGTTATCTTTTGAACTATAACAGATAAATACTTGAAATTTACGCAGTGTATGTTACTACATCGGCCATGACAAACGCTATAGAAAAGTTAAAGGGTGTTGAAAAATTGACGTGATTTTTACGATCATAGTGTTATCTCTTGAACTATAACAGATAAAAACTTGAAATTTACGCAGTGTGTGTAACTACATCGGCCATGATAAACGCTATAGAAAAGTTAAAGGGTGTTGCAAAATTGCCGTGGTTTTTACGATTATAGTGTTATCTTTTGAACTATAACACATAAACACTTTAAATTTACGTAGTATATGTTGCTACATCGGCCATGACAAACGCTATAGAAAAGTTAAAGGATGTTGCAAAATTGACGTGATTTTTACGTTTATAGTGTTATCTTTTGAACTATAACAGATAAAAACTTGAAATTTACGCAGTGTGGGTAGCTACATCGGCCATGACAAACGCTATAGAAAAGTTAAAAGGTGTTGCAAAATTGACGTGATTTTTACTATTATAGTGTTATCTTTTGAACTACTAAAGATAAAAACTTTAAATTTACGTAGTGTATGTTACTACATCGGCCTATAGTTAAAAAGGTAACACTATAATCGTAAAAATTACGTCAATTTTGCAACACTCTTTAACTTTTCTATAGCGTTTATCATGGTCGATGTAAAAACACACACTGCGTAAATTTCAAGTTTTTATCTTTTATAGTTCAAAAGATAACACTATAATCGTAAAAATCACGTCAATTTTGTAACACCCTTTAACTTTTCTATAGCGTTTATCATGGCCGATGTTAAAACACACACTGCGTAAATTTCAAGTTTTTATCTTTTATAGTTCAAAAGATAACATTATAGCCGTAAAAATCACGTCAATTTTGCAACACCCTTTTACTTTTCTATAGCGTTTGTCATGGCCGATGTAATAACATACACTACGCAAATTTAAAGTGTTTATCTGTTGTAGTTCAAAAGATAACACTATAATCGTAAAAATCACTTCAATTTTGCAACACCCTTTAACTTTTCTATAGCGTTTGTCATGGCCGATGTAGTAACATACACTACGTAAATTTAAAGTTTTTATCTTTTGTAGTTCAAAAGATAACACTCTAATCGTAAAAAACATGTCAATTTTGTAACACCCTTTAACTTTTTACAACGTTTGTCATGGCCGATGTAGTAACATACACTGCGTAAATTTTAAGTGTTTATCTGTTATAGTTCAAAAGATAACACTATAATCGTAAAAATCACGTCAATTTTGCAACACCCTTTAACTTTCAATAGCGTTTGTCATGGCCGATGTAGTAACATACACTGCGTAAATTTCAAGTTTTTATCCTGTTCAAAAGATAACACTATAATCGTCAAAGTCACGTCAATTATGTAACACCCTTTAACTTTTCTACAGCGTTTATCATTCCCAATATAACACCCGTTAACTTTTCTGCAGCTTATGTCATGGCCGACGTAGTAAAACACACACTGTATAATTTTCAACTTAAAAGAATTATTGTAAAAAAAAATGAATTCCTTCAATATATTTTTCCTTCCAATAATTGCATTCAAATTCTAATTCATTTAAATCTATAGCGAGTAAATGCATTCACGACGTTTAAATTCATAATACATCCATTCAGATTCTAATTCATTTTTTGGCTGATGAAAGGAATGCATTCACACAAATTTCAACCAAATTCAAATTCATTAACTTTGTGTGGCCAAGTGAATGGCATTCAAGAATTCAAATTCATTGTGAATGCATTCAAATTTTAATTCAATTCATTTTTTGGAACAGATGAATGCATTCAAACATTTTAATTCACGGTGAGTTAAAAACCAAAAATGAATCATTCGTTTACAGCTCTGGCCAAACTAAACGGCAACATCAACATCAATTGTTCTTAGGGAATACCAAACATATGTCGACAGTCATCCATTAATGACAATATTGACTACGGGAATACCGATTTACAACAAACGAAGAAAAACGACGTCGTCTTGTGTTGACGACGCCAAACAGAATAAGGGTGAATTATTTGGCAAAACATGTTTGCTCTCTGTTCACACTTAAAAAATATATTATTAAAAAGAACATTTGATTAAATTGTATGCTGACAAATTTATAAAAGATGTATATGGGGATATGTGAAGAATTTTTTTTTATTAAGTTGTGGTGCAGCATCAGTTCTCTTTTTAGAAGATAATTAAAGGAAAAATACGGAAAGGCAATGGATACGCCGAAAGGGAGTTGCGCAAAATTATTACTGGAGCTGCGATCATAAACTCCAGAGCTGTATAAAAATTGTTTACGAATGAGTTGTAGTAATTTTGATCATTTCGGATGTACTAATAAGTTATGTATGTAAATATTTTAACAAAATGCCTTTCAATCCTTTTATAGCTGCAATTGGAGACACCAGTAATAACAAAACAGACTATAAAACTTCGTGAGCCAACTTCACCTTCTGATGGTTATATCCGATGCAAAATAAAAGTCTTTGTGCGTCGATGTGGGGTCAAATGACCGCATATCTGATGGTGGGATTTTTCGCAAAACCTCTTTTAGTCAAGCGCTTACAAGTAAAAAACTTTATTTTGCCTTAGCCAGAACCACTACCGCTGAGAACTTTACCCATTCCATATGTCTTAGATGCTGACGATGCCTTCGCATTAGCACCAAACATCTTAAAACCTTTTACTGCGCGCAACTAAACGCCAAACAAAGAGTTTTTAATTATAGATTGTCACGAGCCAGAAGAATGACTGAAAATGTCTTAGGTATGTCTGCAGGATTTTTGCGTGTTGCGCGCTGCACAACAATTTGCTGACTCGAAAAGTTTATGTGTACTGTAATCCACATTGTTGACCATTACACAGCAGACGGCGTTTTAATTCCCGGCGAATGGCGCAGCAATCAGAGTGACCAAATCTTCATAAACGTCAAGCATACAGTTTCTACTTAAGCCAAGAGACTTCAAATATAAGAGAAGAATTTTGCCAATACTTCATAGAGGAAGGCGAAGTGCCTTTTTAATATAAAAATACATATATAAAAGCTTATGATCAACCAAAGGTAACAAAACTAAATAATAAAAGGAAAACAAAACGAACAAATCAGAAACCAACCAATAATGCAAGGAGGATGAGTATTATTTTAAAAACTTTATTAAAAAAACAAAATAAAAACATTTACTTCAATAAACAAAAGAAAATGATATTTTTGAATTCAAAATATAATACCTTAAATATTTTGTATATATATATATATATATATATATATATATATATATATATATATATATATATGCATGTTATTACATGTTTTAAGTGAACATATTTAAATATATATATATATATATATATATATATATATATATATATATATATATATATATATATATATATATATATATATATATATATATATACAAAATATTTAAGGTATTATATTTTGAATTCAAAAATATCATTTTCTTTTGTTTATTGAAGTAAATGTTTTTATTTTGTTTTTTTAATAAATATATATATATATATATCCCTATGTGAAATAAATAAAGTTAGAAATTAAATAAACCTTAGATTGATTTTCAAAGTAAAAAATTAAAACATTCAGTCTTTTAAACAATGCAAAAAAACATTGTCAATGTTTTACGCACATTCGCTACTGTTTTATTATTAAGCGTGTTAAGCTCAGTTAATGTATAGTTTGCAGGTGTGGCATTTGGATTTATTTTTTTTTGTGTCCTTTCTTTCATGGCTGTTACCGCTTCGCGCATAGTTTCTGCGATTTGGGTTGGAGCTGTTTAGCTGCATACAATTTGTTGTCGACGATGTGTTGTAGCTTGTCGCTGTGTTGACTGTTCTACAGTCGGATGTAACAAATTTTCGGATGCTTAAAAATATGTAAATAATATATTAATAAGTACTAATGATTTTACACTAACAGTTGTTATCACCATCTTCTAAAACTAAATTCCAGATAGTTAGTTGAGTTTAACAATCCTCAGCCTGCCCTACAAAGTTCATGCTTTTGTAGAATTGCCATTTCGGTGCATCTACTGCACCTTGGCATAATTTTGTTTTGGCTGTGGCTGCATAGCTTCGATATTGGATTTTCAAATTATTCCATTTGGCGGTAAGGTCAGCTGGAGCAAACCTAGATTCAAAATGTTCTGCAATATCTCTCCAAGCAAAGTCTTTTAGGGTTTTGTTTTGGTAGCCATGATTTAAAAAACATACCCATTACTTTCCATTTTCTGAGAGTAAATGCATATTGAAGTTTGTGCTACTATTAATGAGTTAATTACTAAAGTGTTTAATTACGTTTGTTTAAGTATTGAAATATGTTATATTCAAATATATCAATTAGTTTTATTTTATAAATTTATCAATTAAAGTATGTTTTGCAAACAAGCAACAGCTGTTTCTTCGATATAAGTGTAGTCAAGTTTCTTGTTTAACAAAAGTCTCTTGAAACGATTTTTAAATTTATTCAGAACTTGTTTGGTTTTTATACAAAACTTTTTTATAATATACAAGTTAACACATCCCACATTTGAAACTCCACCACTGTACAAAATATTTAAATAAAAATACCAGACAGAAATATGATCCATGTTTTCCTGAAAAAGTATTTGTTTTTCTGATGTTGCACACGTACACAACAATATTTTCTGCAACCGTGGGAATCGCCAATTAAGCAATTTTGGAGAATAGCATTAAGTTAAATTAAGAAACTATTTTGTAAACATTTTTCAGTTGATAACTAAACTCAATAAAGAAAAGTTCTAGTTGCGGAAGCAACGACAACTTTTTTAAAAAAATAAAATAATTAATAAATTTTTAATTGGCGCCCGAGCAGGGGTCAACGCGTCTTAAAATAAATAGTCCCAAATGAAAGAGTAGGACTTCGCGTTTTTCGGTAAAAAGTGCAAAAAAAAAAACACTGAACATCAAAAAGTAAGGCAAGGTGCTTAACCAAAAAAGAAAAATAACAATAAAAGCCTGAACATCAAAAAGTAAGGCAAAGTGTTTAAAACAAAAGGGAAATGACAATAAAATAAAGCCTGAACACCAAAATGTAAGGCATAGTGTCAAATCCAAAAGGGAAAATTATAATAAGTCCCGAACAGAAAAAGTGAATTTAAAGACAGGAAGACTGGTCATTCGTAATGGAAAAAGGACCCAAGTACATCAAGGAAAAGGATAACTCCTGATACGTTCAACACCTCAGATCTCCAGCGTTGGCAAAAAATGTTATTTTTAAGCTATCTGTAAGTAAAAGCAATCTTTAACTCTAAGAAAGTAGAGAAAGCAATATGTTGAAAAATGATCGAATTATAAAAAGAATTTAAAAGAATAATAAAGGATTGGAAAACTAAAGAAAGACAAAAAATTTTAGTGATAAATGAATACAAAAATAAATTAAAAGCAAAATAAATATAAAAGAAATAATAAGAAAGAAAAAAAGAACGAATTTTAAAAAAATTTTTTACTTACTTTAAGTAAAAACGAAAATAAGAAAATAATTTAGCAACGTTGAAAAAAAGGATAATTTCTTTTAATTAATTAAGAATTTCTAAAATATAAAGTAAACTTTGGATAAGGGGGAAGTTGTTGCGATTCTTACGAGACCCTCCAACAACTGAAAAAAAAGAAATACTATTGTGAAATTTTTAAGATAAGAAAATTTTAAAATAATTAAAAATAAGTTAAAGATTTGTCCGACTTAAAGTCAAATCAAAATATTGAAATTGAAAAACAAAAATTTTTTTTTATATAAGTAATATGCTGCAAATAAGGAAAAGATTTAAATAAGAAAAAATTTGAAATAACAAAAGAAGTAAGGATTCAAAATCATAAAAAATAAAGCTTTAAACAGAAATAACTTTTCTTGAAAGAAATATTTTAAATAATTTTTTCCCTTACTTCCAATTTAAAAGATTCATGATAATAAAAGGATAAGAGGAGAGTTAAGTCTGTTTCCTTAAATTATTAAATCGGTAAGGATATAAAAAAAATTAATATTAATTTAATACTTTTAAAATGAGTCAGGAAGAGCAAATAGTCGCGACCTTGTCGAGGCTAAATTTATCCTCATCTACTTCAGCGTCCACTTCATCATCACTATCTCTATTTACTAGTAACCATAAAAAAAGAACTTTTAGATTTAATTTCGACAACAGTCTCTTCTATTCTAAATCCTGCAGCAGAACAGGATGAAGAGCTTAGCATAGATTTTCGACATGTTGACGCATCAGATCGGGTACCTGATGTTGTTAAATGTCTCAGAGAATTCTCAGGGAAACCCGGAGAGTTCAATTCTTGGAGGAAATCGGTAGACAGAATACTCTAAGTGAATGGGCAGAACAAAAATACACCGAAATATTTTTCTATTCTCCACACAATTCGTCACAAAATTATAGGCGAAGCGGATGCGGCTCTTGAGTCGTACCGAACACCCCTAAATTGGGAGAAAATAAAAAAGTGCCTAATGATGCACTATTCAGACAAAAGGGACATCGCTACATTAGAGTATCAAATGACAACCCTAACTCAACGCGGAGATTCAGTTCAAGAATTGTATCAACAAGTTTATCTACATCTTTCATTGATATTTGATAAGATTGATTGCCTAGAATTGGGAGAAGCTGTCTGTCTGCAATGACATCGACGTACAGAAGTAAGGCCCTCGATACATTCATCAGGGGTCTTAATGGCAATTTGCCAAGCCTCTTGAGCGTGAGAGAGCCCACAAGTCTGCCAGATGCTTTACAAATGTGCTTGAAGCTAGGTAACCTTAATTATAGAACGATACATGCCAATAGCGCCAGCAACTTAAAACAAAATACTAAAGCCACTCCACAGTATCGTTCGGTTCGACCATTTTATCCGGAACTCACAAATCCACATAGGCCTTCATTCAGAACTGGTAAATTTTACCATAATGGTCAATTTCAATTCAATCAGAATCCAAACAGATTTAATCAACCGAATAATTTACATTTTCCTTCATTCGGACAGTCAAGGCCATTCCAACAGTACTTTAACAGTTTACGCCAACCCCAAGCAACTCAACCAGATTTTAATAGGTACAGAAACAACAATCCTAATTCATTTCAAAAACCAACTCCAATGGAGGTAGATAACTCTCAACAATTTAGACAAAATAACCCACAACAAAATTTTAAACGTTCGTTTCCAAGTCAAATGAGGCACCCTCCAAATAAGATACAGCGTAATTTCCACTTGGGAACAGAGTACCCTATCGAAAGCGACGAAATACATGACTTTCGGTACGATAATAATGTGACGTACAATCAAACAGGAAATTTTTCACGCGACAAAGAAGTCACCACCCATATAAGCTCTCACGGAGAAGATAACATGGCGGAGGGTAACGACCACATTAATTTTTTAGATTAACGCCTTCTTCACTTCCATATATTGAAATGTTACACGAAGAGGAGATAAAATTAACTTTCTAATAGATACAGGCTCAAATAAAAATTACATACAATTAACTCGTATAAGGAATCCATTAAAAAACGAAAAACCGTTCAAAGTTAGTTCTGTGGCGGGTGACATAGAAATAACACATCATACTTTTATTGATATATTTGGACCACAAAAAGAAAAACTTAAATTCTATATTTTACCTACACTAACTTCTTTCCACGGGATAATAGGTAATGATACACTAAAGGACCTTAAGGCAACCATTCATACTGGTCAAAACTTCATGACCATATTCCCCAATATAAAAATTCCTCTAAGACAAAAAATATCACAAGAAGTCAATCAAAGAGAACTGCAAGTACCATATTTAACTCAAAGCCAACAAGTAAAATTAAAAAACATAATAGCGAAATGCCACAATTTATTCTCAGATCCAGACGAGAAATTAACATTTACTACTCTAGTAAAAGGTGAGATACGTACTACCACAGATACCCCGGTCTATTCAAAGCCATACCCATATCCGATGGCACTTAAAGGAGAAGTCGAACGTCAAATAGAAGAACTTCTCGATAATGGAATAATAAGAAAATCCAAGTCTACTTATAACTCCCCAGTCTGGATAGTCGACAAAAAGACGGATGATTCTATCGAAAAAAAATACCGCATGGTTATCGACTATCGAAAATTAAATGCAGTGACCATACCAGATCGGTAACCTATTCCGGAAATAAACGAGGTACTTTCCAACCACGGCGAAAATAAACTTTTCACAGTTATTGACCTTAAGAGTGGGTTTCATCAAATACCCTTACGTGAGTCAGATATTGAGAAAACTGCTTTCTCTGTAAATAACGGGAAGTACGAATTCCTACGATTTCCTTTTGGACTTAAAAACGCACCCTCGACATTCCAAAGGGCATTAGATGACATTCTACGTCAACACATTGGCAAACGGTGTTATGTCTACATAGATGACGTAATAATTTTCGGTAAAAACGAGGAAGAACATCTACAAAATTTAGAAGTAGTGTTCAAAACTCTAGAACACGACAATATGAAAGTTCAAATAGACAAGTGCAAGTTTCTTAAAGGCGAAGTCGAATTTTTAGGGTTTATTGTAGGAGCGGAAGGAATCAAAGCAAACTCGCATAAAGTAGACTCAATTGCGAAAATGCCAGTTCCAAAAAATCTAAAAGAACTTCGATCATTCCTCGGAATGGCTGGTTATTATCGTAGGTTCATAGAAGACTACGCTAAAAAAGCAAAACCACTCACAAATATGCTGAAAGGTGAATGTGGCAACATTTCTAAGAATGCGTCTAGAAATAAATTAATTTCTTTGAATCAAGAAGCCTTGGAATCATTTAAAAAAATAAAGAATATTTTAATATCAAGAGATGTAGTACTTTCGCATCTAAACTTCAATAAGGACTTTGAGCTCACAACTGACGCATCTGATTTTGCCGTTTTATCGCAAGAAAATAAACCAATTACGTTCATATCCAGAACTCTCAATAAAACTGAGGAAGGATATGCAACAAACGAAAAGGAAATGCTAGCTATTATATGGTCGCTAAGTTCTCTCAGAAATTACCTGTACGGTTCAAAAAAAATACAAATTTACACAGACCATCAGCCACTCACTTATGCTTTATATTCTAAAAATACAAATTCAAAAATGAAACGATGGAAATCAATTTTGAAAGAGTATAACTATGAGCTAAAGTATAAGCCTGGATATGCTAACGTAGTAGCAGACGCGCTATCAAGAATACCGGTTCAAGCAAATGCTCTTACATCCACCGTCCATAGTGATGAAGGTTCCTCACACGGCCTAATACCATGTGCTGAAGTTCCAATCAATGTTTTTAAAAATCAGATATTCCTTAAACGATCCGACACCTCATCATATCAATTTAAGATTATAGTTCCTACAGTTCACAGACACATCATTACCGAACCAACATATACTGAACAAAAGCTTATTTCACTCTTAAAGAGATATCTCAACCCCTCCGTAATAAACGGATTACACACAAAAGAAAGAATACTAGTAATGATACAAAATTTTTATCCACAACACTTTAGTAATTATAAAACCCGTTATACACAGAAAATTGTCGACGACATTATAAATGAACAAGAACAAGAAAACATAATTCTAGAAACTCATCTGCGAGCTCATAGGAACGCAATAGAAAATAAAGCACAAATATTGGAAAAATGGTATTTTCCAGGCATGCTCAGTAAAATAAAAAATATAATAGCAAATTGTACAACCTGTAAGGAAAATGAATATGAACGCCACCCTACTCGGCCAAAATTGGGCGAGACCCCATTACCATCTTTCCCAGGCCACAGAGTACACTTAGACATCTTCCTTACGGAAGGAAAGATAGTTTTAACAGCTCTCGATAAATTTACCAAATATGCTCAAACTAGGATTCCTAAAAGCAGATCAATCGAAGATGTTAGGATACCGCTTAGGGATATAACAGACGATGTAGAAAAGACACGACGCGACAATATTGAAAAGCTTACCAAAAAACAACATAAAGACTTAATATATCACAATAAGGACAGAACTGAATTTAAATCTTACCTACCAGGACAAATAATTTATGTAAAGAAAAATAAGAGACTAGGTACAAAACCTTCTAAACCAAACAAATAATGCATAAAAGCAGAATACGAAACTAAACAGGACATACATTTTCTCTTTTATCACCCCTAGATTATTTATACCGTTGTGTTATGCGGATGTTCAAATTCTGGACTATTCGAACGCCCAACTGGTAACAATAGAAAAAGGAACCGCAAGAATACAGGCGGGAACATTCAAAATTATTCACGAAATTGATATTGAAAAGTATGCGGAAATGACAGAAAACATCGAAAAAACCATAAGAATGTCTACTATTAAAACAAATCCTCATTATCCATTTATATCATTGTTAATATCTCAAATAAAATCAAACTTGGAAAATTTAAGAATAAGAAAATTTAGAAGATCATTAGATTTCTTAGGAAGCGCATGGAAATGGATAGCGGAAAGCCCCGACCGCCATGACCATGAAATAGTTGTAAGCAAGTTAAATAATGTTTTGAAAAATAATAATAATCAATTGCTAATTAATAAACTTTTCATTGAAAAAATAAATGAAATAACCACTATAACCAACAATGTTGTAAAATCAATAGGAAATGATATGTCAACAGAGATAAATTTATTTTTAAGATTAAAATTTGAATTAGAAATTATTAAAGAAGAAATTGTAAACATTGCATATGCAATTCATTGGGCGAAAGCCAAAATAATAAATTCTTATATTCGATCTAGTACGGAAATTGATATTGTTAAAGATATTGTGAATAAAGAAAATATACCTTTTATAAAACTAGAAGAAGCTCTAGAATTTTCTGAAATAAAAATCGCTACAAACGGAAAAGTAATAATCTACATTATAAGATTACCAACTCATAAAATAAAACTTGTAAAACTTTAGAGATAAGATCAGTAAAAAAATATGGAAGGATAAATAAAATAAATTTTAAAGAAATCATTGTAGGTGAAAAAGAATTGTATGGAATAAAACAAAATTGCAAAAATCATAATTATTTAGAAATATGTTTAAGGAATAATTTAGTTGACTTAAGTAATGACACTTGTGTTAGTAACCTTTTGAAAAGCCGATCTCCAAATTGCACTAAGACAAACAGCCAACATATTCCCAGTTACGAAGAAGTGGTTCCTGGCATTATTTTTCTAAATAATTTTGTTGGAAAAGTTAAAATCAATAATGAACCCACAGTACTAAACGTTTCATTTTTAATACATTATAGTAATACTACAATCGAAATTAAAGGAAAGAAATTTAACAACGAAGAGAAACCAATGAGTAAACCTTTACCAGCGATACTTCAACCACCATCTTTATCGAAAACAGTCGATGAAATATTATCCTTACAAATGCTTAAGCAGTTAAACGCCAATAATACAGAACAGATAAATCTTATAGAAACCTCAAACAGAACAAAGTATGCGCTGAATATTGGTCTTACAACTTTAATCATAGCTACAATCATTATTATCGCAAGATACACTTTCACATCTAAGAAAACAGAAGAACAGGGGTCAATTGAGCTGACCAACGCAGCCATCAAAGGATTAAATCAATTATTTCAAAAAGAAACTTCAAACGAGGACGTTTGAAATCTAGGAGGGGAGTAGTTAACACATCCCACATTTCAAACTCCACCACTGTACAAAATATTAAAATAAAAATACCAGACAGAAATATGATCCATGTTTTCCTGAAAAAGAATTTGTTTTTCTGATGTTGCACACGTACACAACAATATTTTCTGCAACCGTGGAAATCACCAATTAAGCAATTTTGGAGAATATCATTAAGTTAAATTAAGAAACTATTTTGTAAACATTTTTCAGTTGATAATTAAACTCAATAAAGAAAAGTTCTAGTTGCGGAAGCAAAGACAACTTTTTTAAACAAATAAAATAATTAATAAATTTTTAATTTACATACATGGTGAAATAATAAAGGTGGTTTCAATGGCGAATTCATAGATTTTTGCCATAAATGCTAAGTGTCAAATACCACAAAAAAATTTCCAAAAAATTTGGATATGTAAAATTAAACTTTGAAACCAAAAAAAGAAATGTGAGGTATTGCTGCATATACAGAGTAAAGAAACCAATTGGGTATAACTTCATTTAAAGTACCAAATAATGATAGATGGATAAATTAAATTCGGCTTCCTTTTGCTTAGTCAGCCATTTTTAACATCAACGTGGTCCTCTACAATGGCGAAAATGAACGAATTCGCCATTGCGACCACCTAGTAATTATTTCGCTATGTCAATTCATTCAAATAATTACCGTTGAGTTGTCGCACTATGTACACATTAGAAGCATTTTTTTTTTTTTTTTTGCTAAAAAATAATTTTATTTGCCCGAAAGATAGCTGGATAAATAGAAATAAGTAGATTTAACCTAATAACATGCATATTAAAAATTTTGTTCAGATTTTATAAGGCAAATAGAAAGTAGTTGTCCATCTGTTTTGGAATTTGATGTTAATGATAGCAATATATTCTTTAGTTACATAAGAAATAAATGTGTTGGCAAAATCTGAGAATAAGAATAAACATACAGAAATGTAACTTGATGGGTTGTTTGAAAAGACATTCTAACGAACAATTTTGGAAAAAAGCTATGTAGTAGTAATGATTTGGAGGATGATATCAAAACTTGCACTTTACACGGTTATTAGTTAAAAAAACGAATTCGCAAATAGAATCCACAATAGAAATTTAACCCATGGAGATAATGTTTACACCACACATGCAGTGAATTAAATTCCACCTAAGACTTTTAGATACTACAAAGACCAACTCGTACTATGATTTTTGCTGGAGATTCAAAAACTTTAGAAGATGCTTTCAAAATAATATTAACAGCTAGACATCAATATTACCCGCAATTTTGACCAGAAAAAAGAGATTACTTCAATACAAATTAAAGAACCAGCTTCAGCGGAAAATTAAATAAAAACAATATTCCAAATATATAGTACTTTTGTTAGTAATACCAGCAGCCCAAAAAAACAATTTTCAAAATCAACAACATTCATTTTATAAAAGAATGCATTTCCAAATTCATACATTAAGCATTATAACAATAATCCGACTATATCAAATTTGTCTAATCAGACAAGACGATCGAATAACTCACGCATAAATAATAGAAGTATTCAACAATATAATCCCGGTATTAATTCTAACTAAAGTTCACAGCAAATGGTAATGTCGATCAAAGACATGAACCGATGTAAATAGGAAATTCTAATGTAAATTTTCCATAGCAGGCAGGCGAGACTTCTATATACATATATGTAGTAATAAGTTATCCTAAAAGAAAGCTGAAATTTATAATTGATACTGGTGCTGAATTTAGAATAATTAACTTTGATATTTGTCACCCCAAATAGTAGCAAAATTTAATCGTAGTTGCAAAAGCATTAAATACTAAAATAATAATAACAAAGCGTTTCAAATTTCTAATATTCCAAGAGCTTAATTTATACAATTATCACTGCGATTTTTTAGAACATGCTTTTAACAAAAGCATTTAAATAGTCCTTATAATAGTCCGATATAGATAGTTTTTTTTTTCATATTTATTATTATTCCTTAGTACAATTACAGTCAAAATTAAATAGGTCTCAGCGCCCTTTAGGCATCATTGAGACGAGCTGGCAATTCATACAGTTATACATATTCTATTTTATTTTACAAAATAAAAAAAAGAAAGAACGATTAACAAGCATTTCAAGGTTTCTAGTCAAATAGTTTCCTATAGTTAAGCTTTCAAGGTCAAGCTTAAATAAAAAGACTATTTATTTAACATACTTTTGTCCGACGTTTCGTTACGGTTTTTTCCCAACATCATCAGGGAAATTTTTTTTATTAAATCTGGCAACATTATAAATACAAAAGAAAATCTTAGTAAGTAACAACAATTATCTAAATGCTAAATTTAATTTACTTACATATATTCTTTTTTCGTCAAATTAACATTATTTTTATTGCAGTTTTTGTTTTGTAAAGGTTGGACAACACTACACAAAACTTAAATTAATCAAAAAGATTGTAAAATAAACTTAAAATATCACAGTAAAAACATTTTTTTTTTTTTATTTAATCGATCACAGTTGTTTTTTTACTAATGCTATGGTGTAATTTGGTTTTGTCAGCGTTCAACAATAGTTTATTTAACCTAGCGAACTCCAAAATCGACGAAACATCCCGTTCAATTTATATTTTTAAGGCCAAGTCTTACTTGAATGGGTAAAAAAGATTAACAAGCAATTTTTATAACTTTGCTTAACCTTCTCAACAAATTTTCATATTTGTCCTCTTTAGACTTTCGTCGTTTAATCAAAATCTTTCGATATGCGTCAATATTAGTATCCCCAACTATAACAACTGGAGCTTTAGCATTAAGATCGAAAATGCTTCCTATAATATCAAAAAAAACGATCACATGTGAGCACTTTTGCGAACGATACTAGCTTCACGGGTTTATTCTCCATTCGAAAGTTATTTAACGAAACTGAGATCATCTCAACAAAGTCTCCACTTTTGCATAGATTAACAACAAATTGTAGTTCGTTGCTAACATATAAAGATGTTCAACCATACCCTTCATTTCTGTAACAATGAACAGCTGAATATCCAGGAATCGTATATAGCTGTGTTACTTCTTCATTAAACCAGGTTTCTGGTATTGCAACAATTTCCGGTAATTTTGAAAAACTTGCAACCAATGACTTAAATTTATTAAATTTTGTAACCGAAGAAACGCTTCTTATGTTTACACTTAAAAATTAAAAAAAATCTAAAGATTGGTAAAAAAATTGATTCTTCCAATAAACAAAATTGGAGCATCGTTAAAATAGAAATTGAACGATGTTACCATTGAGGATAGATTTCCTATGCCAATTATTGATGACATTTTTGACAAACTAGGAAGGTGTCATAATTTCTCTAGCCTCGATTTGGCCAAGGGATTCTATCAAATAGAATTCCATGCCGATGATATACTAAAAATAGGATTTTGAACTGCTATTGTTTATTACGAATTTTTACGTATGCCTTTTAAACTTTGTAATGCCCCAGCCACATTCCAAAGACCGATTAACAACGTATTAAAGAAATACATTGGTTCTATCTGCTTGGCTTATTTATATTTTCTACAAGTATAGAATAACATTTTGAAGCCATGGAAAATATACTGAAATGTTTGAGCTAAGCTAATTTAAAACTACAAGCTGATAAATGCATATTCCTTGCCAAGGAAACAGATTTTTTATGACTTGTTACTTCAGTAGGTATCAAACCTAATCCTGAAAAATTGAATACTATAGACATAATAATAAAAACTCTGTAGGAGCTTTTCGATCTACCCTTGTAACTGACGATAGCGATTTCGCGTTAGGAGCAGCAGACATGCAAGGAAACTAAGCGGTTCCTTTTGCCAGCCGCATATTAAATAGACATGATAAAATTATAGCACGATAGAAAAGGAACTTTTAGCCATCGTCTGGGCGACAAAATATTTCCGTCCATATCCTTTAGGCCGCAAATTTATTATTAAGACAGACCATCGTCCATAAGTTTGGATTAACATAAAAGAACCGAAAACAAAACTCCAAAGATAAACAATTAAGCTGAATGAGATCGATTTGGATATAAGCATATTTATATACATTAATGTTTTTGCAGATTATAGAAAGAACCCGTATTAAAATTAATCATAGGGAAATAAAAAAATTTATGAGGATCTAAAAAAGAGTTACTTCTATCTTAAATTAAGAAAAGAAATACAAAAGAACATTAATATTCGTAGCTGTGAAATATGATGAATCTCCAATAAAGTACAATTTAAACATATTTCCAACTTCAGAAAAGCACAAATTTGGACATTTGGTACCCGTGTCGTGGTATAATGTATTCAACAAGTATAGTCAATTAAAAAAATATGCAACTGCCTATTGCTTGGAAGACAGGTTTTGGGTCTCTATTTTCAAAGCATTGCACATAAAAAACTGGAAATCACAAGTTGCCTACAATTTTTTTTACCCAAAATATTGAATTATTTGATTAAAAATATAGTTAAATTGATAGTAAAATTTGTTGAAATCGTTCTTCTAAATCAAAAAAAAAAAAAAAACAAATCGATTTGCTAAAGGATTTGTCAGTTTAAAACTAATTTTGATTAAAAAATTAATTTATTGGATAAAAAAACATTAATTCCTCTATTTGTTGTTACTATGCTTAAATTCATATATATGTATGTATGCACATACACATACATAAATGCGAATTGATAACTTATAAAATTATTCCCTACATTTGTTTTTTAATTAAGTTAAATACCTTAAGTATATTTATTTAATAAGTTACCTCTGCATAAAAAGTTTGTGTAAAAATAAAAGTCACAAAAAATAAAACTATTGTTTCTATTTTTGTGTTGAAATAATATAAAGTTTTTTATATTAAAACAATATAAAGTGAAGAAACATTTATCATAAATTTTTACTGTTCGGAAGGAAATCGCATTAGAATGGTATACATAATTAAGTGTCCATTTGTAATGAGGTATTTTGTTCTGGACAAGTTTTTTTTAGTGCACTTAATTCCCATTACACACACTTCGAGACCCATTTCGTTTACAAATTTGGAGAAAGACATATCTTAAATCATTTAAAAAAAAAAATGCATTAAATAATTAATTGACGGAAAAAGAAACATACAAATGTGTTAGCAGTGATTTCAATAATTAAATACAGATGGGCCTTCCTCCAATAACACATCTCCGAACCCATCTTGTTTTTATAACGAATGTTTAGAAAATGTTATAGAATTTGCAACCAAATTTGTCATTCAGTTACATTCCAATAATAACTACAGTCGGAGTGACATAACTGCGCTGCAAAAATCAATTGAATTTGCAGTCTTATTAAAACTGGCATAAAAAGCACAAGTTTTGAGGGGACATAAAACATAAAAACCTTGTTTAAAAATGTACGTACGGATTATATGTTAGAAAAAAATTTAACTGAAAACCAACTTATCGAGGCTTTACATGTATTTTCGATTAACAGCACTAAAAATGCTAGAGGCACCTTAATGCCATTTCGATTCCAGTTCGAACAAGTAAAGTAAACTTTCTTCAGTTAGACTTATGGAAGAAAAAGAAATACCTTTATCCTAATGAAATTCGTATTTCGTTTTTTTGTACATTGACGATTTTGTCATTAATAACCCACTGGCATCAAAATCTAAAAAACAAACAGTGAGTCATATATATTATAGTCTTCCGTGCATGCTGCAGAATTCATCTAAATTAAATGGCGTTTTACCCGCATGCTCTATACTTTCAGCGGACGTTAAGAAATATGGAAATAAATGTCATCATGCTCTAATTCAATTGAGTAGAAATCTCTGGCATCGATATAAATACTAAAAGGTGACAACTTAGGACTAAAATGCGCTCTTGGTTTCTCAAAATCATTTTCAGCCAAGCATTAATTTTACTTTTCATCCTTTTAGTTTGTAATTTAATTTATTTCTTTTTAAAATCAAGGATTTTTTATTTTATGCTTTTTTTGTTCCCATCGCAGCAAAAAGTTTTAACGGATAAATTCGGGGCAAAAAACCGGAAGACATTTACAGTAGAGGATTTTCAAAATTCTTTCGCTTTAATTGCAGAAACAAAAGAGGAATTGCGTAAGAAAATCAATCTTTTACAACTCCAAAAATGCAACGTTTAACGAAGGTTACTTATTACACTGTACAACACACAAAAAAATTACAAGGTCCGGGCTACAAATTCTGATAGAGGAGACAAAAAAAAAGAGATCCGTGTACCGGCGTTTTGAAAGTTTACCTCTGATTTTCATTTGAGAGGGGGTTAAAATTTCCTAGCTCTGGCACATTCTTATTGTTAAACGGCATAAGAAACCATGTGACCCTTAGATTTTAGGTACAAAATGTGTTCAGCAAATTTATGTCAAATGTTACGGAGAACATTTTTGTAGAAATCTTAACCCTCTAACTCCTCAAGATATGGGTCTTTTTGTCCTTCTCTTAAAAAAGAGCAAAAAACACCATTAAAACAGGGTTTTAGAGGGTTAAAATGTTCCACAAAAATGTTACCCGTTAAATTGTACTATAAGTCCTAAATACACCAAAATGGAAAATACAACCATAAAGTCAGAAATAAGACGCAACAAAAGAGAGCTCTAGGCAATTCCACTTCATTATCATACAATGTCCAGCATATTTCAGCGATAAGCGAATTAATGCTTTTACCTTTATCTTACGAAAATTGTTATTACTTACTGCCCTTTTGTAAACAAGATTTTATTGCGTGTGAAACGGGATAATAATTGTGGTTTTAAAAAATCTGTTTTAAAAAAAACCAATTCGAGAATGTCCATAGACCAAAAAAAAACAGATAAATATAAAAAAAATTCCAATTGAACATTAAAAGAAAAATGTTTCATTTAGAATAACAAATTTAAAAAAGCAATTAAATTTTATGATAAATCAGGTAAATTGGGATGTACAAAATAATGTTATTAGTAATTGTGGTTGTTAAAATTCCACAAATTTGGGAATGTTCCTAAATAAAACCAGGTACTAGAATATTTATCAGTGGTATTGCAATAGGTAAATAATTTCAGTTGAAACTGAAAATGTTTTCAAATGTAATGTGAAAAGGGTTATAATTGC